>OY041601.1:11685872-12935872 GCA_955876795.1 Eupithecia tripunctaria
GCGCCGCCGCCCGCATGCCACTTTGAGAGCCTCACAGTTTCGAGAGACTCTCCAAAGATGACGCTAGTTTTGCAGACTTCAAATAGTTTTTACTTATTTACATAGATGGCACTAAAAATGGTAGACGGTACTTAATTAAAGAAAATAACCATAGGTAGATGACGCTATAGTGCAAACTTAAAAATAATGGCGTACACTGGCACTCTTGGTGACTTATTTCGTTGAGAAATCAAAAGATGTCGCTGTTTCTTGAATGCAACTAGACGAAGTTTCATGGCTCGAGACTGAAGAACCACAGCGTGCAAAATATGGATTTCAAAATTCATGAAAATTGAAATAATAATAAAATTCTGTTCTTTTCTTCTTCCAAAAAGCTGGGCCCCTCCGGGATTTGAACCCGGGACCTCCTGCACCCAAAGCAGGAATCATACCCCTAGACCAAGAGGCCGCTTATCCAACGTCTTGAAATTACATGACGGTCTTCGTTCAATTCAAATATCCTCGTCCGTGACTCTGAGAGGCTAGCGTTACCCAAGATGTGTACAATTAAAATAAAAATACTATTGTATGATACTGAACTTTGCCGGTGATATTTTAGGCTTTCTCTGACCACCTTGCCTTCTGCTATGCCGACAAGGACAATAATAATTAAAGTGTTAAATAAATCGTTTTACATTTTACTATAATATGTAAACAGTTGTTTTTACCTCTAACTTTTTATGAATAACTTACCTATTTTAGGAGATGGATCTTATGACGATTGCTATGTTCATTTAAATTTTAAATCGTCCAACAAGACGAATGGTGTTTTGTTACCTCACGTTATTTACTGTACCCATTTGATAGACGTGTCTCCTGATTAGTAAGCAGTTTACTACTTTCCTTGTAATTCATAGTCAGGTTGGGCTGAGGACATGCTCGCGTTGCTCGATACTTTGAAGACCGTAATCCGCTTACATGTGACCGACCCGGACTGTCCGGAGAGCCTCAGGGACGGATAAAATGATTTATCATCATCATGATCTTAAAGGATTTAATAAGAATATAACTATGCAGTGAACGACTTTAATTGTTACCTTTATTAAAGAGAACAAGAACAAACCCTGGCACTATGCTTTCTTTATGTACGTAAGGTAACTAGTCTTTGAAATAATTTGGTAGGTAGTTTGTTAGAGACCCTTAAAGCCTTGTATAATGTCAAGCTTGTTATTAGTTATTTGTGTGTGGTATTATGCAATTTCGATGGGTGTCTCTAGCTAGACGTGACCTTTTGTATACAATTACATCAGAACTCTTAACAAATCGTTCAGAGTTCATCTCTGTGATGTATCATGCATGTGTAATAATGGGAATTCAATTCAAATGATTCCTTGATTCTGTGTTGACATTAGGATAGTGTTTATAATATTGGTGTAGTGCCATAAGAATAGACAAAACTAACGCGATCATAGAAAAGTGTCCATTCTACTCTGTTTTTATTTATTCGTAATGCCTATACTATGATGTTAACGTAAGCTCTACCATAAGAATAAATAAAATGTCTATTCTTATGTTATAAGTATACATTAATGCTATACTTATGTAAGCGTAATAATAACATGTTCTTTTTAGTTCAAATATTTTTAGGCTTTTTGTACCTTTACATTTTGCTCTACATGTTTCGTTTGGAAAGTAAGTAAATCCATATTACATGGTCGAAACGACACAAGGTTTTTTTCTTGGAATCAACGGAATTTAGCAGGGGTTTGCTTCTATCTGCATATCTGGTGAGGGGTCAAAACTCTCTCCCAACAACCTGTCAAAGATCAGTCATAGTCAGCGCAGTCACAGTGGCTTAGAATTTGTACAAACTCTTCTCGCGGGTGTCGTAAGAAAAAAAGGTTAGCTAAATGGACTGCAACCACGTATTGGAGAATAAAAACCCTCCTCCGTTTGTATTCAGATAAAAATAAAATAAGCCTCCTGATCCGGACGCATGTAAATAGCCCTGTCGAGTAGGTATAGGTCCATAAAGGTGCATTTCGACCACGCAATTTGATGTAATTAGAAGTTACGTGGACGAGATAGGTAAGATGATATAAGAGGGCACCCGAGCGTCACTGAAACATGTAAATTCAATGAATCGCTAATATTGCGTAAATAACTCGATTTAGAATATCTACCCCGTGTAAGTATAACGTAGGTAGGTAGAGGTAATAAGTTTATGAGCCATAAAATTATTACCTCTACTTACCTACGTTATACTTCATTCATGAATCATTTAGAATCATTTATTAACTTGTTTACATGTTGTTTGGTTACATAGGTCATAGCAGTCTTAGCAGTTAAGTAATAGTCTCAAACATGTACCCCCCGTTGGTTGGGGCGCTACAAAAAAACTTACTAAAAATTACTTATTAAAAAAATAATTTGAAATTAAATTAATTAGCTTCAATTACTATTTTTTTATATCCTATCCTATAATTGTTTATTTATTTATTTATATTTCAAAATATTCTTGAAGGTTTGGCATTTTTCTAGTAAATATTCTTTTAGTTTTTTATAAAAGGTGCTGCCTCTATTGTTTTTATTTGAGGGGGTAGTTTATTGTATATTTTTATGGCCGTATGGCTTAGATAATTAGTTGGCTTAATTCTCTAAGCCGTATGGTGAGTTGCGGACCTTACTATTTGGAATTTTGTATAGGGGAGACATGTTTTTGCTGTCATAAGATATTAACAAGTCCTGAGGTATTACATGTTTTTTTAATACTTAAGGTATTGTGTGGTGGGAAATAGCACAGGGACAGCACTCTATTTTGGGGATATTAGCCAAAATCATTTACTACTCTTTCTGGCCTATCTTTCTGGTCCGGGAATTTTTTTTTTTAGATTTTAGCTTCAACGCAAAAAGTTCATGCTAGATTGCTAACAGCTGTCTTGCTGCGTTGAAATAGACGGCATCTCTTTCTACACTATGCAGACTGAGCGAGACTTCAGATCCCGGTGTATTCTGGGGACCTCGCTGTGTGGTTCGAGCTTAGAATTTACACTACCCCAACTTTTGCCATGGGTATCGTAAGAGGCCACTAAGGGATATCCACGCGGGTCAGCGCCCCCTGCAGCAACAATTCTACCAACAAATAGCAATCCCCTGCATGCTCAGCGTGGGGATTATGGGCATCAACCCCATGGGATAAGACGCTTCGCACGCAGGAGGAGGGCTGCTTCCAGCAGTGGACCAATAGGCGGTTGAGATTGAGGTGAGTAGGTCTCAAGATAGGTAAATATAGGGAGTAGAGGCGAACATTCTCAGTGGTTCAGCAATAATTTACTGTATTTCAAGCATTTGAATTATTTGCTTGAGCAGGTACCTACATATGAATGAAATCACGATAATAGGTAGATCCATTACTCGCGTAAGTAAATATATGAATAACTGATTTAACATAACCAGCACATTTGAGTTAGACAATAACCTTGACTGAAACCTAAACGGAGATGCTAATAGATTTATTAGGACGAGATCTATAGGTAGAGCGAATTGCTTTGTTTTTGTTGTGTTGTGGTTTAAAAATTGTAAACATAATTTTTAAACCACTGTCGCACACGATTAGTTTCACGTTCCAATCTGTACCTTATTGTAATCCGTAGAGTGGGGGACCTGGAGACTTGTAGTTACAGGTTCTTTCTAAAACCTATAGAAAGCTCCAGCCTCTCACAATACAGGTTAAATTAAGTTCTAATGTACTTACTTATGATAACTAAATTTTAAGAAAAACCTATTGTGAAGAGGAAATAAACAGATATTATTATTATTATTATTATTATTATTGCTGAGATCTTGGCTGAATGTAATTTGTGCCGACCTCTGTGGTGCAGCGGACAAAGATTCACCTACAACGCGAAGGTTGCGGGTTCGATTCCCCTCCGTCTGCCTCTTCATAACTCGCTAGTTATTTTCATCAATTACACTAGTTGATAAACGCACAGAATTGTTAGCTTTTGGTCTTATTATTTGTTGATATAATACTTTTGGAGAGGTCCAGCAGTGGACGTCATTGAGCGGCTGATTATTTTAAAATTTCGAAAATAAATTTTCTATATTATAAAAAAGACGTGTGGCACTCGGGGACTGCCGCGGTAAAGCTATTGCATAGCATTTTGTATCAACTTATGCAATTATAATTTTATTTATTTATTTTATTCATGCAGTATTGCTTTTTCTTTGATATTAATTCAAGTTACACTTTTTGAGCGTGGTGACCCTATACACCTATATACTTTCTCATAAACAGCTGCTTATGTATTCGTCCGATTTCAGAGCAGCTCGTCTCGATTCGTGCGAGTTTCGTAGAGTCGTACAATACGTCTAATCGCACGCACACAACGCCGTGTCGAAGACTGCCGAACTAAAACGACGTTAGACGATGCACGGCCTTCAAGCCACACCTCCTTGCCCGGCGGAGTGGGGAGCGTGAGGTTTTTTCGTTACGGAATTTCTGGATTCGGTCCCCGCGCTCAAGGCCCGCGATAGAAGCTATGCAATAGCTTAATATTATAAAGAGGAAATGTTTGATTGTTTGTTTGTTTGTATTGAATAGGCTCCGAATTTACTGAAAAGATTTAAAATTCTTTCATCACTAAAAAACTTACTTTTCAGGGTGTGACATAGGCTATCTGATCCCGGAATTCCCACGGGAACGGGAACTACGCGGGTGAAACCTTATCCATCTTATACACATGCAGCGGGTAATCGCATGCTAACAGACAGCCGGACGGCTGACCGCGGATTGGCTAACCTATATAGATAGTGTTTAGCTTAGCTTAGCTTGGGGCTAGTCTTTAAATAATGCTGAACAATCCACACAGATGCTGTGTGGATTGTTCAGCATTATTTAAAATCCGCTCTATAGATTTAGACCCTACCTTAATTTACATGGTAGCTCTACTAAATACGATGGTAGTCATTAGATATATATTATATTTACTCGTAGTTACTTCAAAACATCATCATCATCAGCCTATGTTAGTCCACTGCTGGATATTAGGTCTCCCCTTATGACCTGTCTTCAGCTTGCCAAATAAAGCATCTGCCAGTACTCCCGTCAATTAAGGCCCATACACCAGCGAAACTGGCGCCCCCAACTATTATATCTTATTATTACGTTGAACGCAGGAATTTTTAAAAATCCTACGTTCAGTTTTTGGTATCTATTTATTATAAGCTATTTATTAATGCCTCTGTAATAGTTTCATTTTGTAAAGCTTAGGAAGAGATACGAAGTTGCGCTTTTTGGCCACCAAACTCTATTTTTGCATCTCCTCCTAAACTATACGAGATAAAATTATAAAAGAGGTATTAAAAAATAGCTTATAATAGATACCACAAACTAAACGTAGGATTTTTAAAAATTCCTATGATACTCGTAAAAATATGATTAAATAGGAATTGCTGTCAGATTGGCTCGGGTATGCGCATTAAGACATGCGAGGGTACAGTAATTCGGACCTAGCTCAAAGTTGGTAGGATTGTTTAAAACACCATCCTATTAATATTATAAACGCGAAAGTTTGTAAACTTGTCTGTATGTATGTTTGTTTCTCTTTCACGCATGAACTACTGAACGGATCGGGCTGTAATTTTGCATACAGGTGGCCCGGAATAACACATAGGCTATTTTTTATCCCATAAATCAGTTCCCGTGGGATAGAGCATCCGAAACCGCGGGGCGCAGCTAGTTATAAATGATAACTAAAAAGTCCTCATCGTTCCGATAATTAATTTTGTTTTAAAAAACTATAAACCGCCTTAAATTTTTATAGTTTTTTCATGGATTTTCATGGATCCCATTGTCAGAACTGAACTCAATTAAAATGGGACCACACGGGAAGCACCAACTATAAAAAACATAAAAAATATTTTTATTATGAAAATCGGACCACCCAGTCAAAAGATCTGAGGTAACAAACATAAAAAAAAAACCAGTCGAATTGTGAACCTCCTCCTGTTTTTGAAGTCGGTTAAATAAAAAATTACTCGGGGTCAAAGGTCACATAAACGGTTTTTTGGCGATTTTCATCAAATTTTTCAATTCAATTCAATTCGTTTATTAAAAACCAGACCTAACATTACAGAGTTCTCCAATGTGTTACGTCTAGGATCGTGTCTAGGACAAATCGGTAAGTTTTATCATAAAATAGGTCAGGCAAAAATTGAAGATCAGATAATTTCATTCATGGTAGTGTTTTGAGCAATCTTACCTAATTGGTAAGATTGCTCAAAACACTACCATGAATTATATTATTCGCTGGGTGCGAATTATTGTACGTTCACTCTTATTTTTGGTCTCATTTAATTTTGACCGAACTACAGCAGCCTTTCGCAGGTCATCATCCCTGGCCGGAGGGCGTCCTACGCTACGTTTGCCGACCCGTGGTCTCCACTGAAAAACACCACAGCGGTTGTCGTTGTATGTACATAGTATAATATAAGTAAGTGTATAAAGTATGTATAGAAAATGAACATTTTTATTTGTACCTATTATGGCATTATTGGTGCTGACATAAAATATTTTAATTTATTTTGGTAATAATAAAACCTTCGGAATGCCTTTGTTCTAGTGCAGACAAATCACATAATTTTTCAGCAAAGATTGGTCTTAAATAAAATAATCGAGAATGTTATAGAAAAGACCCTGTAGTGTTCGAACATAGATGCGTCTCATACGGATTGAGAAATCACGAACGCTCAAATGGCAGTCAAATAAAATGAAGGTCGAATCGATTAAATGTTAGAGCAAAGTTTAAACATAAGGCATGTGGAACAAACCATCAAGCAAAGGTGGCTATCACAGCTAGGCTAATTTAAGGCATAGAAAGATACAAGGTATCCCAACCTCAACTTCACCAGCCTGTATTCGTCCACTGCTGGATGGACGCAGGCCTGCCCCTGATAAGCGTTTATCTAATGTTTATCCATTAGATAAACGCTGATCAGGCCCATAGTCCCCACACAGGCATGCGGGTTGGGGTTCGCAGTTAGGTGGTAGAATTGTTCTGTAGTGGATGGATATCCCTTAGTCGCCTCTTACGACACCCACGGGAAGAGATGGGGTGGTGCAATTCTAAGCCAACGTGACAAAGCTGCTGTGATGGCTTATTTCTCGTTATAATTGAAGTAAAAGTAAACACTGAATCAGTTTTTTATGTGTCTAGAAGTTTATCTGAGATCCGGAAGTAAATTCTCTCTGGGGATGTTATCCTTGAATTAATTGGCAATGACATTATTATATGTATATATTTCTTCAATACTTTCATAGCAGCGAGTTTTTTTTATATGATAGGTTATGCCTGCAAGTACGCTGGTAATAATTACGTAGACTTAACCAATATCGCGATCCACCGACTTTTTTTTATTTATTTGCTTTTAGTAGTATTTTTTTGTAAGTAATGTATTATGATCGAGTTGTTAATTGCAATGAGCAAGTAGTGGACAATTCACACATCATCATCATCCAAAACCTATGCTTTGGATGATGATGATGAATTAAATTCGAACGCATTATGGATAAAGGAAGGCCAGTTTGACCATAATCTTTGACTTTATGTTAAAACACAAACTTTTGTCAACATACACCCACCAACCAACAACTATCAATTTGTCCTTCTTTATTATGAAGAAACTTCTAATTTGGCCAAGGTAGAGTTTTGACTAGTCATTTTTTATTATCTAATTAACCGCCAATAACACTTTTGACATTGATATCCGTACCGTTAATATAATAATATATAATAAACACATTGTCAATTATTTGCAAGTTATCACTTTTTAACTATGATTTAGTGCTACCATTCCTGTACTTGTAGGTACTTATCAAAGCATATTATAATAGTTCTAATTTGTTTCTATTATTAGCGTAAATGTATTTAAAAATATGTACACTATCATTGGCAGAGTCGTAGGAAAAAGCAAGCAGGAATAAAAGAAAGAAACTTCTAGAAAATGTTCATTGGTGACCTTCATATGTAGAGCCAAAGCCAAGCATCCAAAAGGTATTTAAAATGTGCATTTGTCATAAATTTTAATATATCGAGAAATTTTCGTATGCAAAAACCAAAATCTATTTGAATATTTTAAAATTAGTATAGGAATTTTAATTAAGAACATTATCAGCGATTAATTTCACTTAACTTTTTGTCTACTTGTGGAAGAAGTAAAAAAAGAAAGCATTAGTACCTAGTTATGTTAAGAAGGGAGTAAGAGTTGGTGTACGAAGGAAAGCCTTTGTAGAGAGCCATGTCATAACAATGAGAAGAAAACCTACTGATGAATAAATAAAATACCTATTGATGATTAGAAACAAATAAATCACATAAAAAACGTTGGTATCTAGCGCTACAGATTTGTAGGTAGAATTCTTCTTGTAACAGGTGATTGTATAAAATGAGTTTAAAAATAAGTGGAATTGTAGTATGACTTCTTTTTATGGAATTTTGCTAAAAGGATGCTTCTAGTTGCGTAGTAACTTTCAAGTTATTTACATTGTTATAATGTCCAGAAGCATCCAAGCCTGAGTTTCCTTGAACCCTAGAGCGTTGGTTTGCCCGCAACTTGCTGTCCCTCCTTTGAGGCACATGCAGTCTATAAAAGAATAAGCACGCTAAGTTTTTCATCTGTGAGTTACTATCTGCAGCAGTGCTGTGTTGTGTGCACCTATTAAACAAATTTGTCAAGGTACTTTGTGATGTTTACATAAGCAACGCGCCGCCGTGCGTATACGCACTGCATACGCGTCACTTTGGATCTTTTTAGTGAATTTTAAAACATCGAATAGTGATATTTTTATTGCTACCTCTGTGGCGCGGTGGGCGAATGTCCGCCTGCGACGCAGGAGGTTTGGGTTCGATTCCCGCCTCGGGACAAATGTGTGTACGATCTACAGATATTTGTGCAGGGCGTTCTGGATGTTTTCTATGAATTATAAAAAATATCTATCTATGTAGTGTATTGTATTACGTATATCAGTTATCTAGTACATAATACAAGCTCTGCTTAGCTTGGGGCTAGATAATGCTGTGAATTGTCCAACGTTATTTATTTATAATTTATTATTTATTGGTTTTTTTATGTCTTCCTTTCTATTATATGAGGTGTTGGCATAGCGTGTCGTTAATTGCAGATTAAATAGCCAACTTGTTAAATTTTCGACCAAAACCGTTAATTTGATATAGTAGAGTTGTACTCTACTTTGTAGTGTTGTAAATAATTGCCTAGTTACCAGATAAATATTCAGATTTCTACAAATTTTACTGTGTGCCTGCTGATAAGTTCAGCCTTCCGCTTTAATCACGCAAGAAACATTAAGCAAATGGGCACCTACAAATGCTGGTGCCCAAGTGGGTAATTAACCATAGTTCTATTAATGATCGGAAACCATGATTGATATTCATAAATTCACTATCCAAAAAGAAACAAGAAAATCTTAACATGTTCAATTGTTTACATTTAACTTGTCATTGTATTTAACAAAGTGATGTATGGTAGAGCAAGATAAAAACCACCTAATCTGTGGTAGAGCGTACTAACTCTATGATATCAATAGAGTTGGAGCAAAGTTTCACATACTCCTGAAAACAAATTGCACCGAGCTGTGAATGTTCAATGCTGTAGTTGACTAAATTGTATGAAGGTAGCTGAGTGCTAGTTCTCGTAGAATAGGTAACGAAGCAAATGTTTTCACCACGCCACCGCAGCCAGATCGGCGGGAGATGACGGGGAAATAATGAAAACCAAATAGAAATGTCTCAATTTCCTCTCGAACGCTTCTTAGGAAAATTGCAACATTTCTTCATTCAATTTTTGTATCGAAACATCTGCCACAGCTTATTATAAGATGCAGCTTTCCAATGCTTCTCGTGAATTCGATGGTTTATTTTTTGTTGTGGTTGAAAATTTAAAAATTGTTAGTTTTCCTTTGCGGGAAATAAATGTTAATATGAACTGCGCTCTGCAGGATAGTTGCTGCTATGAAATAGGTTGGGGTACTTACAATTACAACTAATAACAAATTAAACAAAAATAACAATTTATGCCATAAATACCTATATTTGAACGTTGTCTTTCTCTATAACCTTACAGTAGGTATTAAAAATTTGCTACACATTTCGTGCTATGATTTTTATTCGATACGTTGTACAATAATATCACGAAGAATCGAAGATATAATTGTCGTAAACTTAAATATTTGTATCACATGTGCCTACTCGAAATTTAATAGGTATGTAGGTGTACAACAAAAATATATACCTACCTATATTATTATTAATTAGAAATACTAAATGCCAAGGTCTTCTAGTGAACTAGACTGCTTATGAACTGAATTAAACTTGACCAAGTTTTCGATTTATAATTTAAAAATAACTAATTATAATGTAGAGTTTCGTCTGCAAATAGTTAATCTAAGAAATGTCCTTTCGGTTCCGGAGCCCTTCACATTGAAGCCATTCTCAAACTATTTCAGTCGAGACCGGTTCATTCATTTCAAGATCCGCCTTTTCATAAATACCAAGGACGGTGAAAGCCTTGCTAGCCTAACAAACAATGGAATTACCTACAGTATGCTGAGTCCGTACTGCCTTACTGTTTACTATAAAGTTTACTTTACTTTATTACTTTGCTTTCTATGGAAATGTGACAGCGCTCCTAGCGGGACGTTTAAATAACTTTCACATTTTCATAGAAACTAAAGTAAACGAAAACTTTGTATTTAACAGTATGGCAATAAACACTCAGCATGCAGTTAAGAAATACTTAAACAAAAAAATGGTGGTAGGTAATTCTGGTACTACATTTGCTAAAGTAAAAGCCGGGTGCGTTTCTCTGTTTGTTTTTATGCTGGACATAATTTTTTTATCCTGTAAGCACGCAAAAATACTTCCATTCACATGTTGGCAGTCATGGCAAAGCTAGGGTTTTATAGGAAGTCTGATTAGACAGAGCCACCAAAAGTGTTTAATGACTGCAGCGTTAGATAGATAGATAGATAGATAGATAAATAGATGATTTATTCATGAACAAAGTTTACATTTGTATTTGCATATTCAGATTAAACAATTAAAAACATTAATTTGATTAATAATGGAAAATTAAATTATCCTAAAATCTAAAAAATACAGTATCAACGCAAGCATCTTCATTTCAGTGCATCATAAATTAAATTTTAATTAAACAAACACAAAAGATGATAGACATCAATCGGTTATTAGATGTGTGACATAAAATAAATGAATAAATAATGAATGTGGGACAAACCACACAACATTATCTAGCCCCAAGCTAAGCAGAGCTTGTGTATCTAGTACCTATAGTACTAGATAACGGATATACATAATACAATACAATACATACATAGATATTTTTCATTATACGTAAAAAAAACATCCAGAACGCCCTGAACTAGATCGTACAAACATTTGTTCCGAGGCATGTGGACGAACCAAATTTTTTTGCTCATGTACGAGTATGGATTTAACAAATAGCACAAATCAAAGCCTATTTATGATTTTCAGAAAACAAGAAAATGCAGACATCAACACTAGTCGTTCTCGCCTGCCTGGTGGCTATGGTGGCTGCAGCCCAGTACGAGGTCCACCCAGCCGTAGACTCGCTTCAGGCCGTCCACGACACACCAGTCCACGAAAGAAGTCCAAGAACCAAGAGAGGTCTTCTCTTGCTAAAGAAGAAACTCTTACTTGGTGAGAATATTTTGTGTTCTCGCTAGCTTTATTTTAGACAATTTTATGTTGGGTCAGATGGGTACTCATTTTTGTGTATTTTTGTGTGTTTGTACACATTCATGGACGTTTTACGAGGGTGTATAATGGGGAGAGCCTAGTTTCAGTGTTGCACCATTTAATGCAGCATTTGCATTTGATAATTTGGTTTCAAGCTTTTTATAATCATGAAGCTCATAGCCTCATCCAGCGCTTATCATCTATCCACATCTCGCAACGCTGTCCTACGTTTTGACCTCAATTTTACTACCATTACTAGGTACCTGTAACTCCCTATGAAAAATAACAAACAATTAAATGCTTAATGTGTTTCAGTTTAAATGGTTTTGGTACCTTCAGCTTCCAGCAAGATATAGATCTGAATTTAAAATTAGAAACCTACTGGGAGGTTCTACAAAGCAAATTATATTAAATATTTAGTTCCTTCCGCTGCCTACTAGAATAACCTTCCGAAGTTACGAATCCTTCGTACTGTTTATTTTGGCTTGTGAATTCTTGAACTCTGCGATTCCTCAGTGTTTGCTTATTTTGTTTGTATCGGTTAGAGAACTTTATCCATGGACAGTTGCTGTTACTAGCTTCTTTTGTCTATTTTGTTTTTATCTGTAAGAGTAGGTATCAACTTAGTTTTACAAATGTTTTGTAAGTATAATAATGTACCATTGGCCCCGCTACAGTTTCATTCGTCCAAAAGCATTTGCGTTCAAATAAAAATATACTATTATTGCGTAAAGTTACTAAATGAAGATTGCTACAACTTTATACATGCACAATTTAGACCCTATAGTTATTCAGAAATGATTTTCGATACGAAAGAACGAAATAGTACCTAAACTATAAAAAATCTGGGAAATTTTTTAGAAGCATAATTTTCTCTCAATGCCAATAATTTTGCTGCCTTACTTAAATTCCATTTATTCATAAAATATCCACATGCTCTTCGCTTAATTATTTTGTATGTACTTAAATTGGTATGTAGGCATTCCATTTGTATGTTTTATGGAATGCCAGACGTTCAAGTCAATATTGTTTGAGTCCAAACACAAATAATTTATGCATTATTATAGTTAATCGGGTCAGTGACATAATCTACTTACGTCAGGCAGGGTATAGGTATTTTTAACCGACTTCAAAAAAAGGAGGAGGTTCTCAATTCGACTGCTTTTTTATGTTTGTTACCGCAGAACAGAGGCTCTCGCTGGGTCGTCCGATATTCATGATTCTTTTTTATATGAAAGCTGGTGCTTCCCGTGTGGTCCTATTTTAATTTGGGTCAGTTCTGACCATGGGATCCATGAAAAAACTATGAAAATCCATGAAAAATCTATGAAAATTGAAGTAGTATAGTTTTGTAAAACAAAATTAATTATAATATATTATTATTATCTAGGTGTCGATGACATGTGTGTAATTATGTAGGAATTATCAATTAAGATTTTTCACGAATCCAAATAGCACTACTTATCATATTATATGATCCACAACAGGTGGAGTTTTCATCTTTATTAGGCAAATGTAAGATACTTTATTGGCGTGTGCCTATACATTAGGTGGTAGATACTACAAAGTGTTTGCGTGATGCAATTACCTAGGTACATATTTACATACATACAATCACAATATTGCAAATATTAGATACATATCCTTGATGTACGATGAAACGTGGGAACCTGTTGTGCCATCTCTACCTCTACAATGATGCAATAATACATACTCGATAAACAACACATTATTTGTTATGCTGTCATAGATTTCATAATGAACAAATAAAAATCATCGTTAATCACTTCGACCTATTTGTGAAGTTAGATCATTTGATTTTCACACTTGGGTAGCTGTATAAAATGATACAATACAATGCACCTAGCACGAATGTTCGAATCGAATATCATATACAAAATACGGGCAAAATAAGGTGGAAGCTTACAACTTTACATAAACACATCGTGGGCATCATTCCAAAGGGACATATGCTTAAATTATTCGTTTTGGTGTCAATCATGCCCGAATTTCTCAGTAGTAATTAAGTTAGGTGCCTACAATTACCTTGGTCCCTTATCATCTGATTCAATTTTGTGAAATTGGGATTTTACACCTGCATGGACATAAGTAAATTTTTCATAAATTTCGATGAACTTCAACTGTACAACTTCAACGTCTAGTGGTAGGACAGTGTTAGTTTTTCAGGAATTTTAAAGTGATCTAGATTATAATTATTATGTATTCAATGAATACTGACAAATTATTTTTTTGTTTAGTCATTTATTTTTTAATTGGTCGGATAAATCATTCAAAAAATTGATCTGTCATAATATTAAATGAAAGAAGTTAGTTAGACAGTTTTTTGTTGCTCCCGAAAAGTGGATTAATTTTGATAGGTCTATATGGAATAATGCCCTCGACATTATACGTATCTAAACCCCAACCCACATACCCAGCGTAGGGATTAGGTACTCTCTATGAGATAAAAACGAACAAGGCGCTTATGGGAGGCCTGAGTCCAGCAGTGGACCATTATAGGCTATGTAAATGATGATGATGATTAATATTTTCGAGAACAAAAGCTCTAATTGAAGATTGTTTGATTGATTGGTAAAATATTCTTTAAGGTCAGTCAGTCGACACATTGGCCTAGTCATCACAAACGTGGTTTCTGTTGTTTGATTTGACTCAGTGAGTCAAGGCCAGCCATGACTTGACAGAATTATGATAATGTAAATATAAGGTTAAAAAAAACTTTTTGAAAGTTCATATCGAATATACCGCAGCAGCCTGGAGTCAGAAAGTTGGCGATATTACACTCCCTCTGAAAGCACGTGAAACCGTTGGTCCTGCGCCAGACTTTCCCCGGTCGTAGATCTGCCGCCCCATCGGATTATGAGAATACAGAAAAAGAGGCTAGTCTCCGTAGAGACTGGCCGCCGTAATTCCGCTAGGAGGATATTATCAAAATAATATTATATTTATTTTTATAATTGTTATTTTCAGGTGCCCTTGGACTCAAGGCTGCTAAAGTTGGCGCTGTTGGAGTTGTAGGAGCCTTAGCCCTGAAGAGCAAAGGGTAAGGGATAAATCACCCTGTAATTTACCTTATATTCATTTTGCTATTTACTTGGCAACAAGGATGACTCGTCAGTTGCATAGGTATGCAACTGATGAGCAATCCCACGCCGCCGCTGGCCGTCAAAAATGAAGTGAAGATATATATCGCATTACCCCGCGGCTTTGCACGCGTTTTTCATGCCCAGCCCAGGAATACCATTGATATCCCTGCCAAATTTCATGAAAAGGTAACAGAGATATGGACAGAATAACTTTTGTTTTTAATACATAAATTAGTACGGATGTCTTGCTATATTTTCGAGTTGTCACATAATGAAAGAAATCCTACGCTAAGATGGGATGATTATGCGGGAATTAAGATAAAAATAAAATATCTTGCTTAATAGATTGTTTATCATACTAAAACTATTTCTATTAAAATATATTTTCTAACCATAAAATATAAACCTACTTATTAACATAATGTATATGCGAACATTAGTAGGATATTCTAAACAGGTTGCGAAATATGAACTTGAGATTGACCAACATCTTAATCTCTTCTGGAAATACCAAACATGAATGTCAATAGACCATAGACACCAATAAATTAATTCCTCGTAATGACTGTGTGTCGTAATCGATGACTGTTCTATGAATAGATGTCAACTCGATAATAGATGGTGTCTTCGTAATTAGGTTTTTTTTATTAACAACTAGCCGTCGTCGGTCGTCCGGAGCTTGGCACGCGCTTTTCTGAGATAAAAAATATCCTAGGAGCCCCGGAAAAGGTTCTAGCTCCTTTCAAAGGTTTCCATGCCTTTGAAAGGAGCTAAGTAGTTCACCAGAATTGGTATGGATAATGGATAGGCCGTTGTTTGACCACAATGGAAAGTGACGATGTGGCCGAACATGTATCGCAAAGTTCTAGAAGAGATTCAGGTTTTAATTGGCCGGAAAAACAGCAGCGGGCAGCTTGTTCCAAATCTTAGCGAAGACAACTTTAGATGAGTAAAAGAAGACGGAATTAGGTAATTTCATATTAATGTTAGTGCGGGATAGATCAATAATCTAGTCGCTAATTTCAGTAACCTAATTAAGGAATAGATTTAAACTTACACTTATAAAAAAAATTGGCGTAGAATTCGGCAACCATTTTACATTGGTTCCAAATAATAGAAATAATGACAAAAAAAACTTTTTTCCAACTAAAATATGCTAACTACGAAAGTGCCAAATAAACAGAAGACATTTTTGACTATTAGTAATATTTTATTCAATATTACAGTCATGGTCCTAAACATCATGCCCCACAAGTCGCAATTAAAAGGTGAGCTCAGGTTTTAAGGGTAGTAACAAAACAATGGCACAATTTTCATAAATTAAATCATATCCTCACAATAGATACCTATCTATATCGCTAGATAAGATAGGTCCCTATTAAAAATCCAAGCAACAGCACTGTATTTATACATAATATAACCTATGTAATAAATCTATTGATATACTTATTTTTTTTAATAACCACATATTGGATTCACTCTATCAAAATGACGACACCGACACAATATTTTTTTTTCTAAATCAATCAATGCGTTTCGCCCGAATCTAAAACTCACCCGCAAAGAAATTCAGGCGAAATGTCTGCTTCACTTTTGAGGAGGGTAGAATTCGTCCGGATCTAAAATCTCTTGGTTTAGGATTCGGACCTAATAGATTTTTGCGGTTTGTAATTCAGTTTTTAATATTACAGCCATGGTCCTAAACATCATGCCCCTCAAGTAACGTTTAAAAGGTGAGCCTTAGAGGTGTCAAGGGTGGTAAATTGGTGAACAGAAGAGATTTTTGCTTTAAAAGAATACCTAGCTATAGTTGCATTAGTTATAGGTATCAGTTTATTGGCCTTTTCTCCTGCTATCCTAAAATTTTATCCAACAAATGCGTTAGAGGCTAAGTATTTATTTCGTCGGATGTGTAATGGAATGCCTTTTGGTATAAAAATCCGAAATATTTGTAAAAGCACCAACCAAAATGCAAGTTTCTGTAGAAGGTTACCGGTAGCACAAACACGGATGACATTTATATCGTTTGCAAAAAAATTTAAATTAAACCAAATGCAAATATTTCAGTCACGATCATCACCACCAACTCCATCACTTTGATGGACCAGCGCATTCCCACGTGGAAGTACACGAGTAAGTGGTTTTGATAGGTTGTTGTGTTTTCTTTCTGGGTTTGTTGCACCTTATTTGTAGTAGGGGTAGGGGTTTGTTGCACTTTAGTGCACATTTTATTTCGAGCACAGAGGTCTGTTGAGTTTGAGGAGTGTCTGCCATTCGGTGACTCTACTCTTTGAACTTGTCATACAAATAGTTTGCTTATATTTTGCACTACCTCAACCTCAACCTCAACAGCTTGTATTTGTCCACTGCTGGAAGCAGGCCTCCTCCTGATTAGCGCCTTATTGGCGTTTATCTCAAGGAGGGTAATGCCCATAATCCTCACGATGGGCATGCGGGGTGGGGATCGCAGTTGGGTGGTATAATTGTTCTGCAGAGAACGATGCTGCTCGCACCCGGTGTGTATCCCTTAGTCGCCTCTTACAACACCCGCGGAAAGAGTTGGGGCAGTGCAAATTCTAAGCCAGCACCACAACAGCATTTTGCACTAAGCACCCATGGATCTCGACGCTGCACTGATGTCCATCGCGCAAATGTCTACTTATGCGAGGCAAGAGAATTAGGACATGCATAGGTTTTGCGTACATATTTGTACCGTGTGAAAACAAAGAATATTCACTACAAAGACTTTTTTTGCACCTGCTCTACTTTAGGAGGGTTTTCTCGCTATAGGTATGTTGTAGCTCTCCTGTATCAAGCACCAACATTCACGGGATCAAACCTTTGAATGGCACTTTCCTAGAAATGCACTTTGATCGCATATTTTCATGCACGAATCGAGGTACTTGGATACATTCTCACTCGCACTTTCTTTGCATTGATTTTAACAGTCTTCAGAGGTTATACGTACGTTAATAAAACTACTATTGTATAAATAGTGTTTTTGCACTTATTTATTTTCTTTAGTAGGTAGCTACTCACTGCCTCACATAATGCTTTATTTAAAAGTATCTGATAAAATAAATAGACACAAATAATTGTCTAATTGTGTCTTATTTGGTCCACTGTTTTCTATTTTATTCAGAACTGTTACATCGAAATCTTTTCTTGTGATATTCGTTTAATGTTAGATTTTCTAATACTATTGTTTTTTTTCAGCTGGTCCGGCTAAGTTTCTGGAAGATTTCAGCGAAGAAATCACAACATAGTTGTATGAAACTACATTAAGTAAAATAAGGACTTTTGATAAGTTAGTTGGTAATTCTGTAGAGGCTGATGGGCAAATTCGATTTACATAAGTATTTGGGTATTGACTGATTTATATTGAAGGTTTTTAAAGCTTTAATTTTTGTAAATAGGTATTCCTTTGGAAAACATGGTAATTCATAAAATTATTATTAGCATTATCAAAATAACCTGACCCTGTTATAATGTCTATGTTATTTTAAATGTTAGCGCCTACCATTATAAATTACTTACAAATACTTCCAAACATATTAATTTAAATGTGCCATTTTCATTTTATGGGATAGACGAACCCAATTAAATTGTTTAACGAAAGTCATTAAAAACTTGTTTGAAAGGAATGCTAAAAATTAAAAATCACAATTGGTCAGTTGTTTGTTTTCGAACGGTTCGTTTGTTGTAATATTTATAACAACGATCTAAATATGAGGTAAACGAATTTGTTATTCTTTAAATAAAAAATACTCGTAAAAATGTAAGCTTTGTTTGTTTGTCTTCTAAAATTACCCAAAATCTTACTACACATTATAGAGGTAATACATTTTTTTTTAAGCGAATATATGAGTAAATATGGCTGTTTGATTACGAAAGGATTACAGTCAGTCAAACCTAAGCAGTGAGTATTTTAAGTGAGTAATGAAGAATGTTTTATTAATATTATATGAAGGAAGTTGTACTGTGATAACGCTCAATATAAACATTAAAACTGTCTTTTAGTGATATAAATCTACATGAAGTTTACGTTATAACGAATCTTCAAAAAAAAACAATGCGCTTATAAAATATAGAATTATTTAGGAAAGAATTATAGAAAAATTTTCGGTTGAAATTACAAGACTGGTACTACCTGGTTATTATTTTTAGGGTTCCGACCTCAATAGAAAAAAGTTTTTATAAATGGGCAAAATACCTTCGTTTGACCGCAATCTCACCTGATGGAAAGCGAAGATGTGGCCGACTTGTCTAGACTTTCGTGATACGCATGAAGGTCTAGAATAGAAGATACCTACTCATCCTTGTCTTTGGTTGTGTTGGCCGGAAAAACAGAGTAAGTATCGCTTAATAAGAGGATCACTTCAACCACCGGCAGTGCTTCATAGTCCGTTTTTCTATCAGTCTGTCCCGAATTTCACACGCGAGGAAGGCTTTAATTTGATCAAATGCTCATGTCTGCAATCCTTTGGTGCTGTAAATAAATCAAACGTCTACCGGCCTCACGGCCTTCTTCACGGATACGCGGGGCGTGTAGCGGTGCCTGCAGCGACCCCGTCATCGCACACGTAAACACTAACATATCGCAATGTACGGTGATGTTTATGGATAGGCGGGGTGTGCAGAATGGCGGTGCACGCCGCGTGCTCCGCCTCGTGCAACGCGTCGAATCAAATAAACGCGCGTGAACACACTCTACTTATGCCAAATGTTTGAATTCTGCTGCACACGCCACTGCACGCCCCGCGTCTCCGTAAACGCTATCAAAATGACACCTTCTGCCACAAATTTTATAAGTTGCTAGGGAATCAAAACCTTCTAGGTATAATTTGGCAAGTAAACATTTCACACATTAGGTTGTATAGGCACATTAGGTTTAAAATAGTATGTTTGTACGGAACCCCAGGAGCGAGAGGCCAAGTAGCAAGCCGGCTTAAATTTAAATCTAGACATTTGTTTACCTACAATAACAGATCCTGCAAAAAAATAATCATAAACATCGCTGTGCGCCACGCAAAAGATAAAGGCGCTGCAAACGCAATGCCGAACGTAATTTACGAAACGTAAGTATCCATTAAGGTAATACTAGCTGCGCCCTGCGACTTCGCACGCCTTTCCCACGGGAACTGATTTATTAGATAAAAAGTAGCCTATTTTTTTTATCCCGGCTTTGAACTATCTGTATGCAAAATTCAGCCCGATCCGTTCAATAGTTTTTGAGTGAAAAAGCAACAAATATACTTACATACATACAGACATGTTTACAAACTATCGCGTTTATCATATTAGTAGAATAATATTAATAACTAATAACGTTTGAAAATACTAAGTATTTGTTTATATACACTACAATATTCAAATTATAGGAATTAAAATAGTATCCCAAACAGTAACCACAACCTTACACTTTGTATCGGAATGCGTTTGCAATAGTTTTCTAAAAGGCGCTCCGGAAGAGAACCATTTCATCAATACTTTTTTATTCTTAACAATGTTCAACAACTCTAATAAAGAAAGTAACAATTAAAAGTTCAGTTAATGGGTGCTCAAAAGTTGGGTGGAAAAGTCACAAAAATATAAACTTTTAGCTAAATCGCGAAAAAGGTAAAAGGTTACCTCGGCATCTCTTTTTGAACCCGAAACATGTCGATAGCGTGATCTAGCGCTTACGCTGCCGCCCCGCCGCCATTTTTTTTTATCAGCGACATCTAGTTATAGTTCTATTCTTATTTATTTATTTAATAACTGATTTCCCCTCTATATTTATTTATTTACACTGTTTTTAAGTTTAGCGGGACTAATAGCAATCCCTCGAAAATTAGTTTTTTATGGGATCATATTTATATATCTTCAAGGAGCTTATGCATGGCCTTAGACAACGATTGAGAATGGGTGTAGGTGTATAGAACCAAAGTTGAAGAAAATTGTATCACCTTCCAATATGCATGTCACGATTTGAACAAAAAACTTTAAAAAGGACCTTTGTGCCCCCACTAGGGTTCATATCACAGGAGTGGGGAGATTTATTTTGGAAATAAAATACATACCGCCTCGTAATATATAAATAACTAGCAGTGTCCCGCTGCTTTGCCCGCGTGGAAATTTATGTTTCCAACTTTCTTGATTTTTTCTTTCATAAAAACCTTTTCCTGATATTAAGCAAACCAACAAAAAAAAATTGTGAAATCTGTCCAGCCATTTACGCGTGATGGCGTGACTAAGAGAAATAAGGATTCTATTTTATATTTAGAAATAGATTAATTTACTAGAAGGTTAAATTTTTTTTCTACCACTAAACGCTTGAGATCGAAACATAAGCGGGTCAGAATAAAACAAGCAATAATGGTGGCAAATACTCATAAATCAGGAGGCGCTAATGTCCCATGGTGGGTGATGTCATCTTTATCACTGGTTGAGTAAAACTGGTTGAAACGGGACAAAACAATATCACCGTGGTTTAGGAATGCTGTACCTTAGACTCAGTGACAATAACCGATGGGCGTTGAACCGGATCTGACACAAGAAACAGATCTATCATATTAGATTTGTCTCGTTGTCTCATCGTGAAATTGCAGAAGTGGGAATGACTCAATATACAAAGTTTCAATAAAAAACTAAGAGATAGTTTTTACCATCTGAAATGATGATAGGAGAAAAGTCAAAATAAAGACGAAATAAAGACTTCAGCACTATTCAGCAGAAGTTTAAGGGGTCAATCGACTCACATTGCTTGTAATAGAAATCATGCCTCACACATGATTAGAGGTACATGTTTTTAAATAAATAAAGATAATATACAGAAAATAAATAAAGATATAAATGAAGATATACTGCCTTGTGTGGTTTTTAACAGAGTTCTAAAAACTAGCTTCTGTCATCGCTGCTGCCGCCAGTGGATTTGTATGGTCCATCAAGTAAATTTCGATGTGGTAAATATCAATAGAGATTGAGAGTAAATTACTCCCTTTGGAACCTAATCTTATCTAATACATATAACACAAATCAATCAAGTCTCAACTAATTTAATCCCGTAATCTGATAATAACAATACCGTAACCTCGAGGTAGCTTACATGTTACATATAACCATACATGCATATGTATATAAATCCTTAGTTATTAGTTCGATACATTACTTGTCAGGTGCCTGCTCTACATTTGATTATCGGATTTCGAAGATAAGCAAGAAATGGATTGGCTATTGATGCCATAATAGGGATGCATGTGACTTCAAAAAAACTATTTTTTTACGTATTCTCTATTGATATATGTAGAAATATATCTGTATATTTATTTTTGTATTTATTGTGAAATTTAATCATTGAAAAGTCGATATTTTAAACCCAACCGTAAAATTCCTAAACGCAACAATTGGCAGCCGAACCGTGACGTCACACTTGTACTTTTTTGTATGGTCATGAAGCTTTGAGTTGACTTATGTGATTCTATGAAACGTGACGTCATAAAATGCAAGGGCTAACATGGCAGCGTTTTTAGCACCCGAAACTGTGTGCAGTTTTACTTTTGGGTTTTTACCTCAATAATATAAAATGTTGTGGATGTTATATTTTTTCCGGTTATGTATAACTATAAAAAACGATTTAAAAAAAACCATGCACATACCCTATTCCGGCCACGGTAGCCAGTCTCAACAAAGACAAACCAGGTGCGCAGGAAGATAACAGTGCACAAGTATGCGCAAACATAGGTGCACTCTCTATTCCTATAAATAATCCGAAAGGACGGCAGACCAACACGGCCGGGGAGAGGTTGAACGCAGGCCAGTCAGCTTATCGTGCTGCGGCACGGGAGTGTTACACCGCTAACTTGCTCACTCTGGGCTGTTTCTTTGTTTTTTTTTGCGAGATAAGTCCCAATAACACAAATCTTGTCCCGACTCTGCTTTTGAGCCTCATTATATGCCGTTTAGCGCACTTACTACCCAGGTTAATTAATGTCTTTATGCGGCTGAGTGGTGCGATGCCGTTGCACCATTCAGCCGCAAAAAGACATCAGCCTCTTGGACCATGAAAGTGTTAACTCGCAACAGCTAGATCAACGAGGCAGTCATTCAGATAGGCTATAACATCATGCAGGTTTCAAGAAGAACTTTGAATTTGCGCCTATCACAGACGAGACCATAGGTTCGTGGGGTGGCGATGCTCTTCGGCTTTTCAATTAAAAAAAACAGAACGTTTGCTTGAAGCGATGCTTGACCTGAGATATGAGTATATTAGGATCTGTAACAGCGCATCAGCATTGCCATACAGCAGGGCAATGCGCCCAGCGTCTTGTGAACGGTTCCCCGATTGGTATTGATTTTGATCAATTGTTTCCTTTAGATTGTTTGCAAATACTGTAACTGTTTCAATTGTAAATAAACCTTATTTGTTATTTTTATCTATTAGTTTAGACGTATTGTAGAGTTCGTTTGAAACGTGAATATTAGTTGTTATCTCATTCAATTAATCGTATGACTAACAGACTCGCTCACAAAGGGTTCAGTACCATTATCTATAAAAACTGTAAAAAAATCGTGTCTGTTTATGAGAATCCCCTTAAATATTTATTTTATTATTATAAACTAATTTATGTTTTTTAATATTGTTTGTTATAGCAACAACAGAAATACATCATCTGTGAAAATTCCAAGTGTCTAACTATCACGGTTTATGAGATATAGCCTGGTGACAGACGGACGGACAGACAGACAGATAGATAGACACACAGATAGACAGACGGACGGACAGCAGTCTTAGTAATAGGGTCCCGTTTTACCCTTTGGGCACAGAAAATATCATGTCTGTTGTATGGGAGCCCCCTTAAATTATTATTTTATTCTGTTTTTAATATGTGTTGTTATAGCGGCAACAGAAATTCATTACCTACCTGTAAAAATTTCAATTGTCTATCTATCGCGGTTCATGAGATACAGCCTGGTGACGGATAGATAAGCAGTAAAACGGGACCATATTAATAAGTAATAGGATCCCGTTTTACTTTTTGTGTACGGAACCCTAAAATAGTCTTAGGCTATACACATTTTCTAAAACTAGGTACACCTAAATCTATATGTCATCTCATATAATCTATCGTATGTGTCACATCCATTTACTGCAAAGCTGTGTTTGAGATGTATCTCTGAATCCCAAACTAAAGTTCTGAGTTTACCCCATCAGAGTAGAGGTATTTAAGTATGTGCGTTATCAACTAATAATATGTAATAAATATCGAGTGGAATTCCAATCACGTAGGCATAGAGTTGCATAAGGGTACGTAGCTATTGTTATCTAAGTCAAACTCCTCAATTTCCTGAACTTAATTTATGTACATTTTATTGTTTGTTGGCAATATTTTCTTTTTAAGTTAAAGCAATGGCAATCTATGCCGCTCTCCTTCGCTTGGTGTAAAACTTTGCGAGTAAAATAAAAACCTTTTGAAGTACAAAGACTGGCCGTTTATTAATATACAGTTCGCTGCCCCTCACCCTGCAATCTACACCCCAACTCTTCCCGCGGGTGTTGTATGAGGCGACTCAGGGATATCCACCGGGTAGCAACGTCCCCTGCAGAAATTCTACAACTGAAGTGCGATTTCCCGCATGCCCAATGTGGGGATTATCCCTGCATTGCAGGCGGACCACGGAGGTCGTCAAATCTATCTATTATAGTAAATTTTAGAATCGGACCCATCGTCGTTCCTGAGTAACCTCATTATAAACAAACAAACTTACCTTACCTGTTATTATAACCGTGATAGAGCAAGACTTGGAACCTATGCATTTCTAAGTGTAGGATACAACTCTTGCTAAGTGATGCCTTCTTAGCTATTTATTCTAGACTAGATTTTTACACTACAATTCTACTTGTTTACACTACAAAATAAATAGGTATCAAATAGTTATTTCAAGAGAGGTAATTTATATAGAATATCAAAGCGGAAATTCAATTTCATATGGCGTCTAAGGTAAATGACATATTGGTAATAGGTTATCGATCTATGTTTATGTTATGATGGAATTTATCGGATAGGAAATGATTTTATTTCAAGAAGTCTATATTTTTCTTGTAGCCCAATACAATTTTTCCTACTTACCATTTTTTCGGAATAAATAGGTACTGATTCTTTCTCAAAACGTAATGGTTCAAACATGGAACGTGGATGCCTTATTAAGCGACGTTAGGTATTTACTTATAGGCAGGTAGGTCCGGGCGGTCGGTAGTCGACCTATAAAAGACTTTGGCAGGATACTGGACACCAGATTAGTGCTGCCTAGTGACAGTGACAGACGCTGATAGAAAATTAATAAAAAAGGTGTGTAAAGTGTAAGTGTAAAGTGTATACATAATACACTTTAGTGTATACATAATACACTTTACACTTACTAAGTAAATTGATAATTTATATAAGTATTCAAAGCAAAATTTATTATAAAAGTGAATTTCTTTCTAAGACAAGGTTATGTTTGTAGATGTATTTTTAATTGGGGAACTTTGATACAGAAAACTGAAACAATTTCTTGGATTTTAAATTAAATGAAAACTCTTTATTTTCAATATAAGTCAAATTAAGTAAAGTTTGGGCCCTTGGATATTTAAATTTTCTGGAATTACCCTGTTGTGAAAATAGGTTTTACTTAAAATTAACCCTCTTAGCGACCCAGAAACTCCGAGATTTATTTATTTTTATTATTTTTTTTTTAGTCGCGAGTATTTTGTCCTTTCCTTTTATTTTTAAAGCTATTTTTTTTTCCAGAAAATGAAGGTGTGCTCGATTGTATTCGTTGTGCTAGTAGCTTGCGCTTGCAGCTTAGCAGCAGAAAATGGACTCCTCATAGATGCTCTGCAGCCGCAGCCAGAACAGCCATCAGAATTGGTGGTCAGCGAGCCTGTACAGCGGCAGAAGAGGGGTCTATTACTTGGTAAGTTGACCAATCTAGGTCTTCTTGGATCTTCAGGCATACTGTATTGTAATTTGGTACCTACCCACGGCTCACCAATACCTACTAGGTGTTATTATTGTGTAAGAATGTTTTATTTTGGGTTAGGGTAAGTTTCGTCCGAATGCGTCTCCGCCAATGCAAAAGTGAAGGGGACATTTCGCCCGAATTTCTTTGATGCTTTTCAAATATCTTGAAGTTAGGTAGGCAAACCAAAATTAATACTTACTCCAAAGATTACCAGACCATATAAATTTGTGGTAAAGAGATAGACACCTAAAATACAAAGACATACAAGAAAACACGTGCGATAATCAGTTTTTATTAAAACTACGCCTTTTTCGTAGCACCGTAGCATGTTTCGTAGACATAGTTGTAGCAAGAAAAAGACATAAACGCGTAATTACCAAAATATAATTTTAGATTATTATGAACGTAAGTAGCTCAAATTACTTAAAATATATATCCTTCTTTTAGAATCAGAAGTTGTTGTAGTAATAATTAGTCTAGAGGTATATATAATCAACACCAACAGGACCTTGTGTCCACGGACTGTTGGATAATTATACTGATGAATGCGGCAATAGGGATAATAAATGGATTTTTTAATTTTTTTTTGTCGATTATTTGGGTTGATACATAACAGAAAAAAATATAACAGTTAAATTGCGGTTGAGACTTAAAATATCCACTTTTGAATGAATAAATTTCGCAATACAAACATACAAAATTAAATATACAGATATATTTCTTTAACTTATAGATTGTAGATTGATGGGACTTGGCCAACGAACGCGATTCCTATACGAGTTTGGGGGAGATCTTTGCCCAGCAGTGGGACAACTTTATTAAACAAAAAAAAACTATATCAATAGAGAATACGTAAATATAATATTAGCTTTTTTGAAGTCACATGCATATACTCCGGTGCCTTCCAAAATAACCTAATAGTCACTTTCTTGCTGATTTATCGTTACAACGAAACTAAAATATCTGCTGCACCTGCTCAGAGAGTTACTTATCCTTTTCCAAACATGTGGTAGAACAAACCCTTACGACAGCCTCAAGCTGAGTTAGAGAGGTCGATTCTTACGCCACGGATTACATATTGCTCGTCCTGTCCAGTGTTCAATTTTAGACTTTTGTGGCAAAGATCATCTAATGAACTCACTGACACTAATGATCTAGTGATTTCTAAGTATGGTGGTGATTTCTGAACGCGAGTTCTGTTTAAAGATTAGATAAATAAATATAAAAACATATTAAGAATATCACAAGAAACATGCTATGCCATAAAATTGTTTTAATAGTTCAGGAAATCACTTGATAATTTAAAAGAACATGTAGGTAAGTGAGTAAAATAATCATAAATTATAATTTATGATGACTAAGTATGGTGGTGATTTCTGAACGCGAGTTCTGTTTAAAGATTAGATAAATAAATATAAAAACATATTAAGAATATCACAAGAAACATGCTATGCCATAAAATTGTTTTAATAGTTCAGGAAATCACTTGATAATTTAAAAGAACATGTAGGTAAGTGAGTAAAATAATCATAAATTATAAAAATAGGAAAATTTCCTTAAACATACCATTATGTACACTAGTTTCATCTTGATATACCAGAAGGTAACCTAGGTAGGTACTAAACATATGCGTGTGAAGCCGCGCCCCGCGGCTTCACACGCATTGTTCCTATGGAAACGTTCAATGGTGATTTTCATCCCACATGAACTGATTTATAAGACAAAAAGTACCTATGGAATCAAACATTCCAGGATTAGAATTACCTGTACCTATGCAAAATTTCAGCCAGATCTGTCCAGTAGTTTTGGCGTGAAGAAGTAACAAATATCCATCCATCCATCCATACATCCATAATACTAGTGTGACTAGCAGCGCCTTGCGGTTTCACCCGCGTAGTTCCCGTTCCCGTGGCAATTACAGGATAAAATATAGCCCATGTCACTCACTGAAAAGTAAGTTTTTTAATAATGAAATATTTTTTTAAATCGGTGCGGTGATTTCGGAGCCTATTTATTTATTTATTTATTTAAGGACAACCAGCAGCACATACAAAAAAAATTAAATTCAAAAGATAGAAACAGAAGGCTATTAAGATCTATTCAATACAAAGAAACAAACTCAAAAAGGGCGGCCCACCTGTGGCCTAGTTACGGAAACCAGCCCAGAAACAAGTAACAAACAAACAAACAAATCATACCTCTTTATAATTTTCTATATTATTATAGAAGTAGGATGTACCAGAATAGGTAGGTACTTATAAAAAACTCGAACTACAAGTTAGTACCTATATCGCATCTTACAAACAAGTTCTAATAAGAAAGGCAGACAAAACATTCATGCCCATGCCCATACCATTTTTGTACAAACTTACTTTTTAATTTTTTGATGAGCAGAGTAAATAACCTTGAAATATAGGTAAAGTTCAAGTGCCTTGCCAATTTCCACTTCAATAGTCGGAATTTTAAAGTAAATTTTGCGTGTTTGAACTCCTTTTTATAACAAAACAATGTCAATATTAATATCCGTTTACGTTGTTTAGGTATAGCAGTGGACATACCTATCTATCTTTATTTTAGAGAAATAACAGACAAATAAATATAGTTACAAAGAAATTGCTATAGTTTGTATTTTTTAGACACAATAATTGATTTTGTTTTAATAAAACTATAAACCGACTTCAATTATATGGATCCCATTGTCAGAACTGGACCAAATTAAAATGGAACCACCGGGAAGCACTAGCTTTCATATAAAAAAAAGAATCATGAAAATCGGACTACACCACAGGACTACCCAGTTCTGAGATATAAAACATTAAAACCTCCTCTTTTTTTTAATTCGGTTAAAAAGTGAAACTACTCTTTTTAGAAGACCTCTGTGGCGCGGTTGGCGAAGGTCCGCCCTACGACGCAGAGGGTTGCGGGTTCAATTCGCGCCTCGGGCCAAATAATAAATAAATAATGCGGGACAAATCACACATCATTATCTAGCCCCAAGCTAAGCTGAGCTTGTGTTATGGGTTAGTACCCATCGAAACAACAACAACGTGCAGATTGCACACACATTTATATCAGTTATCTAGTGATAACTGATATAAATGTGTGTGCAATCTGCAGATAAAATTTGTTCAGGGCGTTCTGGATGTTTTCTTTGTATAATAAAAAATATCTATCTATATGTATACAGTATTAGGGATATCAGTTATCTATAGTACCCATAACATAACACAAGCGCTGCTTAGCTTAGGGCTAAAGTATGCTGTGTAAAACAAAAAGGTTTGTTGGTAAACTATTTGCGTCAGGAATAAGAATAAGAACTATTTATGGTGTCCCGTGTTTACATAATATTACAGGTATTCTTATAATGAATACCATATAAACCTCAAGAGCCGAATTCTTCTAAATAAACGCTTTACTATATGATTGGTATCGTCGCGAGATTTTGATCGATTTGTTTCAACCTTGACACGCGTCTATCTGTAGTTCTGTATTCCATGAAAGGTAAAATTCAATTATGTTATTCTAACGCTTAAATACTCAAACGCGACTTACATTTGAGCACGTGTAAGTCGCAAATTTTTGACAGTTTCAATGAAAGTCTGTCAAAAATTGGTAATTTAATTCGGGGATAAGAGATCTCAGATGGTTAAAAAAATCTGATGCAATAAATAACTAAGCAGGTAAACGTTTTTCAATAAGTAATTGTATGAATAATAATTTTATGAGGAATGCAAACCACAAAATGACCTATGAATGACGCATAGTTCAAAGAAGACATACCTATGACGATACTACAAAGTCATGGTGATAGTTTTTTATGGAGGTGCGAATGGGAATTTAAACAAGAGAATTCCCACAAGGTCTGTAAATATCACATAACTATAGGCGACGTAAGTAAGTGAGTACATTCAGCTACACCAAAATGTATAAACGCGGACCAACCATACTATAAACGCAAAAGTTTGGTTCGGATGATTGGATGTGTTCAAACTCATCCCTCTAAAATTGTTGAATGGATCGCTGAAATTTTGTTTTCTTTAATATAATTTAGCCCTTAATGAACATATAGGTCGGAAAATGCGAGCTAAGTTGGGGGCAGAAGCTAGTATTCATTGATAATTTTCCAACGTTAACTCTCGTGTCCACTTACATATATCGTCTCGCTTGAAATTTGTTTTATTCAGTTACATCTTTCAGTAAGTGCTCTTATGTATGATAAAACACCTACTCCTATTTTTTAAGTTCTAATTACTTTACCTCTAAACTTAATCTACTACTTACGAGTATTTCGTATATCTATATTTTAAAGGCAACATTCGGTTGTCTTAAAAACATAGAGAGATTAGACAATTAATGAAGAGTGTGGTTGGCTTTTCGTCGTATATTCTTACGTTGTTTTGTTTGTGTGGGAATACCTGAGATCGTTTGTCTTTGATAAGGTATCAGTGCAGTCAACTGTGTGTTCTAAAATATACAAACGTAACATGTTTTGGTCCTTAGAGATTGACTCGGGCACTTTCTATCTTTTAATATGGACTTAATAATCAGGATGTTACTCAATGCTTTGCAATTAATAAAATTCACTATGATGCACTATTAAACTACATACTATATCTAATTGTAGTACATGAGTTCTGTGCCGATTTTTTATCAAAGCCATAGATAATATAATAACTATACTTCAAGGCTAATAAATAAGTTAAGATTCAAGTGTTACATCCAAAAACGTGCGGATCTCTGAATTTCAATTTCGGTTTTAGTAGAGTTGATGAAATTTTTCGTCATCATTGCATCCTTAAGTCGACTGGGCTGGGTGTTGGGCCAACTTTAAGTTTTTGCTGATAGACGCTCTACAGATGTGGTATTAAAGAAAAATGCTTGGTTTATCTTGGACTGAGTTCCGCACCAACGTCTCCATCCTTCATGAACTCGTAAAAGAGCAACTACCTACATACGTACAATCTCATATATTGAAGCTTTTCGGGCACACCAGGCGTGACAATTACTCCTTTGAACGGCTACTCGTGCAGGGAAAGTGTAAAGACTTAAGATAAAAACCCCGGGGTAGATCGCCAATGAGGTAGACCGACCAAATAAGATCTGCCGTAGGTTTTCCCTAGACGAACGCTCCAGAATGACCACCAACAGAGAGAGATGACGATATATCGTGAGGCGAGCGACATCAGCCCCTACCACAAAAAACTCATCATCACCGACCGTTCTGCCAAGAACTCTGTCAAGCACGCACGAATGAGAAGACGAATTTTTCGCTATGCTTTTCGCATTCATGGGGATAACGAGTAAACGCAAATTTCTTGTCCCCAGGGGACCACGAGTCACGAGTGAGTTGAGCGACTATTTCTAATTACCTACTTGTTGTTATTCCAGGAGCTGGTGCGCTAGGCGTTGGTGCGCTAGGCGCTGGTGCGCTAGGCCTCGGTGCGCTTGGACTGGGCGCAGGGATTGTTGGAGCTAAGGCTGGCTTCATCGGCGGTGCTCTCGCCGGCAAGGCACTCCACTGCTACGGCAGAAGTTATGGGGGCTACGGCGGCGGCTACGGTGGTGGCTACAGCTACGGCGGCGGCTACGGCTATGGCAGTGGCTACGGAGGATATGGTGGTGGCTACCGGTGAGTTTATCAAATTTAGTCATCATAATCGGCATTTTTTGTTCCCGAATAAGCCTTAAAAAACATCAACACAAGTACATAAACGAACACACCTACCTACATAAGCCATCCTAGATGGATCCCCAAACTAAGTAGTGTAAGCGTGCTTACTCGAGAACAAAAGTGTTCTAAATTGTGTTATTCCACTGTGATTTAACAGTTAGGCCTCGAGTAAAACGAATTCTTCGTATCCAAACAATTGCAAAAATACATTCATTCACCAGGACATAGGCCTCTCCTGATAAGCGCCCATAATGCGAAAGTTTAGATGTATGGATGTTTGATGATGTTTTTTACCTCGTTACGCGAAAACAATTGAACGAATCGGGCTGGCATATAGGCAGTTCCAGGCCTAGGATAAAACGTAGGCTACTTTTAATCCAAATCCAATCAGAAACAATATGAGCAAAGCCACGGGCATTGATTAGTATACAAATTTGAAAAATTCAATTAGCGGATATGTTGTCATAAGAATAATTAGAAAATTCTGGAAATTAATTGAGTTAAGCTGTCTGTATATTTATCACACGATTCAGTCGACTCACGGGAGAGGAAATAATCATACTTGGATTTCATGAAACGCAAAAATTGCGTGAAAACTCATCAAAAGTAGGTACCGCTTTAATCCAGGGGTTGTTTAGATTACTTTCATAATCACCTTCACATAAGTATCGGGGGTTGAAATGGCCATCCCAATTTAGCCACAGTATGCCAGGGTTATTTTTGTATTACTCAATCATGCATCAGTGAGTTTGGCCAGGAAAAACTATGAGTCATACTTATTTACAGTGCCGCTTACAACTTTTGTTCTTAGAGAAGTAGTGGTTTTGAGAAGTAGTCGAATTCACCCCGTATATGTATATAGTTTTCCTTTAATAACCTAAATATGTTTCTATATGCCGCGGATATATTTGTATTCCTAAAAGATGCATAAGGAAGTTTGACGAGAAAAAAATACGAGTCATACTTTACAGTGCCGCTTAACACTTTTGCTTAAATAAGTAATCAGATTCCACCCCATATCGATAGGTTTCCTATAATAACCTCATTATGTAAATCAGTATGCATCGAATATTTTTGTATTGCTTTATATACATCAGAGTTTGGCGAGGAAGAATAACAAGTTATATTTTACAGTGCAGCTTACCACTTTTGTTCTTAAAGAAGTATAGTTGTTTTGAGAAGTATTCAAGTTCCACCCACATTGAAAGTTTCCTTTTTATAAAAGACCAACAAATACATATCGATAATTTTAAGTAAACTGCGTTAACTCATGAACAAATGTATATTATTTGTTAATTGGTTTCTGTCCGATCATACCGCACACCATACTTTTTCAATCGAATATAAAACTATTTATGTTATTATAAAAACTATTTTAGTTTTACGAATTCATTACGGATGTAAGCGGGTTAACTACTTCATGTCCCTCGTTAAGGGATGAAACGTTGATGTTCCTCCAACACAAATAAGGTTCGTAGTTAACGTTAACCTCCGTAATAAAAACTGTTTATTTTACATGTTTCAAGAGCCAAGTGTTTTTTTTTCAGGTCTTACCCAACATACGTCACCTATTCTTCGTACCCGTCTTACGAATCATACGGATCCTTCTGGTGAATCAATGGACTGAAGCATTGAGAAATTAATGTTGTTATGTTACTGTTATTTATAATTCGCTTGCATCGCAGCGTCGATGAATGTCGATGAAAATTAAACGGATGTTGAAAATGGACTATTGTTTTAATCTTTGAATGCTTAAGCCAGAGATATAATTTTGCCGATGATTAAAATGAATTCCGATTGATATTTGGTATTTAAATGGCGAGTTTTGGTTATGCCAATGATTAAAAAGTGCTCCATTGATTTTCGCCTGATGAGCTTACTAGACTATTATTTATAAAGGCTTTCATAAAAAAATGAAAGCCTTTATAAATATTAGTCTGGTACAGTTACTAGTGTAAATTTAATCCCAAAATGTACAAACATACTCAAATAAAAACTATTCAGAAGCTTATCAAAACTTACGTTGGTATTTTTAGACTTTACGTTTTACATAATTACTTTGACATAAGTAGATGTCGTTTTAAAATAAATAAATAAATATTTAAACCCATTCGTATATGCAAGCTTTAGAGGAGCATTAACATGTAATAAAATAACAATTTTGTATAATATCTCTGACAGACCTTAAGATAATAATAAATAATGTCTGTTACCTTTAACGACTGGGTGGTATTCTCTATTATCGGCACCAGTTTTGTCGGTTAACTTTAACTTGCAAAATAACTGCTAACAAAACACGACAATTTGAATAAACTAGGCCGATAATTAAAAAATACAGAATCTGAGGTCGGATCAGCTACTGAAGAACCGCCCAAATGTTAAACGGATATTTGCATGGGTTAATTTTGGGTACCTACTTTTCATCTAAAAAAACGCATTCAAGGCCGCGGAAAAGCAAAAACTACTCACAGTAATATTATAATGTGAAAGTTTGGATGTTCGTTAAATCTTCAGGCTCGAACTACTGCTTACTACTTTTAATTCCGGAAAATAACGCGCGAACCCGCGGAAGGGCAGTTTGGGATCTTGTTCCTTAAAAATCTGAACTGAACTTAATTGATCTATTGAACTAATTTTAAATGCAGTGGGAATAATGGGCACCCCATATGTATCGGCATCACTTATTTAAATATTACAAATTCAAATCTTGCGCCAATCACTCGTAATCGAATCGATCAAGCAGCGTTTGTTTCGTTATCCTTCTGTTTTGAATTGGCACCAATGGGCGTCCTCGGGCCATACGATTGACCAATCAGAAGGCTCTTAAGCATCGTACCTCATACATCAAGCCAACTGTGTTACGAGAACCCCGAAGACAGACATCCCTGCGCCGCCGCCGACGTAGGACAAGAGACGATTGCTTGCTTCCCTCGAAGAAGAAAACACTAAACTTTTCCCTAGTCACAGATAATATAATACTATACTAGTACAGATGCCTCATCTCATAGTAAAAAATGGGACACGCTTCGGGCGAGATTTTGCGGGCCAACCAGTTATTGAGTGGAATTCACTAGATGGCGCAAGATTAGGCCCGCAAAAACTAATAATTATAATCATACTTATGAGAAGCCATTTTCTAATCTCAACAAAATATCTCGCACAAAAACTGTCCAAGGTAGAGCAAAATATTTAGAAAATATGGATCAAACAATAAACTAAACGCATTTCAATAAAAATCCGCTACGCCATCTACGCACTTACTATTTATTATTTATTATACGAAATAAAATAGTTTTATTTATAGACCACCAGGAGTACCTACATCGAAAGTAGTATTATATTATCTGTGATCGAAAGTAATTAAATTTTTAAATGTATAAATGAAATTCTATATCGTTTTGTTAATTTACATAAACCTCGATGACTAAGTGATACACTTTAAAAAATAACAAGAGATGGCGTTAGCTGCCAAAACTTTTCTATGGAATGAGACCCCATGCCCTAGTTGAAATTACCGATAGCTATCGATTTCCGTGCGTGTATGGACCAACTCCTAGCCTTGTGAAAGACGTTCCACCTGTGAATTGTGCTGACACACCAGCTGTTCCCCTGGATGGAAGAAGCCGTAGCCGAGACCAACCAAGAGACTCCCTTCATTCCTTAGGTCCAGTCGTATATATCCAGAGGTAAGCCAGTTTATTAACTAAAGTATAACTTAATAACCGCTGCAGTGACGACTCGAAAACCTAACAATCTGTAAAGTCATTGCCCCCTGATGTGCGAGGCGTGGATCTGCGACACCATTATGATAAAAGCCAATAATGCGCTTATCACGGAAGCTCACGGGTCCAGCAGTGGACCAATAGGTATAGACTAGATCGACAGTGAGTCGTGTATCACGGGTTAGAAGGGGCTTATTCTCGCGACGGTAGCGGGACGATGGAGCGACGGCTGTCGAAACGGCATTAACTGAGATGGATTGCATCGGCCCACGGTATCGCCTCTTTAATCTCGAACAAAAGAGATATACGACGACCCGGGATACTCGTCGCAGCGATTATTTTATGAAATACCTACCGATGGCAGTTTGTAAGCGCTTCGCATATGGATTAAATAGATTTTATGTTATTAAACTATTAATAATGACTAGCTGTGCCCGGCGACTTCGCACGCGTTGTTCCTATGGAAACGTTTAATGGTGTTTTCCCGGCAGTTATTCGATTTTTTCTCGCGTAAAAACCATCCTTGAACTATAACGAATATTTAAAAAAAAGAATTTGCCTAATTGGTCCAGGCGTTATTGAGTTACGTGCTTACCAACACATTTAGCGATTCGTTTTTATATTAAAGATATATTATAATTATTGTTTAAAATATGGTTCGCCGTGTAGTGCCGGCAGCATAGAATTTGCACCCCTCTTCCCGCGGGTGTCATAAGAGGCTACTCAGGGATTAATTTACCGGGGGCGGGCAGCAGCGCCTGCTGACGAACAATTCGGTCATCAAACTACGATCCACAACCCCCATGCCCAGCGTGGGGATTATGGGCATTACCTCCCTTGAGAAAACAGCCAATAAAGACGCTTATCAGGAGGAGGCCTGCGTCCAACACTGGACCAAAATAGTCTGTTAAGGTTGAAGTTGAGGAGATTTGAGACGCTCGAATAGACTCTTTTCGACCGTCCATAAAATCTCCTACAGACAGAGCAATATTTTTACTTAACAATATTTTTTAGTCTTCTTTCCATCATGCGAATAACAACTTGCGCCTCGAGGTCAAATAAATAAAAATTATCTAAATTACCCTGAGTGGGCTTACGCACTATAATGACAAAAACCTTGATGCCCCAAATATAATGTTTTATCATCTTGGGGGACACATATTATGTTCCACACTACCAACCAAACCAAACTTCTGAAAATAGCAAACATGCTTCGAAATGCTTTTATCTATAAAGCTTTAATATAGTCTATCTGTATCTATCTGTAGTCGAGAAAAAGTCTGCATATTTCATTGCAATTTTTAGAAATAAAGTGTTTTTAGCATTGAGGCACTGATGCGATTAGTAAAGCACTACTTTAATCTAAACGTTACTAATATAGTGTTGGTTTGTGGCGTATTATTCGTAATTCATAGTAACAGAATGTAAAGGTGAGTATAGACTAGCTAGAGCATTACGTTCATACGAATAATGGTACCTCAACCTCAACTTCAACAGCCTGTATTGGTCCACCGCTGGACGCAGGCCTCACCCTGATAAGCGCCTTATTCGCGTTTATCTCATGGCGGGTAATGTCCATAATCCGCACGCTGGGAATGCGGGTTAGGGATCGCAGTTTGGTGGTATAATTGTTCTGCAGGGGGTGCTGCTGTCCGCCCCCCAGTAGATATCCCTGAGTCGCATTTTACGACCCCCGCGGAAAGAATTGGTGCAAATGCTAAGCCAGCAACTCACAGCTGAATATTAATAATAGTTTAATACAGACAAATGTTCAGCATTTCCATGTAATGTATGTTCTTGCGATTGCTCGACGCTGTGTTCGACATAATTCTCACGGCGAGTAAGTATTTAGGCATTTACATTTCTTCGTACCTACCTTGCGTACATTTTCCCTCGGCCGCACCTATACCGTGTCCATTTTGAATGAAGCATGTTAGTAAACAAACTACGACACAAATAACAAAATCTCACTTGCTTGGCGTCGAGTTTCAGATATAATTGTAAGCAATTTTTATTGAAGGGAGTATCTAAAATCGACATGTAATGTAAATTAAGTATAAAAGGACGCGCCAATAAAGTGAATTTTAGGTTAAGTATGTGTGGTTTGTTTACTAACATGCTTCATTCAAAATGGACATGGTATAACGTCCTACTGTCCCCTGTCAGCCGCGCTGGCACTTTTGCTCTATAATATGTTACAAAACAATACTCGATTTTTTTTAAATCAGGTTGTAACATCAAGCATCCATTTCGAAGTATGGTTTGAGTCTATTTCAAAATAGCGATTGCTCCATGTTCTGTAGTAAATGCTCTAGACTATAATCACTGTAAGCACAGTGCAACAATAATACATTGCATTTTAGTGACCAATTCAATTATTATAAACAATAGCGATTTAACATTTTGTAAATACATTAGCCACTTACCAGGATTGTGTGCTTTAATTAATCAAATTATTTATTGTACAGTTGACTGCATTATCAATTTATAACGTACACTGTAAATTGACTGCCTCGTTGGTCTAGCGGTCAGTATGTTTAACCCACAGAGATATAGAGAGATGGCAATCCTATGCGTTGCGTACAAAACCTACTGTCGCAAGTCACGCCCACCCAAGCTCTCGCACACACGGTTAACGAAATAAAAACAATACTTCGCGTTGTGTGCGTGTCATGCACACAACCGCGCAGAGCCAACCAGAGTGCAACTATTCGTTCGCACACTAGGTTGCAAGTGACGTTCGTACAGCACCACTATAGACACAAAATATGCGTTGACGATAGGGATTGCTTGTCGATAAAACGTGAAACGACTTGGTCATCGTTTTTACGCTATGAATTGAAATAAAATTAATAGGTAATTCACTAATTGAGTAAATGAGAAAAATGATTTCATGGTGATGAAGTCAGTAAACAAACATTCAGTCAGTAAACAACAGAAAAAAATCGCATCAAAATCGGTCCATTCATTTAGGAGCTACGATGCCACAGACAGACACACATATACACAGACACGTTAAACTTGTGGGCGTGGGCGTGGGCGTGGGCGTGGGCGTGGGCGTGGGCTTGGGCGTGGGCGTGGGCGTGGGCGTGGGCTTGGGCGTGGGCGTTGGCCTGGGCGTGGGCGAGGGCGTGGGCGTGGGCATGGGCGTGGGCGTGGGCGTGGGCGTGGGCGTGGGCGTGGGCGTGGGCGTGGGCGTGGGCGTGGGCGTGGGCGTGGGCGTGGGCGTGGGCGTGGGCGTGGGCGTGGGCGTGGGCGTGGGCGTGGGCGTGGGCGTGGGCGTGGGCGTGGGCGTGGGCGTGGGCGTGGGCGTGGGCGTGGGCGTGGGCGTGGGCGTGGGCGTGGGCGTGGGCGTGGGCGTGGGCGTGGGCGTGGGCGTGGGCGTGGGCGTGGGCGTGGGCGTGGGCGTGGGCGTGGGCGTGGGCGTGGGCGTGGGCGTGGGCGTGGGCGTGGGCGTGGGCGTGGGCGTGGGCGTGGGCGTGGGCGTGGGCGTGGGCGTGGGCGTGGGCGTGGGCGTGGGCGTGGGCGTGGGCGTGGGCGTGGGCGTGGGCGTGGGCGTGGGCGTGGGCGTGGGCGTGGGCGTGGGCGTGGGCGTGGGCGTGGGCGTGGGCGTGGGCGTGGGCGTGGGCGTGGGCGTGGGCGTGGGCGTGGGCGTGGGCGTGGGCGTGGGCGTGGGCGTGGGCGTGGGCGTGGGCGTGGGCGTGGGCGTGGGCGTGGGCGTGGGCGTGGGCGTGGGCGTGGGCGTGGGCGTGGGCGTGGGCGTGGGCGTGGGCGTGGGCGTGGGCGTGGGCGTGGGCGTGGGCGTGGGCGTGGGCGTGGGCGTGGGCGTGGGCGTGGGCGTGGGCGTGGGCGTGGGCGTGGGCGTGGGCGTGGGCGTGGGCGTGGGCGTGGGCGTGGGCGTGGGCGTGGGCGTGGGCGTGGGCGTGGGCGTGGGCGTGGGCGTGGGCGTGGGCGTGGGCGTGGGCGTGGGCGTGGGCGTGGGCGTGGGCGTGGGCGTGGGCGTGGGCGTGGGCGTGGGCGTGGGCGTGGGCGTGGGCGTGGGCGTGGGCGTGGGCGTGGGCGTGGGCGTGGGCGTGGGCGTGGGCGTGGGCGTGGGCGTGGGCGTGGGCGTGGGCGTGGGCGTGGGCGTGGGCGTGGGCGTGGGCGTGGGCGTGGGCGTGGGCGTGGGCGTGGGCGTGGGCGTGGGCGTGGGCGTGGGCGTGGGAAAATTAATGGTGGTTCTCGGTATCATACCGCATTATCTAGCCCCAAGCTAAGCAGCGCTTGTGTTATGGGTACTAGATAACTGTTATACTTAATACAATACACTACATAGATAGATATATTTTTAGTATATACATAAATCGAACCCGCAACCTCCTGCGTCGCAGGCGGACCTTCGCCCACCGCCCCCACAGAGGTACGGTGATAGTTACTAAGTCACGCTCGGACTGTTTACACATCAAACAGTTCGGTTGAAAGCCCAAAACTCCATGGCCATGAGCGGCCTGAGCGATATCGCTGTCGGTACAGGTGTCGTCGTGTCGGATGGCCTAATGAAGAAACGCCACGCGCATTGATAGAATAGATTATGAGTGCTGTTTGCGATAAATACAACGCTTATAGAGGTTGCCTAGTTGCCTTAAAGGTGGCCTCACACGGGCGATACAACATACCTATTATTGCATATTGTACTAAAAACTACTGTGGACCAGCCCTACCATTGTTCCTGTCCCTAAGGGCAGGCTGAGTTGAAACCATATCACAAAAAGGTGTAGTGCAAATTATGACATCTCGAAGAAAATAGGTCGGTTGCCTACTTAGTTTAAATGTCAATTCAGCTCATCAGGAATCTGGACAAATGATGTGCAAAATACTGCACCTTCATGATTATTTTTTACGAATCAATTTGTATTGGACCTTCTAAAAGTCCATGGTAGCTTGTTCAATTGGTTTCAAATATTCACGATTAGCAAATGGATCGAGAACCAGCTAATGAAATAACAATTTTCTTTGTTTACCTAAATAATTTGGTGTTTATTGAAAATTGTTATCGGACTTGTTTGACCTCGATACAGTTTTCTGTAAGTGTAGAGGATTAGGAATATTATCCTAGGATACAATATTCAACGAAACAAGCTTCCGCCCGTGACTTTGCACGCGTTTTCCGGAATCAATAGTAGTCCTGAACACATCCATCATCTTGCCAATTTTCATTAAAATCCGTTCAGCTGTTTAGGAGTGAAAAAGTAATAGACAGACTAACAGAAATACTTTCGCTTTTATAAATTTACTATGGATAATATAACCTATTATTATTATACCTTAACCTCAACAGCCTGTATTGGTCCAGTGCTGGACGTAGGCCTCCCTGACAGTTGAAATTTTCTCTGATAATGTATTTCTATTGCCGCTCTAACAACAGATAAAAAAAGTTTAATAATTTTAGTAATTAAGGGAGGCAACGTTCTCATCACCTTAAGAACCGATGACCAGTGATGTTAGATGCCAACTCAGGAATTATGACATCCGCCTGTCAAAATTACACCAACAAAAATTATGGTACCTACCTTCGGTTTCTAATAAAACTTACACTGATGGTTGAAATAAGGCTCGAACCTAGTAGGTTTGCTAAAAAACAAGGCCTAGGTCTCAGTAATCACGGGATCCCCGTGGTAAAAAACAAGAATTACATAAAATTTTAAAAAAATCTTTTGTTCCTTGGTTGTAAAAACACAATAAAAAAACATGAGAGTGCACTGTGCATGTTTTGAATAGAATGTGGTAGAAAGAGATGCCCTTTATTTTATTTTATTTTACAATTTCAACGCAGAAGCATAGGCACAAGCTGAATGAAACTGAATTAACACCTTTTTGCCTTGAAACTAGAATCTAGAATGTATTTTTATCCGGCCCAGAAAGCTAGGCCAGAAAACTTAAAGTATTTTGACTATGGTCTGGACCCACCCTAACGTACGTCAGAAAAGTTTGGGATGATAGGAAATTATGGTACATAAGCGTACCATAATGGAAGTACTATGGTACATGGTACGAACACCTGGATTATGGTACAAATACCATAATTATGGTACGTATAACATCCCTGCCGATGACCGAGGTTTAACAACGTCGTCGGGCGCGGATGGGTGACCGTGTCACGTTGACTTTTTGTTTTTTACGAGGAAAGATTTGTATTTGTTGATTTTTGAATGGTAAAGAACCCTTCGGGAGTAAAACTAGCACTTGGCCGATTTTATTTTTTATTTCTCTTTCGCGTGCAGAAGTTTGTAGCAAACTATATTAGAAAGGCCAGGAAAACAAAGTCGCTGGAATCGACTAGTAAATAAAACTACCTGCGTGTGACTGAAACCTGAAAGTTTCGTTTCAGCGAACCGCGATAATCGAAACTTTTCAAATAAAACCAATGAGGGCCTTGTTTACGATAGGACTTTGTTACTCTATCTGCCCTTGTTCAGATCTAATGGAACTTTGCCATGTTCCGACGGTATTTCGTTTACGTACTTCTTTTTATTTTCATGAAAAATAAAACTTCCTATTCAATGGGTTTAGAGATGAAAGGTGTTGTTTGTTCTAAATTTAAGTAGGCAACATAATAGATTCAGATCAATAGAGCGTTACTTTGCGTAAATCCATTGCAAAATATAAGGATTAAAATATTTAGTAGCAATTCCACGCAAAACCAAAGATAGATTTCCCTTCTTTACTTTACTTCACACACCGAAACGATAGTAATCTAAAATATGACTTCATTTTCGTGTCAGTGTATAATTTTATAATTTGAGTACAAAATACGAGTAGTGTAATATTTTTGATTTTGGTATATGGAATATGGTATTTTCGATTTTGATTTTAATTTTCTTTCATTTTGTAGTTGGTGTGGTTTATCTTTTACAACGCGGACTAGACTAGATAATGCTGTGTGTGAATTGTGCAATTTTACTCTCGAACCTGTGTTATTTATTTATTTAGGGCAACCAACTGTATTTAATATTTGGCTGGCAGCTATTTCTACCCATTTATTACAAGTTGACCTAAGTACGTATGATTTGACAACCGGGACACCTCGTGTGACAATACTTAACTTGAGTATATGCATAATAGATTCAGGCGTTACTTTGTGGACATACATCACACTAATATTATAAATGCGAAATTTGAATGGATGTATGGATGGATGGATGGATGTTTGTTACCTCTTCACGCCAAAACTACTGCACGGATCGTGCTGAAATTTTGCATACAGATAATTCTAATCCTGGAATCAAGATTCAAGATTCAATATTTTTATTGCAATCATGTTGTACAATAAAAACATAGGCTACTTTTTACCGTGGGTGAAAATCACCCTTCAACGTTTCCAAAGAAATAACGCGTGCGAAACCGCGGGGCGCAGCTAGTTGTAAATATAAGAATCAAAATATTTAGTAACAATACCGTGAAAAAAGCTTTTGCAATAAAATCTAACAAATTAAACATTTACACAAAATGATCCCAAAAACCAATTGGGCGCGCGGAGCTCGGAGTGGAAACATCTCTGGTGGGACACTGCCGTTGTTGTTTGGCGCTCTCAGTGTCAAGATCGAGTGGTGTGGTGTCCTGATGATGTCTCGTGGCGAGACGAAACTAGTTGACGACTTGCTTTGATAAATGTTTAATTTTTTATAAATGTAAAATTTTGTATATTTTATTAGAATTGTTTCTAAATCCTTATATTTTGAGTAATATGCTTCAATCTCTTTAATAAAAATGTTTTCGATAGTTATGCAAGGTCCTAATTAGACTATTCGCTTTAGTAACAAAGCGCTTATCAGATAATACCCCTAGGAGTTATGAATGTACATGTAGGTAGTGCTGGAGCTAGTAACAAAGAAGGATGGCAAGGTTCCATACATCTGCTGACCCAACTTTTTTGGCGACGAGCATCACCCGGAGTGATGCTCGTCGCTTATACGAGCTTACTACGCCTTATAAAATAAACAATACGTACCTAAAGGATTCAGAAATCAATAGATTAAACCTTTTACAAGTTGGGAGAAAAAAGTTATTTTAGGTTACATGACTGTTAGGCTGCATTTTAATCCGCCAAAGAATGCCTTCTAACACGAGATACCCGAAGCCGACAATTAATACATCGCAAAGACATCTTCAGATCTTCAGTCAGTCCAATCGTAACGTAATCTAGGTAATCAATTTATCCAGGAGAATGCCGTGGTATCAATTTGTAAGATTTTCGTCGTAAGTAGGTCAAATCTATCTACTCGCCAGGAGACATTGGTGTCTATTCAGACTAATCTGACAGGTCCTTGGGTTGAGGCAACAATGCTTTTTTTGCCTATAATTATTATATATATATTTTTTTTTGGCTGCATATTTTAATTTTTTTTGGTTGATGCCATCCTTATTATTTTTATCGTTATGACATGGACATCGACATTTTTAGAACTGTCAAATTAGTTTAGTTTAGTTTTGGCGACATCTGGGGTACGTTCCGTTCGATTCATGCATAAAGCGCTGACGCACTGCACGAGCTATGCGCGCAAGAAGCCCCGTTCCGATTCATGTGAGCGCGTTGGTGCGCTGAAACGAAACGCTCAGGCGGCACTCACAAAGAAGTTGAAGGAACGCACGAGCTGCCTTGTCTCGAAAGGTGAGGCAGTTTATGCGCACCCGTGCACTCAAGGGGCGTGGCAAAGTGTGTGTTGCCGTGCGTTCTGTCAGCGCGCTGAAAGTTGAAACGAAACGACTTCATGCGCGCGTCAGCTCCTTAAGCGTGACTCGGAACGTACCCCTGAATAGACAGGTTGTTTCAATTTGTGTTACTTGATTTACGATGACATTGACAGTCACAAAAGAAGTCACGTTCTAAGCTTTATGTCGGCTACCTAGCGTTTCTTTGTCGCACAAAATAAAAATAAAAATATATTTTGACTCCCAACAGCTAAAAATGTAAATGATAGTTAGAAAAATCTTTTAAAATATTATTTATCCGTCATTAGTTATTACATGTCTGCACAGCCCTTGTTTGTTTTTATTCGTGCAGGGGCGGGTGTTGCCATCCTTCTTTCACTATACTACTATGGTATAGTGAGCACGTACCTACGCGAAAAAAATAGCATTTCGGCATGTGAGACGAATAAATATCTAGAAATTTACTGAAAGGGAAAAAGATGAAACCAACTTTTGATATAGCTGTGACAGTTCTCGGAAAAACTATTAAGTCATCAAATGGAGCAGGGTTTTATTTGGTTTGTGAAATAAAATCGTTTGATATATATTAAATTATACCGTATATCGTATTTATATTGGGCCAATGTAATGCAATGTAACATTGGTCTGCACCAATTACATTAAAGGAAAAGTTGGAATAAATGAAAATAATGCGTTTATTAAAATGAAAATGAGTATCAACCACTCTGTAGTAGTTGATACTAATTTAAATAAAAAAAAACGCATTATTTTTATTTCTACCAACTTAAAACAAATCTGTATTGCTGATGTGTTGCTAAGCTTCACTGTCATCAATATTATTTTTGCTCTATTGTGTAAATTTTGATCGTACTGGCAGACCCCAATGTTTTTAATTTTATGTAATATTATATAAATTAAATAAATGAATTGAATCGAATAAGAATGAATATAGGTACGAAATAAAAATCGTACCTGCATTCACTGCATTTTATAAAAATTTAGTAGAGTAAATAAAATATCATTTGCTCCTAGACTAGCAGCATGTGAGGCACGTGAATATTCATACTGGGCGAGTCATTAAAGCACTCCTGCCATATTAATGTAAGTAAATTTACCTACGACAGACAGCAATTTGCAAGAACATAGGCTCAGGCGCTAATTCTCGTTAGCTAATTCAATAAAGTTAATCATGTTGCGGTTACTTTTGAATTAGAGCACTTGATTAAAGTAACTGCCTTGGCTCTTACGAGCTTCTGCCCAAGGCTTCGTGTGTTTTATCGATGAGTAAAGTATTCCATGCCTCTTTTTTAGGGTTCCGTCAACACCCAAAGGGTAAAACGGGACTCTAAAACTAAGCCTCCGCTGTCCGTCTGTCTGTCCGTCTGTCACCAGGCTGTACCTCATGAACAGTGATAGTTAGACAGTTGAATTTTTTACAGATGATCACCGAGGTTAAGTAACGCGGTCAGTACTTGGATGGGTGACAACGTGACGCGTCACGTTGACTTTTAGTTTTGAGGAAAGATTTGTTTTTTATTTTTATAGTTTAACTAGCTGCGCCCCGCGACTGCGCAAGCGTTGTTCCTATGAAAACGTTTAAAGGTGATTTTTTTTATTTTTTTCGATATCATACATCCATCCATCCATCCATACATCCATACAAACTTTCGCATTTATGATATTAGTGTCCTGGTGTGATGTACGCGAGTTTGGCTCGCAGTTGGCTGGTTTTATTTTTATTCGGCGAGGAAATTCGTTTACGCATGGACAGGTCTCCCCAGACCTGTCCATGCGTAAACGAATTTCCTCGCCGAATAAAAATAAAGTCTCCAAGTGTCCAAGTATCTGGTCCCCCGGACCAGAGACTTGACGCCCTGAGAAGGACATAATACCTGGTGACTGTCGCCATTTTCGTCGAGCCACGGGAACATTAAACCTACCGCGGCCTGACATAGTTCATAAATTAATAACTATTATGTTACATGTCACACACAAAAATATAAATTAAATAGTGTAAAGGTATAATCCACAATGGACTTATCTTTAAAATACATGAATACAATTATTACATATAATTGAATAATTAGTTACATTTAACAGCCATAAATTCATTAATGTCATATATCGATTGAACGATCAGCCACTTTATTAAACTTGAAGGATGATAAGGACTGTGCGCTGGTGATAGGAGTCGGAATACGGTTGTAGACAGCTGTTCCCATTACGTGTAGCAACTTCGACGTCTTCGCTAGTCGTCGTGGAAGTGCTCTCAACCGGTTTGAGTGCCATGTGATGTATTTATGACTATTGAAGTGTATTTAATTTTTAACAAGTCAGAATTAAACACGTCATGGTTTTTGACAGTTTTCAATGAATAGATTTACTTGAGCAGAGATCCTAAGCTTGAGTAGAACTCACGAAATGACTGCATAAGTAAAGCATGGGGAAGCCTATACAATACGGACCTTAGTATAGCAAGCTGAGTGAACCTTACATTAGTAGTATACCGACGACAGAGGCACGCCCTTTTTCTATTTATTTTATTTTAATTATTATGTTATTATTAAATTAGCAACGCACCGCGTTGCCTAGCAACGGAGTGTGTTGGCAAACACGTCTATAAAGGTACAAAGGTTGCCTGGAAGAAATCGCTCTTAGCGATAAGGCCGCCCATTGTGCAACTGTTTTTGTGTTTGTGTTTTCTTTTCTGTATTTCTGTATCTTGGTTTGCAATAAAGAGTATTTGTATTATATTGTACAAAAATATTTTTTTAAAACGTCGATTGCAGCGCCCCGTGGTGAGCAAACACTATAAAACTTTGCTAAGAACCATTGCCAATGAACTTCATACCTTATACTTATACTGAAAACTGTGTCTCAATCGAACAAACCGTTCTGGAGATATATGGCGACATTGGTTATCACTAAATACACATATAACAGCGCCCCCTGGTGCACAAATTGCACATACATACATACATACATACATACATACAAACAACATCACACCCTAAACGCATATACCGTCTCCGTTCCGTCGCGGGTAATAAAATTGTGGTCGCCAAGACTATGCTCACTTGACATGAGATATTCTTTATAAAACGATGGTATGTTTAACACAAAAGTTCACACATAAAGTTCAATCATCTTCTAAAACGAATTTATGTATGTTGTACTGTTCCTAGGTACTTTTAGGTAGTACCTACTTACTTCTTTTTAACATATTTTGCATTTGACGCAACCGCTTTCAATAGTGTTTTATTTGATACAACACCTTCTGCCCCCGTTGTAGGCGCCTGTGACCAGTAGTACCGACTTTCCTCAAAATACCGGTCATTGTTCTGTCCGGTATGACCATTTATTTTTTACCGGACAGGCCTCGAAAATACCGGACTGTACGCTTAAATACCGGACATCTGGCAACCCTTTTTGTGACCTTCCCCAAACCTTGTATATTTGTCCAAGTTTTGACGCACAAATGCGGCCTGGTATATGACAAGGGCGGGCACGGTCAGGATCTCCAAGAACTCAAAAAGCGGCCGCGCGGACTCATCCTGTGGAATTCGCACAATCGCACAATCTTACCTCTCTCTTTTGGAGTCTAAAGGCCCGCTCCCAATCAGATGCACGGCCCCAAAGCTCCACACCATATTGAAGCAGTGAATGGACTTTGGCAAAATAAATGCTTCTTACTAGCTCTGTCTAAGGTAGCTGAGAGGCGCCATAGAGCAAAGCATGACCTTCCTATCTTCTTGCACAGTTTGTCTATATGCGCCTCCCACGTTAAACTCTTGTCCAAGGTGAACCCAAGGAAATTAGTGCTGCGAACTTGGTTGACTACTTCGCCTCCCAGGCTTACGGCCATTGGCAGACTATAGTGCCCTGCCAGGTTAAATTGCATGGAGTTGGTTTTCGTGACATTCAGAATAAGACCGTTCTGATTGAACCACTTCTGCAATTCACCTGCTACTGAGTTCAGCTTTTCCTGCAATGTCTCCAGATTTTTAGCTTCTACGACAGCCGCTACGTCAACCGCATACATGAGTATGTGTACCTTTTTTATGCAGTCGGGTAAGTCATTCATGAGGAAGGAAAAAAGTATATTTGAGACCGGCTGACTGGCTTCCTCTCTTCCTCCCATACATACCTAAAAAAAATTAGGTGCAATTGAGACGTTTGATTCATGCAGTAGTTAAGGTGTGGTGAATAAAGACATTTTTTTGTACTTTTGTTTCCACCTTCGTCTGCGGAGAAGTTATAAAGCTTTGTACGTGTGCTACCCTATTTGCACTGAAGGCGCATACACGAGTGAAAGTGGTGCCCCCACCTATTTTATCTTAATACTAGCTGTGCCCCGCGGCTTCGCACGCGTTGTTCCTATGGAAACGTTTATAGGTGTTTTCCCGCTATTATTAGCAAAAAAAAACAAAATTTAAAACCGTCCTTGAACTTCAACGAACATTTAAAAAAAAGAATTGGCCAAATTGGTCCAGGCGTTATTGAGTTATGCGCTTACCAATACATTTTGCGATTTATTTTTATATTATAGATTACGTTACCCACAGAAAGTTTTAAAAATTAATCTTACAGTTTGTGGTATCTATTTTAAGTAAGTAATGTATAATAGTAATAGTTTCATTTTATAAAGCTTAGGCAGAGATACGAAGTTGCGCTTTTCTTCGCATCTCTTCTTAAACTATATAAGATAAAACTATTACAGAGGTATTAAAATAGCGTGTAATAGATACCAGAAACTAAACAATGGATTTTAAAAATTTCCTGTGTTATACGTAATAATATTATATAATAGGTGGCGCTGTCATATTGGCTCGTGTATGCTTCCTTAAAATGTGCGACTGTAGAATACAATTCCTTATAAACCTAAATAAATAATGCTGGACAATTCACACAGCATTATCTAGCCCCAAGCTAGGCAGAGCTTGTGTTATGGGTACTACATAACTGATATACATAATACAATACACTACATCAATACACACCCACATAAATAGATATTTTTTTTATTATACATAGAAAACATCCAGAACCCCTGAAAAAAAATCTGCAGATCGTACACACATTTGTCCTGAGGCGGGAATCGAACCCGCAACCTCCTGCGTCGCTGGCGGACCTTCGCCCACCGCGCTACATAGGTCGTCGAAATGCTAATACGTAAATACGTACTCCCATGGTGTTCACAACCCCCCTATTTGAAGGAGGCTCATGGCCAACAGGCGTCAAAATATTTATGGGGTGAAAAAATATCTCCCCATGGACACATGAGGGGTAATTTCCCAAAATTTTCACAGGCAAGTCACGTTATTCACGTCACGTCACATGCAGCACGTAAATTGCCGATTCAGCTTGTTTGTCGCCCTCTCAAAGGTCAAAAGAAAATCGACATGTATTTTCCAAGCAATAAATCAAAGGCAATTTTCTTAGATTGTTTATTTAACAAAGCCGGATATTATTGCGAACGGTAAAAAGACTGTTAGCTTTTCCTCGATATTTTTTACTTCAGCGGTTTCAGTAAAAGGGTGTATGTCACGCAAGGCTCTGATTCTGTTGTTTTACTATAAGGGACTAGATTTTGAAGCAACCAACTATAAAATTAGCTATTTTGTTGCTCTGACTGTTGAGTTTTCATAGTCATTGCCAAGTCTGCCGTTGAACATCCGCAGGTAATTCATTCCAATAATCGTCAGATATAAAATAGGTAAAATAGCTATAAGCGTATGTGTGTATTGTATTGTATAGGCCTGTGTCCTGTCCAGCAGTGAACGTATATGGGCTGGTATGATGACATGTAGTTATTGTAAATTTTCCCAAATCTGATTTCCAGTTTTCGTAACATTATGAATTATACATTATTAGTTTTCGTTATGTTATCTTAACCATCCTCTCAACGAAGCTTTAACCAAACACAGCTCAAGAACTTTAAAGTTTATCCACTGTAGGCGAATTTTAAAGGCCGTAAGAAAGAGGTTAGGCCTCCAGGGTGTGATAACAGGGGCCGTATAAACGAGTTGAAGGAACTTCCCAGTTTCCGCTGCTCCTTAACGAGGTATACACCTGGCGGGTCTGTGTTTGAGCTCCCGATCCGAAATCAGACCGCGAACGATTATGCGGAGTTCGTTATTCTAGCAATCACCATGAAAAATATAACAAGCAACGCTTGTTCTATTCGTTTTATAACAAGCTTTTTATCGATTTAAAAACCATTGATAATAGTTTTTAATTTTGATTCCGAGAATATACCTTGTTGGTAGGTACCTACATAAGTAAGTCAAAACATCCAGAGAGGTATAATTAAGTATTATGCATGCATGCTAGAAGCCTTCGATATGAGCCCTAAATTAGGTTTGACGCAGTGACATGGTAAATTCGTGTAAGCGTGTAGGTACTTAAAAGTTATTTGGCTATAGTATTGACTCGATACTATCGAGTCATCATCATGATTGACGTGACCACCATCAAATACCAATGACCTTAAAGTAGTACCGATACTTGTTTAAAATACCGGTATTATGCACGGAAATACCGGTGTTGATACTATCGTCAAACTTAACTCAGGGCTGTGATCTCTGTAAGGGTAAGTTTAAATCTCAAGAGCTTCACTCAACTTCGGGCTTGTGGGTCCAGTATACTTATAGAACCGTGAGTCAGAGCATCGCATCGCGGGCCGTGTATCAAAACTTTAGATGAGTTTATAGCGTAAATGGAAAACGCTAGAATACACGTGCATGATAATGCTGTTAGTGAGCACATAAAGAACTAGTTTGTTCTTGGTTTGCTTTTGTTTATGGGAGAGGGCTCTCCCTTCGCGGTTTAGCTGAGTTGGTTAAATAATGGGATGCTCAAAGCGTTTGTTTTCACTACTCTTTTGAGGCTAACAGAGGCTAGACTTGAGATAATGTCTGTAGAAAAGCAGAATATTACAACCATGATAAAAACGTTATATATATACTAAGTTTTAAAAGTACGTTATGTAGATACTAAGATAACACAATTCTCTGTAAGTAAATTATATCATTTACAGCCATCGATCAAAAATTTCGCGGCCTCGGCGAAATTTTTGATCGATGTTTACAGCATATCATGTGAGAAATAAATATCTATACAGGTACAATAGAGTCTGTTCAAAATGAGAAGAGTCGTGGCGTTACGGTAAACTAACACTTATGTCGTACTGTAATGAACGACAGAGGAGTGTTGTCAACGCAACAAAAATTGTCAATTGGCACACGAGCGCCCTCAATTTCCGTACGTACAAGTAGTACGTAAGTACGTGGGGGTGGTGGTGCAACACCGCCGCCTACTTCCGGATTATGAGAGTGAGGGATTAGATAGTGCACTTGAACGCACACACTTTTGTACACCATAATATGCCTAGTAGCCTCCGTTGAGGCTGGCTGCCGTGTTCAAAATTCGGCCAGGTTAACATCATCACATCAACAGCGTTTACCAGTCCACAACTGGAGATAGGCACAACACATAAATAAGGTTTAAAAAATATTTATTTTCTCAAAAGAAATACATTTCACTTATCTGAGAAAACATCTTGAAGTTAAGTATATATTAAATAACACTTCGAGCAGTCGAACCTTTTTTTACCTAAGAGTACCTTCTTAAATAAGTGTTGATAACAATCATAATAATAATAATAATTCATTTATTTCAGATTATAGAAAAGTAACAGATCTTATTGAACTTATTATATAGTCCATATACGAGTATACCTTAAAACTAACATACATAAAATATAAAAACTTAAATAACACATACATAAAATCAATACTTTTTATGTAATGATTCAAATGTTTTTTTACATTAAATGATTGAAAGGAAAAAATTACTGCTTTTTCTACCATGTAGTATTATTTAGGGAACACCGTTCAGGCACTAGTGTTTAGAGTAATAAAAACAAAATTCCATATAGGCTTTTTGAATTTCGTACCGGAAGGAAAAAAAAATGGATTGAACTTTACTTGGTACGTTCGTTTAATCATCAATTATACTTGCATATCGTTCTCGAAATACATAAGTATCCTGAAAATCCTGATACCTAAAGGTTTGTGTGTAACATGTTTTTCTCGAATGTGGTATATTTATGAAGCATATCACCAAAACCAACATAATCCTTAAAAACAATGTACCTATGTTTTTCAGTTTCCAGTAAAAATTGTGAAACATTCTGTTTTATTTATCACTAATAATAAAAAGGCATAAATTTGGATGGATGGATGTTTATTACCTCTTTACGCAAAAACTACCGACGGATATAACCGGCCTGAAATTTTGCATCTAGGTCTAATCCTAAATTCAAACCCAGGATAATTTTTATCCCATAAATCAGTTCCCATAGGATAGCAAACGTTTCCATGGAAACAACGCGTGCGAAGCTTGGGCAACAACCGGGTAGACCTTTATAAAATAACAATTGATTGACTTTTCTTTGATGTTTCAGAGGTTCGTTGCGTAATTTTGTTTAATAAATACCTTACATTTTATGTTGTTCTCTAGTCAGTAACCTTTAATTTTCAGACATCTGAGAAGTCTTCTTTTAAATAAAAAACTTTATTTTTCTATCAGGTATTACAATAATTGCTGACTGGGAACGCTTCAAAGGATCTCTTTATTAAACGCCGGGCCTTTGTTCCCATTTTATCTCCTCGATGAAGTATAAAAACGATTTTATTCATGAGTTTACAGTTCAGAATAGTAATAAAGTCCTATAACGTTTATGTAATATCAAAATGCTCGTCATAAGTACACAAATGAACTGTCTGTCGATCTTTAAGTCGTTTTTGAATCATCGTCATCATCATATTCAGCATTATGTAAGTCCACAGCTGGACATAGGCCTCCACCAATGAGCGCCATAGCGCCCTCTCTTCAGTTTGCCACTCCTGCATCTGCCAGCAGTCTTTCTCTAATCGTCATCCAGCCTCCTCCCAAGAACACGTTTGCCAGGAAGCCCGGCCTTAGAATTCACTTAGATATTTTCTAGTTTGTTCATACTTCCTTGCTGAATACTTTCACAGCATCAGGTAGATCGCTGTAAAGTGCTTAATTAAAGTTTTCCTAGCGTTGAGCTGCTAAGTTTTTACTATGCTGAGCTAGTTCAGAAAATGTGGACTATAAAAGTTTAGCGGCTATTTCCTCTTTAACAAAATACATAGAGAAAAACAACGTTATTTGTCAGACTATATAAGTCTGAAATGGAAAGGTTCAGAGTAGAACTGACTATAAAAATGCTTAAGTAATAATGATATTATAAACTCGAAAGTGACTCTGTCTGTCCGTCTGTGTGTAGCAAAAGACTTTATGATCGCCCTTGGCATACGATAAGTAGTTTGAAATCCTTCTTAAATAGGCAATTACTCAAGTAATCCTTGGTAACCGTTAGATAATACAAAATAACGTGGTAAGAAAAGAACGCATCGAAACTTTACTTGAGAGTTACATTAGTAAGTATAGATTTTGACATTAGTTCCCAAGCATTGTTTTAAAATCTTTACTCAAAACTATACATAAGCATCACTCAAGTATAAGTAAGGTCGATAACTGAGCATGCTTTCATAATACGGGCCCTAGTGATTCTTTGAACTCATCTTTACTCAACTGTGGTCTGGCCCACGCTTGAATTGGCTTGGAATGGAATTCTACGCGCCAACGCTTTTTTTTTAAATAAACTGCCATACATTTTAAATCTTTGCGTGTCGTTTCACAAACAACATCAAAACAACAAAAAAGCTCTGTAATAGTCAAGTTTATAAGGTAAAGGAACGTTTTTCGCCTAGATAAATGTGTAGACCACAGTGTAGAGTAGACCATAGACAAAATCCTACTCACTCAAGTGGGGATTTTACTAGTGCAACTAGCTAAGCAGCATCAGAGTTACGTTCTATAATAGAGAATACTTGAGCAGTGATTCTAAGCTTGAGTAGAACTCACCTAATAACTGCATAAGTAATGCTTGGGGAAGCTTTCATAATACGGGCCGATATTTCATTCGATTTTCATTAGAAAAATGTATGAAAAGCCATTTCTAACGTGGTATATAATTTTAATTCGTGGTTATTTTTATAATAGGTCAGACGTAAAATTATATACCACTTTTACACTAAACCCGCCCTATGATATCGGCCTCTTCCGTATTCGTAACACTAATTCAAAAAACAACAATGTGCAAATCGTATCCACGTGCGCGTATTTATTGCTACATTGCTTACAATTTAAATTTACTCCATGACTTTGAAGATTGTTAAACTTTGATTTTCCTCGCAGATGTAGTATAAAGCACTATGTATCGGAAGAAAGTGCGATTCCTACCTCGTGTGTTGTGTATCGTTTAAGGCCCTCGGCTGCTCCTCGTGCTGAAATGACACACTCGATAGGAATTGGCCACTTTCTCAACTCGGTGTACAATCTACAATTTCATCCTCCTATCTCGGCAAGAGTATTTTTGTTCTTCGATATTTGAGTGCAAAGGCCGTTAAGATAAGAAGAAGAAGAGAACCTGTCAAATATGATCTCATGTTTGTTGTTGACGAAACCACTGTTGTTTCGGCAAAATTTGACGACACAAGAAGGTTTTTTTATTTTTTACATATTGTTTACAATGGTGTTAAATCTGTTGACGTTTAAAGCCGTAATGGTCGACAATGGACAGACTATGATGTCAATGTGTAGGTACGTACACATACGTACCTACAGGGGGTGGACAGACTATCGAGTGCATTTATTTCTTACTGAGACTTCGTGCGTGAATTATGCTTCGTCCATGGAGGAGACAGTGTATTATATGATCAGCACAGAAGGCAGAGTTTATTTATTTTTATATAGCAGTTTGCTCACTGGTAAATATTTAAGACAAGATACATTGATTTATTAAAAATGAAGATGAGGCACTGGTTGCTCGAAAGTGGCAACCTAAAATTGTGTAAAATTGTGTTCTCCTACATCAGTCACCGTCTGACCGGCGGCACGGGCGGTCGTGATTCGCGTGAAATATTGTTGTCTCAGTCTCACTTCGGTCCTAGATACGTCTTTCCGTCTTTGTTCTTCTTTGTATTGCACAGTACTGGAAATATAACTGTGAGCGTATGTGTTTGCGTGTAGTTGTAACACATGCCAATTTTTGAGTAAGCTCTGAGAAAACGTAACCTATCTTCCCTTTTTAAATCAATGACAAGATAGAACCTAATTAGCTATTCAAGTACTCACTCAGATCTTAAAACCATTTTTGAAACTATCCTAATATAAAAGTATTGCTTCGTTTTTAGCTCATTAGCCTGGCAGAACATTAATAAAAAAGGAAAAAATAGAAGCAGAAAGCTGCAACTAATGTCAAAGAAAAGAAAACAGTATCATTCGATTCTCCGGTTCCCCACTGGTTCCCGACAGACGCTGGGCCATCCATCAAATCAAACTTGATCTCTGTTCGATTTATGAAACCGGATAGTTTGCTTTTCCGCCATAATAATCTCTATCATATTGAAAAAACTTTGCGAAGAATTGGCTTTATTCACCGGGGAATTCATTTATACACAGAATTTTTTTGTGAGAAATCTCTTTATATTTAGTTGGTATAAGTTTGTTCTAACTTCGAGTTAGCTTTGATTTAAGTAAAGTAAAACAACGAAGGTAAAACAAACTTAAACCTAGGTAATAACTATCACATCATACCATTCTCAACCTCAACCTAAACAGCCTGTATCGGTCCACTGCTGGACGCAGTCCTCCCCCTGATAAACGCCTTATTGGCGTTTAACTCATGGGGGGTAATGCCCATAATCCCCACGCTGGGCATGTGGATTGCGGATCGCATTTTGGTGGAAGATTTGGATAAGGGGCGCTGCTGCCCGCCCCCCGATGGATATCCCTTAGTCGCCGTATACGACACCCACGGGAAGAATTGGGGTAGTGCAAATTCTAAGCCAGCACCACACAGCACATCATACCATATCCGTATGATAATGATAGCTGTGTGGTGCTGGCTTAGAATTTGCACCAACCGAACTCTTCCCGCGGATAACCGTGGCCATGGACGAGGGCGTGGGTGGGCGTGGGCATTAAATGAAATGAAAGGAGGTATGTTGGTAACTAAACTATGTTATTGGAAAGAGTCGATTGTCATTTGGACAGCTAAAACGCCGGCCATAGTTTCGCAGGTCGGACAGTAGCTTATATAGGAAGGTATATCATGTTCAAAATATAAACATGTGTCCAAAATATGACGAAGTTGAAGACCTTTGTGGCGCAGTTGGCAAAAGTGCGCCTGCGACGCAGGCGGTTGCGGGTCGATTGCCGCCTTGGGACAAATGTTTGTACCATCTGCAGATATACATAAGTTTGTTTTTAGTTTTCTATGTATAACAAGAAATATATAACTATGTAAGTAGTATATTGTATTAAGTTTATCAGTTATCTAGTACCCATAACACAAGCATTACTTAGCTTGAGGCTAGATAATACTGCGTGAATTGTCCAGCATTATTTTATTCTATTAAATAATAAAATGTTAATATATTTATGAGCAAATGATTAAACATCACATGGAATGAAACTCTGATGTTGCATACACTAATGATATTATACTAGCTGCGCCCCGCGGCTTCGCACGCGTTCTTCCTATGGAAACGTTTAGAGGATTTTTATCGCACGGGTACTGATTTATGGGATAAAATGTAGCCTATGTTTGGTTCCGGGATAAAAATTACCTGTATGTAAAATTTCAGCCGAATCCGTTCAGTAGTTTTGGCGTTAAAAGGTAACAAACATCCATCCATATGCGAAAGTTTGTATGGAAGAAACTTTCGCATTTATAATATTAGTGTGATGTGATTATATGAGCAAATGATTAAATATCACATGGAATGAAACTCTGATGTTGCTTTATGAGATGGTATGCTGGTAACTATGTAATTGAACGAAGCCGTCCGTCATTTGGTTCGTTTGCAGCTCATTACCGTTGGCGCGGCGATCGGCGCGCGGGCCACAGTTTGGCAGGTCGGCTGGTGAAGTTCGCTCGATGAGCTGACTCGGGGAAAAGTTGGCACATCAGTATGCAGGGGCGGCTGGCTCGCGGCCAACCTGCGATACGCCAATTGAATATTTTGGCCGTTCCAGGTCCCCGTTACACATCCGCGATACAAAACTTGCGACAAGTTTAACGGAGTGCTCATAATATCGCGTCCACTCGCATACTTTTGATGTTCTTATTTTGTCATCATTTGCTTATGAAGCGAATGCAGAAGTTGTGGCATCTTTTTTGCGAATGCGATGAAATATTGCTTGCATTTTGTTTACTGCGGTGTTTGTTGTAAACGACCGGAAATGGATTTTCGTAGGTTTTGAAACTGGCGTAATTTAAGACGTTAGATAGTTTGCCATGGAGCATCTTTGATAATACTTTTTACAGGGTAGCAGCTAGGTATTGATTAAATTAGTGGGCTAGGATGACTCATCATTTGCATTCAAAACGTGCCGCTCTCACGAATAGACCGGCAAATAAAATTATAGCCGTAATCCACACTGTGTGAGGATATTATAAAAGTAAAAGTAATTCAATTTATCAATCTGTTACGTTTTCACATAACTGGCCAAACAGATCGTATAGAAATTAAACGGACATAGGCTGGTTTTCATCTTTGAAAAGAGCAAGTGGAACTGGGGGCTTTGGTTGAATATAATTGTGTTTTGCTTCTACCTATAATATTTTCAGCTAAAGAAAAACTGAATGACACAATAATAGAATGCGCAAACATGAAAAACCGAAGCGGCAGAGCGCACGAACGATAACAAATTCTAATTGCATCGGGTCGTGTTCCTAACCACATCGAAACCTTGGACATCAGGAGATAGCCATGTATTTTGTCACCTTACTTATAGCAATCGTTAACTTAAGTTAAGGGATGAAACGTTAGTGTTCTTCTAACACAAATATGGTTCGTGGATAACCATTGATTTATTTAAAAGGGAAGATAGGTTACGTTCTCCCAGCGCTTACTCAAAAATTGGCATGTGTTACAACTACACCCAAACACATACGCTCACAGTTATATTTCCAGTCCTTTGCAATACAAAGAACAAAGACGGAAAGACGTATCTAAGACCAAAGTGAGACCGTGACAACAATATTTCACGCGAATCACAACCGCCTGTGCCGCAGGTCAGACGGTGACTGAGGTGGGAGCACACAATTTTACACAATTAGTGGTTGCCACTTTCGAGAAACCAGTACCTCATCTTCCCATTTTAATAAATCAATGTAGTTTACCCGCTTACATCCGTAAGGAATATTTTACTTGTGTCTTTATTGCGGTAAATACAATATTCAAACAAGTTGTCATAGCGAATACTTTGTTACAATGCCCACTAAAGAATATCATAACTATTTATTATTTATTTTATAGTAGGTAACGACAAATTTTTGGGACGGGTCTTGTTCAAACTTGAAAAATATCAACTAATAAGCTGAAGGTTTCTTGGACAATCTTTACCTTCGCATAGATATCAAAGTGGTCAAAGTAGCAATATATTTTGAAGTTTTCTTATGATCCTTAGGATTATTAACCTTTCTAGCTGTGGTGGTGGTTTATTGTGCCAAATGGTAGGTAATATAAAAAGTCTTGAATTTCAATAATTACACCTTCATTGTTTTATATTTAGTTTTTGTATATTAAGACCATCATAAACTGAAGGTCTATAAGATCATCTATAAGATAATTTATAAGAGGCAAAACTTGATAGCAACTCGTAAATCTTTATCCTTCAGATATTTTTTTAGGTGTTGTTGCGGGCTACGTTTGGACCGAACAAAAAAATGGCAGCTCATATGATTAACTAGACAACGTTATAATGGCGTGAGTTATTTGCCATTGGCTCACGTGATATGCCGATTGTTGTGAACAAGGGCTTGTTTGAAAACACTCGCAAATTGAACTAGTTTGTATGCAACTGAAGTTTTTCATAAACTTTGCTAGCAAAACCGCGCCAAACGTTACAGGCGATGCAAAAACTGTAATTAGAGGAAGAATGGAAATGCATTTCGTAGAATTGCTTTTGTTTTCAACCGTTTAGTTGTTTACGTGAAATTAAACTCTTGACAGTTTCCGATTTTAACTGGAAATTCTGTTTTTAATTATTCTGTGAGTTCGTACCGGATGTCTGTTTGCCACACGGTTTAATATCACCAGGTATTCCTAGCATGTTATGAAGGCACTCTCTATTCCTAGAACCCAAGTTTTGCTCAGGAAGTGTCAAATCATGGAGCTCTAGTATGTCTAATAGACGTCAAGCAACTTTAATAATTATAGATTTAAGGAACTATTTGTGTAAATTTAATAGTGCGAAAAGTACTTAATACATGCATAACGAAAAACGTAACTAAAAGGAAGCAGATTGTGCAAAAAATCTATGAAAGCAATTTTGCGGTTTTGCAGCTTAAGGGGGCCCTTCCCAGTCCTACTATCGTCAACGCGAGCGTGATTCGATGAAAGTGACTCGATGAAAGCTTGTTCATCGAGCGCAATAATATGTTAGAAAAAGAGGCAAAGCGAAAAGTGAGAGAAAAAGCGCCTGATAGCTCGGTTGGCATTCGGGTACTTTTGCCGCTCACTCGTGGGTAGTCGGCAATATGAAAAAAAGTGTGAGGAATTAAAAAAAACTTGTTCCAGTAAATACGTGTTTTTCAGTAAGCCTTACAAGTTTGTGAAATAAAACTTTGTCGTTTAGAATCTCCATTACATTAACAAGGCTTCTATCTAAATATTTTATTTACTTTTACAGTTTATGAGTACATTATGAACGCCTTGAGTTCAGGTAAAATTTATGAAAAAAAGCAAATTTTTGGAGGCTTATTACTGAATTTGTTTCTCCAAATTTAGATTTTTTGTTCTGATAGAAACCTTAATAAAGTGCAAAAGATACATAATTAGTTAAAAATTTGAAAGAAAAATCTGTTACAACTCCATTATCACGTAAGAGCGTTTGTATGAAAAGTAAGATGGGTTGGCCGCTCTTAATTATAGCTACTGAATCTCGTTTCCACGTTGATTCCCTGTTCTACTAATTCCTGTTAAGGCAGCGGATGTTTCACGGAACGTGAGGTTAGCATAGCAAGACCGGGAACCGTGAAGCTGGAGGGCAAGAGCCTGCTAATCCGATTACAGCGACGGACAGCTGTGCTGCTCGTGGTTGCACCCAACACCTTGATGCATACCTAATATATTTCACCTGCTCCTGCAGATTCCCCGGAATTTCCAAATTAAGGCGGACGGACAATGCTGTATTAAATTACCATGTAAATAGAAGCAAGCTGAGAAATTGCTCGAGGTCTTCAGCGCTATTATTACGTCTACTATGGTAAACTTTCATGAATTTATGCTTTTGGAAGATCTTTAGCGTAAAACTTTAGTAGTGAATGAATAATTTTAATATAGCTTTTATATCGAACTGTATTTTTCGCTAAGATTTTTGGTATTTTTGGTTATTGTACAAAAGCTACAGTAAATTTTTATTACTTAAATAAATGAGTGCAAGGAAATCATCATTATAATCAGTCTATATTAGTCCACTGCTGGATATAGGCTGACTTCTGCTTGCCGCAGTCAGCATCTGCCTGCAGTCTTTCGCATATCAGAGAGCGTCTTACACTACGTTTCTCTCTTTACTACTCTACGATGCATGGACATAAAATTTATGAATAAAATAATGGTCGTCTTTTCAGTGTACAGAATTAGGTTTTCAAAAGATGCCAGAGCATTCCGAAATTCCATTAGCCGGAAGCCAAAAGTCGGTTTCCACTTGAAATTCCCTTAGGACGGCACGCTCGCTTGACATAATGTACCTGCATTATACCGGCTGATGTATGAACTCTTACAATTTTTAAAATTTTATGGAATTTTAACTTGAAAAAGATGTAAGTTTACCTTCTTGCCGCCACCTTCAAATAGTGAGAGCAACCAATATATGAAGAAAACACTTAGCCATTACAGAATATATTTAATCAACTTATGCAAAATGTACAGTCTCGAACGAAAATTATCGTAAACAGCCTCGGGTGAAGTGTAGCATCAGGCATATAATTATAAAAACTAATTGGCCTAGTTTGTAGCTCGCAGCTAAGCCCAGGGTTAACTTTTTGGTGAGCTTATTCTCTCTTGTTCTGGCTTCATAACTGTACTTGGTCCAGATCCAAGATGCACTACAGAACTGAAGCTTCGAGCAGATTTTGAACTTGCTAATTATAATTATGGGTTAATTAACTGCTTCTAATCCATTTTAACCCAAATAAAGTAGGCAATTAAGGTAATAATGAGTAGGTAAATGGCGAACTCGATCTTTTAATACAACCATTGGCCTTTTTATTAGACATTTACTCAGTAATAAGATTTTTAAAGAGTTAGTAGGTTTATCTTACCCTACGTAATCAGAATTTTGGTTAACCTTTTACCCTCGTCTCGACTTCTGTTAAATATTTTCATTTCTAAAAGCACACGTTATCTCCAGTTGACGGATTTCAGGGATTGTAGGTCTATTATGTAAAGATTTCTGTTACGATTGATCAATAAATCCATTTTCCATGTGAAAAATTCATGTTTGAGTGCGGAAATTCCATTTACAATATCGAAATTCCAAATCGAGTAAACGGCCAGCGGTTTTGCATTAAAAAATTGCGTAGGTACACAGACAAACTTCACATAGGCTGGGCCGTATTGCAATGCAACATGTTTTACAAAATGTAGCGAGCAAAGTTTGTTGCAAAATTGCGTAGCCAAGGCCTACCTCACACGCGCGAGCATTGATATAAATATGAGGGTTACAAAGTACCACCTGTATTCAGAAAATAAACAGTCAAGGTTCTGACAAATTTCCACAGATATATTATTAGTTGTGCTTAGCTGAAAATCGTCAAAGCTCTTTTGATGCCTACTTACCTACCTACCTACTTTACACCTAAAACCAATCCCATATCAGTCAGGTATATCACCAATACCGCTGTGTATCGTGTTATGTCATCTTCAAAGTCCGTATGGTCTTACAAGAGTAGTCGAAACTACAAGTCACTTGAGAGGCCTCGTGAGGCCAGGATCAAATGTAGTTATGGGATTTACATGAGAGCACGCAGAACAATGTTTTATTGCCTGGTTGTATTACAGTTTGTATTTCCCAAAGGGCTTCTGAAATGTATATGGAATTGCACGTTCCGCCGGTACCTAATCTACCTTCATATTGTCTGACGCGCGAGGCCTACATGCTGATAACAGTGTTGTTGGAACAGTATCTATCTCACCATTACTCTATTCTACTATATATTCTGATTGGTCTCTACATTGCTGTTTAGGGAATACTTTTGAGCGAGTCTTTTAGTCGGCGATGATAAACTTACGCCCGAATACTCAAACACAACTTATATTGGAGCATGTCTGAAGGCGCGATTTTTTGACAGTTTTCAATTATAAATCTTTGCTTAAATCGGAGTTGAGTTTGAGTATTCGAGGGTTAAGTATCTAATATAGCAATTTTAGAAAAATATGATTTGTTTTCAGAAAAAAAAACTACTTTTATACATTTTTTATCCAGATACTTACCTACTCAAATAGTATTCGTCGAGTCTATTATAAAAGCGAGAATTCTAGTCTATATAATAAAAATGTAATATTATTCAGTATCTAATTTCTATGATTGGCACATGTTTTGAAGAATAAATATCGTAAAAAGTATCTCAGTCAGGACGACGACGGTAGGTAACTATTATTATAGGTATCTATCGGAGGAATAACTAGCACATGACACGTGAGGTCCCTGCCCCGTCTCTCACGTCTGGCATTTCAAAGTATCAAGTTATAATTTGATCAGGTCGTCGGGAAATTGGGTATATCAGGTGACCTGCCGGGTGGGGCGGCGCCGGCTGCTATTGATTCAGTTTATTTGTGAACTGCATTCTGCCTCTACCTACCCCGTCCTCCTGCCAACCGCTCGCCGCCGTTGCCGCCGTCTAAATATAACGCAGACGTCGCGTCTGCCTAAGCGGATTAATATTTCAATCCATTCTGCCCAACCAATCAGCATTTTAAAATCATATTTCATTCCACCTCTGGGTACCTAATCCTCCCATTATTTATTGAATCAGGGCTCGCTACTCCCTAGATATGTAATTATTTACTCTCGGCAACGTTTCATTCAAGGAAGAATAATTGCGAATCATTCTTCGAAATAACACCTTCACTCAGTTGGTGTTAAGATTTACGATTTTATTCAATCCAACGTCCCGGTAAATTACGGGGAGCTGAGATCCATTAAGTGCTTAAGTGCCTCCCGAGCACGAAATTGGGGATGATAATGGAAATGGGTTCCTTACTATGTTAATATGGGACTTTACACCGAGCCGACCAATTCACGCGTTGTTTCAAGTAATACCTTCCTATTGTAAGGGTAAAACGCCTGTCTAATTATTTATAATACCCGTAATGTAAGTTATAGCCTCCGTAACATTACTCCATGATTACCTACCATGGTTCAAGTAGGTACAAACATTCTTGAACCGACAGAGGTCGTTTACGAAATTCGATCTTTCAAATGTTTGCTTTGCCTAGGTTTGTTTTTAAACCAATGATTTTCACTTTACGAAGTTTACGACAAATCTCTGCAAGGATTTTATGTGATATTAACCAAGAATCCACTTATCATCCCGTACTTTTATAGGTTATGAGTCTTCTATCTCCCGTTACCTACAGTGCGGACACGGAGGGTGCCGCGCCTATTTATTCCTTTCTCTGGTGGCATAATAATTTATTAGTTTTGGTACAATTCGATAGAAATGGAAATAGCAGCTCTCATTCGCAACTTCGGCACAATAAAGAAGTTCCAATTCCTCCATGCGAGGCTACAAATGGGATAAGTTTAAGAAAGCAATCGGCCTTATATGGTCGTTATGGACCACTGTGTAGTAGCGGGCGTGAAAACCATCGGAAAGTTTCCCTTGTAGCCCATTTGATATAAGTCTTCCGCAATTGCCGTGACCGTTCTCAAAACTAGCCGCAGGACAAGTTTTTAATAATTTATGGTTAAATAAACGTTAGGTTGAGTGGTGCGACAAGTCGACTCGGGTCGTTGGAAACAAAATTAATTACGAAATAGTCGTGGAAACTTTTGGGTTGACGTCGTATCGCCGTCTGAATAATTGTCGCTAATTGAGTTCCATCCACCTGGCTAAACGGGGGGAGGGGGAGGGATGGATTACATTGGGGCCTGGTGTCCTGCTGGTGTCGCTGCAGCTAACGAGTCAGCTTTTAATTACTCACATTGCACGCCCCGGGGAATGCTCATCTGTTAGGAAAAGCTCAGAATTTTTATTAGGTAGGCACACATGTCTGTGTTCGCTCCAACACGGTGGAACTTCATTACATGCGGAGTAACTTTGTAATATCATCAAACACCTTCTTTACCAGACAAAAATCCAAACCTTACTTTATTCTGGGTATTTACCATGTCTATTAATAAATTTAACTTTGTACTGGTTATTTAGAACCACAAGTACAAACACACACTACGTATAATCTGCTTATCTTAAGGTTAGATAATGCTGTTTGAATCGACCAACGTTATTTATTTATTACTAGCTGCGCCCCGCGGCTTCACACGGTTTGATCCTATGGGAACGTTTAAAGGTGATTTCTATCCCACGGGAATTGATTTATGGGATAAAAAGTAGCCTTTGTTTGATTCTAGTATTAGGATTAGACAAAATTTCAGACCGATCCGTTCAGTAGTTTTGGCGTAAAGAGCTAACAAGCATCCATGCATGCATCCATCCATACCAACTTTCGCATTTATAATATTAGTGTAATCTCTAAAGACCTTAACAACCTTCGAATAATCAAATAATAACTCTACTAACCTTTAAAAAACCACAGAAATTTTCACGTGGAAAGCAATGTAGGAAAACAAACGATCTCTAGCTATTTGCATTAAAAGCTCTCGACTGAACATGGACAGGCTAAAATGGCACATTGTGAGTGCATTTCGACGTTAAGCTTTTATCATAATGTGCTTTAAATCTGATCTGTTTATTGAACGTCGACGAGCCGGACAAAAAGAGCCTAATTCAGTGTTGGTTGATAAAAATCCTTTAAAGAGTTAAAGGAATACTTAATTAATAATAATTCAGTGTTAGTTGATAAAAATCCTTTAAAGAGTTAAAGGATTTTTATCAACCAACACTGAATAAGGCACTTTTTCTGTCAGTAGTCAATAGTCTGACTATGTCTACGGGAGCGGAGAGGATAGGAGCCTCCTTAGAGTTTAGAAGATCATATTTTTTCCTGTAAACCGTAGTGAGTGAATCCATGGTCGAGCCCACATTTTGTGATCTACGCACCGATTTAAGACCCAATCTAATATGCTTATATCAGAATTGAACAAAGGTCCTTTTTTTCAATGGTTTTTTGCTATCAAATCACGATGGCGTATTAGCTGGTATTCAGAGATTATTTACATTAAAACCACAGGTAACAAAATACTTAGTAGGTACGCAGGTAACATAAAATTGTAGAATGGCCGAATAAATTCGAGATCATTGTTCACGTCGACCGCGTTAGCCGCATGCCGGGAATAGACGCGGTCGATAGGCTGGATTTAGCACGACACGACACGGCTCGGGCTATCTTGCACTGTAAAATTCATTGCTGATAGCTTGACATTTTATAGGGTGGAGGAATACCCGCTACTGAGGGCGGAAAGGTTTTCCAAACTGTTTTAATTCACACCCACTTTCGAAACATAAAAACAAAGGTTACTTTGTACAATGGTGACGTTTGGACTTTCTTCGAAATAAAGTTCGTAAACATGCAAAATTTTAGTTGATTTTGAAAAAAATTGTGTGGGTATAAATTTTAACTTAAAATTCGGCGCCGTCATACTCTGTCCCGAAATCCATAATCTTAAACAAGTTGGACTAGAATCGTCAAGCAAAAACAAACGTGGCCGAAGACAACTTGGCGATGAACAGTCATTGCTGAAGCACTATAACTTAGGCTCACTTGGAGAGAAACACAACATGCAGTCTATGATAGAATAAGATCGTGATCTTGTTCTGTCAGAGGCTGCATCACTGATCCGCCTACTACCCCGATAGGCGAAATACATAGAAAGCAAATAGAAGAACTAAAATACCTCAAACTACTTTGATAACTTGTCAGGGGAAAGTGGGCTTTTGTATGCGCAGCCAAAGCTCACTCTGTTTCCCTACACCAATGTAGAACATATGAAAACTTAATAAACTCGTCTATAGCAATAACACTTTTATATTAACCTTTTTGGTTGATTACACGACCATATTCAGATGCAAGCACATAAAAGTTTTGTGCGGCAGCTGCGAGAGGTAATGGTGTCGAAATAATTTTCTTCTGAATACCGAATGCCATCGAAGTTTAGAGCACGCTCGCGTTAAATGTTCCGTTACATTATCCGTTAGGAACGGTTAACTTGTTCTAACACTAGAATAGTTTTACTGGGACGTCTTGGCAATAAATTGAAAGGCTATTGTTTCATACTTGATTTGGTATGGCTTATGACAAGGCGATTCTAGATCAGCATACGTACGAACCTGCCTCCATAAATGCCCCTCAGGGTGATGCCATAATCACACTAGGCTCGTGTGACTATGGCATAATCATATACATATATCTCCCTAGGCAGGCTTATTGGTAATCGCAGTAGAGGTGTTAAAATGCACAGCAGTATAGTTCTTTCCCTTAGGCGGCTCTTTCGACATCCTCGGACAGAGTTGGAGGGATCCATTACTACGCCGCAGCGACCAGTGTACCGAGGTAACAAAGGAATTACGAGCAACTTAATCAGGGCAGTGCCTAGTTTTTACACCTCAACCTCAAGTTGCATATTTATTCTAAGGTTCGTGAATATTATAAATAGTATTCTTTTATTTAAATCTTCTATACCAAATCCATTATGGGTTTTAAAACCATAGTACAATGGGATATTTACCATGATTTTGGGATATTCATTATGATATTTACCATGATTATCCTTTTTTTGTCTACAATCTTATAGCCGCGCAGTTTGATTAATATTGCTCAGCTAGTAAAGCACGCTTAAGCTAAGCAGTTCAAAAGCTAACTAAACATTTGCCGTTTTGAATAATACCAAAAAGCGTTGGAACTGGAAAATATAAACAGATATAAGCTTTAAAATGCAGTAGATTATCATCGCAACATTCGCAACGCTGGCTCAAGAATGTGCGACGTGAGCAGGCGATTTATGTATATGAAAATATCACGTAAAGCGTACGACAGACATTCAAAGAACATGCATAATTTATCTGTCCATCTGACTAAATATTCAGGGAGCACTTTGGAGTGGAAAAAGCTTGGCAGTGTCCCCAATTTTGTCGCTGTACCACTCATATTAGACCGTGTTTCATTATCCCATAAATACGGGCAAGTAGGTGTATGGTTTATGGCGGAAAATATAGATCGTATTTTGCCGGTGAATTTTGGAAAGGAGGCTCGCGATTGGATTACTTTTTATGTTACATCACTATGTGGTGTAGGGTATACCTCGGGAAATTAGATGAGGTGCTCGGACTTTCCTATTTCCCAAAAATTACGCGAGACACAACTTTCGGCAAGCTACGAGTATGTCTATTCACTCTACTAGATACCTACAACCCTCATATTTAGATACATAAATGAAAATTTTAGGCACCTAAATGAACAGATGATTCTTCATCGTTTTACACCTTAAGGTAAATTAAATCTAATGCATGCAACATTATTTTTTCTATGATTCCATTATAGATTTCAATCTTTATCATAATTGTTAGAGTACTAATAGGTTTATATACAATTCAATTATTATTGTGAATGAAAAACAAATTCACAGGTATAGAATGACAAAAATCTAAAGGTTTTAAGTTCGAGCTCTAAGAACGCGCTCCGTAAATTGAACTGGACTGTACTTATTAAAGTAAAAAAGTTGTATTTTCTAAGCCGTGATGAAGTCCATTTTTCTTTCGAATTTTAGCGCATCGCATATTTTACGAACATTGCAGCAAGGAAGGTAATAAAAGCTTGTGTAAATAAACAACCCGGGAAAAATTCCTGCAAACTTTAGACGTTATGGATATTTTATTTTGTAGGCGTAACGGCATGGCGCTGAGTGTGCAATTAAAGATAATAACCTCGTATTTGCATATTGTTCGAAAGCACCTGAAAAACTGGGAAAGAAAATAACCCAGAGTTATTGCCTGATTTAGATTAACTTACTTAGAGTCTACGCTTTTGAGTTAGCAATTTTCCGTTTGAGAAACCTCATCGGAAAAAAACAGCTTTTACTAGTTGCATAAAGGAAATCCTACTCAGTTCAAAAGCCATTCCCCTCAGAAAATAAAGGATATTTGAGCCATTGTTCCAGATTTGGGTCCAACATCAAATGATTATTGTTTATGTTGACGTTCGACCTTACTTAATTGAATAACATAAAAACAGTCCGTGATTTCCTTTCTTCGAAAAAACAGTAAACAATTCTCGTGTTTGGCTTGATACCTTTGTCAGGGCAATTGGTTTGGTTTCCGTGATTGCTTGAAAAATGTTGATATTTATGAGGTTTTTAGAACAATACTGGATTTTTTGAAATGTATTGTAATGTTATTGAGAAAATCTAATAAAATAGATACTTATAATTATGAAGGACGACCACTGTGGCGCGGCGGGCGAAGGTCCGCCTGCGACGCAGGAGGTTGCGGGTTCGATTCCCGCCTCAGGACAAATATTTGTACGATCTGCAGATATTTGTTCAGGGCGTTCTGGATGTTTTCTATGTATAATAAAAAATATCTATCTATGTAGTGTATTGTATTATGTATATCAATTATCTAGTACCCATAACACAAGCACTGCTTAGCTTGGGGCTAGATAATGCTGTCCAGCATATTTATTTATTTATTTATAAAAAACTAATTCGCATATTAGTTACTAGCTTCGCACGCCTATCCCACAAGAACAACTGATTTATGGGATAAAAAGTAGCCTATGTGATATTTTCGAGGCCTAGAACTACCCGTATGCAAAATTTCATCCCGATCCGTTTTGTATTATAGTTCTTGCGTAAATGAGCAACAAACATACATGTTTACAAACTTTCGCGTTTATACTATTAGTAGGATGAATTCTAGGAAACAACTTAAATCTTAACAATTTTAACCAAGAGATTTATTCTCCAGCATTTGTATACCAACTCTCAAGAAGCAACAAACAACTATAACACATTACCCTCCCATAAGTTGACAACACAAGAGCATTTCTTAGGTAAACTTACAAGTAGTTACAGCCACAATTTGGCAAAAACTCTGGAGGAACTCTCGAATACTGCGTGCTCGGAGCTGGGCGTTTCAGGCACGCATCTTCGTACTTCTATAAAGGGGAAGACACACTACACTTACTAGTAGAGCTTAACATAGTACCTGCCTGATTTATGAGTACGTGTAAATAATAATAATACTAATGAAAAATGCTAATAATTCACATCAGCATTATCTAGCCCCAATCTGAGCAGAGCTTGAGTTATGGGTAACTCAAACTCTGCTCTACTAGATAACTGATATACTTAATACACTACATAGATAGATTTTTAAGCTATTGCATAGCTTCTATCGCGGGACTTGAGCGCGGGGACCGAATCCAGAAATTCCGTAACGAAAAAACCTCACGCTCCCCACTCCGACCGGAACAGCGGTGATATTTTATGATTAGTATCTCAACATAGAAAAGATTCAGAACACCCTGAAAAAATATCTGCAGATTGTAGAAAAATTTGTCCCGCGGCGGGAATCGAACCCGCAACCTCCTGAGCCGCAGGCGGACCTTCGCCCGCTGCGCTACAGAGTCGTCAAATGCTCAAGCATTACCTTGCAGTGCTCATGTCGAGAAGGTAGAAAATTATCGAATCCTCTATTGAATCCATATTTATATTATATATCGAAGGTAATTATGTCCGTCTGTCCTTTTCACGCCTAAATGGTTGAACGGAGCTTCATGAAATTTTGCATGGTGGTGTGAATAGAATCCTGGGGACGGATATAGGCTTGTTAACGCATTCACTGTCCAGTCTCTGCGGTGCGAGGACGTAGTGAGACATCTGCGTCATGGGCCATGAAGGTGGTAAAAAGCGCGCGCAAAAGATGCAGACGTGCTTGTGGACCCTCGTGTCGCGCAGCGCACCCCTGCGGGTCGCACCACCGAGGTTGGTCAGTGAATGTGATATACTAAACTATACTAATGCGCTTTTTCGGTCAGTAAAGCATTAAGAAAATAATAATAGTAAGAACGGCTCATAGTTCTGTAACAAAATATGCTGTACTCACCCTAAGGAAGGCGACGAGAAATCTCCCCGGAAGTCCAACAGATTTATAGCCACAGTTATCGCGACGCAGGTATTTCCCGGAAACTGACCGGTGCCCACTTACGCGTACCTACCGTCGTCGTTTCTTTCTGCAGATTTGTACCTATATTGATATCAAAGTAATGACATACGGTGATTAAACACTCTACGGAGTACGGGTCTAATAAAAATAATGTACTCTTACTATATATATATATATATATATATATACTTATTTCGATAAAACCGAGGGTGTAGGTAGGAAAACGAAAAACGGGTGTTCAATAAAATAAAAAAACGATATACACAACACAGCCTAGCCGCCACGAGCTGCTTGCAGCTCGCGCACTTATAAAAAGCTAGTCCTTCTTTATAATTGATCCTCCCCTATTTAGCGCAAGTTTGGATGTATGGATGGATGTGTATGGATAAACATGGGCTCAGTAACGAGGCGTGCGAAGCCGCGAGCAGAAACTAGTATCCTTTAAGTTATTGAGAGGTGCTACGTGGGTTCGAACGGCACGCAGTAGAGAAAAATGAAAACGGCTGAGAGAGGTTTATAAGAAGACACAGATTTTTTTATAAGTTTATCAACGAAGGAAATGTTATTTTTGTGCTGTAATTAAACGATTCAGTAGTTGATAAAATTAACAATAACAGACAAAAAAATTGCTGCGCAATTAGTAATTTCATGTATATTTTTTACATATTTCCTATTTCGTAAAAACTGACACTCGCATTGAATTATTGTTTTTTGAAGTCTTGAATTTGTTCCCGGCAGTTTTTATGTGTAGCTATTCAAAAATTCAAAGCTACATAATAGAGTTACTCGCGCGCCCGAAATTGTTTTGTTATAAAGGTTTTTGTAGTGCCCCTGTAACTTTTCATGACTTTACGGCTTGGCACGAGCTTTGCAAAAAAATCCTATTATTGTGTATCCAACCGAGCCTCTTAGTGAATAAATAGACTATGCCTCTAGAAATTGTGCAATTCTGTTTTGTTTACGATGATCTATCAGTGTGGGAAGACCTCACACGATGGACCGACGACATTGTAGCGGTCGCAGGGAGTCGATGGATGGAGGCGGCTCAGAAAAACAGCTATTCGCGATATCGTTAGGGGAGGCCTTCGTTTAACTGGTGTATACGGGGTGATGATAGTGATTATAATAATAATCCGTCAGCTTCATGATTAAACAGGTTTAAAGAAGAGGTAAATACATATTCAGAATTAAAAAAAAATCGTATAACTGAACTTGATCCCCTCGGGTTTCTGAATCACCCCTTTGGGCTACACATCTATCGTGGCAACCTGTATTATATTCTTCGGCCGCATAAACCACGTTGTGCCAAATCATCTCTACGTCTATGTCTATGTAGAGATTAATTTGCTGTATCTTTACTAATATTATAAAGAGGAAAGATTTGATTGTTTGTTTGTATTGAAAAGGCTCCGAAACTAATGGACCATTTAAAAAAATCTGTCATCATGTTTTATTCCAGAATTCCCACAGGAACGGGAACTACGCGGGTAAAACCACGAGCCGCTGCTAGTCGCAAATAAATGGCTACGTAATGTTGAAATCATTGCCCAGTGTCCCAGAGTCGAGACCAGGTACAAAAATACGACGAAGGACGACGAAAAAGTTGGTTGCAAATGTCTGGTGCCAACGGTACAACTAATTTCCAAGTAACTTGCCAGTTGTTGCCAGAGTAACTTGCCGCTTGTTACGGCGAGAGTAATTACAAGTTTTGCACTTGTTGATTTCATTTTCTTTATTGATTGGCAGGAACCAATTTATTTAACTTTGCTGCGACTTTTATACGAAAATGGCTTGCAAACTTTTACTCAATCCTCTTCTTATACAAAGAAGGGGTAGGTATTTTACTTACTCTAGCCTTTTCATAAGAACTAATTACTTAGAAGTTGGCCCAATGCTGAGCATTTGTTAGTAAAATATGTATTCATAACAACAACTCATTTTAATTTTCATGAGCGAAACCTTTACGCGTCCTAAACTTTCATATTCACCCAGTTTGAAAGGGATTTTCAATATTGCACCCATATAAAAAAGTAAAAGGATTCCATGCGGATGCGGTCAAGCTAACATGAACCCAGCTAAAGGTAATATCAACCTGAGTAGATATACTTTTAGTTCGTAATTTAACCCTAAATTTTCGGTAGGTTTTTTGTTCTTAAAAAAAAAACAATCTCTTTAAATAGAAAGCAAAACGTTGCGATATCGTAAACATTCCGAATTTTACTGCAAAACTTTTCAAGTGTAGCCATGCTAACTCAATTTCAAGTCGCTAAAATCAATGAAAAATAAAAAAAGTTATAATGCCAATGGAGTACAAAACCGTGTATTACAACGAACAAAGTTTACGTTCGTTTGAAGGTAAAGTTTATTGAATCCAAACTCAATAACTGTATTATATGCGCTTCGAGGGAGATAGAATACGGCTGGCTTAAGGCCAGAAATCTCAGCTCCACTTTAGGTCCCGATATGTATTCACAAATCTGCTAAACCTCTTCAGTTTCAGTTCCTCCATCGTTTTGCACTTATGGATGGATCTTCCCATGTTATTTACTATATACTTTGGTATATTGTGCGAAGGACTTTATTGAATGAATATCCGATGAACCAATATACTCTGGGCTTTTCGTATATTTTCCGCTCTCTATTGATTCATGTTTATTTTACGTTCAGCTAGTAAACCTCATAAACTTTAATATCCGACTGAAATTGTGGTTCATATTCGGTTTAAGTAATCAACTGGTATAAAGTTAATCAATACGTCCCTACATTATTGTTATTGTCACTGGTAACACCACAAAGAGAGTAATTCTGAGTGTTATCTGAGCAAACTAGTTATTCACAAATTGTAGCACTATGGAAATCGAGGAAAGGAAGCGCGCAGCATTAAAGTGGAATTTAATGCCAGCAGGGTGTAAGTCCTATGTGTATGTAAATGAATGATAATTTACACTGAATATTAGTGGAAGAGGACATGATAAATAAATGTAAGCGGCGCGAAGCCACGTCTTCTGGAGGCGCGCCAACGAGCACAATACTCGCTGCAAGGATACTGCACCACTTTGTCTTCATTATGTATGAACTACATCCAGATTGATCCTATAAAACAGCTTAGTTGGAATCGGACATCAAACTTATACAACGCAGCGGAAGCTCTAAGTGATTCCGACGGTTCGTGATGCTCGTGTGGTAGACACCGAGCAGCCAAAATATTTTTATATACCTACATTTACAAAAAAGTGTGTACACTTCGCCTTAAATTCAAGAGACCACGAAAGGCTACGCGGGCTTGTTTGCCAAAATAAGCGACGTTTTATTTTTATGTTCACGCAAGACTGCCCCGTAAACAAAATATGAATTAAATTTATGACTGCATAAAATTACGGTGTACCTTTAACGAACATCAAACCGTATAAACGTGTAAAATCTGCCAGGCTGACTCGACCCGCTCATTACATATTCCGTTTCGGCGAGCGAATATTTCGACAACAAACATTATGGTAATTTGGCCGCATAACGATCCATTTTACACCTGTTTACGTAAACACGCTGCCTAAGCATCTGAAGACTATTTTTCTGTTTACACTAGTTAGCGTCGGAAAGGGGCACGTCAGAGCACCACTACGTGCTCTGATGAGGGTCTGATGTTCATAATTATTTCAATGAATGGCCGGGGTCAGAGAGAACAGATAAGCAGGAAACGTTAGTAGAAAGAAAACAGATAAACTTCCACATTTTACTAACTAGTAATCGCAGGAGTATTAAACTTAACTTTACAAGACGAACTTAGGTAACAAAATTTGTGGTAAATTTAAGATTAAGTTTAAATTTATCTTCTTGCAATAATATCCTTGGGACCATCGATATTTATGCAAGCCACAAGAGAATTACCAACTAAACTAGTAATAGACCACGGCAGTCAGGACTAAACAAACTACCAAACCTTAGAATATCAGCTGTATTCCTACAGCATTAGAGTTAAATTTGATGGAAGTAGGTCCTCAAACTCATGAATAAATTAAAAGCAGTGCAGGTGACGCGGAAAGTGCATCGTATCACTCGCCTTTCCGGTCAGAGGCCAATAAACTATACTCCCTTGAGTGTCAGAAGAACAAATTGGAACCAAACGTCGACAAAACGGAGGCAGTAACTTACAAAGCCCCTCGGCGTAACCCAACTCGCGCGAACTATGCGATATGCAAAAATAATGATGCGCTCTACAAGTCGGTTGAAAGCGATGTCGTCTTAGAAAAATTCATTGCTTCATATTATTAGTAACGTGTGTCCGCAGCTTCGCACGCGTTGTTTATACGGAAAAAAGTTAAATAGTTATTTATTTCCCACGAGAACTGATTTATGGAAAACAAAGTTGATAAATTGTTGATTCTGTCGGTCAGTGCAAATGCTCAATCTGTTACAGTTTGGAAGTTACACACATCCATACATCCATCCAAAGTTTAGCATGACATGTATAATATTAGTCTGATGATATGTGATGTGACGTGACAAAATGAAAAGCATTCAAAACAAAAAAAAAATGTAGTAATTTAGTTTTATATAATATATGTAAGTAGTAAAATTTCTTCGAAAATCTGGACAAAAGCCTGCCTGAATGTTGCCATGTTTTTATTTTCCTAATGTTTATAATTAGAAGCAGCACGCATTCACAAGTTTTACCTCCCAAGTGCAAGTTCTCGAGACAAGGGCGCAGGCAGCAAATAGCGTTTGTACGAGTAGACACATTGTTGCACTTGTGATTTGTGGTAGAGTGACAAGCACTCATTGCAGGCCTGCAGCGCACTCCGGCGCCATTGTTGACTCGTGATATACGGACGTACATACATTATGCATGTAGGTGCTGCAAAGACCCGCTCCTTGGTGAGGCAATTTACGTCGAAATGCCTTTATTGCTTTCCGGGTTTGTTTTGTTTATTTGTCATAGCACTCATTAAGGATGCGATTAAGGTTTTGACTTCGAGTCTATCCCCTGAATACTTAAAGGCAACTCATATCTCAACTCGTACTCTCGCACGTCTCAAGTCACGAATTTTTGACAGTTTTCAATGAAAATATTTATTATTTATTTTTCATTATTTGGAAAACTAACAGCTAGGTAACAGAATACCTAATAGAAAAAATGTTGGGTAACTGAAGGCTAATATGTCAAATATTCGTCCTTATTAAATCTGTATGCTGCGTGTGAACTGCCATCGACTGGCCCGATTTTCATGATTCTATTTTTATTTGAAAGCTAATGCTTCCTGTGTGGTCTTAATTTAAATTGGTCCAGTTCTGACAATGGAATCCATATAATTGAAGTCGGTTTATAGTTCGAAAAAAAATATTTCAAGACAAAATAGTTTTGTAACTAGCCCACTTAAATTCAAAATGAAAACGTAGGCATGGCTATATTATGATAAGAGCCTTCACGCGATCAGAAGACATTATTATAAATATTCACGGGTACGACTGAGTGCAAACCTGTTGAAATGTCGGGAAAAATAGGTAAATAAACGCGATAAATACCCTTGAATATTGATAATAAGAGCCTATAAAACACCTATCAGGTTAACAGGGGTGGGCTACGCCTAGAAATGGACCGGAAAAGACTGTTGCTATGTGTGTACAACTGCGTTGTAAAATCTTCGGTACAAGTAGATTTATATACGCACTGCACATCTACTTAAATATAGTAGAGATGGTAATAAAGTACCTGTACAAATCTATGTTTCAAAGTAACCCACCGCGTATCAGAATTTCAGAAAGAAAATAAGCTTCAGGTCTTTGGAGATCAGGAACAAAGCCTATTGACCCAATAAAAGCAATTTCCTACAATAGAACGTGAACGGTAACTAGCATGTTGCCGGCGTCAGATGCCGCTGCGATCTATTGTTAGCAAAGCCCAGATTTGCATGACACGGGCGGGATCATCGGCTCTGATTGTTTCGACGCCGTTTACAGCCCTTGTAATTTGTTGGGATTCCGATGAATAAATCGCTGGGGGTTTACAAAATGTTGTTAGGTGCAGGCCGCCTATCATCAAATCCGGACTAGTCACCTCTACAAAATGGTGTTATTTTGTATTCTGTGCGTGAATGTTTACGCTCATTGTTCGATAGGCATTTATTTGCAATCTACTGAAGTAACGGATCAAAATTGTAGTTTTGTCTTTCATAAAAAGTGTCCTGGTGTTTTCATATGTAAAACAGGCGTCCAGTTGACCCACTTAAGCGATACCTCTTTGAAAAAATGCTTAATATTTCACGAGGAATTTCATTACGACAAGCCTTGTTGGCTTTCAAATAAATAGGCGTTTTATTGCTTTTCTTCTCCCGCCGCTATTCGATATTGTGTATTGGGTTGAGATTAAATAACATCGATTTATTCTATATTGATCAAAGCTAATATAATGCTGCTTTATAAACATTTTCCGGAGGGAAAATTTAAGTAGAATGAAGAGAGCGAAAGACAATCAGTAAATTGTTTTGAAAAAACTAAAATTCAACTTAGAAACCCTCAGTTTCAAAGTGGTTTCAAGTTTTCCGGGACTAATACTAACAAATATCTAGTAGTCTTTTTAGCCTCCTCATGATTATCCTCGATCAATACTATTGCATAAGAATCTTCAAATTAATAAACGGAGAAATCGATGAAAACATAAAAAAGTCAAAAACAACATAATTACAGTCGAACATAGAACCCCCCTTTTCGAAGTCTTTTAAAAAACTACCCTTTTCAGCTAGAAAAAAAAATCCCGCATTACGCATTCGATATTTTACCCCATAAACATAGTAGAAGGTATTTAATTTTTAAATAGAAACTGGGGTACATCATTGGGTATAAAGCGTATGTTTGTCATTGAAAGCGAAATTTACCTACCACGCCAACATGCCTCGTAGAAAGTAAACGTAAAAAATGAAGCAGAAAAATATATGTGCGGAAAATTAAAAATCTTCAATTTCGTAAGAAAAAAGGGGCTACTTGTTTGGCATCAAGTGAAAATTGTACTCAAGGGAGTGTAAGATGTGGGGTGGAAATGAGAAATGCAAATATACGTTGTTGGGACCCATTTCCTCAGAATAAGCCGATCAACGGCTGACAAATAGTATTATACGTCGATAACGCAAAGCTCTCAACAAAACGAAATAAGAATGTCGACTACCTAGTGGTCGCGGTTTTTACGCGTTTAGGAATATGTTTAACCTATAACCGGAAGTATTATGTTCCGTGGCAGTATGTTCTTATGTAGGTATTTAGCATGATTAATTAACAAAGGTATGTAACTATTACGCTGATAAAAAGCGTGTCCGTCGGTGGCAGTCAAAGTGGTAAGACGTTTAAGAATTTTTGGTCAGAGTCACAAGTTGTTATGGGCTATTTAAATAATAAATAAATACTGCTGGACAGTCCAAATAGCATCATCTATCCCCAAACTAAGCAGAGCTTGTATTATGAGTACTAGATAACTGATACACATAATACGATACACTACATATTTTTTTTATATAGATAGAAAACATCCATATCACCCCTGATCAAATATCTGCAGATCCTACACACATTTATCCTGAGGCGGGAATCGAATCCGCAACCTCCTGCGCTACAGGCGGACCCTTGCCCACCGCCCTACACACACAGGGGTCGTCATTTACAAACACAGAAATCTTAATAAGTAGCTTATTATTACGATTTATGTGCTTACAAACTATTTTTTATTACTTACGATGACTTCGGTGACACATAGGACTTATGCTATAAATGCTTTTAAAACTTTGTTTACGGAGAGGCGGGGCGTGCAGCGGCGCGGTCCGCACTAAATTCAACCATATGGAGTTGGTAGAGCGTGTTTACGGAGAAACGATTTTACACGCGTTTTTTTGATTTAACGCGTGGCACGCGGCGACGCGTGTACATTGCGATATGTTTGTGTATACGCGTGAGACGTCGTCGGGGCCGCTGCACGCGCCGCTACACGCGCCCGCGTCTCCGTAAACAGACCAAAACGCTCAACGCGCCGCCCGACGCGCCGCTACACGCGTTTCCGTAAACAAGGCCTAAACGTAAGTAGAATATCCTAAGGTTACAAGTTGTATAACTTAGGCCATACCCAAACTATTTATGTTTAAAATAAAATCAGTGTCTTTATTTACAGTCCTGCCATAAATGCTTGTAACGATAAGAAAAATCTTCTAAGGTTTTAAAAGCTCAGATTGGGTTTGTCGAGTGAAATAAATCAAACTCGAGAAACCCGTGCACTGCTTCTGTATCTCGTCAATTTTCAATTTCCTGTCCCGTGGAGGTGAGTTACCTTCAAAATGTCAAAATAACGAGCGGAAATCGAAATCGGGTTCAATAGTTTACGACCTATCCACAAAACCTGAATACATCACATATAACTCTATGAACTAGTTTTATTAACGGTAATTTCACTTCTTCTGCTAGTTAACCAAAAATTAGAATGAAGATTCAAGACAAATTACTATCCCGTATTCGTAATAGCGAAGTAGTGGTATTTCTCAAAGGAAAAAGATAAAGAATTGAGATATAGTTGTACTTTACGTTAGCTAATAGCAATAATTACACTTTATATCTCATGTACGTATTTTGATCTCATATATAGATTAAAATTTGACTTGTTCAAGTGTTTTTTCTGCCTACTTTTTTGACTTCTGTTTGAAAAAAAGGGCAAAAAAAAATTTATTGAATAAAATCACCTTCGCAATAAGATTTCAGCAATCCAAACTTCAATTACTGGTAGACGGTTTTCCGAGAAGAATCCAAACACCGTATCGGTATATTGGTACGGTCGATGCCTTGATCTTCTCACGAATTCACGAGATGCGAGCCGGACGAACGAACACTTAAAATCAGTTGATATGTTAGGTATTTAAGGGTGTTTTGCGTATTTTATATGTAAATTAAAAATGTCTATGTAACGTATTGTACTATTTATGTTTATGGTCATCGGGTTAAATGATGCTGCGTGGATTGTCCAGCATTATATTATATATGTATATTTTTTTATATATAGATGACAAATAAAACAAATAAAAGCTGTATAATTCATTAGCAACAGCAGAGCCTGTGTTATGGGTGCTAGATAATTGTTTATTTACACAAGTAGATTTTTTTATAAAACATTTAGATGGTACAAACATTCGACAGGACTCGAATCTTCCGCCACGCCATAGATGTCATCAATACAATTAATGAACTAATATTGATGTCTATAAGGTTTGTAGATCAAAGAAAAGTCGTAGTAGGGCTACGCCGTAGAGATAACTTCTACGGCGTAGCGCTGCTACGACTCTAAAGGTACAACTCTGAAATTATCCAAAATTTATCTCACAATAAACTTTCCGCAGACCGTATCAAAATGTTTCTCGTTAACAGCGTTGCTTTAACTAGATACCATTAATTGGTCGTTAGCGGATCGTGTCGTGTAAACGGCGTTAAATTAAAACCGGCACTGGAGTATATAATCACTTCTGGGCCCGTATTTGCGACACCGGACCAATAACGCGAGATGTTATCTGCAAGTTCAGCAAATCAACCGTTACTTTGAGCTTGAAATGTAAGTTTTAACCGTGAAAAACGTGTTCGGTTATGGCGAATAAGGGCCCTGAAACATCCTACAACATGTTACCTAATGAACATAAACAACCTCAAAATGTTATGAGCGGCCTAATGTACACTCTCAAAATAATTCCCTACCTGTAATAATAGTGAAACGCTATAGGTACTTGTTACAACTACAGCTAAGAAAATGTAGAGTTATATGTTCGTTGATGGAAACAAGTTTTTTTCGCAATATTGTGTTCTAGAAGTTTCGAGGAGGGAAGGATTGGGGGAGCGGCTTTTTCCCAGTAGCGGGATGATAATATCTAGTAATACCTAATTGTCAAAAGTTTGTTATTAACCACATAAATTGTATATATAGGTATATCGTTTCTGTGTTATTAACAGTAAACTGAGAACTAAATATCACACTAATATTTTAAATGCGAAAGTTTAGATGTTCGTTGTTTGTTTACTTACGAAGGAACGATCGAATCAGGCTGAATGATTTTAAATATACAGATTAGAGATACATTATCAAGGCATTAAACAAAGGCTCCCTTATCTCACAAATCAGTTTCCATGGTATAGAAATAACCTTTAAACGTTTTCATATAAACTAACGCATGCGAAACCGTGGGCAGAAACTAGTTTGAATATGAAACTTCCTGAAAAAGGTATGAACACGCATCTGCCTATAAAGAAGTAGATTTTGATTTACAATATAAAATATGCTTAAAAAAGTATAAACACACATATAACAAAATAGATGCATTCATGGTAGGTATTGGTAGGTGCCACTTTCCCTCGCCCCTCGTATCCAATCTTCAGGCTATATCTATAAATATTCCTACTTATATTTATAGTTGACCTACCCGACCACATAACTAATTGCACGACGAGCAGTTCATTACCTCTGCTGCATCTAATTAATGTGGGGATTGAATGTTGTATGTGGGCACAAGGGGATGCATCGATATTAACGAGATTAAAATTAAGTTTCAATCTCGTTATGTCGTCGGGCATTAAATATAAATTGATTACTTAATTTACATATCAATATAACGTCAAAAATTTAAACGTTGTAATATCATTATTTTATGACCGAGACACAAAAATAACAAAACAACAAAAAAACGACAAACAACAATTAGTATTTACTTACACTTACCTAGATCTAAATTGAAACTAACTTTTCTTATGGTTTTCCGTTGGTAGGTATATTCTATACGGACAGTGGAGTAAATATATTTAAATTTTACATCCTAGTAATTACTTTGTCCCATCATCCCAGCACCTCAATATTTTTTAATTAGTTCCACTTTTCACAGCCTTTTTGATACATACAATGTTTATCGGGCCACAAAAGGTAATGACGTTATTTGTTCGACACGAAATGAATTTTTCTTTTTTTGATATGATGTCGATTTTACTCTGTAGGCGTTTCATTTGTATGGTAATTAATCTTCTTCGACATTTAGCGCGAAGGCTTCGATGACAAAGGACTAGCCGGCAAAGGGGTCATTTGAGCTTTGTTAGCCGAAGAACAAGAGGGCTGGATCTCTTTGTTTAGTTTTGAAATATCATGCGCCCCGCTAACGAGGGCTTCTCTTTTTTAAAAAGGTTTCCAATGAATGGCTTGTAGAAATAGCCGTGAGTTTATCATAAATATTTACCTCTGCTGCATGTTTTTATAGCATAAAATTGTAAACTTACCTCTACCCACACCGACAACGTGCATAACGTAACTGGCAAACTTTGCAGGAGAACATGACAATAATAATTTAGTTTAGTAATTGATCAGAGTTGGGGTTGGGTGGGACATGAAAATTTGTGTAGACTCTAGCCAAGTTAAAATACAGCGAGTTCGTACTTACTAGGCGTATTCAGCGTGCCAAATTATAGCGACCGACGCGCGACGTCGGGAAATGTCGCTGGAGATCTGAATGCACAATGTGGATGTAGAATTCTGGTTACAGTGCTTCCAGAGCTGAAATTTACTTATAACGGTCGAGATGAATAGTAGCTCTGTGTATGGTGATTGCGTTGTGCAAGATTCATCAAGCATGCATCGTGTTTGAATAAAAATTGCTTATTTAGGAACAATATAGTAGTTAGCTTATTTAATTGTAGTAGAGGTTTACAAAGCACACGTTCAGCATGACTTTTGTAGCTTTAGAGTTAACTAGATAAAAAGTCCTTATTTAATAGTATTGTTTTTGTAAGCGTTGGTCTTTCGATGTATTCAGGAACAGAATTTATACCACAACTCAATAACTAACGCAGTTATTTTAACGTTGGCGAGTTCAAATTTATGCGAGTGAGAGACGACACAGGATCTCAGGTACGAATCTGTTTATGTAAGCCAGAGCTGCCAGAACTATGAAACCACAAATTCCAGGTGAGCAAGTCTATTTGCATGTTTCAGGTTACTGAGAAATGGCTATCAACCGTAAAGGTAGGCAAACTCAATCATAGAAAACTAACACTGCGAATGCTAGTGGCGTGAAGGTAGATCGTAACGGAACGTAGAATGGAAATTCGGCGCATAAATAAGGTTACAGGGGGCTTGCAGATAGCAATTCTAGCTATATTTTAATGAACTGACTAAACTGTTTGACAGACACTTAGCTTTTAGTCACTTAGGTCCGTAGTCTGAACTCTTTTGGATGATTCTAAATTACTAAGTAAGAATTGGACGAACCGCGCATGGATTCCTGAAGAACCGATTATTGGACGAAACGCTTATTAGACGAACTGTTATTTAGCCGAAACGCGATTTGGACGAATTGCTTATAAGACGAACCGATAACGGGTTATATGTGGTGTGCAATGAAGTGTTTTCTATCTATCTTTCTACAGGTAGTAATTTTTATAGTAGGACGAAGAGAAACTGGTCTCTCGTTGTCCTACTGGTAGAACGGATCAATGGATCAATTCTTGAGTACAAATTTTCATCTACATAAAATCTGTGTATTCCATGAGTTGTCACAGTTAAATCGCCTGACGTTATTACAGTAGGTACTTAAATACGAAGATAGTTATGTCCGCAGTTGACTCATACTGCGCATTTTAGTACCCAACTACGCTACAAGCGCTTTAGAAGTTTCCATACATTTTTTGAACTACAGCAAGAGAGTCCGCGAAAAGACCTGCAATAAAATCTAACAAATTATACAAAATTATACATTTATATTTACGTTCTTTCATTGTTGCTAAATATTTTCATCCTTAAAAATAAGAAAAGAAAACGAATTTAGGTGATGGACAGTGTACGTACATATAGATTGTGAAAACTCATGGTAGACACTCTGTTCTACTTGGCTCGCTAGCTTACATAAGTAGTACTATAAAGTATTGTTCTTCAATACGGGTATAACCTACAGCATATAGTAAACATAATTTTGCTATTATTTGTTATGCAATATTATTTTAATCTACAGTTACACTTATCCTGTGAAAAACTAAAGTCGCTTAATTTGTATCGCGTACAGAGATAGAACGCTGTGATGTACGAGATGATGGCTCGACAAAGAAATAGGGTCTTATTACCAGTCTCAGTAAGGCGTGCAAAGTCGCTGCCAATCTTTAAGTCCATGGTAAAGGAGCACTACTTGTCCTGTCATCACTGAACGCATACCTAAGTCCCTTTGTTTATATATATATATATATATATAATAATAATATTTCTCCAAGAAAAGATTAAGAGAGCTGGACCCAGAAGTGGGAAACCATAATTACTTAATATAAGTTTATTCTTAACTGCGAAAAAAATGTTACCACGAACTAAGTTGTATCAGTTTTACGAAAGAATATCAAAAGCGCTTTTAAGCGTCAGTTTGTAGAAGAAAAAAACTTTTTTCAATGTAATAGAAATATTCCGTTTGCGTACAATACAAAACCGTCGGGCGTGCTTAGCTCGAACAGAATGGGAAAAAAATACTTATAAAATGAAGCTATTTAAAGTTGCCCATTTCTTGTCGTCCGCTGAATGGCCCTGAGTTTGTAGAGTATGAAAATGCAGAGTAAAAGTTTAAAGTGGCTTCATAGAAAGCAGTGTTTACGTCACAGTGCCCGGTGAAACATTGCATACAAATCAGCCCCCAGGCTAAGTTACTGCACAATTTTGCAAATTTAACTTTGATCGCGTTTTAATACTCCAACTGCGTGGTCGCAGCTTAAATTACAGTTATCCGCGGCATCTTTTAACAACTACTTTTTGAATTAGTTTCTTGCAAAGTTTCAAGTAGAAAACTGGTGTAAAAACTGAAGTGCATCTACATTTTCAATTTAACCACAGACCAGATAAACTAAGGCCCGTATTATGAAAGCGTGCTCAGTCATCGATCTATGCTTGAGCAACGCTTTTCTATGTCATAAACGTCACTCAAGCATAGATCTATGACTGAGCAAGCTTTCATAATACGGGCCCTAGTGTCGATTTTGAGCGCTATTTTCATTGAGCTACCAACAATATCAAACCTAAATCGGACATACTGAACTACCTACATCATAGATAAATATACAATCCATAGTGTAAAATAAACACGTCAACTTTGTCAAAAATCTATGTATATGAAAATAATTATCTATATACCTTCCACATACATAATAAGTCATAAGAATAAACACAGAAAGACATAAAATCACACGATTTATCTATGCAGTTTTGAGTGTGATATTTAGGTTGGAAGGTTTCTCGTAGACTGCTTGCTTGCCCAGGTACGGAGTGTGGCGGATGCCAAAAGATGGCGCTGGAATATGTCTCTTTGGGTACATGTACTGAAATAGAGACATTACATTTATAGTTTGTTAAGTAAAGTAACAACACCAAATCTATTTGAAGAGTGAGTTTATTTGAGGTTACATAAGAGACGTGATAGTGAAGTTTTAGAATATAATGGTAAAGAAAATAATTAATTTTTTTAATTTACAATACAACGCGTTTCTTGTTATCCGTTTATAAATGGGCTAAAAGATTTGTGCCTCACTCTGTCTATGGGATACATGATATTTACATCATAGGTGATATAAATAGCGCCCTGTGCGAGCGAGAGGAATTGAATATAAAAGCGGATGCAGTAGGTAAGTTAGTTATGTTTGACCAACTTTATAAAAAGGAGGGGTTCTCAATTCGACTGTATTCCAATTGTTATTTATTACTGACACTTAAATTACAAATAAAGTTAAGACGAATGTGAGTACCGAGATAAACCTTACAAGGCTTTATGGTACAAATATAATGTAGGTATACTGTGATTGTCATTGAAATGAATAAATATCTAAAAAAACACACAACAGAATATAAAACAGGGGTAATTAAAGCTTCTATCGTGCGGACATGGAACTAAGCAAAAAGCATTCTAAAAGGAAACGTCACGGTCACGTCTCGTTAGTAATAAAATCACACCTCAAGTAGAGTTCCTAAAATAACTTCGACATCTGCCTACCTGAATAAAACGTACCTACCTAGCCTAGGTCACAGTTAACTGAGTGCTTTTAGATCCAAAATTAACAACTCTCCCTACCTCTTTTTAGGCTTTCGCACCTCAAAAGATATAATTGGATGTATTTAAAAAAACTATAAACCGACTTCAATTATATGGTTTTCTCATGGATCATGGATGTCACTGATGATGATGACCAACATTGTCGTGATTTTTCTAAAGTATTTTGTGGTTTTTTTAGCTTGACACGATACATACTAATCCTTCGAGAATGAAACTATTATGTGATCAATTCGGAACCATTATCTATACAACTACGAAATAGTTTTTAAAATCGGTCCATAATTGACGGAGAAATCGGTGAACATACATACATAAGTACAAAAAAAATACACAGACGAACATAGAACCTCCTCCTTAAGTCGGTAAAAATGATACCCTTGTAGGATAACATTGTTGTTTGTCTGTCGGTCTGCAACTCCCTTTTCTGAGGAAGCGTGGAGGTATCAACTTGATATCATCATCAAATAGCTCCATGAAGTTACGGCCCACCTACCAACTCAAAGGGAGTAGGTAGGTGGGTCCGTAACTTTATGGAAACAAACTTCTGAGTCAACACAATCAAAATATATATGTATATCCGACTATGGCATTTATGCATTTTTAATATGATTTTCATGCACACAAAACCAAAAACAAAACAAAACCTACAGGGTACTTTCCGTTGACCTAGAATCATGATATTTCCCAAGAAACAAGATCTTACAATTAACGGAATCATGGGTGCGCGAAACCGACTCAAACTTGACCTTTTATTTATTAGTACGATCAGTATTTGTTGAATCAATTAATTATTTATAAATAAGCATTTTAACATGAACGTGAAGAAATACGTGCAAGAAACTGCTATAATTAAGTAAATCCAATCTCCACGTTAAAGGCAAACCTTTGAATTAAATCGAAGTGTCAAGACAAACACGTTTGCTCGCGAAACTAACTGAAGTTCCTTTCCCTTAATTAGATAGGTAACTATAAACATTTATGTGCTGGTGCTTATTTCATATATATATACATATATATATATAACTTTACATAGCATTTCAAACATTGAATTTGCGGAACTACTATTATTATAGTTGGTTGTCTTTTAGATAAATAAAGGCCTTAGGAAAAAGTATGGTCCTTTTTAAAAATACTGCGTAAAAGAATATGCCAATCTAACTATGTATATTAAACATGAAATATGTATTATTTATATATTTCCTTTGGCACATTATTAGATCCGGTCGGCCGGCTAACACAGGGCCTAAGCAAAGACCTCAAAGGACTATTAGGTGGGTACCAATGTACTTATATAATTAGTATCGTAGTAAGTAGGTACCTTTTTCTCGCAATAAGTATTAGGCGCGGGAGAACTATCCGAAGATTTTCTGATTGGTCTGAAAGGATAGCCAAAGGAAAAGGCAGGCTTTGTGTTTTTCACGTAATTAAAGTTAGGATCATGTTGACTCGGTCCTGGAAAAGTCGAGGGAGGTCCAACCTTGGGCAACCCGGTAAGCGAAAACGCAGGAGGTTTCCTGAAGGAAAGAAATGCCTTTCATTAATTGACAAAAAATATACCTCAGGACACACTCGTTGGTATGACCTCTGAAAAAAAGTCACAAAAAACTGTCCAGCATAATTACTTTGACATTCGGGAGAGCAAAATGCCCTCTTTGTCATCAGGTAGAACTATTTTACACTACTTTTTAAAATCACGAGTTCATCTGGGCAATAGTAAAAAATCTGTCGGTCTGACCATCAATTTGAAAACTGGGAAAAACCCTAAATTAGTCTAAAAAATAAGGTTTGGTAAAACGTCAAAAGTAGTGTACAGATGATGTTAGTTAAGGTAACGGGGAGTACCTACTTAATAAATAATAACAATAAATAATGCAGGACAATTCACACAGCATTATCTAGCCCCAAGATAAGCAGAGCTTGTGTTATGGGTACTAGATAACTGATATACATAATTACAATACACTACATAGATAGATGTTTTTTATTATACATAGAAAACATCCAGAAAGCCCTGAAAAAATATCTACAGATCGTACAAATATTTGTCCCGAGGCGGAAATCGAACCTGCAACCTCCTGCGTCGCAGGCGGACCTTCGCCCACCGCGCCACAATGGTCGTCAATTAATATGATGCACCCGCGAGTGAAAGTTCAGAACATTGTAGAAATATCTACTTACTTGCGATGTATAGGTGGGCAGTACATATTAGGTGGCGGTGTCCACATATCGTTGGGTTGATAAGGATTTTTCGCCGCTGGCCTGCAGCTATATGCAGGCGGGCGTTTTTTCTGCACGCCGAATAACGGGGTGTGAGCACCAGGCCCCGGTATTTTACGAAAGCCAGATGGTGGCTCGATCTGTGGCGAAACTACCCCGTGGGTAATTTTGCAAGTACCTGAAAACAGACAATCAAAAAGGCGATATCACTCTCATTAGCAAAGTCTTGAGTCCAGGTGGACTGGGCTAGCGATGAAAGCAGTCTTGAGCTTGTTATGTAAGGGACAACTAGGATGATGTTGAAAAAACATCATATAGAAAGAAACATGGGAATGTGCGCAAGAGCTATTATTATAAAATATGCGAAAGTTTGGAAGGATATTGGTTACCTTGTTGGGTAATATTAATAATTTTGGTAAAAATGTAAACCTCTTCACGCCGTACCTTCTGAAAAATTCGGGCCAAATTGGAATAACATTTAATGCCTACTTTTTATCTTGGAATAAAACATGCGAAGCCTCGCAGACTGCGGCGGTCAGTGGACGCTACCAACTGTTACAATGCAATTCAACTACACCTTGTCGTCAAATTGTACTGACCATAAGACGTATCAGTCTAAAAAAACCATTAAAATTATCTACTTTGCGATTTATAAGTTTTCATACCGCCTTTTTTGTTCATTCCCTGTACGTCAATCTGCGGTGCGTATGGCAAGGCAGCTGGTTTCGCAAAGGACACCGGCGTCATATGCCCAAATGTGTATGCCGGCGCTCGCTTGATTTTATCATAACCCTTACCACCTACAAAAACATAAATGTGTATTGGGAGGAGGTGGTAAAATGGCCCCTGCAAGTATTCTGGCCCTCTTTGATCACATCACACTAATATTATAAATGCGAAAGTTTATATTGTATGAATGGATGTTTGTTACTTCTTCACGCCAAAACTGCTGGATGGATCTGGCTGAAATTTCGCATACAGGTAATTCTAATCCTGGAATCAAACATAGGCCATAAATCAGTTCAGGCGCAGCTTTCATAATGAAAACAGCTCCATCCTGTAGAAAGCAGATTAAATGGTAGCTAACATTAAAACCGAATGACTACAGTATTTTATAGCCAAAATCGTCCATAGAGAGCCTTTTATTTTTATTTTATTCTACAATGTCGTAACAAGGACGATAAACAATGTGCGAAAGGTTTTTGCGCACATTATTTGTTTTTATTCCATAAATTAGCCAAAAAGTTATTCTAGATGCACTGATTCTAGGTGTTGATTGTCCGGACTTGGATTTTTGCATAATATTATTTATAATTTCATTACATTTTTTTATTTTAATCATTAATGAAGTAGTGAGTATGAAACGTATAATAAGGGGGCCATAAATAGTACAAATCTCTTGCATTGGGTGTGCCCGTAAGGATAAATATATGTACATGTTTTTATATAAATAAATTAAAAAGTACAAAGTCAAGCAATTTGTATCAGACGATAGGATATACTACAAATTACTTAGATTTGTACATTTTATATAAACAATTTTCATGAAAAAAAAAATTGAATTCCGTTAAATACAGACTCGGACACGAATAAACAAATAATTACTGAATCTTTTAACGTAAAACAACCATTACATACGTTTTATTTATAAATTTTACGGGCTCAAATTAAAATAGGAGGCCATATAAACACCTTCTCCTATATTTATAGTAAACTCATAGGCAGAGTATATATATAAACAGTGACTGTGAAAATAAAAACCTAGTATAATTACGAAAACCGAGTTTTACAACAGTTGGTAAAAACATCGCCGGGACGTAGGACAAAATAAGCACTTAGACAAGTCAAATTCTTACTATAGTAGTCTACTATAGTAAGAATTTGACTTGTCTAAGTGCTTATTTTGTAATATAGCTTGATAAATAGTAATTACTAGACTGAGACTTATTTATCTCTTGAAAGTCTTGCGCTGGTCCAATATGGGTCTAACTTGCTACCGATATCTTACAGTCGTTTATCAAAACCACTGTATAACTAAGTGAAAAAGGGGAGAATAAGTACTAATTTGTCAAGAAGTGGTTGGCTCAAATTAGGTGCAATTAGGTCCACCCACTTCAGACATAGTCGGAACGGGGCGGCGACGACGCGCCATAGCAAGCACACACACGAACGTTGTGAGCGAGTATTTGTTTGCGTGTAGTAATACATGCCAGTTGTTTAGTAAGCACTGCTGGGAGAACGTACTATATCTACAAATTTTACTTAGATCTATAGTATAGCCTAACTTGTGCGATGGATGTAAAAATGACTATTACAGAATATTTGCGGAGGCTCATATACGTTAGGCCCAGGTCTTTTCTCTTTGCCCCCGTCTCGAGGCACAGTTGGCTTGGCGATGTTCTGTTTTATCAACTTTGCACGGCATTCCCACCCCAAAGGCATCTTGAAATTAAATCAACAATCACAGATAAACAAGTGCAACTTCAAAGTTACGAAATAAGACGAAATCTTTGAGAACTTGTTTGCAAAATAGTACGAGAGAAGCAAAAATGTGAAATGTGTAAATTCAAAGCGTCAGAGCCAGTGTCAGTGTCAAAAAATTATAATTTGGATAGATATACTTTTTTGACGACAGACGACTCTGTAGAATTTGTTTCATCGGGTGCGGTCCGTTTTTAGTTCACAAGCCTATCAGCGCCAAAAGTACTCATAGCCGTATTCTTTGAGCGGGATAACAACAGATATGGGCTATATGTCAATTTGACAGATCGTTCATAGCGACCGTGCTCGGTAGCATGGGTGTTGTAAGCGCAAATTTGACGCCAAATATGACGTCATCTATGGCGTTTCGCTATCAACTGTAGATGCGCTAACGTATATACGGACCACTTTTGTGGGCACTCACGATTTTGTTTAATAACGGACCGCAGCAAGTCAGATAACAGATGACATCAAACGACTCTCGGGCCTAGTCATCGAGAAAAAACCTCCTGTAGGTTTTTCTCGATGACTGGCCCCATGCGTATACATTTGGCGTTGCAACCGTCGCGCGTTCTAAGTAATGTCAAATAGAAACAGGTGCTTGAATAAAAGTGCACTTTGGGTGTGTACGGGTGTACGGCAGGGACAACATAACCAAAAAGCCTAATGCGTATACATAGACTTATCCATTCATTGTTTCCAAAGAGTCAGACTCAGAGTCAGAGTGAAATTGTTTATTTCTTTAGACTTACTAAATAAGCACTTAGACAAGTATTTTTTTTACTATATGCAGCTTGATAAATAGTTATGAATATCAATTAAGAAATAAGGTGAAATTTACTCTAATTCACTTAATTATTTTGTCCACTAGCGGAAGAAGTGAAAAAGAAACCACTAAGTAATAAGTTTATCGCTTAACAACTAATACAATTCTTGCATATCTAAATCTAAATATAATGCGAATTATGAGTCGATAGTTGTCATATTTGTAAATATAGGTAAAATCTAACACAACTAAGTTATGTTTTTACATACCATTGTCGGTGCGGAACTGGTCGACATCCGGCCGAGCATTAACATCATGTAATCATCTATGGAGTAATAGGCTTTTTTTAATGAGTTTAAAGAGGGTGAAAAATTGCACTTATTTTGGAGATAAACGAAGGTCACGAGTAAATTTTGCTATCCCAATCAATGCTCGTGTTCAATAATTCAATTCATTTGTTTATTTTACAAGTGGACTCACTGTTAAAACTAAAACCTCCAAGAGTTAGAGCCTTAAAAAAGCATAAAATTCTTCGAAAACATGGTGTGGCCTTGTATATAGTCTTAGTCAATATATAAAGCAAAGAAAGCGCTTGATTCATCGGCAGAGCGATAACTAGAGATAAAAACGTCTCGTGTGAATCAGGGGAGCAAATAAAAACTCTGTGGAATTTTCCACCGAGGCGGAAATTGAGCTGCACCGGATATCGTCGCACAGGAGCGACGTTCGACGGAGGAATGACTTCCGGCCGAGGTGGGCCGTCTTCATTAATCCACCATTCTCCCGCGTCCCAATTCCAAGATAACGTTTGTTTTTCCGTGTGTTTATTTTTGAACGGTTAGGGTTGTGATTTGAATTTGAATGAGGCTTTAGTTTACGGTTTGGAGGGTTTACCTAGTTGCAGTGGCTTTTGTTGAATTTCATTGGGTTTTTTGGGGCCTTTTCTTCTGCCAGAAAGTTAACATATACACTGGATATGTTAACTTTTTCAAGTATCAGTGACTGAAATATTATTGGTATGTACTTAGATTAGATACTTATGAGTAACCGGAATTTATATTGAAATTGTTATTAATTTGTTCCTCCTTTATTATCCATGACAATATACTCCTATATAGGAATAACTTATTTTTAGTATATTTATATTTCTTTTAGAATTCATCTATTGCATTATATTTACATGATTTGTCATTTTAAAACACCGAAAACACCAACCAATAGTGACATCAAAAGCTATTTATGAAATCACGATGAAAAACACGTTTCAGTGCATGCTACGATTTCTCTCATAACGGTAAATTAAAAAAGTAAATGGGGCAATATGGCGAGGTCGCAGCATTCATTATTCAGGCTATATTGCCGACCAAGGACGTAGCGGCAACAAACGTTCCGCTCGGAGTGAGAAATCGAAGAATAATCGATGGTTGCTCTGCTAGGCAAAGAGACACTGTCCTTTGGCTTTGAATTTTCTAAACATATGCCAACAATTTGCGTGAGTCATATTGACGTTGTTCTTTTTAGATGACAGATGTAACGGTTTAGGCTAAGTTATATCCTGTTAAGTTATATCTTGATGTTCAAATAAATAATTTGAATTTGAATGTTATTATCGAGCCGTGTTAGTGACGTCTCCTTTTTCCATACAAGTTGGTACAGCATGAATCTATCGCGCGAACAGTAAAAAAACAATATTAAATTTAAATTTATATATTGACACAATTTTTGAGTTTGCAGGACAATTCCGAATGCCTCGGTAATCAAGCTATTATAATATCATCTCGGGACATATCTGTTCTATACTTCTCTATTCTCTACTACTTCTATTTATTTATTTCTGTAAAAGTATACAAAGCAACAAATAATGAAAATCTAAATCGGTCCACAATTGACGAAGTAATGGACGTACAACATATATAAAACCACATACATACATACAGCTGAACATACAATATTCTCCTTTTTAAGTCAGTTAAAAAAATCGAGCATGTCGTCATTCGAAACTGAACGACGAAGTGTTTCCATCCCTAGCGCCGCGCCGGGCACGATCGCAGATTTCATAGATTCCGTGGAGAGCCCGCAGAGAGACAATAAACGCAATGTTCGCATACTTACCACACTCATTTTGCTTACATTCTTCTGAAGGTGAGTGTAGACTTGAGCATTTGCTGGAGCATTACAATGTAATGTAACGTTTTACGAATATAATAGAATGGAATAGAAATCGTTTTATTAACCATTTTAATCTAAAAGAAAACTATTTAAACAATGTAACAACTTAAAACTTAGTGACATTTGGCAGTCTTATAGCCCAAGAGTCTCTACCAGTCAATCATGGATGGATGGGATCATGGGACGGTACAACGGGATCTGTGTGCTTTGTAGGGCGATACAAATGGTAATATACAGACAAATGATCAGTTTCCTAGAGCATTTCCATGTAATGTAACATTCCTACGAATGCTCGAAGATGTATTCGTCGTAATGCTCACGGCGAGTTACCTTTGACATTTCTTTTCTACGCTGCTGTGACCCTCGCTCGTGCCTTTGCTTGGTAAAATGTTACGCCGAAACGTTCGTTTGGTTTTAAAATCAGGTTTCATGGTCAACAACGAGCGTCCTGTTCATAGTGTGGTTCAAGTAAATTTTAAAACAGCGAATGCTCGATGTTCTGTTACAAGTAAATGCTATAGTTTATACTCACCATAACATTGATGGGTTATTGCATTATGGGACGAAAATTACGAACTCAGCTCCATAAAACAAAGTAATAAGACCATAATAAGGCGTATAAAGAACCTCGATGGGCATATTTGGCGCAAAGACAAAAAGTTGTACGGGATTTTTTAAATCACGTTTGCATATTTTTATTAAAGGCGCTTGAGGCGATACAATGAGATGTCTCCGGAACTGAAGGCCTATTTAATTTTACAAAATACGCAATCGATTGTTTCGTTACGTTTTTTTGTGAAAATTTGCATTGTAACTCGACAAAACTTTTAAGTTCATAATGATTATTAGCACTATTTACACTATTTACAGGGTAGATCGGCATGTTATCTGCCAATAAATACTCACTCGCAGTGCCTTCAGTTATTCCGTGATCATGGCGCATAAAACTGTGCCGTTGGAAAGCTCAAAACTCAAATCATGGTAAATATCCCGATGAAAATGAAGACCGGGAAGCAGTGCCCCTACTTCTACCACCGAACCCGCATGCCCAGCGTGCGGATTATGGACATTACCCCCACGAGATAAAAGCCAAAGCAATAAAGGTGAGGTAAGTTTAATTTATTGCAAAAAAAATCACAATAGAAATAAATAATAAATAATAGGTAGTTATTTACGATTGAAGCAATCGAGCTAGCAGACTATTGTAAACTATATATAATTGATATGGATAATTTCAGCTACCCCTAGATTGTTTGCAAAATCCGACATTTATCTTGACTGTTTGTTGGTATCTATTTGGTTCTACTAATTAAAGTAATTTTCTTTGTTAATAAAGTGAAATAGAACGTTGAGAAAAGTTTTCTTTCACATCAAAAGAAAAAGTATCAAAGAATATTACGAGTATAACAATATCCACTATAGCGTTTGTACAAGCTACTTACTTAAGCTCTTACTTACTTAAAGGTACGTTTCGTAAGAACCTTAAGCCCAAAGTCCGGTCACGTAATTAATTAGGTGGTGTAGGGATCTATTGTTAATATCTCGCAAGTTTCGATAGTTGAGTGGTTTGCCTACTTATAACTAAACTCCAGGTTCCTTTGAGAGTGGTCGTCGGTATCAGAAAGTTCATTTCTGATACCGACGACCTCTGTGGCGGGGCGAGACGGTCCGCCTGCAAGAATCAAGAATCAATCGTTTATTTGCAGAACACAACTTATTTTATTGTAGGTTTGTTTGATTTAGTTTATGTTAGACTGTCGGTATTTTGTAAGTTTCTTTATTAAAATGTAAATCTCTTACTGGCCGTAAGTTATATTATTATGGTAAAAATTGTTTAGACATTAGTGCTGTTGATTTTGTTAAATAATCAAAATAAAAAAAATAAAAAATAAATAAACAACAATAGGGTACATGCATGTGACTTCAAAAAAGCATTTTTTTTTACGTATTCTCTATTGATATAGAAATATATCTGTATATTAAATATATTTGTATTTTATGATGTTTTTACTGTGAATTGACAAGTTATTTTAAATCTCAACCGAAAAATATCTAAACGCAACGCTATTGGCACCTGAAGCGTGATACTTGAAAATTTTTGTCTCGGTCCCTCCGAAATAAAATCACGGATCAAATACCCTGTCAAAGCGAAGGAACCATTATTTTATTTAGGATTTTTTTTGTCACTACCATGTTCATATTCAATAAAAACGGCCAAGTGCGAGTCGGACTCGCGCACTAAGGGTCCTCTACCTTATCTATAAAAACGGCAAAAATTATTTCTGTTGTATGATGACAGCCCGATGACAGACGGACATACAGACAGACAGACAAACAGACAGACAGACGGACTGACAGCAGAGTCTTATTAATAGGGTTAACCCTTTGGGTACGGAGTACGGTATACGGTACATGTATCGTCATCACTTATTTAAATATTACAAATTCAAATCTTGCGCCAATCACTCGTATTCGAATCGATCAAGCAGCTGTTGTTTCGTTATCCTTCTGTTTTGAATTGGCACCAATGGGCGGCCTCGGGCCATACGATTGACCAATCAGAACATACCTCATACATCAAACCAACTGTGTTACGAGAACCCCGAAGACAGACCTTCCTGCGCCGCCGTCGACGTAGGACAAGAGACACTTGCTTGCTTTCCTTGAAGAAGAAAACACTAAACTTTTTCTCTAGTTGAAATTAACGATATCTATCGATTTCCGAGCGTGTTTATGAACTGTGCATTGTGCTGACCACACCAGCTGCTGTTCCCCTGGACGGAAGCCGTTGCCGAGACCACCAAGAGATTCCCTTCATTCCTTAGGTCCAGTCGTATCTATCCAGAGGTAAGCCAATTTAATAACTAAAGTATAACTTCATAACCGCTGCAGTGACGACTCGAATACCTACCTATCTATAAAGTCATTGCCCCCTGATGTGCGAGGCGTGGATCTGCGCACAGTACAGTAACCCCAAAAAGCATATTTATATAAATTTTCAACAGTGAATACCTTCCATAGATGAGGCAGTGAGCCGGCCATAATGTATATCTATTTAAAACTGTATAAGTAAATCTAATATGGGAACTGTTACTTGTATTTTTTGTATCATAATTTATTTTGGTCATACATAAAATAATTGAATTGAATAATAAAAATGCAGCAGAATTGAGAACCTTTTCTTATTTTTGGTGTCGGTTATACATGGTAAAGATGATTATCAAAATAAGTATTGTACCTCCGAACCTAACATAAATCAAAAGAAATCAGTGGTAAGTGAAGAAAGGCTTATAAATAAACATTTCTGTAAGGATTCTCATGATAATTTCCGCGTAGGTTTCTGGTACAGATGCCAACAGAATTGAGAAGAGAAAAACACGGGTGCACGCAAAACCTAGATTTCTAAGCCATTTAACAAGATTTATCTTAGTGTAATTTTTTTATACTATGATAAAGGAAAAATAATCTAACTATTAGGTATCCAAAAGGTATTGGCTGTGACTGTACCGAAAAGAAACCAAGCGATATAAATATATCATACTTATATGTATTTTCTATGAAGGTTGTAGCTTCGCCAGAGGGGTGAAATAGGAAAAGTTTTTCAATTAGATAAGTAATCTAATACTTAGGTATATAATATAAGTTACAATAAGCCAATCAAAATATCATTAGAGCCCTTTTCGTAAATTATCTCTACCAGTGCTAAGTCGCACAAGTATTCTGCTTATTATTATTTTTCATCAGTCATATTCGGAAAGTAGGTCAGAAGTTGCCTGGGAAGCGGGGTGAAAGTAATACTTTTCGTCGGGACGAAAAGTATTACTTTCACCCCTATCGTGTTCTCTATATGGCGTCAAGGAGAACATTCGAAAGTGGCTTCTTACACTGGACTATGACGCCACTGAAGGACTATTAATGATACAACGCTAGTCTCTTATTTAGTCATAATCTTACATATTGTTCTCCACTACCGCTACTCAAACCCATCGCTCTCCAACTCATCCCAATCCCTCCCCCTCCCTCCCCCTCCTGTATCCTTCACTATCGTGTCGTGACATTTGTCGTTACTAACATCAAGATATGCTCTTATTACACTCTGTCGCACTTATAAACTTCTTAACTATTGTTTTAAATGTAAAAGTCATGTTACTCCTTCGTAACTATTGTGCTTAAATGTAAAAGGCATGTTAAAAATAAAATAAAAATAAAAAAGCCATTTATTCCATAACCTTAATTTCAATTATCATGCGTACAAATAGTTTCTTAAAATTCATATTACAATGTTTGTTTCGATAATCAAATATTAATAATCAATTTATAAAATAATTAAAGCATGCATTTTGCATTTATAAATACCTAGGAATAGATTTTCATTAAATATTATTTTTGCTTGAATTTTCATAGGTAAATATTATAAATTATACGAATAGTTAGGACCCCTTTCGGGTACAGGCCTCCTCCAGTTTATAAGTGTACTTATACCTAAGTAAGTATAAGTGTCTTAGAAATATTCTTATTCTGCCTTTCTAATCATTCGTCAGCTGGAGGGTTGTGGTCGAGCTCTCCCGCGGTGACCAGCCGTATTGGGATGCATGTATTTGTATTATGTATTTTACGTTTCATTATATGTATACATAGTTGTTTTATGTTTATTCTTTTGTAAGATATTTTTAATTTCTGGAGGGGGCGGCGCGCTAGTTGCTATTGCTGTGTGTTTTTCTTTAGTCTGTGTCATCGGGTATTTTGTTAAATTTATAGTTTCTTTGTAAATTTTCTTTTTCTTTGCAGCTCTGTTTTCCTTGTTGATGGTACTAGGCTTATGATCTCTAAGTAGAAGCTTCTTCTTTGCGTTAATTTCTTCGCTGGGTATTTTCAGTGAAGAGCTTGGCCTTCTCACAATTAGTTTGTTATACTTTATGAACGCTTGATTTCCTTTATCTATTTCAGATTTCAGCTGTTCCTGTAGCTTTTTACGTTCCTGTAAAACTTTTTGCGGAAAATCTTCTTTTAAGTAGATGCCAGCTTGAACAAGTTTGTGCTTATTTTTGAGGATCAAAGTTTTCTTGCCATAAGTAGTGAGGCTCACTTTTATGGGTCTAGGATTCTCTCCTTTTATTCCAATGCGCCGTACGTGTTGGATTTCACTGGTGTTGCTTTCTATTTGTAGGTCGTTATTCATTATAGATAGTATTAACTTTTCAAGTTCAAAATATGTATTCTCTTTTTCTGGAACACCGAAAAACACTAAGTTCCTGATCCGTATTTCTCTCTCGAGGTGATCTAGGCGTTGTTCTTGTTTTTGTTGATTTATTTTTAGTTCTTCAAGTTGTGGTTGCAGAGTGCTTATTTTTTCATTTAAAACGTCAATTTTTGAGGAAAGTTTAAAGTCAATGTCTCTTATTTGTTGTCCGATGGCAGTGATAGCCTTCATGATTTCATCCATTTTCATTTATTTACCAAGAAAATGCAAAAAGATTGCGCAAAAAGTGCGATGTTCAACGAGGATTTGATCCAGCGGTCGCTCTTCAGATTCAGCGCAACCTGATGCGATAACCAACTGACCCAGTGGAGCGATAAGCGATAGGTCGAAATAGGAGCTCAAATGCAATGTGCTAACGACGCGACGACGGTCTCGTAATATTTTTTGTGTCAACCGCCAAAACTGGTAAATGACGGGACACAAAAAAATCACTGTAGATTTACGGAAACTTTAATTTGTGATATTACTGTTTTTTTTTTTAATGTTTAGCTGTTGTTTTTGGAGTTCTTCACTGTTCGGAAACATGAGTTTGTGGTGTTTATCGGATATTTCACTCTGATTAGCACAGTTTGTTATTGTTATTTATACAAAAGGCATGTTACTCCTTCTTAACTATTGTTTTAAATTTAAAAGTCATGTTACTCTCCTTCAATTTTATTTTTGTCATCTTTGCAGTTATTAAGGTTTTTCATTGTATTTTTTTTTTTCTATAGTCAACCTGCTGCCCTGTTTATTACAGTCTTAAATATAGGTAACTCAGTTTGTAATTCGGCCTCCCGCGATACAGGTTCTGAACCTAGTGCGGGGACCAACAGTAAACTATATAACCCCTTTTGTAATAGTAATAAATGATTTTGTATTTTGTATTTGTATTTGTATATCGCTTGGTTTCTTTTCGGTACAGTCACAGCCAATACCTTTTGGATACCTAATATTTAGATAATTTTTCCTTTATCATAGTATAAAAAAATTACACTAAGATAAATCTTGTTAAATGGCTTAGAAATCTAGGTTTTGCGTGCACCCGTGTTTTTCTCTTCTCAATTCTGTTGGCATCTGTACCAGAAACCTACGCGGAAATTATCATGAGAATCCTTACAGAAATGTTTATTTATAAGCCTTTCTTCACTTACCACTGATTTCTTTTGATTTATGTTAGGTTCGGAGGTACAATACTTATTTTGATAATCATCTTTACCATGTATAACCGACACCAAAAATAAGAAAAGGTTCTCAATTCTGCTGCATTATTATTATTTAATTCAATTATTTTATGTATGACCAAAATAAATTATGATACAAAAAATACAAGTAACAGTTCCCATATTAGATTTACTTATACAGTTTTAAATAGATATACATTATGGCCGGCTCACTGCCTCATCTATGGAAGGTATTCACTGTTGAAAATTTATATAAATATGCTTTTTGGGGTTACTGTACTGTGCGCAGATCCACGCCTCGCACATCAGGGGGCAATGACTTTATAGATAGGTAGGTATTCGAGTCGTCACTGCAGCGGTTATGAAGTTATACTTTAGTTATTAAATTGGCTTACCTCTGGATAGATACGACTGGACCTAAGGAATGAAGGGAATCTCTTGGTGGTCTCGGCAACGGCTTCCATCCAGGGGAACAGCAGCTGGTGTGGTCAGCACAATGCACAGTTCATAAACACGCTCGGAAATCGATAGATATCGTTAATTTCAACTAGAGAAAAAGTTTAGTGTTTTCTTCTTCAAGGAAAGCAAGCAAGTGTCTCTTGTCCTACGTCGACGGCGGCGCAGGAAGGTCTGTCTTCGGGGTTCTCGTAACACAGTTGGTTTGATGTATGAGGTATGATGCTTAAGAGCCTTCTGATTGGTCAATCGTATGGCCCGAGGCCGCCCATTGGTGCCAATTCAAAACAGAAGGATAACGAAACAACAGCTGCTTGATCGATTCGAATACGAGTGATTGGCGCAAGATTTGAATTTGTAATATTTAAATAAGTGATGACGATACATGTACCGTATACCGTACTCCGTACCCAAAGGGTTAACCCTATTAATAAGACTCTGCTGTCAGTCCGTCTGTCTGTCTGTTTGTCTGTCTGTCTGTATGTCCGTCTGTCATCGGGCTGTCATCATACAACAGAAATAATTTTTGCCGTTTTTATAGATAAGGTAGAGGACCCTTAGTGCGCGAGTCCGACTCGCACTTGGCCGTTTTTATTGAATATGAACATGGTAGTGACAAAAAAAATCCTAAATAAAATAATGGTTCCTTCGCTTTGACAGGGTATTTGATCCGTGATTTTATTTCGGAGGGACCGAGACAAAAATTTTCAAGTATCACGCTTCAGGTGCCAATAGCGTTGCGTTTAGATATTTTTCGGTTGAGATTTAAAATAACTTGTCAATTCACAGTAAAAACATCATAAAATACAAATATATTTAATATACAGATATATTTCTATATCAATAGAGAATACGTAAAAAAAAATGCTTTTTTGAAGTCACATGCATGTACCCTATTGTTGTTTATTTATTTTTTATTTTTTTTATTTTGATTATTTAACAAAATCAACAGCACTAATGTCTAAACAATTTTTACCATAATAATATAACTTACGGCCAGTAAGAGATTTACATTTTAATAAAGAAACTTACAAAATACCGACAGTCTAACATAAACTAAATCAAACAAACCTACAATAAAATAAGTTGTGTTCTGCAAATAAACGATTGATTCTTGATTCTTGCAGGCGGACCGTCTCGCCCCGCCACAGAGGTCGTCGGTATCAGAAATGAACTTTCTGATACCGACGACCACTCTCAAAGGAACCTGGAGTTTAGTTATAAGTAGGCAAACCACTCAACTATCGAAACTTGCGAGATATTAACAATAGATCCCTACACCACCTAATTAATTACGTGACCGGACTTTGGGCTTAAGGTTCTTACGAAACGTACCTTTAAGTAAGTAAGAGCTTAAGTAAGTAGCTTGTACAAACGCTATAGTGGATATTGTTATACTCGTAATATTCTTTGATACTTTTTCTTTTGATGTGAAAGAAAACTTTTCTCAACGTTCTATTTCACTTTTTAACAAAGAAAATTACTTTAATTAGTAGAACCAAATAGATACCAACAAACAGTCAAGATAAATGTCGGATTTTGCAAACAATCTAGGGGTAGCTGAAATTATCCATATCAATTATATATAGTTTACAATAGTCTGCTAGCTCGATTGCTTCAATCGTAAATAACTACCTATTATTTATTATTTATTTCTATTGTGATTTTTTTTGCAATAAATTAAACTTACCTCACCTTTATTGCTTTGGCTTTTATCTCGTGGGGGTAATGTCCATAATCCGCACGCTGGGCATGCGGGTTCGGTGGTAGAAGTAGGGGCACTGCTCCCGGTCTTCATTTTCATCGGGATATTTACCATGATTTGAGTTTTGAGCTTTCCAACGGCACAGTTTTATGCGCCATGATCACGGAATAACTGAAGGCACTGCGAGTGAGTATTTATTGGCAGATAACATGCCGATCTACCCTGTAAATAGTGTAAATAGTGCTAATAATCATTATGAACTTAAAAGTTTTGTCGAGTTACAGTGCAAATTTTCACAAAAAAACGTAACGAAACAATCGATTGCGAAAAGTATTGAAAAGTAGTGACAGCTGTCACGGCACCATGCATTCGAACTTTCTATACCTTGTGAGATGACTTCCGCGTCTGGTTTGACTCAATTCATACAGCCACTTAATTACAGCGCGATGTAAATTTTAAATAACATCAGGTTATAGTACATTGTTACCCAAGGGATGAAAGTAACTTCTTTAGTCCCGAGACGGGGTTTGGCGACCGAGCGTAGCGAGGGCGCTAATATTTCGAGGGACTAAATGTTACTCAAAGACTTACAAACCTTCAACATTATGGAGCGTGTATTCTATGTTAAAGACAACACACAATGTACATTTAAAGGATTTCGAGAGACTAACATCGTAAAAGGCAAAATGATGGATTTAGCCAAAAAAATACAAAGTTTTCACTTCTCAAGAGGTACCTGGAAAAAACCTTTCACTATCTATAACTAATATTTTTTCTTATTTTACCATAGACTTTAAATAAATATCTCACCTAAGTTGTTGATTTATGTAAAATAAAGTTTACTAATGTTTTCATTAGCTCATTCATATATTTATTTTTACTTTCCTTGTATTCGTAATGAAAAGCATAGTGTTTACCTCGGGTGAAAGTTACTTATTTAGTCTAACCAACCAAGGGTCTCGGGTCTAAATAAGCTACTTTATGTACCAATCTTCGTAAACTTCTCTTTAAATTAAGGACTATTTTGAAATTTATTATGGAGAATGATCCCGGGGTGACATTACTCTGTCATCTAGAGTCTATCTGAAGGACAGGATTCGTAGCGAATACGTCCGACAGAGAACCAAAGTTATCGACTGAAGTGGCAGTTGAGGGGCCATATCTCGCAAAGACGACAACCGCTGGGTTAAACATATTCTTGAGTAGAGGAAAACGTAGTGTAGCTTGCCTTTCGGCCAGGTGGGATGATGACTTGCGAAAGATTGCAGGCAGATGCTGGATGTGACAAGCTGAAGACAGGGCGGTATGAAACTCATTAAGGCGCATACGCGAACCAATATGACAGCGCCACCTATTTTATCATATTATTACGTTTAACACAAGGTATATAAATCCATCGTACAGTTTATGTTATTTATTATAAGCTATTTTGTAATCGTTTTATAATCTCTGTAATCGTTTTATCTTATATAGTTTAGGAAGAGATGCAAAAATAGAGTTTGGTGGCCAAAAATCATCTCTGCCTAAGCTATACAAAATGAAACTATTACCGAATCATTAATAAATAACTTTTATTAATAGATACCACAAAAAGAACGATATAATTTTAAACCTTCCTGCGTTTAACGTTAAATAATAAGATAAAATAGGGCGCCGCCACTTTCACTCGTGTGTTCACACCTTAAGGGGTGGAGCTGGAGGCGTATGCCCAGTTGTGGACTAACATACCCTGATGATGATGGCGATGACGTTCAGCAGAGGATTTAGATATGTGTGCTGTTCAGTCAAAATTCATTCAATTTGATCAAATCAGTTATCTTTTTGTTGACCATCGTAGTTAGACACTTTCTTTGACTTCGAAGCTAAACCAACTGAGCCACCCGGTAACTTCTTCATGGAACAGCGAAAGTCAATTTGGACTGAAAAGTTTTCCGCGGCCTCACCGCATTCGTTCCAAACTTTCTCATTGATTCTTCATTGTAATTTACTCACAACGTTGCTCCTATTTTTTACCCGACGACCGACCAATGAAGGAGGGTTATGAGGTTAACACCCTATGTTTGTATGTATGTATGTAGGTGATTTTATAATCCCACGTAGCGCTGAAACTACTAATATAGTCCGATTACAACAAATGACGTATCGTTTGATTTGTCTCGGCGGCATGCTAGTGGTTGTAGGCTCGGTTGACATCAGACAAAATCGGGGCTCTAACGGGATAACGGGATCTAGGTGGGGAGTGAAAATTCCAACGTTAGTAAATATGTCCGTGTGGGGTATAGTTGTAAAGAGCGCAGTAGGTAGAGATAATAACATCTTCATACATATTACTAATTTCTGCCCGTGGCTTCGCACACGTTTTTTTCAGCAATAGAATGACGTAATCAAAGTGTAGAGAGAAAATTCAAACTAAGAAAAAATATTTCTAGACTATTTCTAATAAAACGCATTAGAAATTACCCACACTCTAGAAATATTTGTATAAAGTAACATAATTTCTGGAGTCTGTAAATTAATTCCATGAATGTTTTCAAGCAATTTCAATGGTAATGTAACTTATGAACGAGCTAGGCATTGAAGGGTTTCAGTTATTGGATTAAGTTTCAAAACCTGTGTCCTAAGTATGAGTTGTGCATTAGTTCACTATGACGATAAAAATTGTTTCATTTCTTTCCATACATAGCCTTGCGCCTCTACCAGATAGAGTGAAAATATTTTTCGTTGTTTGACAACGGTTAAATAGTTTAATACCAAAGATGCAGCCTGTATACGAACTCAACCATGGTTTTGATATATTTTACTGAAGGTTCCATATTGTGTTTGTCTCCTTCTTCATTTATTAATGAAATTCTTTATAGTAAGTGTAAGCGAGATAAAAGTTAAAGTCTATTGAGCTCGTGAAAACTTTTGTCGCTTTGCACACTTATGCTAAGAACACAGCTCGTTTAGAAGATACTTGTTACTATTAGTCTAGTTTGCCAAAGTTCTCTAAGTTGGATTAATTCAATTGAGAAGAATTTATCCTTCAAGCGTTCAAGAAATGTATCCTTCAGGAGTTCGCAGACTGTTTTAAAGAGAGTGGTATTGCCAATGGTTTAAGTTGCATTTTGTGCCAAAGTTCACCATCTGAAATGGCATTCAGACTGTAGCAGGAATATCTTTGAAATACTGATTCACTCTCATCATAATACCATGAGGACGTCATTGTGAAGTCCTTCGTTCGCCTTCAGACGTACTCTGGCGGCTGTTGCTACATCGAAGAATAATTAATTTTGTTTTAAAAAACTATAAACTATTTATATAGTATTTTCATGGAAATCCAAGACAATAGGATGGATCCCACTGTCACAACTGAACCAAAAAAAAAAAAATTAAAATTGTACCACACGGGAAGCACCAGCTTTCATAAAAAAAAAGAATTATGACTATCGGACTATACTTTATAACGGAATTCCCACGGAAACGGGAACTACGCGGGTGAAACCGAATGGCACTGCTAATATCCTATAAATCATTTGCCATGGGATAGAAATAACCTTAAAACGTTTCCATACATACAAAGCGCGCGATGCCGCGCGTATCAAATAAAAAAGACTTAATATATCTAATTCGCTACCTGTAAAACCATTGTTATGCTTATAGGTGGACATGTCGCAAAATTTTAAATCCACTCAGCATGAACATAATCTGCGAATATCACTTAAAAATGAAGACAAAATCTGTATTTTCAGAAACCGAGTCTGTTTGGTTTGAGTGGGGGAATCCGCCGCTGCTTTTGTTTAGTGAAACAACATAGCCAGTCTCGTTTCGTATCCATATCCACTTATCTGAATCTGAAGCATGCTACGTCTGGGTTTACGAGGACGGGAATTCCAGCTACTTTGCTTGTTCATAAATTCATTTTGAATAAAATAAAATTTAAAGACGCTGCTGCTGCGTTGTGTACTTTTTTAGTATTTTTGGTTCACAAGGTTTTCGAAGCAGCGTTGTTTGTTATAAGAATAATGTTTTTGCCTTTGCTGACTTTTTGGTAGATAACCAAACTCAGTTTCTCTGTTTTTGATAAGTTTAACAGGATCGATTAACACAAAAAAAAAATGTTTTTCTACAACTCGATTCTCAAACAATTCCCTCACAAATTTGGATAGTCTTCTAAGATCATTGCGACGATGACGGTGTCCAAGAATCCAGTTATTCCGTTATTATATTACTAGCAGCGCCTCGCGGTTTCACCCGCGCAGTGACCGTTCCCGTGCGAATTCCGGGATAAAATATAGCTGAAAAGTAAGCTATTAAATAATTAAAGATTTTTTTAAATTGGTCTAGTAATTACGGAGCCTATTTAATACAAACAATCAAATCTTTCCTCTTTATAATTTAACTATCCCAGTGACGCGTACGTACATTGCTTATGGTGCTGCCTAGCTAGTCGAGCAGGGTGAGCGGCTACCACGCAACTTTTTTCTTATAGGTACTTACTTTTTTAAACTTGTGATATCTTTCGAATGGAATGTCCGAATTGAATAATTCAAAAAGTTTTATAAAGGTGTTGAAACAGTCTTGAATATAATATAATAATAGTTTATTTTGATAAGGATTAATACCAAGATACAAATAAAGAACCTTTTCTAGCGGCGGCATTTCAATTAAAATTTTAAAATAAAAAAACACTTATTGTGGCACAACTATAATAGTTAGACATATGCTGTCGCGACACTTTTTGTAAATAATGATGTGTTCTGCAAAGTTGTACTACATTATTTTATTCTATCATTATTAGTTTTCGCAGCGCACGCGATGTAAAGAATATTTTAGGACATTTTTTTACACCATGGGTTACATTATTGGAGTTATCGTAAGGATCCCTAATTTTTTTAAAAATATAATATATCCTATGTTACCTGGGAATAGTGTAGCTTCCCAACAGTGAAAGAATTTTTCAAATCGGTTCAGTAGTTTCAGAGCCTATTCAATGCAAACAAACAAACAATCAAATCTTTCCTCTTTATAATATTAGTTTAGATATACAGGATATAATATAATAACAGAATAACTGTTAATCCGTTTTATTCCATAGATTGCATGCAGAGCATCCCTGTCAATTTGCGGAGGGTACGCCAGTTGCTTTTTAACCGACTTCAAAATGGAGGAGGTTCTCAATTCGACTGTATCTTTTTTGTTTGTTACCTCAGAACTTTTGACTGGGTGGTCCGATTTTCATGATTCTTTTTTTATTTGAAAGCTGGTGCCTCCCGTGTGGTCCCATTTTAATTTAGTCCTGTTCTGACAGTGGGTTCTATGAAAAAACTATATGTTATTTTTAATAGACAATATCTATTAAATCAATTATATAATTGAAGTCGGTTTATAGTTGTTTAAAACAAATTCAATTATTGTTGAATCTTATCAAAGAAGGTTTTACGCGACGTGTTACTAAATATATTTCATCCTAATGAGACAGCAGCGTATTTATCCAGGCTAATAAATATAGGTCAAAATTTATTAATTGCATACCCTAAATATAAATGTAACTGTCAGGTCCAACCACACATGGACCACATAGCGGAAAGTGTACCCAAGTCCTGTACCTAAAGTCACCGCATCCAACGAAATTTGGGATATGGGAATACCATTCGTACAAAGAGCTACCAACTCTAATGACAAAGAAGCTGTCGACTTTTAATTAAATAAATGTTTTTTTAACAATACAACCTCGTCGGACTTTAATTAATTAACGCCTGTCCGATGTACTGGGGTCGGGATGAACAATAGTTGAAGATATCTGTTTCACTTAGGCCCGTATTGTGAAAGCTTGCTCAGGCACAGGTCTATATTTGAGTGATGATTGTGCAATAGAAAAGCGTTACTCAAGCATAGTTCAAGTACCGAGCACACTTTCATAAATTTGTTACTGTTCTTTTTTGTTACTTTTCCTATGCTGTTTGTGTGTGTACCCAATAAAGAGTCTATCTATCTATCTATCTTAGAACCTGTGTGGTGCTGGCTTAGAATTTGCACCACCCCATCTTTTCCCGTGGATGTCGTAAAAGGCGTCTAAGGGATATCTACAGGGGGGGCAGCAGCACCCCCCGCAGAACAATTCTACGTCCGAATTGCGATCCCCAACCCGCATGCCCAGCGTGGGGTAATGCCCATTGCATTACCCCCCATCAGATAAACGCCAATAAGGCGCTTAACAGGGGTAGGCCTGCATCCATCAGTGGACCAATGCAGGCTGTTGAGGTTCAGGTTGAGACAGAGATAAATACATATATATATATATGTCTTGAGGATATATATATATATCCTCAAGACGAAATAAATATGTCAGATTTGAGAGACTTCACTGTTTGGTCGGGAGTTGAAAACAACCAGAGATGAATCTTCTACTAAATAGGTAATTGTCATGTTGAAACGTGGCTTAAAAATGATAAAAAATATAATTATGTTCACTATTTTCAAGATTAACCCGTATCAGTTAGCGTGTAGGTAAACATAATACACATAATATTAACGGCGTTTGAGGAATTTCCAGTACCACTCCAATCTATTGCCTCTTCTCCTCACTTAACATTAGCTTGAACAGTTCTAAGCAGAACGAGGAGCCAGTAACTCACGGAAATAGTTACAATATCATTTTGACACGATCTTACCTAGTAACATTTCCATGATGGAGTGACATAGCTCCGAACACAATGAAAGAATATTCTAGATTAATGAATTACTCTGCGGTTTATCTGAGCTGGTTTTGGAGAGCTCGACAAAGCTCATTGCGGTTCTTCAATTTGTTTCTTTTTTAAGCGAATCGTGTCTCCTTTGTGCATGTAGTATGTATGGTTTAGGAAACTTTATTCTCATACCTCAACCTCAAAAGCCTCTATTAGTCCTCTGCTGGACGTTTATATCTCACTAATATTATAAATGCGAAAGTTTGTATGAATGTATGGATGTATGGATGGAAGGAAGTTTGTTACCTCTTCACGCCAAAACTACCGGACAGATCTGGCTGAAATTGCATACAGGTAATTTTAATCCTGGAATCAAACATAGGCTACTTTTAACCCATAAATCAGTTCCCGTGGGATGAAAATCATATTTAACGTTTCCATAGGAACAACGCGTGCGAAGCCGTGGAGTGCAGTATTCTCATACGAATTACAAAAATTCAATGAGAACTAATCGCTAATTACCTATATAAAAATATTGAATTACTACCTACTACTAATGTAAAAATGTTTTACAGGTTTAGGACAAGGCAAGAAAAATAAAAGTGGGTAGTTATTTAATTATTCTGACGAGATACTGCAGCAGGTAGTACCATTGATTAATTAAAAAGGGAAGATAGGTTACGTTCTCCCAGCGCTTACTCAAAATACGCTCTCACATACGCTCACAGTTATATTTCCAGTCCTGTGCAATACAAAGAAGAACAAAGACGGAAAGACGTATCTAAGACCGAAGTGAGACCGAGACAATAATATTTCACACGAATCACGACCGCCCGTGCCGCCGCCGCCGGTCCGACGGTGACTGAGGTGGGAGCACACAATTTACACAATATGAGGTTGCCATTTTCGAGAAACTAGTGCCTCATCTTCCCTTTTTAATTAATCAATGGGTAGTACATATAATCGACAAACTGCTTCTCTCAACGTTAATAATTAATTTTGTTTTAAAAAACTATAAACCGACTTCAATTTTTACGGTTTTTTCATGAATTTTCATGAATCCCATTGTCAGAACTGAACAAAATTAAAATGGGACCACATGGGAAGCACCAGCTTTCATATAAAAAAGAATCATGCAAATCGGACCACCCAGTCAAAAGTACTGTGGTATCAAACATAAAAAAAAAAAAAATACAAACGAATTGAGAACCTCCTCCTTTTTTTGAAGTCGGTTAAAAAGCGGACATATTTTACATCCTACCTTAAAATATGAAAAGAGTCACTCTGATAAAGTCGGTAAAGTTATATAGTCAAATAGAAATTTCGACGTTCCTGTTACACGAGAGTGTAGTGGAAGATTGAAGAGCATTTTGTAAACGCGATTTCGTCGAACTGTACGAACGATCGAACCATTTTATATTCATGAAAGAAAACGTTGAAAAGTCAGCGAATCGACGAGTAATTTAATATCCTAATCCATAATGTATTCATTAGGTAGTAGGACACTCTTGTGTGTCGTGAATGTATAGCTGGTAGGTGCTCGGTTTTATTTGATTACGCCCAACCCCGGCGTCGTCGGGGTCTAACAAACTTTATGGGTTTACTTAAATAACTACCGGCCCACACTGCGGCTTCCCAGCCGAACCTTGCTTGTACTTTTAATAACTCAATAATTCATTTAAAACCTCGCGTTAAATTCATTGAAGTTCTAAGTACTTATATTCTTCTCGAAATTCATAAATGAAAGTTCATAAACTTGTGATTAAAAGTTGAATTTGGAAGCAGTTCTCCCTGGGGTGGATTTTTAATGAGTCTGGGTTTTTCGTCATCAATAATACGAAAATTATAATAAGTATCTTATTAGGTTTAGTACGTAAGGCACTGTTTCGTTTTATCTCGCTACTATCAATAAATTTAATAGATTTATTTATTTATTTAATTAATACATAACATAGCTACAATATAATGGAACACTGGAGAGCGCATCAGGTAATAATCGTAACAAAAAATACCGACTTCAATTATAATCAGCTCGATTTCAATTTCATCCATGAAAAAACCCTTTTTTATGGTTTTATCCTGGATGCCACTGTCAGAGGACCAAATTAAAATGGGACCACACGGGAAGCAACAGCTTTCAAATAAAAAAAGAATCATAAAAATCGGTTCCCCCGTCAAAAGTTTTGAGGTAACAAGCATAAAAAACAATGCAGTCAAATTGAGAACCTCCTCCTTTTTTGTTTGAAGTCAGTTAAAAACTATGTCGCAGCGCCCAAACTCAACAATACAGCTGAAGCCTAATTCACCAAACTGAAAGCAATGCAAGCAAGCAATGTTTACACATATAATCACACTATCACGTCACACTAATATTATAAAGGCGAAAGTTTGTATGGATGTATGGATGGATGTTTGTTACTTCTTCACGCCAAAACTACTGGACGGATCTGGCTGAAATTTTGCATACAGGTTATTCTAATCCTGGAATAAAACATAGGCTACTTTTTATGCCATAAATCTGTTCCCGTGGGATGAAAATCACCTTTTAATGTTTCCATAGGAACAACGCGTGCGAAGCCGCGGGGCGCAGCTAGTTTTACTATAAATTAAGTTTTCGATTGAATAATAAGGTAAATGCTTATGACAGTAAATGCTTGTGGCAAATGAAAATACGTGAAAATAATACTTAAAAGGCGAATTTATTGATATACCACATATTTTGTGTGCCCATTTCTTCCTCTTGTGTTAACCCTCAATGAAACCTTGATTTCATTTGTTTGATTTAATACATCAAGGTGGGAAACAAAGGCGCGAAGTGTCATTTTACATCATACCGTGGGGTGAGTGTCACCCCAGTCAACGTAGCAGAAAATAGCCTCGCCGCGATACCTCCCCGTCATTACGTCTCAGGTAGGTACGATTATTCTCCCCGTCGCAGATGTTTCATAAAAATACTATTCTTTGCAGAATTGTTCAGTAAAACATTGGTTTATGGTGTAAGCTAAGTACTGACTACAACCTGCTGTCGGAAAGCGGATTCGGAGAAAATGTTTTACTTTTCCAATTTTCCGCTTATTGCGTTCCTCTTATTACGACTATCTGTACAAAAAAGCTCTGAGTTGGATTTACATAAAATTTTACGTTCAAAATGATATCGTAGGTTTTATTAAAGAGTAAATTGTGTAATAGAAACAATCAAATGGGTTTTTATGGTTACTAAAGAAAGAAAATAATAGATTCAGGTGTTACTTTGCGGAAATCTATTGTAAATATAAGGATGAAAATATTTATGAACAATTCCGCAATATGTATATATATAAATCATATGTATATAAATCATGTTACTCTCCTTCAATTTTATTTTTGTCATCATAAGTAGATAATAAGGTTTTTGTAAGGTAATTTTTTCTAAAGTCAACTGCTGCCCTGTTTATTAGTCTTAAATATAGGTGCCGTGTGGTGCCGGCGGCATAGAATTTGCACCACCCCAATTCTTCCCGTGGGTGTCGTAAGAGGCGACTAAGGAATATCTTCTGGGGGGCGGGCAGCAGCGCCCCCCTCAGAACAAATCTTCCACCAGACTGCGATCCCCAACCCGCATGCCCAGCGTGGGGATTATGGGCACTACCCCCCCATGAGTTAAACGCCAATAAGGCGTTTATCAGGGGGAGGCCTGCGTCCAGCAGTGGACCGATACAGGCTGTGGATGGATGTGATGTGAAATATAGGTAATTCGGTTTGTAATTCGGCATCCCGCGATACAGGCTCTGAACCTAGTGCGGACTACTAGTAAACTATATAAGCTCTTTTTGTAATAATAAATATAAGTATGAAAATATCTTCACTATATAATAGTAAATAAATGGATTTTGTATTTGTATTTATTGTATTGTATACATTTACATTATACATTTATATTTATGTTCTTTCATTGTTGCTAAATATTTTCATCCTTAAAAATAAGAAAAGAAAACTAATTTAGGTGATGGACACTGTACGTACATTCCTTTCTTTATGATGTATGTGTTTCTATCGCCTTTCTAACAGGCGTCATATCATTCGGGTCCCTGAGGGGTAGTTTCACGTTTCTACTGAATTTATTGTTGTATAAGGCTTGGTTTCCACGTTTAACGTAAGCTTGACAGGGACAAGAACTTCCTATTAATAGTAAGGGGTACCTGACACTAATGACCTGGACGCGAACCGTTGGAAATGATATACTGACGATGGGCTTTACGCCAGAATCGGCACAAATTCGTCAGGAGTGCTGCAAATCCCTGAAATGTTTGGTGGTGGCTTAGAATTTGGACTACCCTATCTCTTTCAGTGGTTGTCGTAAGAGGCAACTAAGGGATATCCACCGGGGGCGGCAGCGCCACCTACAGAACCATTTTACCACCGAACTGCGATCCCCAACCCGCATGCCCAACGTGGGGATTATGGGCAACCCCCCCCCCATTATATAAACGTCAATAAGGCGCTTATCAAGGGGAGGCCTGCATCCAGCTGTGGACCAATACAGGCTTCAGGTTGAGGTTCAGGTGCAAATGTATCATGAAGACTGACCTCACATATTTAAACAAGCGATTGAATGAACATACCTATTATAGAGGCAATTGCAAAATTAAATACCTACTTACTTTTGAGAAACTATTGATTCCCCTTTTCATTAGCTTTGGAAATTTGCTTAAGTTAGCTTGAAATTAAAGCCAGCTTTGTCAGTGACGAAGATTCGTCTCTGTTATAATTAGTTTGTGTGTGGAAAACAGTCCTTAGGTTTAAGGTGCCTTCGTAACGAGCTTGAGTCTTGGGTGACGTCTCTGACGTGTACTATAATTCATGCGAGGTGCCTGTCAACATTTCTAGCAGTGTAAACGGTGTTAAGGTTTATGATACAGGTGTATATATCGTATCTATAGGTAAACACGGCTTTAGCTTAAATTATCACAAGATACGCAGATCAAAGATTAGGGAGTTGATTGTTTAATTTTATGATTTTGTATCTCACTAAGTAGGTACTCACGCACTCACACAAGCGTACTCAGATCAGATACGTTAATGCTTATTAAACTAAGTAAAAGATTTGTATTGAAATCTTTACTAAGTGACTGTTTTTAGTTATCATTATCGTCTCTGAGTGCGATTGTCAGACACTATAAATATTTAAGGATTGTTGGGTCCATAAGCGAACACTTTCATTGCCCATGACGCACGTGTGATTCTAACAGACTTATCGCAGAGCCCGGCGGCAGTGAATGCTTCTGTTTTTGTAGTTCATTTCCGTATCACATCAAAAACGCCTATACTCTCTAATTCAGTTTAATAAATGACAGAAAAATAGGTAGGTAACTATTTACTATTCTCGACTAAACATCACAATAAACAACGGCCTATTGGACCAGAAACATTCTGCCATGCATGCTCATTTCATTACCTACAGTCACCGCCAAAAAGCGTTGAATGGATGAAGACTCCAAAACCAAATACACACAAAATAACGCAAACCTTCTTTATCATAACATTTGGAAGATGAAACCGCGAGACAACAGATATTGGAGAACAAATACAACGTAAAAAAAGCGCAAAAATCGGCCGCCAAACGGACGAGTTGGTATTTTTTGGACTTTATATCTATACGTATGTCCAAGTAGCGTACTAATCTCGATTGGACTAGTTATTTTAAAGTCTACATCCGAAACGACTCTGGAGTTTTGACTATACTATGACTATTTGACTGGAAAGCAACATATAGCGATATGATTACGTAATGTTTTTTTAGAGTACATTTGACCGTAAATTATTGTTTTATGATCCTAAAAAGGAGCTAGGTATTTAAATTTAATGCCAGTTTACTCAATTTACCGCCAGTTTACTCAATTAAACTGTTACCTACACTTTTTTGTTTTAATATTGATAACTATTACTTCAGAACACTTCTTCTATGTCATTCCAATTTGGTTGGTTTTGTAAACCACTGTTTTTATTCATAACCTTTGACTGGAAAAATTCCGAAGGATAACTTTTATAAGAATTCATAGGTTGAGTTGAGAGGCTTCTGTTGTCTTACAGATTTTATTAGCTTGAAGAATAGTGTGCTTTAGTGGCATATGTTGCTGTGTGTGTACACAGGGCTTAGGAGCCTTATTCAGTTCAACGATTTTAGGCAGTGTCTGTACCTACGACCTCTATCAGACTACCCAGCGAAGTATTAGCTGTTTGTAATATCGCTGTTGGCTTAAAATCGAAAAGTACTGGCAATACGGCGATATTACTTTTTAATCAGGCTTTCGACTCGGAATGAAACCATATTTTGAATGAAAGTGCTTCGCTTGCTTGATTATTCTTACTCTACAAATTTATGCTGTCTGATTAGTTTGCCCATTTGGTACTAACAGTTTCTTTCGCCTTTTATTAATCGACTGCGCCAGGACGGTTATGTTTTTTCATCTAGTATAAAGCTAAAAGACAAGTGTAGCCACAGCATAGAGCTGACGATTTTTAAAGATAATAGACGACGAAAATTTGATTTTTCCGCAAAATGAAATAAAGATTTATTTCTGTGCCAGTTGACCTTGCCACTCAGTTCAGTTTGGTTTTCTAAGCCGATCACTTAGCTAGCTTACAACGTTATGATTATGGAATGAAATGATGATAGGTAATATAAATCTGAAATCTGAAGAAGTGAGTCGAGTTATAGATATCGCTAAAGACCTAAGTTTCTTCCCAGACCCATACATATACTTGGGGAGAAAGAGAAAGAAGTAAAAAAAAAAAACATACAAATTCACACATACCACTTGCGCTAAAGTCGGTTAATTTTAACAAAAAAATAATACCATGTTGCATAATAATGCTGAGTGGAGACAAGCGAGAGCGTAAGCAAAGGCTTACGAATGAACGCGAAAGAATCAGTATTGTCGTCATTGCGAAAGCAAGCCATCTCAAACACGGGCCTTCGTTCATCTTCGGCCGTGCTCCGGCGGCTGTCGCTACATCAAAGAAAAATGGAACAAACGTACGAATCGTCGAATCCCTCAAACTCAACCTCCTCAACAGCCTGTATTGGTCCACTGCTGGACGCAGGCCTCCCCCTGATAAGCACAATATCCAAGCTAGGTATGCGGCTTAGGAATCGCAGTTCAGTGGTGCGCTGCTGCCCGCCCCCGGTGGACATCCCTTAGTCGCCTCTTACAACACCCACGGAAAGAGATGGGGTGGTGAAAATTCTAAGCCAGCACCACACAACTGACACAACTATTTCGTCGTCGTATATAGCTATGTAGTTTGCGTCGAATCCAATAGGGTATATGCATGTGACTTCGAAATGGCTAAAAAAATATATACGTATTCTCTATTGATATAGAAACATAGTATCTGCATATTTATTTTTGCATTTTGGGAGGTTTTTAAAACTAATATTTTAAATCTCAATCGCAAAATTTCAAAACGCTACGCCATTGACTAAAGCGGACGTGACATCGCTGTTCACATTTTTTTTTTTTTTCTGCTTGCTGCACCATGATTTGACACTATTCTGCCCACTTCACATTTGGTATTGTCGGTTATTTTCAGCTTTTTCGAAAAACCTCTTTCCTTTGATGAGAGATCACTACCGAGGTCGTCACAAAAGGTTTTAATCGAGTGTGAACGACGACGTCAAATAAACATGGCGCCAATATGGCAGTGTTTTTATCACCCGAAAATGATTTTAGTTTTGATTTGTTTTTTTTTGCCTTGTTAATGCGAAATTCAGTGAGCGTCTTATCATTTCTCGGTTAAATAATGACCTAAATAATCGATTAAAACAATAAAAAAAATCGATGCATATACCCTATTTGTTTGAATTCGCTCGCTCTCCGGTCGCTTGGTCCGTACCGTACCCACCGGAATATGAATCCTGCGATCAAATAATTAGACGGTTACTGAAATCAGAGGGCCTAGACAATGTTACAATCGATGTCGAAAGCGATAGTAGAAAAGTTCAAAAATGTATGGGTTTGACATATACTCGTATAGAATTTTTCCCTACGCATCATTCAATTATTTTCGATTCGCTTCATAGTAAATGCAGGTTGGCTACGCCCTCAGTTCACACATATACTCGTAAACCAACGCTAAAATCTGTTTCAACCCAATAACTGATGGATATTCAGCTAAAATCCAGTTGAATGTTAGATTGTATTTCAAGTTGATCCAGTAGGTACATTTTACAGTCAGCTGGGATTGAATGATCCAGCCAATTGATTTCAATTTTATCCGCCGGCGGCGGCGCGGCGCGGCGTCGGACACATCAGTGAGGGTCGGAGCAGACTGGCCACATCGGCGGCCATGATCACTCGATTATTAATCACCCGCTTACCGCAACAGTAGTGGCAGAGTACCAATGTGGCCTTCGGGATGGAATGATTGTCGGCAACCTTTCGCATAACTAGTTGCTATTGCAATGCTTTAGGTAGGCATCTCTGATGATTCTTTTTCACTTCTTCCGCTAGTGGACAAAAAATTTAAGTGAATTAGAGTCAATTGCACCTTATTTCTTATTTGATAGTAATTACTATTTTTCGAGCTGTTTTTATAAAAACAATACTACATATTTTTCACTATAGTAAAAAAAATGAATTTTTGTGAAGTCTAAAGAAATACACGATTTGACTCTGTCTCTCTGACTCTGATGTTTAGTCTAATAGTTGTTTAGAATATAGGTAATGCTGAAAAAGGTTTGTTCAAGTTTTACTTATTTACTTATATAAGATTGCGTAGGTAATTACCATCATAGTTATTTTAATATGATTATATCAAAAACGAACAACTATTTTACGGTGTTATTAAGTGGATCAGTGGATTTTAGAAATTCTTATCAAAAAATCCCCTGGGCGTTCTGTCTATGAGCCGTAAGGGGATTAATAGACAAAACCTCTAGAAATCCCCTTTGCCGGGGATTGTCTGAGGAGATTATTGGAAAAAGCCCTGAAAAACTGTCGTTTAAAGTAGACAACTGCCCAATCAGTCCAATCTAAGCACCGGTCATATCACAATTATTATACGAATGTTTGGATGATGATGATGGTCTCTCCATAGCCGAATTTTGGCAACGGCGGCCAGTTAAAGCACTCTTGGTCACTCCATTCCCCCACTCTCACAATCAGATGGGACGGCAGCACGACCGGGGAGAGGTCAGGCGCATGACCAAAGCTTAACCTGCTCTCCGAGGCACGGTTACAACACCACCAACTTCGATGAAGGGAGGAAGGGGGATATTGGGATATTTCTTGTCACTTTCTCCTCCTCGTCGGCCAAAACTTTGATAGACATATCCTACTTCAATAAAATATGATACTTCTATAGGATAGTAATATTCTATAACGAGATCTTAAGCCAGTTATTTGTTTCGATTGTTACAAAGCTGACTTTATATCTCAAAATCCGGAAAGTTTGATAATAATCAAGAGCCCGAATCACCTTTGTATCGTAAAGGTTACGACTCAGGGTTACGATAGTTTGTTCCTGATTGAGGTGGTTTATTTCAGTTTCAGAGTAGCTCAGCTCTAAATAGATAGATTGAATTCCCGCATTGATCCGTCACGAGCACAAAGCTTTGTGTCTGGTATTCTAAATCTGCACGAGTTGGTTTTTCCACAATTTTAGGGATACCGTGTTCAGTTAAAAGCCCTATCTTTTTGAAGGTTTCCGATTCACAGGATCAATATATTTAAGACTAGTTGCGCCCCGCGGCTTCGCACGCGTTGTTCCTATGGAAACGTTTAAGGTGATTTTTATCCCACGGGAAATGATTTCCGGGATAACAAAGTACACAGTAAATTTTCTTCAAACATCGACAGATAATAAATATACATATTATAATATCATGGATACGAATAGATTGCACTCTATATAAATAAAAATTGATGCGCTAGGTAGGTATTGATTGTTTATTAATATTATAAGTTCATAGCATTATAAAATATCTTTATGAGAAATGTATTGTATTAGATATATCAGTCATCTAATCCAAAACACAAGATCTGCTTTGCTTGGCAGAGACGCTGACAGTTGACACTGTATGAATTGTCCAGGACTATATAATTATTTATAATTTTTTTATACTTTGGGCTGACTTTGTTACTAGTAAAAATAATAGCAATTTGCTTACAATATACTACAGCAATAACACTTTAACCGGGAAAATATTCTCATACTTTAATAAAAGCTTCCTAAACTCTACTACTTCTTCGTAGACTAAAGTGGTATAAAATACAGATAGTAATAGTAGCAGCGTCGACAGGCAACGGTAGAGGAAAGGAAGATAATTTGGAATACTGCAGATAATTTGGAATTTCACAGAATTTCACAGATAATTTGGGTTTCACTCCTACTAATAGTGCCTAAAGTAGTGTGTAAAATATTGAAGATAGGCGCCACCTGCCAATATGTTACTCGGTTATTTCGCCAAAATTTACAAGATGGCAATCAGAGACCAAATTGTGTAGGATGTTTTTCGAAATTTTTGATGTAGGTACGTTTTTAACCCACTCCCATCCCCATAAATTGGTATGTTTAGCTTTATGTTTACTATATTTATAGACCATACATTTTGAATATTGACTTTGATTTCAGTGCTCTGTATTATGTATAAATAAATAACACGAGGTTTTATCCGACCACATCTTTTTCCTAATTTGGAAAACCCGATGTGATGGTAATTTGGAATATTCCAAATTCCGTTTTAAAGAGTTGCTCTGTAGGATATAATTTGCATTCATACGTCTTACATTTCCTTCTAAAACATTGGCGTAATAATAACTTACATAACTAAGTTAAGCGTAGTGAATATAATTTGGAATACCCCGCTATTCCATAATACCTGCACCACATGTCAAATACAGAATTCTGTCATTTTTCGTTCAACCTAAACATTTACGTAGTAGTGATGTTGAATTGTTTTTGAAAGCATGCAGATTAATAGTGTATGAATGTTGCTTCAATTTAATAAGGGTTTTATTTTCTCAAACACAGAAAAAGACACAAGCGTAAAACAAAATGGTATTCCATTTTGCCTTCCCTTCCTCTATAATAAATTCTCTGCTAATATCGAGAGAAGCGAAGCAGGTAAAGTCCCGTACTATTGCCAGCCACATCTTAGCGCCACAATATGCATCCTCACCATTCACCAAGTTTTAATTGCTCTGCCCTATCCCGGCTTGAGCCCCCAGCCATGGTTCGTGATAAATAATGATAAGACATGTTCGACACGTTAGTGATAGAGTCCCGCAGGTGTTTTGGAGCAGCTATTTTCCATAATTTTTCACGCCACGCCGCCAAATTAATTCATTTTTTTAACTCATATCTTCATTTAGTTCGATTTATTTTTATGAAGGTATTTTATTACTTTATCATAATTTAGTCTACATAACGAGAACATAAGTTTTGCCTTTACAGTAAGTATATTGAATTCAACAGAAGAAGAATATTTTTCTAAAACCAACGGAAAATAAGATTACTCTCTCGTTTTTCGTTATAGATCTTGTTTCGTTAGTTTAGGTATTTTTTAATTAGACAATAACAACAGCAGTCGACATTCGCATGCAATTGTTTGTGTCCCAATAGAGGGTAGGAAAGGTGACGGAAGATTGAAGCGGGCTCGTCGGCTAAGTATGGGAGGAAGAAGAGACGCCAGTCGGATCGCGGAGGTTATACGTTCTCAATAATAGCGAAAGAGGGACACCGGAGAGTTTTTTTAGTGGGTATTACGTACTTCTCAGGGCGTCGAGTCCCACATCATTCTGGTTTCCCCCGCAGACCAGTCTATACGTAAACGTAAAAAAGTAGACGTACATATAACGCGACAAGCATTAACATCCAAGTTTTTGTTTTTTCTCTGCTAAGGAACCCTAAAAATCTCTTCTAGGCCATTCATTCTGATGTAACCCGCCGCGGCCCGTAATTTTTAGGTCAATCGTGTCATAATTTATGAACCCGTATAATGACTGCTCTGTCGTTGAGCGGAAATTAAACGGGCTCAATACATTTTCGTATTATTTCTCCTTGATGCTCATTATTCAGTCATTTGTTTCCAGCTATTATTTACACTCCTCCCGTCCGGTTCCACAAAAACGGATAGAGGAGGAAATAAAATCAACCAATAGCAAGGTCTCAAAATTACGTCATAACTATCACGACACGTATTCGAGATTCTATTGGTTGTTGACACTCGGCTTTTGAAACTGTACGTCAAGATAAAATCTTCAATACTGACTTTTGCTAATTGAGTCGTCTTGCTAGGTACCGAAGCGAACGTGAACGGTGCCCTGCGACCCTACCCTTGTTCCCTTAAAGTGCAGAGCCAAAGCTCGAGTAAAAGGTCCCTAGGGGTTTAGAAACGAGCACAAAGCCAAAGAGGACTTTACCCTCCTTCTCTGTACCTACATGGTTTCCTTTATTAAATTTTCTGCTGAGGCTCTTTTACAACACTTATTAGACTTTCTCATACATTCCATCATTCAGAAATATAATTTCAAGATTAGTGTCTGCTGTAAGTGTAGAAAAAATTGTCTACTAAGTACATTGGAAAGTCAACATTCATTATATAATTATTCCAAACGATATCTGGTAAACTAAACCATAGTATGGGTTATTCGTTGTCGATGTCAATGAACGTATTTGAGGTGCCATACATTTGGCACCTTACAGAGCCTATACCGGATTGAGAGGAACTATTTTTCCTAGTTCGTCAGCCAGTAGCGGTAGAATTGTTTCATACGAACTCTATAATAGTTTTTAAATAATTGGTACATTAGACCATATGTGGTGACCAGTTTGTACTTGGACCAGCAGCTTTTTAGACCACTTGCTAATTAGACCAGCTGTGTTTTTGGACGAAATGATACTAAATACATTTTGGCAGTATTAAGTGTTAATTTTGATAGGCGGGCGACGTTCCCGAAAACTTTTGTGTTGAAAGTTACAGCGCGTCAAAAACAAACAACGAAGAAGCAGTTGGTAATAAAATTGCCTAAGTATAAAAATGCCTTTAAGACGCATCCTCGCATGGCAATTAACCGAGGACGAATCGCCTATCGAACTATTTGTCAATTCCTGTTTTGTAACTTTTTGGGTAACCGTAGACTGAGAAGTAATAGAGCAGTCCTCAGAGTATACAGTAGGAAATGGCACACAAACACGCTGGTTTTATCACGAAAAATCATTTAAATATTTAAAATAAATAAAGCTGGACAATTCACACAGCATTATCTATCCCCAAGCTAAGCAGAGCTTGTGTTATGGGTACTAGATAACTGATATACATAATACAATACACTACATAGATAGATATTTGTTTTATACATAGAAAACATCCAGAACGCACTGAACAAATATGTATCTGCAGATCGTACACACATTTGTCCCGAGGCGCGACACATTGTCTGACTTTGATGGCAGACATCAAAATACCAATACGCAATTAATGATAGAAAAATTATGCTGTGACCTGCTCATACATACACATTTTGACTTATCTTTCATCTCACTTTCGCAACAGCAATAGCATGTCTACCCTAGGCACGCCTAGATTTTCGGTGTAGATACGTGTTGAACTTACCTACTGTCAAATTTCCGGAAAAGTAATTTTCTTTCCATTCATGAAATAATCAAACATCTGTCACAATTTTATATTAGGGCTTAGCTGTAGGATAAAACTTTTCCCTCATAAATAACATTTAAGAAATCTTGTTGTCGCGTTGTATTTTTGCTGTCTTGCGAAAAAAATGAAATAAGCAGGCGAATTTTTCTTGGTTGCAGCCAGATTTTAATACTGAAAAATTAGAGTGTTGCGGCAAAGATATTAATGCATTCTTGGGAAGGTTGCAGCTGGTGATTACGTAACGTGTTCTAGACCTAGACCAGCAATTTTTTATTTTCTCACAGTTAGATTTTTTTGAATTTATTTTGTTAAAATATAACATATCCATTCTTAATTTTTGAAAAGTGAAAGAAATTCAGTCTGATAGGGACTTTTTAAAGCCTAAGGGGCTGAACGGTTCTTAATAAAATTTGGCAGGGAAGTATTCCGGGGACGATCATAGGTTACATTAAATATACGTGTAAACCGCGGGAAGAACTTACTACGTTATATCTACGTTTATTAAATCCATGTCATATTTTTTTTGGTATCATTGAACCTGAAATAAAAAAAAAGACGTGTGGCACTCGGGGACTGCCGCGGTAAAGCTATTGCAATGCCATCTAGAGGCGAGTTGCTGAACTAAAGAGACAAACGTCAAGGTTTTTTCGTTACGGAATTTCTGGATTCGGTCCCCGCGCTCAAGGCCCGCGATAGAATCTATGCAATAGCTTAAAAACTTTGTAGTTACTATTTAGGAACAATATACTCATATACTATCACTCTCGGGTTGGTTACGCTGTAACCAACTCGAGCGTGACGGTATACATAGTTCCATATACCGTTCAGAAAAGGGAACGAACTGCGAACCTAGTTTGTGTTGGAAGAACACCTTGAAGAAGTCCCATGGCTATACTAGCATTACATTGATGAAGCAGGGAGAAAAGTGGATAAATATGTATTCGTTAAAAGCCGGGTAAACGTTTTTGAATTCTCAATGTTACATAAAGTTTTCTGAAAAGAAGTAACGGATTCGATATTACCAAAGAAATTGCGAGTCGTAAAATATAAAACGGATTTTAATAGCCCAATACTGCGGGGATAATCTACCATAAATTTTCTAAAGGAAGGGGTTGAAAACTACCTTTAACATTTTATCGCTATCCATGGCCTTTGGTGACTCGTGTTTTCCTTTCGATACTTTCCGGTTAGGATATCCGGCAGTGGTTAATGTTTTGTTCAAAAACATGGCAATGTATGTATGTTGTGTTAAATATGTTCTGTGCGTGTTAGTTATTTATTATATATTATGAATAATGATAGGATAAAAAAGTTTATTGCTACTTATACAAAAAAAGCGCATAGGGATCTCAGTATATAAGTAGGTACTACAAATTATAACTGAGTAAGAAGAGATTTTTTTCGGACTCAAGTGACAACGATTCCCACACTAGACAGACTGTATCGTGGGAACCAAGATATCAGAAAATGAACCAACACTATTAACAAATAAGGATAAAAAATTGAAAAAGAAGAAATATTTCTATTTGTTATTTAGAAAGATATATTTCAATTTATTATTAATACCGCAGCTAACCGGGGTGGCTACAAAATGATTATGCTAATACAGCAGACAGCCAATTGCTTCCACGTTGGATCCGCCCGCGCCGTGTAATTAAACTTCATCAAGCATGCGCGCCGCGTCTTTAACTCGCTTGTATATTGCTTTGCCTGTAAACCTGCTCCGTTCAACTCATCTTATGGTATGCTACCCTCTCTCTAGCCCCTGCAAAGTTATTGACTTACGAGACAATGTTTAAAACTCCAAAATGACAATGTTTAAAACTGGTTGACTCGGAATTGCCAGGTGGCTAAAATGATTGGACTATAAAGGATGACTCACGCAACATCGTGACGGATTCGAGCCGTGTGTCGGCCGTAGCACGGGTCACCAAGCCGGTCCCGTGCCTGGACCGTACCGAGCCCGAGCCGAGTGTCGGGCGTAGCTCGGTCACAGAGCCGGTCCTTTGCCTTGACCGAGCAATTACCGTTGTGCCGTGATGCTCCAGCTCGGCGGCACTGTATTCATGCTCCGGGCCGTGGCCGAGCCGAGGCGTGACCGATTCCGAGCTATGTCCGTTGCTCGGCCGTCACTCCGTTGCCGCTCGGTATAGCGTGAGTGCGTCCAAACAAATAAATATAATATTAGTTGATCCTGCCACGGCCAACACTCGGCTCGGACCCAGCATGGTGTAGCGTGAGTCTTCCATCCACTCCACCATCCAAGTGACTCAAACTAACAGTTCGAATTGAATACCTACCTACACTCAATGATTTATTAGGCTTCCCTTCAATCAAGAAAAGCGGTAGAGCGTCCAGCCAAGTTCGAAAGTGACTGGCGACGTAATAGCGGTTAGTATCTTTACATGAACCATATGGTTTTTGGTCCCCTCTGTGACTCGCTCACTAACAATCCTTCAAACTACACATAATAATCCTATACAACTTGTAATTTTGCAGGTCTGATGGGATATTCTATGCGGAGGAAGAACTCTCAACTACAACGGTCTACCTGTAAGCGGCGTGAAGATGCTGCGCCAGCCTAACTACCGCCATAAATTTGTGCAAGTGGCGAAGTGGCAGCGAGTTTTTCGTGGCTCTTTAGAGAGCACTCAGGGAGAGGTTCGAGCGAAGATTTCTTGTGTGAATTAAGCCAGCGATCTCGTCTGGGATTTTGCCTGTAGTGTGTTAATGCTAATGCAGGTAATGGTATGAGCTCACGTTTAACGGTCGTGTTAGCAGCTGGAGCGGTGCTCGTGTATCATTAGTCGAGAGGGTGTTCTCAGCTTTTTGTTGCAAATGTTACGATTAACATCGTTAGAGTGAGCACCGCTAATGGATATTGATCAATGTATCGTCTATGTTGCACAGAATCTTATTTAAGTTAAACATGTTTATTTACTAGATATCCCATTCAGCTTAAAAAAGCTGAGATGCTCAACTATGCAATTTAAAGAAGAAAAAAACAGCCAGCAATAGTTACCTTTATAAAAGCAGCGTCGTGATGCGACGCAGTCCAGCAAATTGCCAGCACAGCTCGCCTCGGCTCGAGGGAAATTAAAACTGTTTATTTAGAGACACCACCTAGGTAGACACTGCTCATGTCAGAAACTGTGCCTTATAAAACGCCCTAAGATTAATCAGATTGTTAAGCAAATGTGCATGATTTATAACGACCTTTGGGCCTAAAACGAGCACTTTGAGATCGTTATCGTGTACGTAATTACTCGGTAAATATTTTACCTTCTACGTCGTCCCCAATTTAGTTGCCTACTTATTTCAAATTCGAATAATCATTGAAAACGTCCAACATTATTTGAGTCGCATTTTTCCATGGTTTTTGTTATTGAAGACCACAGTAACCTGCAAGAATATCAGTCACGGACAAGACCCGTAATTCATATTTAAAATGCAATAAAACCCAAAGTTGCTGAAGAATATAAATTCCAGTGAAGACAAAACACCGCAATATTTCAGCACGGTCTGCGCTCACTTCATCCATCACACAAATCGTGACAATATCGATTACACACGAGAAAATGGCTGAATTATGGTGCCACGCAGTCAACTTTTTGCATTATTCCCTTGTTTGCTACAGTTTTTTCAACTTACATAAACACATTTTCGTGTAAGGATATAAATTACGGGCGAAAAGTTACAAGATTTGTATCGTGGTGACCCTTTTTGTTTAATAAACTATACCACGTGATTTTATTGTTTTGTTATCTGATACAGGGAAATGTTTATGTGAGTCAAAGGTCCTATATTGCGCTTCGAAGCGTTTTATGGAATTTCTGGATTTTTTGAAATCATTAGTTATTTTATAATGAGATAAGTGTAATTTTTGGGATATCATTTAATTTCTAAGATAAGTGCATATTTTACGAGACAACAATGTTTTGGAAATCAACCTATAATATAACTATGTAGGTTATTTCTGTTTACCAGATATCCTATTCATATCCTATTCATATTGTAAATGCGAAAGTTTGGATGGATGGTTGTATGGCTGGATGTTTGTTACCCACATCAAGCTAAGGTAATTCTAATCCTGAAAAACATAGGCTACTTTTTAGACCATAAATCAGTTCCATTAAATCACCTCTTAACGTTTCCATAGGAACAACGCATGCGAAGCCGCGGGGCACAGCTAGTATCCTATATATAATGTTTGTTATACTCACCTCCTATTTTCATGCGTTATATAATAGATATATAGATAGATAGAAAAAACTTTATTGCACATTTTAAACTAAGAAACAATTTACAAATAAAATAATTAAAACTAACTGACAGTTGGAGGTCTTATCGCTCAAGAGCGATCTTTGTCAGATAACCTGGATATTATTATATATAGATAGATAATATTTACGTATATGAATAAATTCAGAGCGAAGAAAGTTAAAGGCTCCCTTGGCACCTGAAAAGGCTATTATTTCAGCTGAGACAAACAAAACTGTTATTAAATTGCATATGACCTTTTTATGTTAAGACGGTTACACCTTGGAGGACCTTCAGACGAATTTATCGATTGACGGTACGTAGGCAGCTTGGGCTGCATTCTTGCACAAATCGATGCACTAATTTCAACCTCAACCTCACCTCAACAGCCTATATTAGTCCACTGCTGGACGCAGCCTCCCCCTGATAAGCGCCTTTATTGACTGTTTTCTCATAGGGGGTAATGCCCATAATCCAGGTTGGGGAGCACAGTTTGGTGACAGAATTGTTTGGCAGGAGGCGCTGCTGCCCACCCTCGGTAAATATCCCTAAGTCGCCTTACGATACCTGCGGGAAGAGTAGGGATGGTGGTGCAAATTCTATGCCGCCGGCACCACATGGCGAAGCTACTCACCCTTAGCTAACGCAGCTGGCAAATTTACAGATGATTACTGATTACAGATTTGCAGAATGCATAAATTGGATTTTATTTTCCGCATGTGAAGACCATTTATATAATCAAGCATAGTATTTCAGATGACAGAGAGAAATAAGAACTAGTATTTACTATAAATCTGACGACCTCCGTGGCGCGGTGGGCGAAGGTCCGCCTGCGACGCAGGAGATTGCGGGTTCAATTTCCGTCTCGGGACAAATGTGTGTACGATGTGCAGATACTTGTTCAGGGCGTTCTGGATGTTCTCTATGTAAAATAAATATGTATATGTATCTAATGTATTTATGTAGTATATTGTATTATGTATATCAGTTATCTAGTACCTACCCATAACACAAGCGATGCTTAGCTCGGGGCTAGATAATGCTGTTTGAATTGTCCATGAATCCTTATTTATTTATTTATATAAACGGAAAAAAGAGTTTGTATTTTGCGTAAGTTGTTTACACTTACACTAACTTCATTAACAGACATAATTCCGTGCAATACTTGAAAAACTTTTTTCCGCAGAATTGTAACTAAGTAAATATATTTTTTATCTTTATTGAAAAAGAAAATTACAACGAAGTAAATATATAATTGATTAATTTGTAAGTAGGTTAGTAAGAGGCTGAAATGGTTTATGGTTATTTTACCTGATATCTAATTATTTCTCGTCAATTGTGTATACCATGGAAGCTCTTAATCTTATGTGTTTTTCGTAAATATAATTATTACTATTTTGACTATAAAAGAATTCCCTCAGGTAAAGCAATCCCACGAATCCTAAATCTATCCGTCGCGATTGCATCCGAGTCGCAAACAGTCGTACATCAAATAAGAGTGATGGTGGGCCATGCTCTGGACGCTCTCTCACCATCCTACATTTTTCATCCCCTTTTAAATTACTATTTTATTTTCTACATTTTTCATTCTATCCTAGTGTACGGTCCTTTGGCACTGCCTTTTTATAATATACTTACTTTATAGTATACAACTGCCTCAAATTCTTCAACTCTGTAACGATCAAAATGGACCAAAGCATGATCGAATTTTAGGAGTTCGAGAATATATTTTAAATTACTTCCAAAATATTGTGTAGTTATAAAAATTATTGGTTATATCTAAACGAGTGTCGAAAGTATTTTCTACATTTCACATCAACAGTCCACTGCTGGACATTGGCCTCTCCTGATAAGCACCATATTGGCTATTATCTTTAGGGAGCTTATACCATATGCTGACCACACGTGGTCGGAAACGCAGTAGCGATATTATATTGACACTGAAGAAAGCTCCTGCCCTTTCAATGGTTGATTCCCAGTCGCCTTTTTTGACATCTTCTTCTAACGGGCGAAAATACCTGTATTTGAAGATCCTAAGTAAACACAACAGTCTTGTTGTTATGGTGTTGGGTTCCAAACAATCCTCTTGAATGATCAGCAGTGCAGCTTACAGACTGCTTTGAATGAGCAGCATTGCAGCTTAAAGCACAACTCACGGACCTTTGTTTGCCTTTTCTTTATATAAAAGAAAGGAAGCTCGTTGTGGAAAATATTCAACGTCAATTTAATTACGAGGAGGATTAATGAGCGACAAATTAAGCGATCTCAATGAAAACGGAAACCATGAAATAAATATGTTTTATTCGGGTACTTACACTATAAAAAAAATAGGCACCTATTAGATTATCTACTGTCAATTTATTTGAATTGACTAAGATCATCCATCCTGACGTCAGGATGAACGGTCACCTTAAGGCCCATACAGCAACGAAAGTGGCGCCCCCAACTATTTTATCTTATTATTACGTTAAAGGCAGGTATATTTAAAAATCCTACGTTCAGTTTGTGGTTTCTATTATTATTAATGTCTCTGTAATAGAAAGCTTTTGTAAAGCTTAGACAGAGATACGAAGTTGCGCTTTTTGGCCACCAAACTCTATTTACGCATCTCCTCCTAAACTAAATGTGATAAAATTATTACAGAGGTATTAAAAACTAGCTTATAATAGATACCACAAACTGAACGTAGGATTTTTTAAAATTCCTTTGATACACGTAAAAATATGATAAAATAGGTATTGCTGTCAGATTGGCTCGGGTATGCGCCTTAAACACAGGAAATTTTAAAAACCATCGTACAGTTTGTGGTATCTATTGGTATAAGTTATTTATTGATACTATTATTGGTTTCATTTTGTAATGCTTAGGCAGGATACGAAGTTGCGCTTTTTGGCCACCAAACTCTATTTTCGCATCTCTTCCTAAACTATATAAGATAAAACTATTACAGAGATATTAAAAAAATGCTTATAGTAAATAGCACAAACTGTACGATGGATTTTTAAGATTTCCTATGTTAAACGTAATATATGATAAAATAGCTAAGATTTATATATTGGCTCGGGTATGCGCCTTAAAATATTTAATAACTTCTTTATAATAGAGGAAGAAAATGTTTTATTGTAGGAACCAAATATAAGCAAATGGGAATCAATTTGGACAGAATCTCAAGTCATTTCAACATGTGATAGGTGACCATCATCATCCTGACTAACAAAAATAGTAGGTAGTCAAAATCTTTGGTATTGCAAAAAATGTTTTAGGTTAAAACTGTGCACTGTGAATACCAAATAAAAAGCACACCAACTTTTATCAATTGAATAACATCAAAACAAAGTCATAACATGATGCCTACCAAAACATAAAATGTTCGATTCTTTCTTCACTAACTTGTCTGCAAAAGATTTTTGGTGCAATGTAAACTTCTTGCGGCTGGGGTCGGCGACGTTAACAATGTCTAAGTTGTGCAATGGTTGACTACAGGCCTTCCTTGCGACACTCACCGTTAGCAAATTGAATTTCTAAGTTATTCCCCAACTTGCGAAGACAGGAATGAAGTGAGCTCGTTCCCCAGTTGTTGTTTCTGCGGAGTCTATGATTGGAGCGGAGGGCTAAGCGCGGCGCTGCGTCGACATCGGTTTCAGGGAGTTCTCCGGGACACTATTAACAAGATAGTGATATACCAAACAAGTTGGCATTCTATTATACGAAGAGAATGACTGGATTCGACTTGCTGTTTGAATGCTGCTTAGGGACACTATTAACAAGATAGTGATATACCAAACAAGTTGGCATTCTACTAGACGAAGAGAATGACTGGATTCGACTTGCTGTTTGAATGCTGCTTAGGGACACTATTAACAAGATAGTGATATACAAAACAAGTTGGCATTCTATTATACGAAGAGAATGACTGGATTCGACTTGCTGTTTGAATGCTGCTTAGGGACACTATTAACAAGATAGTGATATACCAAACAAGTTGGCATTCTATTATACGAAGAGAATGACTGGATTCGACTTGCTGTTTGAATGCTGCTTAGGGACACTATTAACAAGATAGTGATATACCAAACAAGTTGGCATTCTATTATACGAAGAGAATGACTGGATTCGACTTGCAAGGGACTGAAATGAATTGTGCGTTATAGAAGTGGCATAACACCTACGAGTAAATGAAGTCGTAATCGGGCTAAAATATGATTATTCCAGTTTTACCCCTTTACAAATCCCCAATAAGGAGAAAAACTGGAATTTACAAAATGAATATCAGTTTTCCCCCTTGAAAAAAAATTATGTTATCTGAATTAATCATCATAATTATCTATTATCTACTTATCCTATCTAATTTTAATTCTGTCATTTTAAATGTATAAAATTAATGACTTGTGTAGTAAATCTAAAATAGACTAAAAACTACCTACTGTGATAGGTTCGTTTGTTTGTCAAACTAAAACAAAACACATCGTCGACATGGAAAGATTGATCAAATAATGTTTGTGTCTTGTCTTCGTGTGGTGTCTTTAAAATACAATAATATTCGGCTCATCTATAGCCGTAACATACTAAACAGAGCTCAAAATCAATAAACGTGTTATTCGTATAAGAGCTATATATATTATGTACGAGTATTACATTACCGACCGAAATCCAGCCTCAAAGTTGGCACACACTCGAACAAGACAGATAAGAAGACAAAGAGGTATGCATTCGAAACCTCCAGAAGTTGTTCCTCCAATCTCGCCGACTCTCTATCTCCATTTGAGCTTTTGGCACTGAGTTCCGACCACCAGCCTCTAAACAAACCCTTAACATAAATGATTACGTGTTAGGAAACTCGACGCGATGCCCTTGAGAGATAACTCGTTCGTTACGCGAAACAGACTCTACCTATTCCAGCGTTCAAGACGTGAATTTAAAACGCCCGATTTACAATTTTGTTTAGTCACGAAGCAACCCCTCTTTTTGTTGACTCTGAACTCCTCCCTAACGTATGTGATTACTTTTTTAATTAGATTATTTTGCAGTGTTCCGACCAAGTGCTACCCTGACTGGTGTACTATGCATTAGCACGCTCTTACCTATTTACTCTACAATAATTGGCATTATTAACTTAGAAACCCACAAAGCAATCTAAGCTCTCTCTTTCTCTCTCTCTCTTTCGTGTTGCATGTGCACTTTATTCTTATTATTTTCTACGATGCTTGTGCAGTAGGAACTCGCTGCTCTAACATATTTTCCATAAGATTTCTTCCCGCAGTAGCGGTGGTTTAAAATATTCAACACCACGTGAGAACAATTGAGATATTATTTATGTATGTTCCAGTCTCCGTATCGTAATGTTAAACGGCCATTACAACCAGCCCCGTTTTAATAAATTGATCTATAAAATTCTGGAGTGACTTTTTATAAAGCGTACGCCTCCACCCCTTTCGTGAGATCGCGATTGATAGCCTAAAGAATGAAATTCCAATGAGGTTAATTCTGATTCACATCACGTAAGTATTTTAATAAAAGGTACTCGTAGGTAGGATATAACCAAAACGCAAAAAAACCGAAGCCTTGAAAATTTGAAAAAACATGGATTTTGGTGTTAAATATCGTGCGAGATTCTGGCCATTCATCATTAAACGCTGACTTCTCCTCAGCCAAGAGGTTAGGGCGTGGACGGCCTAAGAAATTCAACAGGATAATCCAAGAAAAGTATATAAGTAGGCAGAGTAATTTGTTAACAAAAGACCGAGAGTTATACTTTTAAATTTATTGCTTCTGGGGTACGTTTTGAAAGGGTCTTCCTTCATCCCGTGTAGGTATTTCCCTGCCTCTATATTATGAAAGAGCCCGAATTTCCACACTTTGAAAAGGGACCAAACGATAGTGCCGTTGTATTTTATTATTTATTCGAAGTACAATACTTTTATCGTTTGGGGACAATTTGTCATCCATATTTTGATAAGTATGCAGGTAAAAATGTATTTTATAAGGGTCCCTAGCCGATTCTTTTTGCTAGAAGTGTGGAATAGAAGAACGTAGATTTTTATGAAACTTTTGGCGAGCTTCATCGGTCCGGAGGGAAATAGTAAGTTTTATTACCTACTTACTGTTAAGACAAAGAATCCTTGATGTAGATTTAATCGAGTAACAAAGTTAATAACATACAAATTTAATGATTTATATATTTTTTGCATTTCACACATGCATATTGCATTTTAATGCATGACATGCAAAAAATATGAATCATTTAAATGAATCATGAATTCATATGGAGATAGTGGGTAGAATTGCAACGTTTTGTAATCATTCCTAATATAAAACAAAGTCGCTTTCTGCTGTCTGTCTAACCCTATGTTAGCTAAGCTAATCTTTAAAACTAGGCAACGGATTTTGATGCGGTTTTTAAATAGATAGAGTGATTCAAGAGGAAGGTTTATAATGTATAATACATTAGCATTGAACCCGTGCAAAGCCGGGGCAGGTCGTTAGTAATCAATAAACTAAAAATAATTATTTTAACAAAGACAAAAAAGTATTCATTACGGATGTAAGTGTTCTTCCAACACAAATAAGGTTGGTTACATCCGTAATGAATTCGTCAAACTACTATAGTTTTTAAAACAAAAAAAATATTATTTGAAATAGTATTATATAATTTATTTCACAGCTTTTAATTAACTTTTGTGAAGTAATCTGCCGGGAGAGTTCTAGATGCGGTTGTGTCAGTAACCAGTAGCTCACCGGCAGTTTGCCCGGCGATAGAGTGCACATTTGTCACTGTTATTGTACGCCAACGTACCTCGTACCTCCGAGAAGTGTAGCCGTGATCCAGCCTCGGGCATAAATCGAGCATGCGTCCGCTAAACGCTGCCAGTGAGCTACACTGACAGCACAATGTTCGCTTATCTTAATTGCCTTCGGAGATACGATCGCTCTTGAATTTATCTGCGGCGCCCCGGCAGAATAACTACGGCACTTTTTAGCGGTACGCGGTAAAAAGTTTAATGATAGCCTGAGTGCTTTCGCTTTGGGGCGTTTTCAGACTGGATTCATTCCTACCTATGACGGATTCAAAGTTCGCTGTAGAACTACGAGAAACTTTAAGGGGGTTGCGAGGCTCAGCGCTCTACTACGTTAGACTTCAGAACAATACGCGCAAAAGCGTGTACCAGTGTGGTTGATCTCAGCTGCAGTTTTTAGGTATATAAGTCTGACGTCAGTGTGTTATCCCCTTTACCGAAAGCACTATCGTCTATCTTCCTATTGAAATAAATGAATCTGAAACTCTGCGTGTTTGGTTCAGGGTTTTGCGGTAATTAAACTGCTCAATGAGCTTGATTGACGATGATGATAAATACTAAAATTGCACGGCGGATGTGATGAATGACAGGATGCAATCAATTATTGTCGTATCGTATAAATGCTACAATACACATAGTAGCTAGTTCATAAGATGCTGTCATATTTAGTCATAAGAGTTTGCCATAAGCAATTCACGTCGAAATTGGACTTCAAAATCATATTTATCTCAGAATCTGTGAAAGCTACCACATTCATATTAAAGGGAGTGTTACTTCGATCTTTTATCTTGAACTACGTGTTTTAAAAACACGATTGGTAAAAGTTTTCTCGATAGTTATTTTTTTTAAATAAGATATTTTGCATAGATTTTGCTATTTATCTCAGGAACAGTACAAGTTTTTTATTCGGTTTTCGTTTTACTAAGAAACCTAGAAGTATTCCTTAGTTATGTCTTTTAATGTTTCGATTTGTTGTTTCATTACCTTGTAATTTGGAAAAAACAGTTTTGGCGCATAAATAATTTGGTGCATGTCTCTGCTCTGTACTTCTCGCATGCGAGAAATCCATATCTTGTCTTCCCATTTTTAAACTATAAAGATTTCTCAAAACTAAAAAAAATACCTACTGATTTAAAGTTTTTTAAACTTACGCGATCAGAACACATTATAATAAATATTCACGGGTACTCAGGACCCAATCACTGGATTGAACTACATAAACCGCAAGTTCTCTGCAATGAAAGGCATTACTACAAGAGAATGGTTCGGGAAGCAATTGAAATTAAGAAATATCCTAATTTTAATCGTGAAGACGGTTTCAGACTCTCTGCCTCGTGGAATCCAGTGGTAGCTAAGTGTACTCGTAGACCGGCTTCTCAGTGCATCGCGGACACGGTTAGTGTAGTGTGTCGTCCGAGTGTATAGATGGACCCTAGCTCAGAAGATCAAGTGAGGGTAGTTGCAAAAAAATGCATGCCCCGCTTCGCAAAGGCGGTAGCTCCAGAACTCCAGTCATCCCGTGACCACGACAGAGTGTAAGCCTGTTGAAACGTCGGGAAAAATTGGTAAATAAACGCGATAAATATCCGTGAATATTTACTATAACCTACTGATTTCAATGCAAAAAGGTGCAGGCCATCAGGAGAAAGTTTCCAGTCCCTTGACACTATCGCATCGCAACCATCCGTTGTATCTCGAAATACAATGGAAATCGGGTGGTTATCGGGCTAACTAAATGAATTATTCAGCCGACAGTGACCTGACATCAGCAAATCCGAATTATTTTTCACGATCTTTGACCTCAATAAATAACTGTATAAGGCGATACACCTGTGAAAGTGGTGCCCCCACACATTTTATTTTATTATTACGTTTAACACAGGAAATTTTTAATACCATCGTGCAGTTTGTGGTATCTATTATAAGTTATTTATTAATGCCTCTGTAATAGTTTTATTTTGTAAAGCTTAGGCAGAGATACGAAGTTGCCCATTTTGGCCACTAAACTCTGTTTTCGCATCTCTGCCTAAACTATTCGCTAAAACAGAACAACAACGCCTTCTATTGTAGTATGAATCTACTAATGGTAACCGTAAAGCAAACTGAATATTTGCACACGCAAAATACTAGTCAAAATCGCTTTACTCGTCGGATGAATATATTTAATGGTCGAAAGGCAAATAGTCGTTAACCCTCCAGTTGGCACAGAGCATTGCAGCTCCGTTAATACCGGGTTGGTCACACTACCGGTTAATGTGTCATGTTAATGGCAGACCGTTAAATATATGCTCCATTTTATGATCTTCCAATTTTATCTACCAAGTGCTGCTGATGGGGCATAAAATTAACGGGCCGCCTGCATGGATTCTGCAAGCCAGGGCAACGGTGAACTTTATAATAATTTATTACAATATCACATCTTCACCATCACCAAATTTTTTATAATCAACCAATAAATAAATAAAATATTGCTGAACAACCCAAACCTCTCTCCATGCCTCTCTTAAGAAACATGAACTCCTAACGTTACCTAATACATTTTCCAAATTGGCTGTTAAGTAAAAGAGCATGCTTCTTTCTTCAACATGTACAAAGACAAAAAAAACACCGTTAAAAAAAATAGAGATCTCTTACTAGGCTTATCTTGCCCGCACACAAAACTGCACTGAGTGGAAAAAATTAACATCAAATCAATAAATTACCAAGTTATATAAGTTAAATATTGTACGTCCATAATTAATGGATAAACTGTTGTTTCCACCTAGCCCTAGATCTTGTTTGTAAGCAGTTTCTACAATAAATTTCATTTCATTTCCCTACCCAAGTGAGTCAGGGGGATGTCATATACCCGAAACGGTTCACAAGCACGTTTGAAAATATGTTTAAGACGCTGGTGGACTGGAAAGGCAAGGCAATTAATATAAACGGCGATTACATCTCATACCTGCGATTTGCTGATGACATATGGTGGAGTCGCTAGGGGGGCTGAACCAGATGCTAGACGGCCTAGCTTCAGCCCCAGGATGATGATCAGTGCATCCTACCCGTCATGAACTAACGTGGACACTCACGGTAGGTCTGGACCACCAGTTCAAAGTCGCTCAGCGAGCTATGGAAAGAGCTATGCTCGGAGTGTCTCTGAAGGATAGGTTTCGTAACAAACATTTCTGACAGAGAACAAAAATTATCGACATAGCTCATATAATTAGCAAGCTGAAGCGGCAGTGTGCCGGCCTTCTCTCGCGAAGAATCGACATCCGCTGAGGTAAACGTGTTCTTGATAGAAGACCGCGACTCGGCAAACGTAGTGTAGGCCAAGTGGGATGACGATCTGCGAAAGACAGCAGGCAGGTGCTGAATGTGTTAAGCTGCAGACAGGGCACTATGGCGCTCATTAGTGGAGGCCTATGTCCAGCAATGGACTAATATACGGTGATGATGATGATTATGGACAACCCAAACATCATCTAGCCCCAAGTTAAGCAGAGCTTAACTTGGGGCTAAGATATACTTAATTCAATACATTATCTATGTAGGTACTAATAATAAAAAATATCTATCTACATAATATGTGATAGTTTTTTTTAGTATTAGTACAAAGATAATACGTAGAACACCCGGAACCAATATTTGTAGATCATACAAACATTAATCCTAGTAGTTCACCCTAATCAATGATCAAATCTCTTGTTTACGTTAATTCCGGAAGTCAAAAACTTCAACAAACAATCGGCTGAAAGGTTCAAGAATAGCCTTCACCTTTTTTCATAAAGAGACCTTGTTCGGGTAGCCTTACTGATTGAGTCCTGTTAATATGGTAGTCCACCAGTAGCTTCGCCGAAAATTCCATGTCGTTACGATCATAACTTAGAAACATGTCGGAAGAAATTAATGGTGTTTTGTCAATTGTTGTAAACATAACAATATTATTAGCTCGCACTTGGAAACCCCGGGCCCCCAACAATAGAATGTCGAGCCCTACAAAATTACTAACTCAAAGTCAACAACAAATATACAACTGTGTACAAAATGGAATATGAATTTTACATTTAGAGCGTGAATAGATTTGGCACCGGTCGTTAGTTATTGCGTAGTTACGCCGCTCGAGTTACTTTATTCAGCTGATGTTTGATTTTGAATAAAAACAATTACATACATTGAGTGGTGTAATTCGTGGTAACATTGGCTCCTATGAGCCTGTCCTTATTGGAGAATGACAACCTAGATGTATATTTTGCACAGAAATTTTAATGGAAATATGTTTGTTTTGTTTAAAACTGCTGCTAATGTATTTGTTTGTTTCTAGTAATTATTAATTAGAACCTTTATTTTATAATTTTTAACCGTTACCTTAGTATAAATAATATCTGCTTAAATATTGTCAATTGAAATGTAAATTAAAGTCCTAACTTAGTAGTTTATGGTATAACATGTAACGCAAATACATAAATATTGTTATAGTAGGTATTAATGGTAAGAGCGGGGTCTCCCAGCACAAGCAAATTTAGCTTAAAGGGTGACTCCAGGACCTGTTTGTACGGTTAATTTTTTTTTATTGTTCGTGCTGGGTTACCTATTAGAGCGTTTTCCCCTTCCGCTGTTGTGCGATTACCTTCACTATATCCTCCCATCCTATAATTGACAAAGAAAGCCATTCAATGGCCTTCGCACGTTCTATCCTTCACTCGATTCAAGTGGTTGCCCACAGCGAAAATATCATCTGCAACCAGACTTCACCTACTGCTGGGTGGGGCCCTCAAAACCTGTGTACTACTCCACGGTCCTGCGCCAATCTCATCCATGTTCATCCTGCGATGATTGCCATTCATGGGCTTCAACATGAATTAATTAAAACAGTGATTTTAACGACACTGATTTGTTAAGGCTAAAGCAAAAAAAACATCAATAATATGTGAAAATGAGAGTTTGGGACAAATTTAAAAGAACTACATATATTTAACAGGGAATGTATGTATTGTACAAATCTGTCTATTTTACTTTGTGGATAATATACAACCACCCATTCGAACTGTTCATTCTCCCATCCATGATGGATTCTTGGATGGGAGATTTAGTGTGATCGCACCCTCTTGCCTCTAAATTCATGCCGATCGGAGGATTGGCCATAATGGTTATGAATAAAAATTTATAGTCATCGAAATAGCCGTCTATTCGGTGAGGCTCCATCTCAATTAAAGCCCTATTATCTAGTGAAAACGGTTCACGCCATGTGCTCGGAACTGCTGTTGTAAGTGTTATTATCAGGGAATTATCACCGCGGCACTGCAATAACTTTCTTTGGACGTAATCTCTCTATCTTTTTAATGGAGAGCAGAAAAGCCTTAGCCAGGTAGAGTTCCTTTAAGGAAATTTTAACTTTCTTTCTAATTAGGTTAATATAGGTACCTACCTAACTAATGGAAAAGCTTGGAGGAGGCGTTCCCTGCCAAAGGCAGTCCTTACTTAACTTAACTACACCGCTATTGTACATACATCTTAGATTTAGATTCCTTATTTCTTGGTACGTTCAGCTGGTAAGAAAATATGAAGTTCTTTTTTACATTCATAACAAATTATACAGGGACTTAGTCTTAGCGATCACATTACCCTGAAGCTCTATTTTTTTTTTCATTTATACTTCTTTTATTTGATTGCTTGTTGTTTCTAAGGTAGAATTTGATCTTTATCGCGCGCAGCGTAAATCTATTTCGCTGAATGAATAAAAGAACCAGGTTATAATGGCGCAATTTTCACGTAAAATATAATTTATACCGTCCCCTTTATTCAAAAATCCCCCTAATAGCTCATGATTAAGCTTAAGTGCCTTGCCTGGCGACAATGTGTAGGTGTATTATGTGTTGGAGTAAAAAATACGGGCATTGGACTTACGGTAAAGCAGTATTTCCCGTAAACGCTTTGCGGGACTTTTATTTTGACACTTGAAGCTTTTCAATTGCGCCTTTGCAGGTTACCGTTTCTTTTACTTATTCACAGAATAAAATCAACAGGGTTATTCGTAATCCACAGACACTGCGTGACTTTAGGTTCTGCCTATAATCACGAACACGTTCCTAAATACGCGATCTCGATTCTTTTGTTTTTATATAAATCACCTCCCATACAAAATAAAGTCAGAGACTAAAGACCGATTTCCGACTCCTATTAAATCCATATCATCATCCACAACCTCAACAGTCTACATTGGTCCAAAGCTGGACGCAGGCCTCCCCCTGATAAATGCCTTATTGGCTTTTATCTCATGTGAGGTAATAAATAATCCCAATAAACGCCATGCTGTGCATGCGGGATCGCAGTTCAATGGAAGAATGATTCGGTAGGAGGCGCTACTGCCCCTGGTGAATATCCCTTAGTCGCTTCTTGCGATACCTGCTGGAAGCGTTGGATAGGGGTGGTGCAATTTTCTAAGCCGGTATCTCATGGCTTTATAATTTATCATTAGTGATACATTTTACGTTGTCGTTTTGTAAGGAAGTTGTAAATTTACAAACTACACTCATGAACGAGCTACAATATTATAACGTGTAGAAATTGCTACCCACCTACCTCTTCAAAGTTCATCCATTAGTGTTGTAGCAATAGAGCTCACAATGTTATTTGAACATTGTAACTACATGCACAGAATATCTGTACCGCGCTATGTACCTACAACTCTGGTACAAATGTAGCTATGTACTATAGATTTCGTTGGAAGTTTGGTTATAGATCCTTAAACCACACAGAGAGAACTGTGGAGCGAGAATACTGTTTTTTCTTATACATACAACAAAGGCATATTATTATGTTAATTAAGATTGCAGTTACCAAATTACAAATTTTTTAATATGTACATACATACTTTAATTATTAATTTAATTTAGTCCTATGGCGAAAAGAGAACCGCCAAAAAAACTGAACAGCATAATATATTAAATTATCAGAATCGGACTACCTACTCTGTAATTTTTATGTGTAATATATAAAGACCTCCTCCGTTTTACGTCGTCGGTTAAGGCCCATACACCAGCGAAAGTGTCGCCCCCAACTATTTTATCTTATTATTACGTTAAACGCAGGAATTTTTAAAAATCCTACGTTCAGTTTGTGGTATCTATTATAAGCTATTTATTAATGCCTCTGTAATAGTTTCATTTTGTAAAGCTTAGGAAGAGATACGAAGTTGCGCTTTTTGGCCACCAAACTCTATTTTTGCATCTCCTCCTAAACTATATGAGATAAAATTATAAATGAGGTACCTATTAAAAATAGCTTCTAATAGATACTACAAACTGAACGTAGGATTTTTAAAAATTCCTATGATAAACGTAAAAATATGATAAAATAGGTATCGCTGTCAGATTGGCTCGGGTATGCGCCTTAAAAATTAGGATTAAAGAATGTAAAACGTTTTTAATACGTTTCGATTCCTAATTCGATTCCTAACAATTCCGAAATCGTAATAATTATAGCCAATTTTGATCGAAAATAGACGTTTGATAGCTCTATTTGAATAAATAGCTATCGTCTATTTGACATTCCTAAATCCTTATTTTAGCTAATTCTAAAACAACAGAATCGACACCATTATAAACTAATGCCTCACCAAAACGCTTTCGCATTGGATAATCTTATCTCAGTTTATCTTTATCTTGGTAGTAAAGTTCTCTAGAAATTAAGCGGTCACAGTTATAATTAGCGCTCAAAAGTCTTATTATCTGTTAGTCTCTCTGCAAAAAGCGAAAAGTTTAAAAGAATTCAACGTGAATTCTCAAAATCCATTATAACTTAGAATAAATTCCTTTACCTAGTTTATGTGGATAAATGCGGTGCGGTTATTAAATTATGATTATATTATCTAGGAGTCAGAGGCTCAAAGTATATATACGAGTAGTATAGTTAGGATAATTCCCATAGGTATACATGGGGACACCGCTTATACACTACTCCACATACACAAAGAGGTAAATAAAATAAATCAATAAAAAAACATGTATGTATAATATCTTTTCTCGGTAGGTATTACCAACATTTATTGTATTTTACGAAAATAAAGAACATTTTGATGAATATACGACTGAATTTGGGAGGGTAGACGGTATCTAAACGCTACTTTTTTCTCGGAAAAGCGCGTGGGAAGCGGCGGGCATGAAGCAGCGAGCGGTATCTTATTCATAATAGTCTGCTAACTTAGCACACTGCTAAATCTTGCTCTGTCTTTGTCTATTGACATAAGTCAGACTGAGAAAACACACTACTTAGCAGCTGTTTTATGTTAACAGACCATTTTGAATAAGGGGATTCAAAAGCAACCATAAGAAACCGTTACGAAATATTAACGTGTGAGTATAGTATAGACTGAAAGCTAGTAGATTTAGGCTGAATTAAAAAAAAACATGTAAAAATATGAAACCGTTCTTAAATAGTTAACGTGCTCATCGCAGTGTATCGTGGCCACTTTTGTTACCAGAATAAATGGTAGCGCAGGCATTTTAGCAAAAACCTTTTGTACTAAGAAGAATGCGTTTTTGATTGTTCACCATTTGCTAGCTGTTGGCTGGGATGCGGTTTTCCATTGTATGTTTATCTACGCTCTGTAATTTGAACTTTATTTATCTTTTACTTACAATACTTAATTGTTGGAACACAAAATCTCTTTCTTGGGATAAAGACGTGAAGACTGTTAAAATAAAACTCTAATGTGGTTTGCCATTATGTGGAATTCGTTTTCGACAAAAGAGTCGACTATTGTTCATTCAAACAACAGCTGAGACTCGACTAGTATGAGTTTGTAAAATACGAAAACGGAAAAAAAATAAGATAGTGATTCATCATGGATCTAGTCAATGTAATGAAAATCTTATTACTTACATTTTTTGAAATGTTTAATGAGTTACTGTTAAAAAAATTAGATCGCTGTCATTTTCGTAAATCACGAAAAACTTATTATTAAGATTATGTATTGTATTATGTACATAGGCTATTAAGTTCACATTCAGCATTTAAAGCACGCGGTTTGATGACACGCTTTGGTCCGTTAGGGCTCATAAACACGTAAGTACGGCGAGTTGCCGACTGCATGGTATTTTGTAATTGTATTTATTTACCATTTATAACAAAGGTTGTTATATAAGACATTTCAGAATTTATACAATTTGAAAAGACAAAACACTTTTACGATATAAAATTATAAAAGTCAATTTAATTAAATCCAGATCACAGATAAAATTCAATGCCATGTTTCAATATTATTTAGAGAAAGTAAATATTAGTACTCATATCTTCACTGATGCATGGCTTCTAAAGAAATGCTTGATTAAGGTTTTAAAATATTCAAAATTGACAATGTTCGTTATGTTAATTGATAGTTTATTATATAATTGTAAGTTAATTAGTGTATATATCGTAGTAAAAAAATGACTTGTCTAAGTGCTTATTTTGTAAGTCTAAAGAAATAAACGATTTGACTCTGACTCTGGCTCTAATATTTCTCCCTGCTTTTGTACCTATGCAAGGCGTAGCGTGTTAGTTTGACAGATATTTCCTTTTTTTGATGCTTAAATTTTATCTCAGATTGTCCTTCTTTATAGATAGTTTTTTTAACTATATAATATATATAAGCTGCGCCCCGCGGCTTCGCACGCGTTGTTCCTATGAAAACGTTAAAAGGTGATTTTCATCCCACGGGAACAGATTTATGGGATAAAAAGTGGCCTATGTTTTATTCCAGTATTAGAATTATCTGTATGCAAAATTTCAGCCAGATCCGTTCAGTAGTTTTGGCGTGAAGAGGTAACAAACATCCATCCATACATCCATACATCTACACAAATTTCGCCTTTATAATATTAGTGTGATTTGTAAAAGACTTTTATAAATATAGAGTGATACCGCCAAGAACATGAGCATGAGCCGGGAGGACCGAAGAAAGTTGGTGGGCAATGGTGGGCATCATCACGGGTCATTGAGAATTGAAACATCACCGTTTCAAGAAAATCAGCGCCGTCTTTGCAGCGGCATAATGCTGAGATAGGGACGTTTTTGGCCCCTTATGTGTGTGGTATGTAATGGTTCCAAATGAATGTATTTTTTTCTTTCTTCTAGACTGAAGCCACAGACTTTTATGGCTGCTTCCAAGAAGCAGAGACTGTGCAACACGTTGTGGAACACTGCACGGCCACAGAGGAGGCCAGACACAAAACGGGGCTGAAGTGTCTCATTGAGGCATACACAACCACTGTAAAGCTGAAACGAAGCTGTCAGTCACCAAAATTCCTGCTCTGATACTTCAAGCAGCTGGGCTGGTTTAGGGCCTGCTTAGGCAGGGATAATGCACAATACACTCCTATGTGAGACGTCCGTGCAGATCTTAGAATTAGAATTAGAGTGATACCTACCGCAGTCATTATTTTGTATTTCTCAACAATGTAGTCCGCAAATCAGTTTCAGCTTAGCAATGTAGTCCGCAAATTATTCTTATGACCGACTCAGACCAATCAGTACCTAACTTACAAGTACAGTAGCACTGTTTCCCCAGACTGGTATGGCGTAGCTTATTATATAATAGACATAAGCATAATACACTGTGACCAATGTCCTTGTAGCAACAACTGATTTCAATTTTAAAAGAGCTTAGGCATCTGCACCCTTTGACGGCAGCTAGCAGCCGACTGCAGGCGACAGCAGCCGTCGATTGCAGTTGACTGCAGTGATATGCGCTGAACTGCAGTCGGCGATTGCCATCGCCTGCAGACTCGTAATGAATAACTTTAAACACACACTGATAAAACATGTTATATAATTATGTTTTCTGACATGTTGTCTCAGCACCTAATACGTTTTAACTACTTTTTGATTTATGCTTGTAAATGACCTCTCACGATTTTATATTGCCTCTCCCATAAAACTTATTTTACTCCCATTTGAATTTCTTTTCAAACTTTTTGAATTTACTTTCAAATATACGACACATTGTCAGATTTTATTGGCAAAGGCGGACGCAATAGTTGCAGAGGGTGTGAATTGTGACGTCACATCTTTCACACTGCATTTCAATGTGTTCCGTTCTCATGGAAATTTTACATTCGTTTCTAAGGCTTTTGTACACTTATACTGACTCACGAAGGTTGCAGTAAATAATCGAGATTTTTGAACACAGGAAAAGTTATTGTTGGTCTATACCAGAAAATATAAATATTTCAAATCCATTATGGTTAGGTATCTTAACTAATATAACAAAGAGGAAAGATTTCATTGATTGTTTGTTTATATGGCATAATAGGCCCCGAAACTACTGGACCGATTTATAAAACTCTTTCACCATTAAAAAGCTTAATTTTCAGGGAGCGACACATGCTATATTTTATCCCCGAATTGCCACGGGAACGGGAATACGCGGGTGAAACCGCGAGGCCCTGCTAGTTATTAGTGCTGCTAGTGGTATTTTCAATAGAAAAATGCTTTGGTGCTGTCAAGTAAATAAGGAATCAATTGCTTTTATTTTTACAAAACTATCCTGTACAGGTTTAGAATAAATTAAAGTTATTTTTAACGGGATATTTACCATGATTTGAATTTTGAGCTTTCCAATATTTCGGCACAGTTTAATGCGCCATGATCACGGAATAACTGAATGTCTTACGAGTGCTCCTTTTCGTCTTTTTCGTTTTTTTAGTCTTTTGCTACGAACGTGGTAACGTTCGTAGCTACCACCGGTTTCATCATCGAACGCTACTCGATCACGACACACGACACTGACGGTATCACACACGGTTCTTTTAGTACATCACTTCTTCGTTTTTTGCACATTCTCACAACAGGGTTCCAGGTTCCGGATAGTTGGAAACCTTCTTCTCGGTTGAAGTTCCTGTGTTTGGTAATCTCAATGGCCTCCTGTACCAATCTTGGTATGTAATGTCGCTCTATATCGCAGGTGGAGGAGAGGTATACCCTGACAGGACAACGGGACGGCATTGTTAATATTTCACTCTATGCAAAAGATTGTATTATTTTTCGGGTCACCTTAGAGGGTATTACTAAAAATCAGTGTTTGCTCCTCGAGCGAAACTATTCGCCTTTTTGCTGTGCTGCAGCACACACATTTGTAAACTCTTTTAATATGTGCTACCTATTTTTATGAGCTGTACCTATTGTAACATCAATTATTAGTTTTTCCTTGTTAGATATTTATATATTTATTTTTGTCAAATGTGTGTAACTGATGATGATCAAATGTATAATTACTACTTAATTAATGCGTGTTGCAGAAGCAAATAACCTGGTTGATCTCCGCGAAGAGAGCGCTACGGTCGTCCACCGACAGATTGGAGAAATCTACGTCGGGCAGCACGGGCGGCGGTGGGGGCATGCCGCCGGGGGGAGGCGGGGGCGGAGCGCCAGAGCCTTTACCTACAACCGAGAAAGAGACTGATCATTTTATCTTGGAGGCAAGCCACGATATCTTAAGGTGGTAGCGCATGCAAGCGAGGGGGACTCGACGATTAGAACCAGGGGGTATCAACTCGCTATGATTGGCTGGCGGCACAACAGGGTCACAAGTAATGCTGCCATATTCACAGTAAACAATATTTATAATTCATTTTATGAAATGGCAACAACTCGTACAACAACTTTTTATAAGTCTACCTACACGTAGGTACACCAAAAATATGAAGCGAGAACATCCTTCTATAAATAATGTCTTGGTCTACCTGCAAAAATTTAAAAGTGACCGCTTTACCGTTGATTTGCATTGTAATTTCGATTGCAATACAATTTGTGTTTTTTGTGTTTATTGTGAGATTTGAAATGAAAGACACACCAAGAAGCTGTGCAAAATGCGGAAAATCGACGGCGAAACATCCAAATCTCTCTATGAGTCGTTTTCCAAAATCTGGAAGCTGGAACGTTCGCCGGTATGTTTTGGTTTCTTTTTCTCGAAGTGCTGCAAATACTTTCGCTCCATTTTCATTAGAATTATTTTATTTGCTTATGATATTTGGCATCCTCAAAGTACTACTGACTGATGTTATTTATTTCAGTGTCAAAGAATGGGCTAAATTTATTCAGCCTAGTGGAAACTGGAGGAGCAATGATCTTCACCAAAAGCTATACAGAAGTCACAAAATGCTATGTGAAGATTATTTTAAAAAGAGTTCCTTTATTAATTACTGCATAGATATGCTATTCCTCATGATGATGTTGATCACAATCTAGAGACAATAGCATCGACAGCTGTAAGTATTATTTATTTATTTAATATAATAAATAGCTGGGCAGCCTATGAATGAGAGTGTTAAGTTTAGTCATCGCATCACTTTTTTAAACTTCTGGAAGGAGGTTCTATGTTCTCCTGTACCTATGTATTTTTTTAATGTATGTATATCGAATTCAAAGAGAATACAATAACTTCCTAAGAATCTAATTCTCCGTCAATTATGAACTGATTTTGATATTTTTTTCGCTATTGTGTAGAAAATAATCCTGAATTGGTCAATAGAATCAAATTGCTTGGTAGGTACTAAATTATATTCATATTAAATTTCAGGCAGCATCAAGTTCCATCGAACACGAGGTCCTCGAGGCTCGCAATGAGAATTCTGCTGAGGTGCTTCAACCTTCGATTTCTGTAAGTTCCTACCAATACTTAAATCACACTAATATTATAAATGCGAAAGTTTGTATGGATGTATGTATGGATGGATGGATGGATGTTTGTTACCTCTTCACGCCAAAACTACTGTTAATCTTTTTATAAACAGAAGGTTCCTAAGAACGAAACCTTCTAACTACAAAAGAAACAGTAGCTACCCTGAAGGGGCCAAAAATTTGCCCCACCCTGTATACCGACTATATACCTACCTCTCTTACAGTTCTTCTTTTACTTTACTAATTTAATTTTGTATGGATTATCTACAGTTCAGTGGCATGCCGCGCGGTCGTGCTCTTAAGCGCGAACAGTCGTATAAAAGTCTCAAGACTAGATGACGACCCCTGATTGCGCCGGGTAATAAAAACACGAGGGCAACCTTTTATACCAACACAGATATAAAAGCTTTATATCCTTCAAAAATGCACTATTGTGTATAAAGAACTTGAAGAAATAATAAATAAATAAATAATGTTGGACGATTCACACAGCATTATCCATTCAGCTCTAAGCTACGCAGAGCGTGTGTGTTGTGTATTAGATAAGATAGCTGATAAACATAATACAATACAATACATAAATAGATATTTTTATATTATACATAAAAAAAAATCTGCAGATCGTAGACACATTTGTCCCTAGGCGGGAATCGAACCCAGCCTCCTGTGTCGCGAATAATATCAAATGGACGTAGTAAAATATTGTATGTACTATAAAATATACATTGAGATACCTTTTTTTCCACTCTCTATCATCCGTCATCTACGTGTCTACCTTTCTTAACCCTGTCCTCTTTCAAACAATCCATCCATCTTTACTTAAAAAAATACTATGGACTAACCCTAACCACACATACATCTTTACTATAAAAATGAAGGTTTGGACTCTGTAATTTTACCAGTTATTCTGATTTCAGTGTAACAATTCATTTTATTTATTTTGTTCTGGTTGACCGTGTTTTCAATCTTATTTTTTTAACTTGTATCTTCTCTGTTCGAATTTATAGCTATGTGTATATTTTCTTCTACCAATAAAGGAATCTAAATCTGTTTAGAAATGTCGTAACTTAACAGCTGATAGGCAGCGACTAAGGTCGAATTTCACTGTACCCTGTGTTATTCACAATTTTTTTATAATTAATTACTAATACTATTACTTTACTATTACTTTATTAATTACTAATATTGTAAAGGCGAAAGTTTGTATGGTTGTATGGATGGATGTTTGCTACTTCTTCACGCCAATACTACTGGACGGATGTGGCTGAAATTTTGCATACAGGGAATTGTAATCCTGGAATCAAACATATGGTACTTTTTATCCCATAAATCAGTTCCCGTGGGATGAAAATCACCTTTTAATGTTTTCATAGGAACAACGCGTGCGAAGCTAGTTGATTATAAAAATACTACTACTGTGCTTTTTGGAGTCCAGATGGACCTATTGATCCATTTAGATTTAATGCAATTTTAATTTTATCATCGTTAGGAAATCTGCAACAGTATTGAAATAATTATTATCGACAACTATATTTAGGTACATCACTATCAAAACATACAACTAGAAAATTAAGTTGATAGCCGATTTGTTGTACTAAACGTCTTCGATAGAACTTTTGTATTTGTATAGCATTATAAGATGACCAAAGGTGACCGATTTTTTTGCTTGTGTGACACTTTCGAAAATAATAAGAACAAACAACCATGTCTTGTTTCACTCACAACTTAGGAAATGCTTTTTGACATAAATGAATAAATTATAAAGTACTCGGTTCCTATTTTAGTCCGGTTTCTATGCTCTGTTATTCTTCCAAGCATCCAATATTGAATGGATGAATGTCATACTCTGTCCGCTGTTTGCCGTCGTATTTGACATTATATGATATGACAGGTTAGTTTAGTTAGCTGCGCCCCGCTACTTCGCACGCGTTTTTCCTATGAAAACGTTTAAAGGTGATTTCTATCCCACGGGAACTGATTTATGGGATAAAAAGTATGTTTAACTCAAGAGGATTGTATGTATGTATCTGTATGCAAAATTTCAGCCCGATCCATTTAGTAGTTTTGGCGTAAAAAAGTAACAAACATCCATGCATACAAACTTTCGCATTTATAATATTAGTGTGGTGTGATGTGACAGTGTGATTGATCGTGTTTAATTGCATCGTAGAAACTGGATTTTAATGTAGACAGACTTAGTCCAATTTCTATTCAATGACGGATATAAACTTCATTTTCGTAAACGCGTTCAAAAAGCAGCGAACAGTGAAATTCGACCTTAATCTTGGTATCTCACCCACCGACTAAACCCAAAAATGGCTACTAAAGGAAAGTGCACGCGAAGACAGCGCTGATTGACTTATGTAACAAGAAAAGGATCGATTGCCTCTCGCATATGTCATGGGCAGAAAGGTTTCACGCTCTTAATCCACCCCGAGGGGCTTGCCATTAATTAGCCCGGGGTTGCCGGCTGCGGTCTGCGGCTATTGACGTATGTGCGCCTTAAATTGTTGTCCAACGATTGCTGGGTCAAAGATTGTTTCATAGTTCTATAATTATATTAGAGATTTTGGTCGAGGTCGATAAAATTATTGAACATGTGCATCATGTCATGTTCAGATCTAGTGGATGATAGATAGATTTATTGGACTGAAATCCTTAATAAGGTTTTTTTTAATATAATTTAATATAAAGTTTATGCCATAAAAACACCATAAAAACAGATTTCAATTATTCATGTCACACATTCAATAAATTATCATTCCATATTCTGACTAGGTTCTATTACTAATATAACTACTCCTAACTAGATTAAAATTAAAGCATGAAAATGTCATATAAATTCATATCAGATCACTTGAGCTACCTGCAGATTGTTTACAACAGTCCGCAGTCTGCTCGGTTGTTTATATTGTAAATTTATATATATATATATATGTATATTTCTATTACCTATTTGATTGTAATTCAATTTATTATCTATTATTCATAAAGTAACCTACTGAATGAACTTAAACTAAGAGACTTTAGATTCGGACGAAATGAACCCCTCCTCAAAAGTAAAGTGGACATCTCGTCCGCGGACGAGTTTTACCTTAGACTAGGACGAGATGGACCCTAACCCAGTTTACCACGGTCATATTCATTTCATAAAGTATGAAACAAGAAACAAAACGTCGAAATGAAAAGGTTTCCGCATAAACGAGTTTCTGAAATAAATTAAATTCACAAAGAGTTAATCTCAGCTGGCTGTATTTTATCCCTCATAAAAGGGTAAAAATTATAAAATTACTTTTTCTAATATCGCTTTGTTTGGAGTTCAAGACTGGCGTAGTACTAAATGATTCAGCGCGTCATCGATCGCCGGCTATTTACAGAATCGGAACAATGCCTGCTGGCTAAAGTGAAGCGTGTGGATTGTATGTATTAAGCTATCGGCTTATAGGTTGAAGTCCTCATGGCGGAAAAGTTAATGAAATCAATCCTCACCTCACTTCACCTCAACAGCGTATATTGGTCCACTACTGAACGCAGGGCACCCCCTAATTGCGTCTTACTGGCTGTTATCTCACGGTAATGCCCACAATCCCCCCGCTGGGCATGCTGGTTGGGAATTGTAGTTTGGTGGTAGGATTGTTCTGCAGGAGGCGCTGCTGCCCGCCCCCGATAGATATCCCTTTTCGAGTTGTATGAATGTTTGAATGTATGAATGTATGAATGTATGAATTTATGAATGTATGAATGTATAAATGTATAAGTATACAATACATTACCTAGAATAGTTTAATAGTTTTTTTATTGTACATAGAAAATACGCAGAACACCCGAAACAAATATTTGCAGATCGAACATTTCCATCAATCCCAAGGCGGATATCGAAACCGCAATTACGTGATCAAACACCCGGATTACCTTTTTTCGTGTCCTTTTTTATCACGAAATCAAACAACACTGATTTGACTTGAAAATTTGGAAAATTATTAGATTCATCGGGGTAAAAGCCACCACACACAGAAATCGTGGCCGGGCCGGAGACGGAACCATGCTGTTAGTAATGCGGCCACGCAATCTATGTTTGGCGGCTTTTAAGGATGACTCACTAAAACGTGCCAGGTCCGAATCGAGTGTAGGCCGTATCACGGTCAACTAATATTACTTATATTTTGTATGGTCACACTCACGCTATACCGAGCGGTAACCGAGTGACGGTCGAGCATCATCGCTCGGAAACAACTTGGTCCCGCCTCGGTCACGTCACGTTGCAGGGATACAGTGCAGCCAAGCTGCGCTCGAACCCGAGCATCACGGCGCGCCGTATGTTTATTATATACTAGCTTTTGCCCGCGGCTTCGCACGCTCTATTCAAGTAGCTCTGTCCGTCCCCGGGATACCGTTTTCGTCCCTGCCAAATTTCATCAAGATTCGTTCAGCCGGGAACGAAATAAAAAGTATCCTATGTCCGTCTCCTGGTTAAGCCACCTCTCCGCAAATTTTCAGCCAAATCGGTTCAGCCGATCTTGAGTTATAAATAGTGTAACTAACAAGACTTTCTTTTATAAATATAGATATGTATTTTTTTCAAAGTATTTAATAAATATTTACTTAAAAAATATTATATCATGTTTCATTTCATAACAATTTAGAAAAAACCAACAAATAATTTTGACCGGACTTTTGGGTCTAATACTCCTATGTGCGGCGCGGCGGCGGCATCAAGCATAGATCGATGACTGAGCATGCTTTCATAATACGGGCTTAAGAATGACTCACGCTACACCGCGTCCGGTCCGAGCCGCCGCCGGCGTAATGGTAATTTCTTGGGCGAGCCCCGTAGGTGCGGGATCGGCTCGGTGACCGTGCTACGGCTAACACTCGGCTCGGACCGGACGCGGTGTAGCGTGAGTCATTCTTAAGCCCGTATTATGAAAGCATGCTCAGTCATCGATCTATGCTAGATGCTCATGTAAAGTTTTGAGTAAAGACTAATTTTAAAACAATACTTGGGAACTCATGTCAAAATCTACACTCACTCTCAGGTAACGATGCGTTCTTCCCACGTTATTACGTATTATTGGACGGTTACTAAGCAGTAATGGAGTAATTGCCTATTTTAGAACGATTTCAAACTTTCATATCTCTGCCTAGTCATTCTTTGTACTAATCTTTACTTAAGTGTAGTCTGGACCACACGGAAGGCTAAGAAAGGATATTTACGCGCCGAAGCCTTTTTTGTAATAAAGTGCCTAAATTGTTTGAAATCTTTGAGTTTCATTTCACAAAAACCATCAAAACCACAATAAAGTTCTAAAAAATAAATTGTGATAGACAGGTTCATAAGGTAAAGGAACGTTTTTCGCCTGGATAAATGTGTAATGATAGAGAAAACCCTACTCACTCAAGTAGAGATTTTGCTAGAGCAACTAGCTAAGTAGCGTCAGAGTTACGTTCTATAATAAAGATTTACTTGAGCAGTGATTCTAAGCTGGAGTAGAACTCACGTAATGACTGCATGAGTAGCGCGAGAAGCTTTCATAATACGGGCCTTAAAGTGGAATATAACCGCCATACGTGCATTGCCTGACAGGCTGCCTGCAGACTGGCTGTCAGACGACCTGCCAGGCAGCCTTTTAAAATAGCCATAGAATAATGGAAATGCACCGTCAGTCGGCAATGCTCGACCACTTCCTAACGCCGAAGTGTTGGTTGAACTACTGTTGTTGTTCAGATTTTGACTACGACCAGATGGTTTACGACTTGACTAGGTACATTTTTACAGTTACTTGTAACTTTAAAAGTTACTCCATGGTTGGTTTTTAAGTTTTAGGAGCATACGTTCTTAGGTTATCTCGCGAAGAACTAACTAGTCATATTCATTGCACTACCTTTCTCCATACTGAAAAGGTTTAGTCTAAGATAACGCTTTTAGGGTAAAGCTCGCCTTTGTACATGTCCTTTAGGGTATGAACTTTTGTGTATTGTTTTATTTGTGTACAATCAAGATTTTTAAGAACAAATGACAATCGCTGGGATAAAATTGTTTTTGAGTGGAAGCTGCGACTCGGCAAACGTAAATGTAGGACGGAAAAGTGGAACGACCTGCGAAAGACTGCAGTCAGATGCTGGATGCGGGAAGCTGAAGACAAGGCTCAAAGTAGCTCATTAGAGGAGGCCTATGTCGGTGGACTAACATACGTTGATAATGATGATGTTGTTGCTTAGGTTGGTTTATACTCCACTCATTTTGACACAGATTGGACGCAATGCATGGAGTCGAGAGGCAACAATGACGTAACGTCAAATAACAAAACCCACTTCAATTTGTCTTGCTAAAGTCCGCGCCACCACTCAAGTCCTATAGACGCGACGCTGCTATCGCAGATCTATAGTAAATAAAGCAAAATATTCGTTTTATTTACAATAATTATACTTTTCTGGTCTAAGAGGTCTTATTCCGGAATTTCACGGTCAAAATCGCTCCTGGTAGTTATCGATTATTTCACGATAGTGTTCGGAATTATTGTAGTTGTCGTCTTTTACCGTAAGTGTGGAGTACTACCGAGGATAGCTTTTATTTTTATCGGGTTGTAGCCGAAAGTAGTAGGATATAAGCAATCCTGAAAATTCCAAAATTTTATTCAAATCCATGCGTGAAGGAACAAATACACATGTACAATAGGGTATATGCATCGATATTTTATATTGTTTTAAACGATTCTTTAGGTCATTATTTAACCGAGGAATGATAAGACGCTCACTGAATTTCGCATTAACAAGGTAAAAAAAAACAAATCAAAACTACAATCATTTTCGGGTGATAAAAACGCTGCCATATTGGCGCCATGTTTATGTGACGTCGACGTACACACTTGATTAAAACCTTTGGTGACGACCTCGGTAGTGATCATCTCAGGAAAGAGGTTTTCCGAAAAAACTGAAAATAATCGACAATACGAAATGTCAAGTGGGCAGAATAGTGTCAAATCATGGTGCAGCAAGCAGAATAAAAAAAGAAAAAATGTGCACAGTGATGTCACGTCCGCTCTAGTCAATGGGGTAGCGTTTTGAAATTTTGCGATTGAGATTTAAAATATCAATTTTTCATGGTTAAATTCTACAATAAAAACATCTCAAAATGCAAAAATAAATATGTAGATATGTTTCTATATCAATAGAGAATACGTATATATTATTTTAGCCATTTTGAAATCACATGCATATACCCTATTGTACATACAACATTACTGAGGCCTTTGCCCAGCATTGCAACACGCAAGCTAATTGTTACAATATTAGTACGATTAGTTTAGAACCCTATAAACCACAGCACTGTACAACTGGGAATAATATAATTTTCCTGACCCACACTCCGGAAAAATGTTTATTTGTGAGCTGCAAATTCCCAGAATGTTTTTATCGTACAGCGCTATTGTTGTCAAAAGCATTTTTTCACAGGCCGATAACGTCCACATATTGACATAAAACAGGGTTCAGAAGTATTTCGTTAGTGGAGACATGGATTGCTCTTTACTGACATTTATTTTATTTCGCTTTTGATATTTTCGTGGTACTATTGAGCTATGGCTAGTTAATGGGATAAAGGACTTCTTAAACTTGTGTTTTTTATACAAATAGATATACATAGATGATGAAATGGTCAAAATATTTTTTTCTAGTTGTCATTTATTTTTAACAATGATAATAACAATCAAAAAATGAAAACAAATAAGAACTAGCATTAATAATAGGAACAATTGAGCTGACTGCAGACTGTTGTTAACAATCTACAGGTGGCTCGACTGATCCATATAAATACGTCCCTAAGATCTCAAGTCCGCAGAACGCTGGCTGCATTGCCCCGCTATATGACGAGACAATGTTAATTAAATGTGCTAGAGAGTGGAGACCGCGACTCGGCAAACGTAGGACGCCCCTCAGCCAGGGGGGACAGCGGCGACCTGCAAAATACTGCAGGCAGATTCAGATTATGCTGTCGATCTCTGAATACGATCATCATCATGACCTGAATCTATAAATTTCCTTTAAAATGAAATTGCCATAGCCAAATAGATACCTCTATCACAACTTTCAAAGCGAAACCGTACAATAAAGAACGGGATAAAAAGAAACACGAACGTGGCCACTGCGTTTACACAGCGTTAAGCTGGTCGTGACTGTTCCTGCAAAAACGGCAAGTCCTCGCATCTACTTAATTCCAATCACGTACTGTAGCCGCGACGGGCCTGTAAACATATCAAACTAAGCGTATGACAATATGGTAGATTTGAACATACGATGTACATCATTCTATGCATAGGGATTGAGCTGGCTAAACTTTAACCCCCTTATTCATAAAGGTCTGCTAACTTAAAACACTGATTTTTCTCTTTCTATCTTTTTCCATTGAATTAAGTCAGAGTGAGAAATAATACTGCTTAGTAGCTTTTTAAAGTTAGTAGTATAATATGACTGTCATACTCTGTAGAGTAAAAGTCCTTAAAATAAATGAGATTAAAAAAAAAAAAAAAGTAAGTAGTGGGAAAAGACTTGAGGCTCTCATGTATTAACTTTGATAACCATCTTCATAGAAAAAGAAAGCTTTTTATGGACCTTCGTCCTTCGTTTACCCATAATTTAGTCAAGTGCTTTGACAATCAACTATTTTACTTCTATCAGTCTTATGTTTCGGCTTATCAAATACTCACATAAGGAACTCTATAATCTTGCATTCGTAGGGCGTTAATGTTGGCGACACCGCATTATCGTTTTTACACATATTCATACATGTTTCTCTGCACTTTGTAGCAATCAATATTTTTTATAAGTTAGTTTATAATTATTATTGGTTGACCGCAACAGAAGTTATTGTATTCTCTTTGGACCGCAATCTCACCTGATAGAAAGCCGAGATGCGGCTGACAGTAACTATTCACCCTTAGAATTATTATAAAATACGGACAATGTGTAGCCAAAATGATTCGACAAACAAGTCTCAACACTCAACATCCTTTTCGTTTATGCCCACGGGTGTGTGTAAATCACTGAAGTTAAGTATTTGCTAGTACGTAAGATCCTAGGATCTTTGCTAGTCAACACATGCATAGTTTAGTTTTTAGTTACAAAATCAAGAAAATTATTGAATGACACTATCCCTCTGCTCAGGCTACCTATCAAACTCAATTAAATTACATCAATAGAATAATTATAGGTTAGGTATACATGTTGTCTAACCTAGTATCATTGAGGTTCAAGTACCTATTTATTTTACGGTACCATAGAGTTGCTCTTAAGCTTTAGAATTTATTTTTTTGGTATAGCTCTATACTGATGTCGGTTTTCCAATATTATTCTATAGACCATAAAGCCAGGTCACCTTTTGTAAAAGAAGTCAATTTCGCCCAGAGAATGTGTTAATAAAACTTTTTTATAATCCCATAAATAAATCGTAAAGGCGTAAAGTTCCGGCCATCAGTTTCATCACTTCACTGGAAAACTATGACCGATCTAAAACATCGTGAGCCATCAAACAGTTGGTTATCAGGTATGGACGGTCATGAATAGGTTAAAACCTGCGTCTATACTCGCCGAAAAAAATGACTTTCGATTTTAGGAATTTATACGATAGATGAAGCTGTTTGAATAAGAATCGGTCGCGATCGTGTGGGGTCTTTCGTGTCGCAGGCCGTCGGTGTGATCTCGGGTTTATTAGGAGGAGGCATGCGCGCTGCGAAGCCGTCGGCGGCGGCGGCGGCGGCGACAGCCGGCAGTGGCACCCAGCCTACGGCGGAACGCGTTTGCCCCGCCCGCCCTTATTATACCCTCATACTTACGTAAGTCACGTGAAAAAACTTAACACCAGTCGGTTTTGCCGCAAGTGATTTGAATTTAAAATTGAGTGATCGCGAGTGAACTGTGTGCTTTAGATGTTACGTTGAGATTGTGTATTTTATAGTGGAATTTATGAACATTTACATGCTGGAAGGTGAGTGATGTGGATGTTATTTGACTTAGATGTTTTTTTCTATTTGTACCTAGTCAAGTAGGAACAAATAAGAATATAAATAGTCAAATACGTGAATACCTTAGGCGGTTTTGTTTAAATAAATATGAGTCATGAGATTTAATTAATTAATTACATATTTTCATTCAAGTCATCTTAAAAATTCTACTAATATTATACAGGCAATTGGTTGTGAGTAAATTATGTGAAAATGTTTGTAAAAAATGTAAATTGTGTCTCCAAAACTACAAAAAAAATCAAGGTGAAATTCGTCGTTCATCTAGAACATAATTACTGGGTACTAGTAACCGGAATAGACCATGTGAAGCAGCGGACAGCGGTTAGTTTGATCATAATGGCTGTACTTAAGTGTGCTTAATCCAGGTGTCGTATCGGTAGAAGGTTTAATAGTAATTTGGTCTACTCATTCTAAGTCGGATTCATTTATAATAACTTATAAAGCTTAAACCACATCTAAAAAATTTGCAGGCGAAGCCCCGTTCCGAAGCTAATAGGTAGTAATTTGATTTGAAGATTTTGGGTGAAGTTTACTTAGGTATTGATTGCGGTGTTAATACATAGTCTCTGGTAAATGGAGCCCATGGTCAAAACCCATCGATAGCTTATATTAGACACAGATTGGTAAACGCCGCCTACCCTTGGATTGACTTATGCTAATATACAAACCTATAAAGATCTAGTAGTTGTACTAGACGACCTCTGTGGCGCGGTGGGCGATGGCCCGCCTGCGACACAGGAGATTGCACGTGCGATTCCCGCCACGGTACAAATGTTTGTACGACCTGCGGATGTTTGATCAGGGCGTTCGGGATGTTTTCTTTATAATAAAAATATCTATCTATGTAGTGTATCACACTAATATTATAAAGGCGAAAGTTTGTATGGATGTATGGATGGATGTTTGTTACTTCTTCACGCCAAAACTACTGGACGGATCTGGCTGAAATTTTGCATACAGGTAATTCTAATCCTGGAATAAAACACAGGCCTATTTTTATCCCATAAATCTGTTCCTGTGGGATGAAAATCACCTTTTAATGTTTCCATAGGAACAATGCGTGCGAAGCCGCGGGGCGCAGCTATTATATATCAGTTATCGAATACCCATAACACAAGCTCCGTTTAACTTGGAGCTAGATAATGCTGTGTAATTTATCCTTCATTAAAAATTATAAAAAAATATATACGCTATTTTCCGGATAAAAACCCTATGACCCATGGCCAAGTTAAGGCCCATACACCAGCGAAAGTGGCGCCCCCAACTATTATATCTTATTATTACGTTGAACGCAGGAATTTTTAAAAATCCTACGTTCAGTTTGTGGTATCTATTATAAGCTATTAATCAATGCCTCTGTAATAGTTTCATTTTGTAAAGCTTAGGAAGAGATACGAAGTTGCGCTTTTTGGCCACCAAACTCTATTTTTGCATCTCCTCCTAAACTATATCAGATAAAATTATAAAAGAGGTATTAAAAAATAGCTTATAATAGATACCATAAACTGAACGTAGGATTGTTAATAATTCCTATGATAAACGTAAAAATATGATAAAATAGGAATTGCTGTCAGATTGGCTCGGGTATGCGCCTTAACCGTAGCCTAAATGAGTTTAAGTTCCAGTTTGTTTCGATTTTTTTCCATAGGGGAAAACTGGAACAATATGTATTAGAAGGAATTGGTAACAATGAAGATGCCATGTTATGGAAAATACATGGTCAATAATGGTTGTTTAATTTTTTTTTTGCCGGTTTTTACTCTGAAGCACGCCAGGTCAGCAATATAATCCTTTTGGGACTTTTGACAAGACTCCTAATCAATAAGGTGAAATCAATTAAGGCGTTGTTGTTTAGCCGAAGACAACACCAAAACTACTGCATGAAACGAGCTGACATTTGCCCACATAACGAAAAAAGAAATATAACAATCGGTTGCGTATTTTTGAGAATTATAATAGAACCCCTGGACCCTGCAGGCGTATTTTAATTCATTCGATTCGTTTCCGAAGTGAAAACTAATCGAATTTGACGTTTTCGCTTCGGAAACGAATCGAATGAATTAAAATACCCCTGCTGGATTAACTGTAGGCTTTTTTTTATCAGAAATAGTCCTTCGTTTGACCGCAATCTCACAATTCTCACATGATGGAAAGCGAAGATCCGGCCGACGATGTATCACGAAGGTCTAGAAGATGGCTACTCCGGACCACATTCCGAAACACAACTGAGTTGCTTCACGGACTGGCCCAGTCCGGAGGGTGGTGACAAGCCACGGCCGAAGCCTACCACCAGAGGGTATCGCTCTTAGCACCACCCAGAGGACACGTGTAGGGTATCAGAGGGTCAACACCTACGGACGTGAGCGATACTGTCCCCCAAACTGATTGACAAAGACAATAACAATCAAATAATATAGAAACAAATTAGAAATAGTATTTACAATTGAAACAACTGAGCTAACTACAGCCTACTGCAAACAATGTACAGGTATCTCAACTTATCCCTATTATACATACATACATATAAGTAGGAAGCTTCCTTAAGACGCTTTCAGCATTGCCCCGCTGCTATATCAAGCTATTATGCTATTATCAAGCTGTTTATTTAGTAAAAATTTGACTTGTCTAAGTGCTTATTTTGTAAGCCTAAAGAAATAAACGATTTGACTCGGACTCTGACTCTATAAGGCAATGCTGATGCGCTACGCCAGTAGTATACTCACCAGCTATCGGGTCACGCAATTTACTACTTATTTATTATTCTTATTTGCTACTTTTTATTGCATATAACGCGACCCAAGCTGCAAGCAGAATCCAGTATTTATTAAAACCAATACGTATAAAATCACGATGATCCAACGCCCAATAACATCCGTTTACCACAAGGATCGGCTCCACACGCCCTCTAGCGTCCTTGTTATAACTCTGCAAGGAAAATAAAGAAACTTTACAGGTAGAAAAATACGACATAATGAGGGTTTTGTGGTATTAGATTCCATTCTTAAAGGGGAATATTTTACCTCTATTTTATCCTCGTTTAATATAATGACGGTGCTCCAGAGCTCAGGTGTTATTTAAATTGTTGCATATTTTTCGTTTTATGAGATGTTGCAAATTGTTTGTTTCGTAAAAAAGATGCTATTTCAGTTTAAAATTTAAATTGCATTAAATACCCTTTATGTAGGGACGATCACATCTAGTATCTGCTCGCGGCTTCGCATGTGTTATTTTTATGGGAACGATCAGGTTATTTCTGTCCCATGGGAACTCATTTAAGGGAATAAAAGTGTTTTATTTCAGGCCAAGAACTACCTGTATGCCAAATTTCACCCCGTACATTCGGAAGTTTTGGCTTGAAGAGGTATAATAAGCATTCTGACATCTTAACTTTCGCATTTATTGAACGTTCTCAGTGGCAGTTTGGGTGGTTTCTTTTATTTAGCATTAGATTTAGCAATCGTTGACAAAGGGAATACAATAACTTCGTAATCGTTGATTCGATTTGCGTGAAATTTTATAGGTTGATAGATGAGGATGATGGGCCAAATCCGTCGATGGGGGTCCAAAAGGGATAAAATCAAGTTCTATGTAAGGTATACTTGAGTACATTTCAAAATGTTTTGTAATTCTAGCTCGATTTTTTTGGATTTTCGACCATTCTAGTTATTGACGACTTATTAGATAGAGATTCTACGACAGCGTTGATCTTCTAAAATGAATGCACCGATGAGGTATCCGTGAGCTCTCATTTCGCAAATACGAATTCTACAACAATTTTGCTAACATCTACAAAAAAGTGTAGTCAGTATGTCACGTAAAATTTATAATAAAATACCGAAATCATTAAAAGATCTTGATGACAATAAATTTAGGTGTCAATTGAAACAATTATTAATTAAGAAATGCTATTATAATATAAACGACTTTATGACAGATAAATTTTGACATCACCTTATATTAATTACAATTGCGCCTGTTTACTATTATTATTTTTAACATTGTCTAAAATTACATTATACGTCATGGTTAGAATACATAATACATTTAAACTTATCTACTGTAACATTTGCATGCTAGTCTTAGTAGAACATAATTGAAACCAAAATACTATTAACATCTGTGTAACCTACATTGTGTTTAAGCAAATAAACTCTTTACCTTTATCTTTGAAAGTTCCAAAATAAGAAGACAGTTATAACTATTAGACCATTTTCCGAGCAAAACAATGATTAACATATCAATACGCAATTAAGTTTTTTTTTGTAATCTAAATAATAACCGATTCAAAACTTATTGCCGTTTGTGACATGACAGATGACAAACCCCCGTTGTTGGATCTATAAGAAATTAAGAGATGAGCTCTATCACATGAAGCAAAATGCCCCCATTTAAAAACCCTCATGCCATATCTTCGCATCCAAGTAGAATAGACTCATCATGTGGGGTATCTTAGTGATCAGCAGGAAGAGACTCCAAGGGAATTACAAACCGTCATAACTCCGAAACCACTCAGGAGAGACCCCCGTTTTTGAGTCTCTAAGAAATCAGGAGAATGAGCTCTTTCAGACGAAGCCATAAAACCGTCCCCTCTCTTCAAAAACCCCTCATTCCATATCACGGTATCCAGGGAGAATAGACCCATCATGTGGGGTATCTGAGTGATCTGCAGGAAGAGCTCTACAACTTGACTTCAAGGGAATTTCAAACCGTCTTAACCCCGGCACTACTCGAGGCAGACCCAGAAAGACGTTGGATTTCTAAGACATTAGAAGAATAAGCTCTAACATACTATGTATCAATAAACGTCCTGTTGTCAAATTGTTGAGTGGTGCCAACTTAGAATTTACACCACCCCAACTCTTCCCGCGGGTGTCGTAAGAGACGACTAAGGGATGTCCACCGGGGGCGGGCAGCAGCGCCCCCTGAGGAACAATTCTATTACCAAACTGCGATCCGCAACCTGCATGCCCAGCGTAGAGGTTATGGGTATTAACGTCCCTCCCCCATGAGATAAGGGCCAATAAGGCGTAATATCAGGGGGAGGCTTGCGTCCAGCAGTGGACTAATATAGACTGTTGAGGTTGAGGTTGAAGTATCAAATTGTTTGCGTACCTATGTGATACCTACGTTAGAGTTTCCATTATTTTGTAGCTCATTTTAGTTTGAATTCTTAATTAATAATGTAAACTAAATGGACGATGTTATTAATCGGTGGCTAAGTTCCTATTGTTATTTTTCGTTGTGAAATGGACTTGATAGCTCTGGACAAGGGTAGACTTGCCTTAAAACTTGACTTAAAACTTCATAAACCACCCGCGACAATAGTGTTGGGGCTTACTACTAGTACGTAGTATTAAGAGTGTGCCATAAGCAATTTACTTCAAAATCGTTGTTCATCTCAAAATCTGTGAAAACCTTCATATTTAGGGAAATGTCACTTCGATCTTTTGTCTTGAATTACGGATTTAAAAACACGATTGGTGAAAGTTTTCTCGATAGTCGAATTTTTATGAAAAATTGTTGTTAGGCACACATTTTGCTATTTATCTCAGGGACAGCATACTTTTTTCTTCGGTTTTTATTTTACTAAGCAAACTAGAAGTATTTCTTTAGTTATGTTTGTCTTATAATTTTCCTATTGGTAGTTAAATTAACTTGTAATCAGGTAAAAACAGCATAGAGAATTCAGAGCACTTCTGAATCTCTGCTCTCTACTTCTCACTTGCGAGAAAACCATATCTTGTCAGCCCGCTCGATATCCATCTCATAGCGGCATTATTGCACACTCTTAAGAATTATTATACAATGTGTATTGTCGAACCTTGATCAAACGCACTGTGCTGATACATGACATACATTTTTCGAGAATTTTATTGGAGGATTTATAGAATAAATTATAAAGTTGAATACAACATGCAAAAAAGTACACCTAATAGCCAAGTTTTAAAGTTACTGATCTAAAATAAAATAAAAATTGTTTTGTATTTGTCAAAATTCTACAAAAAAAATATTTTTACTAGGCTTATGTACCGAAATTGTATTTTTTCTTAGCTAGGTAGACTATCTAGATTTCAAATGAGACTACTTTGAATAAAATACATCGTTTATTCAAAAAGAAACGAAGAAAAAACCAGAGGAAGTAGTCTTCATTGAAAAAATAATTAGATTGGCTTTTTTTGAGATACACAACATATAATTTTTTTCCCGTTTTTATCAATAAATATATGTCGTGTATCCGCACATTTCGTTTGATCAAGGTTCGACAATACACATTGTATATTCTCTGCTACTAGTTATATATCAACTCTGTGTATCTGTCAATCTAAATAATGATTTCCGTTTTATGAGAGCTCATGATAAACAGAGTGGAATAAACAGGGGAAAGTTATTACACCCTATAGAGGCTATGGGATACATCCTCTCACCAGCTAGGTAGGACCTACATCATAGTGCTTTATGTATACCAAGCACTATGATTTCTTGTGTGATGTAGGTCAGGCAGGCCTGGTAATGCACCATTTCATCACGAGCACTTTCATTTTTTGTATGCAAGCGAGAGTGCCAAAACTTTTGCGCACTGCGTCGTCGCCTTTCTCAGCTGAATATGTATGGGGGGAAAACTTGCCAATTCAAATTCGGTTACTTATTCACCACTGTGCAGTCTTATTGAATTTTTCACTCTTATGTTTCCTGAAGGCCGATTCTCTGTTGGGACGTCAAAAGTTTTTAGTAGACCATATTTTCCCACGCGAGAAATCGTGAAACTTTTTGTTGGTCAGAAAGTGCTTATCTGAATTGGTTTGGTACCGAAAAGTTTGAATGGTTTCATTATTAATTGGGTAGGCACCCAATATTTTAAACTCCAAAGGGTACATAATATAACGGAAAACCTAGCATTATTAAACTTGATAAAAGCTAACTGTTTACGCCAAATTGCTTACTATCTATGACAAAATCTATATAGGTATTTAAGACTAACGTAGGTAAGAGCCTAGTGACTATAAATAAATATAAATAAATAAATGTGAGCTTAGCGGAGCTTGTGTTATGGGTACTAGATAACTGTTAAACATAATAAAATGCACTGCATACATAGATATTATTTTATTATACATAGAAAATATCCAGAACGCCCTGAACAAATATCTGTAGATCGTACAAACATTTGTCCCGGGGCGGGAATCAAACCCGCAACCTCCTGCGTCGCCCACCGCGCCACAGAGGTCGTCAGGCTATCAATAAACTAGTCTACATGTTGGAATTTGGACAGCAACTACAATGGCCAGTCTCAACGGGCACTATTGCTAGATGCGCAAGACATATTATAGTGCACAAGTGTGCTCAAACACAGGTACACTCTCTATTCCCTCACTCTCATAATACGATGGGACGACAGACTGACACGACCGGGGAGTGGTCAGGCGCAGATCTAACGGCTTTATGAGGCACGAACAGCAACTACATCACACTAATATTATTAATGCGAATGTTTATGTCTACGGATGGATGGATGTATAGGATGTATATATCTTCACGCCAAAACTACTGAACGGATCCGGCTGAAATCTTGCACACAGGTCTAAAATCTAAAGCTAAATCCGGAATCAAACATAGGCTTATTTTTATTTCATAAATCAGTTCCCGTGGGATAATAATCCTTAAACCTTTAAACGTTTCCATAGGAACAACACGTGCGAAGCCGCGGGGCGCAGCTAGTAATTATTAAAATGGCAAATGGGGCAAAACGAAGCGCTAAAACCCGCAGATTCCCCGATGTCACATCGGACGATGCGGATTAATTAGCGCATACCTACCTACCTGAATCAGAACACGCCATACTTACCAGCCAACTAAAGCTTAGAACCCATTGCGGCGCACGCATGTATTAGGTACGATGTCTGATTTGCTTCAGTAATGTCAAAGCGTCAATGTCAAGTTAGAGAAATGATACCTATGGGATTAAATTGGTACCTAGATATACCAATAGACTCGTAGCCAGATTCACTATAATATTTCCTGCGCGCATGGGCCCTATTGAGACTGGGTGCAGTGACTGAAAATCGGCTAGGTAGACGTCAACAGTCTTTTAATACAAATAATCTATAATTTTAGGTCCCTGGCATGCCACCTTTATTTAGTTATCTTCATCAAATCAAAACTACGAGTGGTTGGCTCGCTAATATGTAAGCTGCCGCTTTATTAATAACACTTACTCTCTTGATTTAAATTCTAATGAAGACTAGAATTTAAATCGCGGGGCGTGCAGCAACGCGTGCAGCGGCGCCCCGTCATCGCACACGTAAACACAAACATATCGCAATGTACGGTGATGTTTATGGATAGACCGGGCGTGTTTTTTTTCGTTGATTAATACTGTTAAGATATTTTATTCTAATAGATTTGTCCCTTTACTCAGCATTTTGATGGATCCCAAGCTATTGTATTCTTTAGATAATGTAATATTTAGTAGTATTGTATTGTACATAATATAATAACGATTCCTAACTATATTACCTAAATATTCTAGAGCACTTCGAACACTTTTATATTATATAAGTGTTCGAAGTGCTCTAGAATAGTTAGGGACTTAGGTACATTCGTACCAGTGAGCAAGTAAGCAGCAGTGAGTTCTGAGCTTTATGTTTAGGTAGATAAACTCTGAACTGTGTGCCAACTGTACTTTCATATAATACATACTACGTCAGTCAATATCCAAGGTATTCCAATTTGTAGCCTATTGGCAAATCCTTCGAATAATGCAGGCTTGACAAGGAATTTAGATTGGGAATCAATGAGGAGTGAGGGGCTGGTGGTTGTAGAAGAACCTAAGGATGTTTTAGGAACAATATATCTCACAATATTACAAATCACCTTATAATAAACTCAACTACTTAGGATAGTAGTTAACTCTAAGCCTAGTCTAGTCCTTAATCATAAAGTTTATTTCTGAAATTTATTTTACTGCTATGTTTGAGCACCTGAGGTGTTTTTTTTTATTGGAGTTGTGTAGCCAACCACATAAAAAATTGCTTACATCATAAGGGTTATGAAACAGTAACATACTATCTACTATACCTAATAGTAAAATTACTGAGCTATAGCTACTAATGAGTAAAAGTAGGCGTTTTAAATACAAAATTGCAAAAAATAGCATATTTTTTTCGTTTTTTTGGGGGATGTGGGGACCCTCCCCCTGCCCCACACACTCACGTGCAGGATTATCCACAATTTCTGGGAAACCCTGTATATTATATTGGCATTAGATCAGCTTGGCATAACGCTAATGGCCAATATACTTAAATTATATTGTAGCAACAAATCAATGAAATGAAATATTAGTCAGGGAAACCCGTAAAAAAAAAATTATTCGTTGGTTATGCCACAGAACAATAGTAAATAATATCTTATTATGTTTATCCGGGAGCGTACAAAATGGAATGGAATCATTTCGAACGGAAACCTATTATTTCCGTTCGAAATGATTCCATTCCATTTTAGACATTTGCTTCGACAAGGTTCCATTCCAATCCATGTTGCGGATCGTATAAGAATCGAATGAAATTCTATTCGGTTATATACCTATTTATAATATACTAGCTGCGCCCCGCGGCTTCGCACGCGTTGTTCCAATGGAAACGTTGAAAGGTGATTTTTATCCCACGGGAACAGATTTACGGGATAAAACGTAGCCTATGTTCAAAATTTCAGCCAGTACCGTTCAGTAGTTTTGGTGTGAAGAGGTAACAAACATACATCCATACATCCATACATCCATACATCCATACATCCATACATCCATACATCCATACATCCATACATCCATACATCCATACATCCATACATCCATACATCCATACATCCATACATCCATACATCCATACATCCATACATCCATACATCCATACATCCATACATCCATACATCCATACATCCATACATCCATACATCCATACATCCATACATCCATACATCCATACATCCATACATCCATACATCCATACATCCATACATCCATACATCCATACATCCATACATCCATACATCCATACATCCATACATCCATACATCCATACATCCATACATCCATACATCCATACATCCATACATCCATACATCCATACATCCATACCTCCATACATCCATACATCCATACATCCATACATCCATACATCCATACATCCATACATCCATACATCCATACATCCATACATCCATACATCCATACATCCATACATCCATACATCCATACATCCATACATCCATACATCCATACATCCATACATCCATACATCCATACATCCATACATCCATACAGCCATACATCCATACATCCATACATCCATACATCCATACAAAGTTTCGCATTTATAATAATAGTGTAAAGTGTAATGTAATGTAATAGTGTAATAATAGTGTAAAGTGTAATGACTAGCAGCGCCTCGCGGTTTCACCCGCGTTGTTCCCGTTTCCATGGGAATTCCGGAATAAAATATAGCCTTTGTCACTCCCTGAACAGTAAACTTTTTAATGATGAAAAATCCTGAACAGTAAGCTTTTTAATGATGAAATAATTTTTCAAATCGGTCCAGTAGTAGTACCAACTATTTAATACAAACAAACAAACAATCAAATCCTTCCTCTTTATAATATTGGTATAGATAGGTACCTACTACAGTCCATTAGTAGTAAACATTACACGAGTATAGCCTAGTACATTTTGAAATGCCGAATCTGCCATCGATGAGAACGCAAATCCACAAAGCCGATGTTTGACCGAATTTGTGCGGTTTACTTTGTAAACCGCAACATTGTTCAACATTGAACAACGAACGTACAAGTGTCGATATGCCCTCCAAAATGAACCAATACATACCAGCTCCGAAAAGTCAAACCCAATCGAGCGGTCAAGTGTTCTAGCCTCGGAATTATTTGGGATTAAATAACATAACAGTTCATCACACTAATATTATATATGCGAAAGTTTGGATGGTAAAATTCAAGGATGGACAAATGGATGTTTGTTACCTCTTTACGCCAAAACAACTACACGGATCGAGCTGAAATGTTTCATACAGGTAATTCTAATCCTGGAATCAAACCCTTATCCAAATTAATCAGTTACCATGAGATAGAAAAAGGTTCCATAGAAACAACGCGTGCGAAACCGTGGGCAGCAAGTAGTATAAGAATAGATGTGATACCTGTAGCTAACTGGCCTTGAAATGGGAAATTTATATTTTACTACACATACATGAGCCTCCCCTGGTATTGCTAAGGTCAATGTGATATTTACCATGATTTGAGCTTTCTAATATTGGCACAGTGTCATGCACCATGATCACGGAATAACTGTCCCCTGAGAATGTTCCTTACGTGTGCGTGACTTGAAAAGACATTTGTAAGCCTAGAAAGGTCACAAAATTAAATCGTATACTTTTGACAAAACAGTCAAGCTAGGGCGCAGTAACTTGTTGTAAATATTTCTATAAAAAAAATATCGAAAGCACGATCGCTAAATTATCGAGTAAAAGTGTGTATTATTCCAAGCCTAGAACTACCTGTATTAAAAATTTCAGCCCGATCTATTCAGTAGTATTTGCGTGAAATATATATGTAGTTACAAACATACAAACTTTCGCGTTTATAATATTAAATAAGAAAGTAGGAATCGGTAATACTGGTTTGAATTTATTTCTGTTCCTTGATGATTGTAATTTTATTTGTTAATTTAACTTCCTAAAGACTATATATAAAACAATTATTCTTATTGAGGCTTATTGTTTAGAGTTTACACCAAACAGGCACATTTCCATTCTATTTTTATTTTTAACTAAGAAAATAATGCAAAAAAAAAAAAAAACTTATTTAATTTATTTTTTATTAATATTAAAATTTTTATTAAATTTATATACTTTTTAATTTACAATTAAAAAATATTACATGTTACCTTATAACTGTTGGTCATGTGGGTTATTTTGCAATGTTTACATTTTTGTGAACATGGAAATAAGCCCTTTTGAAAAATCACTCCTCAGTTGTGACAATTATACCTATGAAATAAACCACGTTTAACTAGAATGAATATAACAAAGCGTTTTCTATTAGCGAAATAACGACTTTGTAAGTAAAAGCACTAAATCGTTTCATAGAAAACTTTACCTATTTGAGTGAAATTACCTGAACCTCGTGACCGGTTAGCTTGGTTAACAAAATCAATACTGACCCATTTTATAAGGAGTAAACGCCGAGAGGAGGACAATGGAAAATATTCCATTTATGCAAATGAATGGCTAATAGTAATTAATTGTTAAACATTAATCATAGTCGGTTGGTTGCAAAAACGTCATCTTATGCAAATAAATCATAATGGTTGCTTTAAAACCTTGGTTTCGAACCATATGGCGTGAGACTGGCTCCTAGAGAATACGTTCTTTATTAACGAAGATAATTATAACCCAATAATTAGGACTAATACGTATATAAAATTTAAATTATAAGCTGTTATTAATAATTTAAAGTATAAGTGTATTATTCTTTTCTCGATTAAACAGGTCGAAAGGCATATTAGTTGTAATAAATTTTAAAAAAAATATTAAGTATTAAAATTAAAATTAATGCACAATATTTGTAGTAGGTGTTAAACGTCTGAACGTCGTCCCATCAGTATTGCCAAACAACAGCGGGGCAATGCAGCCAGCGTCTTGGGGACGCATCCGACCGGTATTGATATGGATCAGTTGACCTACCTCTAAATTGTTTACAACAGTCTGCAGTTAGCTTATACTTTAAACGCTGACACGCGTAGAGCTGCTACGACATATGTATTTACAGTCAACGAGATACATGATAATATCCTTTCGTACTTTTTTACTTTGTAATTAATTTTTTTTATTAATTTTCTTTATTAGATACAATGACAATTTAATTATTATTTTATTATGTAAAATGTTTATTTAATTTGTTATCATGTACCAATTTTAATGCTGTGACTTGTAAATGATTTTACCAATAAAATGACTATCTGACTATCTGACTACTACAAGTACTATTTGCAAATAATATGTTTTTACTATTTAGATAGATAAATAGATAGAAAATTCTTAATTGCACACTTATTGAAAAAAACAATGGCGGTCTCATCGCTAATGGGCGATCTTTATCAGACAACCGTGGATGGATAAGATCATTGGATAGTACTAGGGGATCTGTGTGCTCATGAAGGTTATATAAATAAAATACTTTATATAGGTACTATATTTATTATTTACTTCAATATGTCTCCTTTTTTTTATTTTGTACGTTACGTTACATTTTTTTTTAAACTAACGAGTAAAATTACAGATTACTGTTACCCAGTTTTCCCCTTGACAAATCCGAGTTAATACTGTATTTTTTTAAGTCCCATTTTCCCCCTTGAGAATCACAGCCCTGGTTGTCCCACTGCTAGCAGTAGGCCTCTTTTCACTTTTCATGAAATGCCAGCCAAGTGAAATCATTAATTATTTTCAAGCATTATTATCATTAATCATTAAAGCCTATCAAGTACTCTAACTAATTACCTTACATCATGTACGATATAAATTAAATCGACAACTGGCATATTTGCGATTGGTTGTAATTGCTTTATTTGTCTGCAATCTCATTATAACGCTGTTTTAATTAATATCTAAATAGGTATGCTTTGGGGAGTTCTGTAAATCTCGTTCAGAAAATAATGATTCAATTCTGCTGCGTGCTGTATCTGTGTGTTTTTAAATGGGTAAATTAGTCGCATTTTATGGTACATTGTTACCGAAGAGTGAAAAGTATGCAAAGAAGTACCATTTCTACGGTTCCGTACCTAATTGTTAAAACGGAACCCTATTACTAAGACTTCACTGTTTGTCTGTCTTTCTGTATGTATCTAAATATAATAATGTAAGTCTGTCACCGGGCTGTATCTTATGAATAGTTGGACAGTTGAAATTTTCACAAATGATGTATTTCTGATGCTTGAACAACAAATATATGGATATTAGCGTTCTGCGAATCTTTATATTTCAGACATGTAATTAAAAACGGGCGTGGCGTCGTTTTCTATTACATGCCTGATATTGAAGAATAGCTACAACTGTAGTAATGTATATAATTATTTTTGGAAAACCTGCAGCTAGAAAATTACAAAGCTATGAACATTTTCTTAGATACATGAGAATTACACGTACCTATGCTGAGGGCTATTTAAAAAGGTTCCACAGGTAAAAAATATATATATTATAAAGAAATACATACAATACTTGCATTCACTTTAGAAAAAAAACCAGCCATGGCACTTTAGCTTTTCGAACGAGAAAAGTAGCTTCGAGTGCTGTTGAAGAACTTGTAAGAATTTATGTGAATGTAGTTTGCAAGACTTTACTGGCTGTAGGCAGCCCGTCGCCAAGTGGGCCCTCGGCAGGATCGACCCGTGAACGTCCACAAAATCAAAAACGTTTTAGATCATACTTTTTAATATCTGAGCGAGCGTTATGTTCTTAAAATAAAATAAAAATATTTAAGGCGTCTAGATGTCTATAAACGAATTCTTGGTCACATAGATTTCGTGTTCTTTCGTTCTCCTGCTATTTCAACTTCTGGTGTTCCGTAGTGCTACCGCTAATGAGTAAAATTAGGAAATAATTACCTCATCCATCGAGCATGTAGTATGTTAGTAAACAGACGTAACCTAAAATTCACTTTGTTGGCGCGTCCTTATAAACGTACTTTATTTTACTGGTCATTGTGGTCCTTAAATAAATATTGCTTACAATTCAACATCTGAAACTCGACGCCAAGCAAGTGAAATTTTTGTTATTTGTGTCGTGGTTTGTTTACTAACATTTTACATGGTCGATGGATAAGTATGGTATAGGTGCTGATACGAAATACTACTAATGAGGACGTCATCTCTCCATTATATCCTATTGTTTGCCCAGCAGGGTCTATAGTGCGAGTGTACAAAATTAAGTTTCACTATAGACCCTGCTGGGCGGGTCTATAGTGAAACTTAATTTTATACACTTAAACAGGTCTGTACACTTCTCTGGAATACAATAAATGATTAAGTATTGAGTACGTGACACATTTTGTATTTTTTACTATAAAAAATATCATTTAGTTCAGTATCACATCCTATCAGCAACAGACAACTGTGAATAATGATGATGATGTTGAAAATACACGGTCTGTACGATTTCAAGTTTATGTTCAGCAAATTAAAAAACTGTTTCAAAAAATCTTATTCGCAATTAGAGATATAAGAAATAACTATTAACTAGCAAAATTCCTTTTCGTGAAAGCTATAAATCTTTCTTTTAGGACTTTTTCTATTCAGGCTACGCGAGAACAACACATAAATACCGCTAACTTTTCTTTTAGCGTATTTTCTGTACATATTTAAAATAAAAAGGTTCCGAGAAACATTCGCCTTTGACTTTGAAAACATCGTTATGTTTGGTTATAGGTTTTAGAAAAATAAATGAAATGATAAAAGATCTTTTCTTATAACTAAGCTTGATTTATGCGAAAAATTAAGGGTAACATACTTGGGACTTTTCTTCTCTTTAATCTAATCTTTTTTCTTAAAGTTAGTAATAAAATTACAAACCGTCATAAAATATGTAGAAGGTTAATATATTTTCAATAAAGTTTCAGCTGGTAACATCATCAAAGCTAGAAAATAGGAGTTTGAATCAATAAAATTATTTCCGTAACATTAGAAAACAAAGTAAATTTAGATAATTAACGCTCCAAAGAAAGTCAAGGAAATTACAAACAAACAATCGTACCAAGCTTATTTAAACAAGATAAAGTACCGAGGAAATAATTTAAAACTCAAGAAGTTCGGCCAAGCTCCAAACTTGGTATTTTGAGTTTGAACTTTTGAATTTATGTTTACCCAAGTGTTGTTTTTTCAACATAGCTTTTTATTATTGTTCTTTAGGAAGCTATGAATATTCTTACACTGAAATGTTTCGTTAAAATACAACATTAAGTTTCAAAGCAATTAATCTTATTCATTTTATAAAATTAATTAATCGACTAAAAATGGGCTGTGCAAAAGCACTCGATTAAATGTCGGAAAACAACACGAAAAAGGCTCTTAATAAAACTGGAAGGCACTCCCTCTGACAGGTCCCTTTATTGATGCACAGATAAGTCCCTATCAAATATTAAATGCGGTCCATTTTGCCCTTTGGGCAGTGGGTTTCTAATGAAAATACCCTTTATTTTCGACTTCCTTTTTGCTTTTTTCATTTCAGTTACTGGTCATTTATTAGACTCGAAATCCTGCGTTTGCAAGTATTTGCCTCGTATGTTTGTCGCTGATTATCCTATTCCATTTATACAGTCTAGAACCGAATAAGGAAAGTAAAACCACAACAAATCTGTAATCTTCAGAATTCTTTGCAAAATATTGTTTATTTCATAAAATCCAAGGTGCCATTTCCTTTTGAATAGTTCGTTACAATCGCGCACAGTCGTCTAAGTGTCCTATTCCATTTATATCAGAACATTTATACACCTTGGACCCAAATGAGGAAAGTAAAACCACAACATAACTGTAATCTTCAGAATCGCTTGCAAAATAATGTCTCTTTCATAAAATCCACGGTGTCATTTCCTTTTCAATAGTTCGTTAAAACGCGCCCAGTCGTCTACAGTTTACTGCGAGTCTCCCGCGATCTTTCGCTGCTGAAATGTGTTGTAGAACGGGCACTAAAATCACTTCCTTATTGACAAATGGCGTCCCTTGTTACAATCCTACATCGTTTTATTTGTACTGTTTTATTTTGTATTTCCTTCCGTTTCTTTGACGTCAAATAATAATAAACTTGTGCGCTGTTGCTTCGTGTAATGAAAGGTTTCGAACCTGAGCTATTTACCGGGTCCATATTTATTCGCCAACGTTGAATTGTTATCTTGTTTTATTAAATGAACATCACAATTAGGCACAAAATATATGAATTATTTACGACTGTCGTAGGAAGTAGAAATAACAAACGTTTACAGTTATACAGTAATTTGTGCACATTCTGAAAGGTGAGTCTATTTGGGACGTCTTCTTTTCCTATACAATTTTGTACAGAGCCTCTATTGTGCGGACATAATAAACGGACGGATATAACCATAATTTAAGAAACGAAATAATAAAACTTGATGTAACTAGTATTCAGGAAAATTGTACCACATTAATGGGGTACGCGTTTAAAATGTAACAAATGATTCTAAATGACAGGGAACTACGCAAATCCTATACAAAAATGAGACGTCATAATCACGTCTCGTTACTTAGGTCAAATATACTCGCCACGCACATTCACATTCCTGACGTTTGTGGAATTCCAGAAGTAAGGCGCAATGTATGCTTAGGTCAATAGTACATGTACCCTGTAGGGCACTGCAAAAGAATATATACATATAAAATGGCAGAATAAAATAAGATATGCTAGGTAGATTTAGATTATAAATTAAATTAAATTAAATTAAATTCATTTATTAATTCAGACACAAAGATCCATAGAAAAGAGCATGTAGTATAATAGGCACATAGTAATTTACAAAAAAAAGAACAAGAGAAAAATCTACTTAAGTTTTGTGCAAGTTAGCCATATCATAAACTGCTGAGTGTGTTTGCTTCCGCGATTCACCAACACAAACGCACTGAGTGCATTTTCATGGAGGCGGTGGGTAAACATTGAACCCGTTTTATTTCCGACATGTTTTAAAATGGATTGTTTAACACGGGTTGGTCGTGCTCGCATCACTTTATAATTCTTTACTATGAAATTCCATATCACACAGTGAATTTGCAGCTTACATTTTTCGAAAACCTCATTGGGCGAACGTCGGCCTGTCGTAATGTTAGTACGATCAGCAGATGGTTTTGTTTCGAGTGTTCTATGTAGGTATGATAAATCATTAGATAAAAAAAACTAAAAACCGACTTCAATTTCATTAATTTTACATTAGTTCTAGGTTTGGCAAATCCCAAAGAGTAAAAAGGGGACGATTGGGATTATTGTTTAAGCAAATTGTAAAAGGATTATCAAAATCGGTTAAATATGGACTAACATAATATATCAACATTGATAAAAAATTACATACCTACAGCCGAAGATAAAACAAATACAGGGCTAATATATAAATAAATAAATAATGTTGGACACATCATTATCTAGATACATAGTTCTGTGTGGATTGTACCACAATTATTTATTGTTTATTTATTTTCGAAACCTTTGAGCATAAGGATCACATGTTTATAGTAAGCGGTAACTATTAGTTCCTACGTATATTATGGTAGTAAAGAATATAAGCGCAAGAGGTTGCGGGTTCGATTCCCGCCTAAATTTGTGTGATCTGCAGATATTTGTTGACGGTGTTGTAACGGACCCGGGCCTATGTGCTTGTAGGAACACCAGATTAAATTTATTAATAGCATCTACAGCTCATCTATTTGTTGAGAGCTTATATCAATGACCTTATTGAACTTTTAGACACGTACAGTTTATGAATTGATACCGTATAGAGCAGTGTGTTTTAAGTTGTGCGGCACAGTTCTTACCCATGTAAAAGGAAGGCCCCAGTCAATTAAGCTGAGCCTCAGGTAGATTAATGGCCTTTTGATTGGTTCTTAATTCGTTCGATATGCCTGTGTCTCTCGGTTTATGGACTTTACCAGAGGGCAGCCTTACATCAATATGATGTGTATGTGGATTTATATTTTTAATTATGAGGAGGCCTCCTGCTGCTACATACGCACCGCTATGTGGGCTACGCATGTGTTACATTCTACTAGAATAGACCAAATCAATTTCAGTATAGATAATGCTCTTATTGACGTAGTAAGTAAGTATTCAAACGAGTATCAATCCATTTCTGTAACTCTGAGTGACTTGGCTGTCAGGAAGGCTCATTCTTTATTTAGAGTGATTTGTCCTTTGATTAAGGCTTTTAATTAACCTAGACTTTAATTGAGTAGCGTAAGCTTTACGAAATCTCTAACTTGTAGGGCAAATTAATATGAAATGTAAACAAACTGATTGACAGGAATTTAGTATTGTTTAATACATATAACACACACACACAAATACAGTAAATGGGCAATAAAATAGACAGAACTTAATCCTAGGATGCACAAGGAAACATACAATAAATGATTAAACAATTATAGGTTTTGATTGATTCTGCCACCCTGGTGCTGTAACTTAGAGCTTTGTTACGTAGCTGTGTAAGCACGAACCCAAGGTTTTAAGTTAATAGGCGACCCGTTCTGTCTCAATAACAGCGCCTCCAAGGCTATTGAAAGCTGAAGGCTTACACTAACCTTGTACCCAGAATCAATCAGAGAATAGTTATGTAAATTGCGAAACACAGTCGCTCTATGAACTCAGTAGAGTTTTACGGGGAAATGGCCTCAAAGATGGGCGGGATTTCTCTGTGGAGAGCACAATAATGAACAGTAAATAACACGATTGATTTCAGTAACAGTGAGTTCTGATTATGTTATCCAAATGGGCCTCTCGGGCTCTCAGTATGCTATATATTAGAGTCACCAACATCAATCGTATGTATACAACAATTATATATCAAACTTAGCTTTTATACTCGAAACAGGAACACACGTTCAACACAGATTTTATCTCTAATGCTAAAACTACTCTTGAAATAATGTATACAATCAAAGGAAAACACTGACGTTAGATCTCTAGACCGCGTATCAATCAACACTATTCCGAAAGCTATTACTCAGACATAACGACCTCTGCACCGTGTTAGAACCTCGAGACCTCCGTATCTCTCCACTCGATCGTGGCGTCTGTCCCGAGCTACCCCTCTCCAAGGGTAACGCAGGCACCACCCTGCGCTGGCGCCACCCCCGCTACCTCCAGGGTACACGTTATCTCCTTGCGCCTTCTCGCTTAGATCATCAACCTCTCTCCCTCTCTCATCGATTGAGAGATCTGCCACAAGATGTCGTTACACGTCGCATAGTCCATTTCACTTAAAATAATGAAAATAAAAGAAACATTAGATAAAAGTGAAATAACTTATCACCGGAAAGATAACCATAATCTCTGTCCTTTCGTGACAGTTAACTTCCAATCTCGCCAATTGTATGGCATGTCAATTTAATAATACAGATGAGATATGTATCTTAATTAGTTTATTCATTTTCGTTGTGACGTCTCCAACGAGAATGAATAATGTTACATGCCTTATATTATAAGCCTTATATAAAATCATGCCACTAAAAGTTATCATTCATTAAACCTAATTAAATGTACAATAATAATCCAACTTTCACATCAGAGCGTTGGGGTCTTTTTGAAACCCAAACACGTGTCGGTCCAATACGCAGAACTTAGCACGATGACGCAAACAATGCTTGGTGCATCTGTTTAATATTTTATGGTCACAAAGAAAGATCCTTTTCAATAGCCAAATATCCTATGAAGCTATTTTATGGATCGCAGCTGCATTGGTCTGTATGAGTCTTTTGTCTTAAAATAGACCCTATAGAATTAATTGCCTATTGCGAGAATGAAGTCTCGCTAAAAATGCTTTGTTCCTTGTAGCTTTTTGGATTTGTTATTGACGTGGGAGAAATTTATTTATTACCAACCTCCTCACGTTCGGGATTTCTGAATAAGATAAAAAAAAATAAGGGCCGCTCGGTTACCTACTTTGCCGATGGCATGTACCATCACATTGTTCTGGATTTTTTCTATGTATATTTAAAATATGTATTGTATTGTATTAATAAGTACCTATATCAATTATCTAGTAACCTTAACACAAGCTCTGCCTAGCTTATAATTTTCTCTTGCTTGGGGCTAGGTAATGCTGTGTGGATTGTCCAACATTATTATTATATTGTATTGTAGTACCTAAATGATAAGGTATAATATTATAAAACAACAACTTTTTAACGGCTGTATATGTGCATACGTACCGCGTTGATATTGATTTTGAATGGCACTGTGCCAGAGTGAAGTTTTGTGCGCTTTGACCATGACACAGATCTCCAGAACAGCATGCATCACATTTGAGGGCCCTACCGCACCGAAATGCCACGGTGACGTCACTGGCAACGTATCCAAACTTTTCACTCTGTTTTGTAAGACAGTGAAAGTCCTATTCTACTACCGAGAGATGATACAGAAAAAGCATAATAATGTATTTTTTTGGCAACCCCAAAATTACAGACACCCCAGAATTCAGACGATAATATAAAGTAAACAAAACAGAAAAAAAACTGATTTCTGGAGGATAGAACATTACCGTGGTCAACAATCCATTGCAACTTAACTGAGAATAGGAAACCCCGTTCTTATTTATATGTTTTGGGCGTGTGATTTTTGCAATTTTGCAAAGCATGCTTCATGAATGTGTTCTCTTTTCAAACGGTTTCAGGGTGCCCATTGTGATTATATGGGGGGCTGGCGTATACCTTTATCTATGTTTGCCATAAAAACGTTTCATATATTTGATCTCATCATTCGTTAGACCGACTCTAACTTATGACCGATGTGGAACTGTGTGGATTGTCCAGCATTATTATTATTAACTAACGTACTGGCACGGTTGGCTGGGGGTTTGGCAATGTCGTCTACTATACAATAGTTTGGATACGTTTTCAGCCACATCGCTGTGGCGTCCCAGTGAGTTAGGGCCTTTTTAGTTAGATTAAAGACGTCTTGAAAAATCTAGTGAAGTTAGAGGTCACTTTCTAGCCGCTGTTATACTTGTAACAATTATATTTTTTTATGTTCTGAATATTTATGGTTAAAATTAACACTTCAGACATAGTTACAACATTACGTAGACAAAAATGCCTGTAAAAGTTTTAAATTCAATATTTATTCTAAACATTGATAATGTATGTGTGTTTGTGTTTTTCCAGAACTAGAACTACCTGTATGCAAAATTTCAGCCCGATCCTTCAGTAGTGTTTGCTTGAAAGACCAACAAACATACATACATAGGATGTAGGATGCGGAGACTACGATTAGAGCACTGGCAAAATACGGTTACCAGCAGTAAAATCTGTGTGGTGCTGGCTTTATTATCACGTGATATTTTATACGGTGATAAATATAGAACATAATATATTGAGTACCGACAAAAACTGCATTCTCGTGCGCTCTTCGATATTTCTATTCAACATTGTATACCTAAAAAAAAGAGACCAACAGAGAATGCGAGTACTTATTTCTCATCAATACAGACCAAAGAGTGCTCGCGACTCGAACACGTATCGAGCAGATTATCGAAGATTAGCCCTCGTTATACTATATCGATTTGCAGACGGTGAGAATACGCTTGTTTGATATGTAACAGGTTCTTCCTAAAAACACCTTTGCGATGGTACTATTGGGTACATTTAGGTACCTCGAGTACATTTAGGTATTATTGACATTAGCTATACCATAGACTAATTATAATTAGTAAGTCTATGGCTATACCTACTTTTTATTATTAAAATGGAAAATTGCGTGCTAAGCTATTAAAAATATATACGGAACTCCTATTGCTTGAGTCCAACTGTAGTATGAAGTTTTATGTAGCTTTTCCTAGAAATAAGTCGTTGTATGTCGAAATTGTTATAACAACTACCTACCTACATACTACTGCAGTTTAGTGAAGAAGTTGTTTGTAGTTTTCTCAGAAATTAGTCAGCTATTCAATAAGAAACCTTTCCGGAAATGAAGAGCGACCGACCGACCACGGCCAATAAACGCATTAAATCTTTCTGAGGCGTTCGATTTGCATTACGAAAATTGCATTTTGACTTGACGGTGACTACCAGACGCCGGATGTTTTGCAGAAATGTTGTAGACTATTTCTTTTTACCTTATTTTTATAAGGCGGCAATACTTTTTAAGTTTTTATAAGTATGTATGTTAGTCTCTAAGGTATTTATCATATGGGCCCTAGTTAAGTTACTTTGTACTTGTGTTGTGATGCCTTGAAATAAATGATTATTATTATTATTAATACTCACCCAGGTTCGCGTCTTTGGTAATATAACCAAGTTATCAAGAGAAGAACATGATCCCCTTATAAACTTGATGAAATGCTCACAAAGGAGGATGAAACTAAGCAAATGCAGACTACGAGTAAGTTTATAATCTTGCAATTTTGATAAATGCCTCGTAGTTGTTGCCAGTTTCAAGGAATTGGAGTTAAAATGAAATAGTGAGCAGGTTATTAAGAGTTTCTCCTAGTAAAGCTTCTTACCGTTTATCCCTGCCCGCCAGCCGGGACAACTTGCACCTAAAACTAAGCTTACCAATGAAGCTCTAAGACAGCAATGTAAGCTCATGTACAGCCTGGGTTTTTATTGGAAGGGAAGATACCCTAATCGGTGTAGTTACAGAAAAATGGTCTTTGGGAAAGTTTTGTGTGATTTCTGACTTTTAACACTCCAACCCAGTCCACTCTCTAGAAGTTTTGAATAGGATTATTAAGTTTTGGGCTAAAATGCATACTTTCTTCCATTCTGTGTTTTTTTTAATCTTTGATTTGGGATAAACATTTCTCTAAAAAGTGTGAATATATCCTTCGTCTCCTTACAACCCTTTCTAAAAATACACTTCATATAATTACCTTTCGATCCTACTTTCGATCAGGTATTTCGGCCCGGCGGAAATTTTGATCAATGTACCTTTACGAGCCATTTATTAGTCAGAACCAAAGTTATAAAGCCATGGTTGATTAAAACTTTTCAGTCAAGTCTGCAATCAACCTTTTCTCCTGATGCCAAGTTTAAATTAAGAAAAAGAAAAGAACAGCAAGTCATCCTACAATTTTAAATGTCACACTTCAACAAATTTTCCGTGTAATAAAACAGTTAAAAAATCACAAAAATTGTTAGGTATTTAAAAATATTATGTAGGGCATCTAAATTTTAAATTGGTATTCTTTTGCATACGAAAATCGAGAAAAATGGCTTGCTGTTACCCGGATAGTTGCGGCGAATACGCCGTGACGCCTTGTTTGGTGTCACCGGCGTACCCGAGGCGATGCTGCGAGGTACAACCGTTGTGCTACCCTTGCCTGCCTTGTACTCCCAAGGCAGTCTATTGTTGTGAGAAGAAATCACCCAAGCCATGTCGGAAACCTGAAAAGAGTCGGCACCATGAAGAGGACTGCTGCGAACCGAGGTATTGCAGAGAAAGGTCCCCACCTCGGCACTCCAGGCCACGGTCTCGTTCGCCACCGCCTCCTCGTCGATCTTGCCGACACGAAGACTGCCATGAACCCTGCTGCTACCCAACATGCAAACCAGTCAAAACGCAATACGTCATACCATGCTATAGATACGAAGATGGCCGCATAGTAAGTTCATTCTTCATTGAATCGTTTGGGTTATGTTCTTAGCACGTTACAACAGCTTACAGGTCCTCATGCCGCGAAGCGCTGCCTGTTATGGTTATGGATTATCAAAAGTCACATACGTTTTTGTGGAATTTCGTAGAAGTTTCGTGCGTATTATTTATGAAAAAATAACGGCAAACTATACTTGCATCTTTCAGACGGAAAATATATTTCGTGACGTGATAAAAATTATTTTAATTTTATCGGTTCCTATCTAAACTATAAAAAAATCTTTCGTGCAAAAGTTTATATTGAGCAGGTCAAACATTTAAAATAATCAACAATGAAAAACCACTTAGGTAAACAATCCGCTTTTTTTTTGCTGGCTAGGCGTCGTTGGAGTAGATCACTATTGTTTTGTTGTTGGTTTCAGGAACAGTACGTTCCGACCAGACACGGTAGGCTTCCGAAGTCCGCGTACCAACGAAACGGAATGCAGGATCAAATTCACGGTTATAGAGGAGCAATGCGGTTTTTGTGCGCGTCCAGGACGCCACAAGGAGACTGCTGTGTTCACACTATTATCACCCCGTTGCAAAGATTATTCCCTAGAGTAACGATGGAAATGCAACCTGTCAAAAAGAAGAAAGATAAAAAACCTTAGTATGACCCCATTTATGAGTATTTAGAGATTAACCGATTAACATATTTAACGCAACTCCTAGGCATGTCCATTGCCGTCCTCTGCTTTAAAACGGAACGGAATGCAAGATATGAAATTCGGAGAGAGCGGGGGGATTTCATATATTAGAAAATGTTGGCATGATGCAACCTGGAGCGATCACCCGATAGCTATCCCAGTCAAACGAATGAAGAAACTCGCTGCCAAAGTCCCTACGAAAAAATAAAATCGGTGCGTAGATTTTGATTGCCTATATAAAAAACGCCGTATTTGCCTCCTTAAAACGTTAATGCATTGGTTTACCTAAGCGTAGGTGATTCGGATTTACTAGCAGTTTCCGCGGGTACGGTAATGTACGCAAGGTGGCTAAAGGGCACTGTCTGGTCCATTGCAGGTAAGCAAGCTGCCCGTGTCGGCGTTCAAGCGCAACGGAATGCAAGACCAGGAACACTCGAAGCTGCTCGGTACTACGAATTTCCTCTCCCGATGTCCCCGGGATGTTTCGATTGTGTGTGACGTTTGCACAAAACGAGTTAAAGTGGGCGATCCGGCAAAAGTACCTAGTTGCTCCCGAGCCCCGCTCGGTTGTTGTATGCTAAAAAAGAAACCAATTTTTGTAAATCTAGAGGACATTATCGATGATTAATGAAATCCTTGAAAATCTTTATAAATCATGAAAATACGACGAAAATAAAACAACTTAGCTCGTGAAATGAGTAATGAATTTTACGGGAATATAACCATGTAAGCGGATTTTTAAGTTATCGGGTTTTATTTGAAGTTTATCGTATTTATTTTTCAGATGTGTTAACCAAGTTCGCTCAATTGTTTCAATTTCGTTTTTAAGCCTGAAATATCCGACTCCAGGGCAAAACCCCACTGAAAATATGTAAAACCCCACTGTATCCCTTCTTTTCTTCTGTTCTTTATGAATTCGCATAATAATTATATGATTTTGACCCTGAACACTTGTCATATTATGACGTAATTAATTCAAATGATGTTTTGTATTGTTACAGAATCAACCAACGTTGCTGATGCGACGAGCATGTGAAGTGGCAATTGGCTCGCGCACACGAAGAAAACCGTTTGTAGAAGAATCCTACTGCGCAGATGAATTCAAGGAGGTTCGCCGGTACGCCGCTGAAGATGAACGGGTATCTACCAGTTAGTTTTATTTACAAATGTTCCAACTTATCTTCAGAAAAAACAGTTAAACAGTTTCACTTCAACGCATATCTCCGTTAAACAGCTTATTATTTAAATTCCTAATAGAGAGCAGTACTTTATCAAAAACAAATCTGTTTGAGCGCCACCTGAATTGATTCCCACGCAATATCCTTTAGGAAGTAAATGCAAAAAGCCGAATGAACGCCGCAAACGGTACCTCCGGCGCTACCGTCGTAGGAATTCAATTTCATTACAAACTGGTCTGCAGCTAGGAACATGGTTTGCCTCCGCCCCTGAGATTAAATCGCGACTTTCTGGAATAATCGAACATCGGAGTATGTTCAGTGATTAATACGAGAACTTTCTATGTCACTATCGATTCCATATTCTCTTTAACAAACTTAATTCCTAACTTTTAGAAATAACTGTTCAGAAATCAGCTTTCCCGGTGAATGCGGAATTTAAATCGATTTGGTTTACAGCCTATTTTCGAGCTATTTACGCAAGATTAGATGTTATTCAGGAGTATACGGTTGTTTGGTATGTTTCTGACATCGATCGCGTCGACTTCAGACCGCAATGTTTATTTGGCAAACACGGCTCAGCTTAGGTTGTATTAACATTTAAGGTCAAAAGCTTGGATATGAGACATCAAAGCTCTAATGACCTGAATGCTAAATTATAAGAGATTTTTTTCGATTTGGTTAAACAAAAATACGAAATAAGAAAAATAAAATAAATTAACGAAATTTTATATCAATTTTAAGACTATGAAAATTAAACCTAAATTATGAGCTGCCTTTAGCGGGGTGGTAATCTCAGGCTTCCCGATACTAAAAACCGTTCGAATTCGTGATTACGTTACGCCTCAAGCGATTAAGGCAAAGCGCTCTGTTTATGAGTTAGTGACGTATACCTAGTACGATTAATCGCGTTCCCAGTAAGATTTGGAGAGGCTATTCTAATAATTTTTTTGTCTGGCAGGGTAACTGTTGCTTCCACTACGAAAAAAAGAACACGTGTTCTGATACCGACTGCTGCGCTGCCTACTGTCCTCATTGCAATTCGTGTCACGATCCTTGCTTGCCTTGTCCGGGTGCTTGCAAGCCCCGGTGCCAACGTTGCTGCCCCCACACTGTGTCAAGCCCCCAATGCTGCCCTTCCACTGTCTCGAGCCCTCCATGCTGCAAGTACATGGACTGCGTTGCAGCGGGGGCAATCACCAAGAACGGATCTTGCTGTTATTATTGTTAACGTGAATTTGTTTGGTTTTGGTGAACGTCTTGCCCTACACATTTGGCGGTTATTAAATGATAAAAATAACGGTTTTAGCATTTATTTATTAGGTAGGTAAGGTAACATAATAACTATTTTATTGGGGGCGAAGGAAAAAGGCAAATAAAACTTATAGCATACCATAGCGCGCTGTTTTCAGCTTGCCGCATCCAGCATCTGATTGCAGTATTTCGCAGATCATCATCCCCGCCAGTTCCACATATCCCTACGAATCTATACCTACTGGTAGGGAAGAACGAATTTTTATCCACCTATAACTACTAGGGGGGAAACGTGGATGTTTACTTGTATGCATTTCTACTGAGATACAGTACAAATACGTTTTTGTACAAAGTTAGCGATAACCTTCACATCTCCGTCTTGCGGTTGTCGGTTCTTTACGACCCACTGTCTCTTCAAAATTCATTGAGCGAATTAACTTTGGTTCTCTGTTGGTATTCGTCAGTATTCGTATTCGTTGTGAATACTATCGTGGAGAGAAGCTCCGAGCACAGCTTTTTCCATAGCTAGCTGGCGCTTTGAAGCTTTAATAGCTTTGATCAGGTGGACCAGCCCCGCTGTGAATGTCCTTGTCTCGGCTCCGTAGCGGGTGGTACGCACAGATTGAGAACTTCGTTTTCACGCATTGCGGTATGGGTGACGAGAAGACTCTTACGTAGTTTCCCAAACGCTGCCTAGCCTAACTGGATCCTCCTCTTGTCCTCTTTCTTGAAATGGTTTTTACCTAACCGCTGAATCTGCCCGAGGTATGTGTACTCTGAAAAAGTTTCCAGTGGCCATGTACTATGACCGGCCCTGGATCAATGTGGCCATTGTTCATGACTTTATTTTATCTAAATTCATGCCAAGACCGATTCATTGCAGGGTGTGGCTAGGTTATCTATCCAACATCTGGTTTAGCTTCTCTTAGACCCTGCCGAAGCCTATGTCATCGGAGATGGCAGGTGTGATGTTAATGTATAAGGGCATTATCATCACACCTGCGATTCTCTGCTGACAAAGGTTTTCTTTCCAGTCCAGCACCTTCAAAATATAATCCATCGCGCTAGTACGATATGCGATATACGTGCACAGTTTCGGGATACGACGTCCCCCTGTCTTACTCCGGTGCGCAATTGGATGGGTTTATGCCCGTAATTGAAAACTCATGGTTCCGGCCTCGTAGAGACATCTCAGCACCTCGATATAGTCTACTTGGCGTTGCTGTAAAGATTCTAAAGCAGTTCAGTTATCGAAGGCCTTCACATTTTTTATATTCTTTGCGAATTCTGTATAATCTGCCAGTATATGGTGCTATATCCTCCTCGCAATCCCGTCTGTTTCCGTGGTTCGAACTTGAGTCTCCTGGCGAGAAGATTTGTGACCACTGATGAAGGAGTGTGTAGTTTTTAAGGAGGGTTTCATCTCCATACAAGTTACATCTCATAAAAGAGCACCACCAAACACCACGCCTTTAGAGCGCCTTGTGATATTCACCGGGCACATCCTGCTTAGCTAACATTCAATCACAATGGAATGGAATAATTACAAGTGATCCGAACAAGTAGGTACCATCAGAGCTCTGGGAAATGAATTACCAATTTGTAAGCTGCTGTGGTAGGTACTGCACAGTTAGGTGTTTGCCGTGAATATCGCAGTGTCGTGCATAAGCAATTTGCATGCGAATGCGAAGCGGCGCGGTGTGGCGCGAAAATAATAAACAGTACATCCAGAACGGATGTAGTGTTTATTCTACGTCCTACGTGCGGGTAGGACACCGCCTGGAGCAATAAACTGGTTAGAACATTATACCTCTGTATATTACCTATGTATCGTATCACGACAGATAAAGCGTATATAAATGCAGCTAGATCAGACTCTTGTGTTAGGTTCATGTTAATCATACTCTAGTATGAAATCCAACGAAAATGAAAAAAGGATTTGGGATATTTGGTGTTAGTATTTACTTTCAATTTCATATTGTTCTTAAAACTTTAATTGATTTAAAAATGTCTGTTTTTATAAAGACACGTATTTCAGCCAAGTCAAAAGAAATCGGTATTTACGGTTTTGTGGCAGTGTATTTACACAAAACTTTGAGCTACATTTGACAACCCTTAATCACAATGAGTTTCATTTCAGAAAACAAACGGTGGACGGGATTGCAAAACTTAATCAACTAGAAAAAGGAAGAGATTTGTAATAAAACCGCAATAAACTAGATGCGGCAATAACACTAAAAAGACTTTTAGATTCGTGAAATGATGCAAACCGTGTGTTTTACTAGCAGCTTGCAAGTGTGTGGTTTGGGTTAGAGTGCGACCGCCGTAATCGTTGTGAAATCATGAGAGCAGTGACTTTTTTTATCAGTGTCAGTGAGTGAACCTTGCAAGTCACGAGTAGGCAGATGCGAGTAGTGTTTACAGATGATGCAAGCAGTGTGTTTTGTTTAGAGTGTTTGCGAGTGAACCTTGCTAGTCACAAGTCGCAAGTGTTGGGTTCAGATGCGCTGATCATGCGAGCCGTGAGATCTATAAGCAGCGGTTGATGAGTGAACCTTGCAAGTCACAAGTCGCAAGTCTTGGGTTCAGATGCGCAGGCGACGGTGGGCGGCGCGAGGGGCGCGGTGACCATGCGCCCGTCGCTGAGGCTGCTGCTGCTGGCTGCTGCGTGCGTCGCTGCCTCTGCGCAGATCGCATGGACACCTATTTTCCTAGATGGCAGTAGTGAGTATGCTTTACTCGTTTTATAAGCTTCACCTGTAAGCCTTCCCATTTTGCTGCAGATGGAATCTCTCCAAACTTAATCTTACACTTTTGGTCGCGTGGTTTGAAACCAATCAAGCAGAGTTTTCACAAAAGCTGAAAAAAATAGGCTTTGCCTTTGCCGTGCACTTATGACTAACATTGCAACTACTCTGGGACGTTGTTAATCACAAACTGATAAAGACATCACGATCCTGAGCCAGTTGGATCCACGCTCCATCGAAGGTTGCCATGGTTTCCTTAATCTACTGCGACGCCTAGCCCTGTCATAAGAACTTTAAACTGATAATAATATTTTAATTATCTCTGTCTCGCACACCTCGTGGAGATGTATCATATTTTGCACCCGAGGATGATGATGATGTTCAGTCACCCTGTTCAGTATCTCTTATTCACTTTTATTAGTTTTGGCCTCATGGATGCCTTCCAAAGGACTAGGTGACATTATGACTATTTTACGATTAAAGAAATGATAATAATAATTCCTCTTTTAAAAAGACATCGCTCAAAGCGGTAAAGCCGCCTTGTAGAGTCTGTTCAAAAAGAGAAGCGTCGTGGAAATTGAGCGCACACGTGTGCCAATTGACAACTTTTGTTGCGTTGATAACACTGCTCTGTCATTACAGTACGACTTATAAGAGCAGGATAAGTATATTAAATACGTCATAAAAACCATTTTTACAAGGCACGGGACTAAGCGCCTCTAAAAGGAGGCGCGACAGATAGGATTAAATGAGACCGACCTTTTAAAGGTGGCCTGACATATGAGAGGCTACGACGCTTCTCTTTTTGAACTGACTCTACTTCCTTGATCAGTATATTTTGTGTTTGTGTGCGAAAGTCTACCTATCTTATGTATATGTGTTGGTGTAGGTCAAGTAGACCTATGGACGCAGGCGTCGTCGGGGTGCGCCTGCGCCGGCGGCGGCGACGACTGCGCGTGTTGCGTGCGCGACGGAGCCTGCCCCTGTGGGGACGAACAGCCGCAGCGGTGCGCGCAGTGCGGCCTTGAACAGTACTGTGCTAGTAGTAAGTTATAGTTCTAGTATACTTACAAAATCACACTAATATTATGCGAAAGTTTGTATGGATGAATGTTACCTCTTAACGCTAAAACTGCTTAACGGTTCGGGCTGAAATTTTGCATACAGGTAATACTAATCCTGGAATCAGACAAAGGCTACTTTTTATCCTATAAATCAATTCTCCCGGTGGGATATAAATCACCTTTAAACGTTTCCATAAGATCAACGCGTGCGAAATGCGGGGCGCAGCTAGTATAATAATAAATAAGGGTAGATTGTATTTCTACCAATAAAAACTCACTCGCAAGACCTTTAGTTATTCCATGATCATGGCGCATAAAACTGTGGCAAAATATTGGAAAGCTCAAAACTCAAATCGTGGTAGACACCCAGTTGTAAATGACTTTAGAGTTATCTAGTGCGTTAATACTCTGTCCAAAGAAAAAACCTTTTTTAATCCTACAATTCGAAAGGTGGCGCGGATCTTTCGCGGAGCGGTTGTCAGTGGTATGCCATGCACTAAGCGATCAGCACGACCTATCAGCATGGCCATGCTACTTTAATGACAGCCCCACGTAAAACGGGCTTTTCATTTTGGTTACACTATGTTTAGAGATAAAATAAATCAAAGACTTACTGTGCATATTCAATATAAACAGCATTTCAACTGGCAATCCCACCATATTTGTTCTTGTTTTTACGTTAAACATAGGAATATTCAGAATTGGGCATGTTTATGCCCAATTTGTACAGTTTAGACGAATATGCGAAAATAGAGTTTAGTGGCTAAAAAGAACTTCACATCTCTGCCTAAACTAAATAAAAAAAAACTATTATAGAGGCAAACGCTTATAATAGACATCACAAACTGCCCAAAGGCTTTTAGAAAAATAGGTATGCAATTTATTATTTTTTACGAATTGGTTCCATAAATACTTAAACGCATTCCGCATTCGATATTTTCAGGACGCTTAATTTAGTTATTCATTTTAGCTTTGTTACAAGAAAAACAGCGCGAGAAGCACCCATAATAATTATAATTTGGTACCTACATAAAGTCTGTTCAAAAAGAAAACCGTCGTGGGAATTTAGGGCACGCGTGTGCCAATTGGCAACCTCTACAAGATTGAGTTACCTACCTTTATGAAATACGAATGAATGAATGAATGAACACTTTATTGTACATATTAAATAAAATATACATCTAAATAATACAAATGAAAAATAAAACCGTACAATAGGCGGCCTTTTTGCTTAAAGCAATTTCTTCCAGGCAACCTTATTAAACAATAGATATAATAAGGTAAGTAAAGAGTTGATAGCACAGGAGCAAACACTATAAACGTTTTATCCATATCATAACTAGAACATTTTACATACACATCATACCATAAAACAAACAATAGGTATATTTATAAGATATAAATAATGCTGTGAGAGGAGATAGGAAAAAAATATTTATTCTAATTGCTAACAACTAAGCTACACTGTCATAAAAAGTAACATACGTAAGGGCGAATTATAAAGATAAAATCACGGTTTAGATAGCGGATGATAGAAAATGGGACTTGAGTACTGAAATGGTTTAATAACCGCCAGATCACCGCTTGACTGGTATATAAATTAACTTTTAAGCAATCTGATTGGTGTTTCAAATGTTTTAGCAGGTGTACGCAAATATTTACCCCAATCATTAATTTGTCAGCATGCCAACGTGATTAGCAAATTCGGTTAGCATCAAAACCCGTCGTGTACACACGTTAACTAATTAGTCAAGTACAAGTGTACCTATGTGTGCCAGGCATCATGTTTATTTCTACATATTAATAAGTGGATATGTACGCAAATGAACTCTAACTCTGTTAATATTAATCACTCTGATAATTAGAAATGCGAAGGTTTAGATGGATGATCGTTGTCAAAACTAGTGAACGAATTGGACTGAAATTTTAAATAATCTGGTGTTAGATCGGAATTAATATATAGCCACCTTCCTCAACCTTAACCTCAACAGCCTGTATTGGTCCACTGCTGGACGCAGGCCTCCCCCTGAAGAGCGGCTTGTCACCCGTTTATCTAATGGGGGTAGTGCCCATAATCGCCACGCTGGGCATGCGGGTTGGAGATCGCAGTTCGGTGGTAGAATTATTCTGCAGGGGTGTTGATGCCCGCCCCAATGGATATCCCTTAGTCGCCTCTTACGAAACTTACGCGAAGACGGATGGTGCAAATTCTAAGCCAGCACCACACAGCTACCTCAGCACCTTATTATTATTGCTACCTTACTATTTACAAATTATCCCGGAAAAACGCGGGCAGAATCTGCTCCATAAATGAATTTATTTCGGTAAACAATAGTGGCTTATAAAGACCTTTTGGTGTTGCCCCTCTTGGGTACGGAAACTCACAAAATATTTACCTTCTCTCCAAGCCGAAACATACCGGCCATTTAACTATGAAAACTCGAAATATTAAAGTCTTTTCGGTTGTGTTGTTAGGGTTTTTTTATTTAGTTATCCTTATGGCTAGATTCGTATAATGTATAATAGCAGACAACGGATTTCTTACCCTATTAATGCAGTGTATTTTTGTCAAAACTACATCAAATTAAAATGGGACCACAAAGAAAGCACCAGCTTTCATATAAAAAAGAATCATGAAAATCGGACCACCCAGTCAAAAATTATGAGGTTATAAACATAAAAAAAATACAATTGAATTGAGAACCTCCTCCTTTTTTTGAAGTCGGTTAATACGTAAGTCAGAGGGTTTATCTGTCGTACGATCTAAACGAATGGACCGATTATGATAAAGCTTTTTGTGGGTGACAAGGGTGTTTTTATCAAGATTGTTCATAATTTAGTTTAAAATAAAATCACCTTTCTGTTTAAAAATCATTACTTTACCTAGGACCACCGCACCGTTCATGCACTAAGGTTTAAAGTAATAAAAATAAAACCCCCGTATAGGTAGGTACGTCCTCTTGGACGTCGCGTGTACTCTACTATGTTAGCCTTTATTTGGCCTTACAATTAGAATTAGCCTATAACATCACACTGTTCACTGGGATTAGAGGGAGGCCCTGCCTGACAGGGCAAGGGCCTCCCTCTGATCCCTCCATTCATCTCGATTTAGAGCTAGATGTTTGTTTGACCTTATTCTAGCATAAGTTTTTCATACGCTATTGTTGGATTACTTATAAAAATATCAGCTTATCGTGATTCAACGTCGTCGGTAGTTAGATTTTATGTGAATTTAGCTTGTTTGTTTTAGTGTGCAACATCACCATCGATTCTCGAATCCTCAAGAGTAAGTCTGGGAAGACTTTTGGGCAGATCAAGTCACCTTCCATCGAGGGTCCAGACTCATGCTCGTACTTGCTGCAGCCTGATGCTGGCCAGAGAGTGGAGGTCCAGCTGTACAGGCTGGTTTCCGTGGGAAGGTTTAATGGCACAAGGTATAAGCACAATAAATGTGATATTATTCGTTAAATAAATCAGATTAGAGTACTGGAGTTCCATAAAATTGCAACTAATAAAAAACAAACTACAATGTCAAAAGTAGAAAGCTAATCAATGCGTTGCCCATATTATAAAGTGGTAGGTAGGTAATGTTTGCAAGTCTTAGGTGGCAATCTCCGGACATACATGTTTGCTTTTGGAAATGACTAATGACTAATTGAAAAATTCGTTATAAACTTACGTAATATACGTTTTCGATAAATTCGTTGAAATACAACTATTTTACAGTAAAATATTTCTCTTTTCATCAGAAAGTTTCATAATATGGAAGGAGATATGAAAGTAAAAAAACATGTAAATCAAAGAAATAAAAAACAAACTGACAAGACAAGAGTTGGAAAAAATGGGAAAAGTCTTGAGTTCGGCTAGATAGGGGTTCGTCAAGCCTCTATGATCAATGTCCCGTCAAATTGAATATTGGGATTTGGGACGCAGTTCGATGGTCCATCCGTATTAGAACTATTTAAGTTTGCCTTTACGGAGTTAGATTTGAATAAGAAAAGAATGTAACCATATGAAACTATCCAACCAACGTTATACAAGCGTTGTGGCAGACGCAGGATGTGGAAAGAGACTAGTAGACTTATTTAAGAATGATTGATTCACAATAGTACTAGACTATAAACATATATCGAAGAGAAATAATCAGCACCGCTACCGCAAAGCAGAAAAGTAATCTATTATGTTTAGATATACTTATCGCAAGCTTCAAGCGAGTGGCCCGCAGGCTATCTGTTTTCTGAAGCCCTCAATATTAAATGGATCAAAATATTAAAAAGAAAGAAAATAATTCTATTTGAATGCTCATTATAATGCGGTGAGCGGCAATGGAAAAATTCAGCCATTATTTAAGAGGTTTAAGATGCTTCCGTTACCCTGCATCAGAGATGTGTGTCTTTGTCAAGCAGTACCCTCAGTATTTCAAAACACACGCGAAAGTCTTGACTAGACACATAAGGCATAAGAATAGACTGTTGTTCCCTCCTTGTCGGCTAAAGCTTGTTAAGCGTAACTCCTGCTATCATGTCATTACTATCTTTAATAAATTATCAAATAGTTTGAAAGATTCGATTAGTGGATCACGTCTCGTTACTAATAACAAATAGACTCAACCCTTTGATCTACTTCAACTTTAGGAAGCCTTTGCCTAAGCAGTGGAACGATGGAGGCTGAACAAAAATAAATTTGAAAGGTTTAACAATAAAATGTCCTTATTAGCTGTGTAGGTGAATGGCTGCAACTAGGCAGTGCCAGTGCTGTAAGAACTGATGGTGCAGCGGAGATGATGCAGCGACGATGTAGGCTGAATAAATATTAATTGGAAAGGGTTAACAACAAGTTGTCCTTTACAGCTGTGTAGGTGGATGGCTGCAACTAGGTAGTACCAGTGCTGTAAGAACTGATGGTGCAGCGGAGATGATGCAGCGACGATGTAGGCTGAATAAATATTAATTGGAAAGGGTTAACAACAAGTTGTCCTTTACAGCTGTGTAGGTGGATGGCTGCAACTAGGTAGTACCAGTGCTGTAAGAACTGATGGTGCAGCGGAGATGATGCAGCGACGATGTAGGCTGAATAAATATTAATTGGAAAGTGTTAACAACAAGTTGTCCTTTACAGCTGTGTAGGTGGATGGCTGCAACTAGGCAGTACCAGTGCTGTAAGAACTGATGGTACAGCCGAGATGCGGCTCTGTGGAGCCAACGAGCGTTACACGCCCCCAGTTGTCCTCTTCGCAGATCACGGCGCTTCTACGCTTGAATTCAAGTACGTGTTCAAATTTTACCATTACGTGTACTCAAAATTATGTCTTTTGTGTTCTATTTCACACTATTTACTCATTATATTACTTAAAGTGCTGTGTATCTATAAAAGCTTTATGTGCTAATTAATCGACAATAATTACCTAAGTACCAATTTATCCATAAGCTTCTTGGTCTATTTTTATTCAACCCCGAATCAAAAGGTATCCAACGAAATGAAGTAGAGATAAACTATTCTTAAAATGAACGCTTCACAGAGGTTTATTACTCTTTAGCGAGAGGCGTTAAAATATAACTTTAAAAACGTCTGCTTGCTTGGTAGATTACTATCAAGACCAAAAAGAAAAAGTCTGCTTTTTGTTCACAGAAGAGAAATAAACTGGTATAACTCTGTGGAGACGCGTTCATTTTTACAATGGTTTATCTCATTATCTCTATATACTTACGTTTATTACTACATTCTACATAGGTATTGCAGATGTTCCAACCAGTCGGCGACTATTCTGCTAAGGGAATTTTCGATGTATTTCTCAGCAAAATTTATGTAAGAGCTTGATTAATTTTAATTAATATTTATACTTAAGAAAAACTTACATTATTTTGAAATGTATGTTTTCCTAGGCAAACAAAAATTAACAAACAAAACAACACGATATTTTAATAATGGAGATATTAACATTAGACATTTTTAGACTTAGAAATTAGATATTTATTTAGACATTTGAATTTTTTTTCTTATTTAAGTGGCAAAAAAGGCCGTCGCTTCCACGGGTTAAATAAAAGAGTAGGATTTATTAGTAAAATTATGGCCTCTTAACAACCAACTATTCCCCTAGTTGGCTAATCGGAACATCTCTATGTATACTATTTAGGTTCCTACATTTTGTATTTAGTAAGACTGATACACGATTCAATTGATTGAACAAATAGAAATCACACATAGCATCTCCAAACGTGTACGTGCTTTCTCACCAAAGCTCCGTTTTATACCCCCTTCTGTGCTGGCAGAGATCGGAAACTCTGATAGCCGTCTGAGTGAACACCTTATAGCAGCACTATTATCTAATTCAAATCAGCAAACACTACGATGCACGTGAATGAAACCGATATGAGGGAAAGCTGTCTGAACTCTACGTTCTGGGAAATCTCGAAATATATATTCGTTCGGGATGGTATAAGTAGATTAAGCGGGGACGGTGAAAGTGGGTATTTATCTCACTACCATATCATACTTCTATATTAATATTATACAATAAATAAATTTTGGATTGATGGTTCTAGGTATAGTTTTTTCTTCACGCCAAAACTACTGAACGGTTGGATTGAAATTTCGCATTGATGTAGAACCATCTATCCACCTCACCATCCATCCACTTCACCTGAGGTGAGGTGGATGGATGGTTCTAAACAAACTACTGAAAAACTACTGAACATTGATGTAGACACAAGTGTTTTACCATGTAGATCAAATGCTCACGAAATAGCAAAAACCCCTTTAAAATGACCATAGAAACAACGCATGTGAAACCGTGAGCAGGTGGCAGTAACTTGTTAGTATTAAAACCTACTCTTAGGATTTTGAAGATCTTTATCAGGTTATTAGAATCATCCAATGATGCTCACCTTCGTAACAAAAAATTATCATTGAAATTGAACAATGTGGTGGAGAATATAGTGATACATTTTTACTAACCGTATAATATCACGTGAAATAAACCGATAAACGCGGGGGATTTCAGGATTCATTGTCCCAGAAGCGGATCAATTTAAGCTCATGAATCCTATGATCATATCCCGCCTGGGATTGCGTTAAGTACGCGGGCACTGACCGGCGTTACAATGCGTAATGTGTGACAAAGCGAGCGTTCGGGCAGTCAGTACCTACGGAGAAAGAAGTCACTCGCAACGAGCAATGAGATGGATTTGGCACAAGGTGTAATCCATACACACTACAAATGATTAATTACGCCTCGAGACACCGGTCAGTAGCCAGCTTTAGAATATTACTTGCAAACCTTTTCACTATGTAACAGCAGTTGCACAAATGAAACCGTTTGAATTCCATTCGTGGGTCAATAAATAGTCGAGTGAACTGAACAGTGAGATGGAATTCAGTCGCCCTGTTAGACGCGTCGATCATTTAGCGAAACGGTAGGCAATTTAGCTTTGCAATTCGCCGATAGTGAATCCGCATAAGTACGTAACAATTTATTGAAATATAGTCAATGGAAAAGCAGGCTTTGAATGAGCAATATTCCTGGGAAATTTGTCTGTTAGTCGTCGCAATTCACGATTTATCTCTATTTGCAGTGCGGTTCGGAAACGAGTAGCGTTTGTGACGTACTATGACTGAACAAAAGGTCGTCGAAACCGGTAATGCTCGCTTCGGGGCTGTGGCGACTATAGAGCTGAAAATGTCGTGTCAGCTGGCGACACTGAATGCACCGTTTTATGACTTAGTGCTAGACTTACATTACGTCTACAAAGATTTGCAACTGCAGAAATGAAAATGAATCGATAAGTTATGAACAGCTTTTGGATTTTGCATCAGGATATAGTTACTGTTCAGCAAGAGAAAGCTTTGTTAGCCTGTATTATTTTCCAAATATAATGTACTTTACGGGTTGCATGTGTAGGTACTTGTGTTTTTATGACATTACAATATACTATAATATTTTTCTAGGTTCTGCAAAGTATTAAAAAAACTAAGGCCCGTATTATGAAAGCTTCCCCAAGCATTACTGCAGTCATTATGTGAGTTCTACGTTCTACTCAAGCTTAGAATCTCTGCTCAAGTAAATGTTTATTATAGAAAGTTACTCTCACGCTACTTAGCTAGGTACACTAGCAAAATCTCTAATTGAGTGAGCATGGTTTTGTCTATGGTCTGCGTTGCTACGTTGCTTTAACTTATTATCCTGACTATCAAAATTTATTTTTGTTGATTTGGTGGTAAAACAAAACTTTTATTTAAAAATAAAAGTTTTGGTGCGTAGAATCTTTTCCAAGCATTACTCAAGTGTGGTCCAGACCACACTTCAGTAAAGATGACTTTAAATAATCACTAGGCAGAGATATGAAAGTTTAAAATCTTTCTAAAATAAGCAATTACTCAAGTAACCGTTCAAAAATGTGGCAAACGTGGTAAGAACGTATCGTCACTTGAGGATTACATGAGTGAGTGTAGATTTTGAAATGAGTTACCAAGCATTGTTTTAAAATTAGTCTTTACTAAAAACTATACATAAGCATCACTCAAGCATAGGTCGATGACTGAGTATGCTTTCATAATAAGGGCCTAAGACTACTCTTAGTTTATATTATAAGCAAATCACGATTTGATGTTGATCATAGATTTTGCATACAAATTGGATTCTGAGTATGGAAAAAACGTCGATTTCTAACGAAACATGAAATATTCAAAAAGCTTTTGAGACTGGTGATTATTTATACCAATGCATCTCGCATGTTTTAGGTTCATCAAACCAACTATAATGTTTAATAACCTCTTCGGCTTTCTATATAAATCTGTACCTACTACATACCCATTTGAAAATGTTCCTTTGTCAACAGAATCACTGAGAAGACGGCGCGGTCACAATTCCTGGCGTTCTTCAGTTTTACTTCACTCAGCAATACACAAGGCGTAGGGTTTCACCCCCGAGGCGGCTCGCGAATACCTAACACAGGTAAAACCCCTCTATTTTTCATATAGCCGCTGCACCTGGCTGGTTTATAGTTCTCGTGGTTTACAATGATCTTTTTGTATCCAAGCAATTCTATTTCCGGTTTAGCTAGAGAGTTTTAAACTGGCAGCAAAATACTGGTGAGCTTAAGACGTGTTAAGGAAATTCTAAAATCATAGAGAAACAACTCTAAATCTAGGTTATTTAATACCTTGAAACAATTAAATCATTTTAATGGAATCATTGAAGCGGTAACTTATCCAGATTATGAGCACAATTGTGCCGAAACATGTATGTCCCGAGTCTTGATTTGCCATTCGAGATTGTTTATAGCTGTGAAGTAGACTGGAATACGGATAGACGTGTATTGTATTTGTGACTCATTAGAAATACAGGGTGTGATTTTGACTGTCACCTTGTAAGTTTTTACACTCATTGTATTGCTTAAAACGATGCAGAAACTATCTCTAAGCAATTTTTTACCTGATTCATTAACAATACTTTGCAAATAATTTATATACAAAACTAAATTAACTCCAAAATGGTAACCAAAATGTTTCATCTTGCTTGTATTGCTCCTAACTGGATTAGACTAGTTAGTGCCAGAAATTAATATTGCTTCGAATGCACTTGGCTACGTGGCAAAGCCTGAGAGGCGATGAGCCGACGCATCTCTGGCACAGTCGAGACTATGCTCGAATAATTGTCTTCATCTTGGTCCTTGGCTCACTCGGCCAAATTGAGTCCAAGATCCGTAAGCTCAAGATCTTTGCGTCATAGCAACGATTTACCGTGATAAGCATATAATAGAGGTCAAATTATTTATTCATATAAACCTTCAAATTCATCAGTATTTAATACGGTTGAACGATCGACCGTATTTTGGATTTATAAAACTGAGATCAAATCAAACTTCATGTACGTACTTGTACGTAACCTAAATCCCAAAAACTACAAAAAAGTTAAAATATGCTAACTAACGAACAACCACATCATTTAGAAAGTCTCTTGCTGCACGCAAATCAGTTATTTTTACTAAGTATGCCGCTTCCATCTCGCCCAAAGCAAACAAAATTTGTAGCCACATGCCAAATCATAGATACAACATAGAGCCTGATTTCTCGACATCTCTAGAATCTTTTAGGAGCACAAGTGTGTCGGACGTTAGACCCTCGTCACACTTACTATTCTAACAATAATTATTATGTAAATGTAGACATGCAGACCCTGCCTACAATTACGAACATGCGACTTGATATTTTACCAGGGACTTTCTTTATCGACTGAACTACCTGCTAAAGCATCGTATATTTATAAGATTTCTATGAATCGTTGTAGGGCATCAACATGATAGTACTAACACCTAAAAGTATACGCAAATGGAAAGCCTGGGAATCACGTAAATGAAGAACGTAACATTTTTGTAAAAAAGCCATGCAGGAAGTTAAATTCACAAACGTCGGATTCAACATAGAGGTACGTTTCGAGTGTCCGCCACTTAAAATAGCTGAGTTTTTAGAAAAAAGAATGACTCATCGCATAAATAAAGTAAGGGTGCACGGCTGGCACGCAGCAGAGCGGATACAGATAGCGTTCGACGGACAAGGATTTGGACGGGAGCTCCAATCGATAGCTGAAATCTGGAACCGATGACCTGGAACGTTTTCAGCCTTTGAGTTTTGAACGTGTCTATTTCAGGGTTCATTAAAGTTTTTAGTTTAACGAAATAGTCTAGAAAAAACCTAAAGAAATACAAACGAGAGGTCTTTCATGACTTTATAGAAAGATATCCTGTAGTCAACTGAACTATACATTATAATTGTATTATTTGGTTGAAAGCGAACCTCACACGCACGAACAAAACATTCACTATATTTATAGACCCTTTAAAAATATATAGTAATTTATATTTTGGAAGTCTTCGTTAATCACCCCACAGATTTTACGCGAGTCCTCCGCGTATATCCTTTGGATCTTTCCAATGCGCGATGCATAAATGCATTTTCAGTATCCACCTACTGCCCAATGGATTTCGTAATTAAGGGCTGGATAGAGTAAACTTGAATAGAGGCAAGGGTGAGTGTTGACGGACGGGAGTTCTGTTTACTTTGGGCTTTTAGCTAGCAGGTTTGGTTTGTCGAGTTTATACGAGGCGAGTATGAGAACCGCTTATGACGTGAAAACGTTTGGTGCGTGTTAGGGAGAGTTTATTTTCTCACTAATAAAAACTGGACACTTTCAGATTGTGTGCTTGTTTATATAGATCTTTAGCAACCTACGTAGATAATATAAAGTAAATTAACACACCAGAGATCGAAGCACGGCGATTGATGTTTAGGGTAGGATTTAGAAAAAATACGCTGCATCGTCATCAATCGCGTAAAATATTTGATCCTTCGATTTCAATAGTTTACGCAATCTTTGACAATGCAGTGTAATTTTTCTATATTCTACGCTAAACAACAATCGGTTGCTTGGCCTATATATACAGACAAAGACTTAGACAAAATAGCCCTTCGTAGAACAGCAGGAGGAATTTTTCTGGATATTAGAATCGTCGGAGATCTAAATCGGAACCACAATACATTTCCTTTTTCATTTGACTTTTCAGTTAAAATGGTAGAGTAGAGAAATGCGCATTAAGTGTCTCTACCAAAAGTTGAATAGATTTCCAATATTCTGCCCTCTGGCTAATGTATCTTCTGTCCACAGATTGCGACTGGTTGTACCAAGACGTGTCATGCCGCGGTGCTGGGTCATGTGTCCTGGCGAGCCCTGGGTACCCAGGACTCTACCCGCCTCATCGCCGCTGCAGATATCTCTTCGCAACCAACTCTGTCCATACCAGGGTCAAGATCATATTTACATCTATTCTCCTGCCTAGGAAGTGAGTATATTTAAATATCAACACTCATAATTACATGGGTTATATGGCTCGTGATGGCACAGCTTATGGTATAGCAGGCATAAGATAAACAAAATAACTTACTACCGATAGTATATTTAAAGATTACGAATTGTCTTTTAGAATGAACTATTCAAGAACAAAACGTTAGTATATCACTGATTCGTATCCTATAAATCTATTTCGTAGCAATTTCTGACTGGTATACGTTTATTTGATTAGTCTTTAATGAGACTGGCCCCCGTGGTCGAAATTCGACTAGAAGTCCTCCTAGTCGAAGTAAAAAAATCCTAGTACAAATGGAATATATAATATATATCAAATGGAGACTAACCAGATGCTAACTGACTAATATAACTAACTAACTATATAACTAACTAATATATAACGAATAACATATAACTAATATATAACGAACTAACTAATATTACTAACTAATATAACGAACTAACTAATATATATCAAATGGAGACTAACCAGATGCGCAGGACATATTATATTGCACAAGTATAAACGCAGATACAGGTGCACTCTTTATTTCCTCACTCTCATTCATTTATTTTATAAAGCAGATAAGCAAGCTAATTTATATTAGAAGCCAGTGCTTACATACAAATCTGTAAAAATTGTGTACTTTTTATAAATAAATAAACCTGCATAAAGGGTACCTAATTCAGAACGACCTTCGTTCTCTGTAGCCTAGTTTCTACCTCTCAAGGAATGACGTATCAACCTACGTAACGCTTTGTCACAACATTCGTGTTTCTAGGTTTATTAGAACTGTATCTGGGTCACTCAATGTGTGTAATGATCGTCTTGAGATAGCATGTAAACATAAAACGAGGTGAAAATTGTGTACCAACATCTCATTATTGAGATCTTAAATCATATACATGGCATTATGTATGTAATATAGACATCAATTATAAGGACAAAGCTAGGTTCTTAGTGGGTATATCCTATTCATCATCAGTTCTTTTTGACCCATTTTTGGGGCAACCTCAACCTTATCTTCAACAACTTGTATTGGTCCATTGCTGGACGCAGGCCTCCCCCTGATAAGCGCCGTATTAGCGTTTATCTCATGGAGGGTAATGCCCATAATCCCCACGCTGGGTGTGCAGGTTGAGTTTCGCAGTTTGGTGGTATAATTGTTCTGCAGGGGATGCTGCGGCCCGCCCCCCGATGGATATCCCTAAGTCGCCTCTTACAACACCCGCGGAAAGAATTGGGGTTATGCAAATTCTAGGCAGCAGCGCACAGTTAAATAGACATCAAGATTGTGCCATTTGCTTCATTTTTGAGGTTGTTTGGGCTAGGCATAGTCTAAATATAATATAAATAATGCTGGACAATCCGCATACCATCATCTAGCTTCAAGGTAGGCAGATATTGTGTTATGGGTACTAGATGACTGATAAACATACATTATATACGATAAACATAATATACACATATTTGTTACACATGGAAAAAACCTCGAACATCTAGAAATTCCAACTACAAACTACCAACTTATTTGCAGATCGTCCATGCATTTATCCCAAGGTGGGAATTGAACCCGCAATATTACATCATTGCGTCGTTTCTTCGAAGCGGTTTGTATAGTATATCGTCTCGAATCAACAATACAAAGTCTGGAAACGCAAACACCGTAAACGAAATGTTCGAATAAAACACTGTTGCCTCTTTGTCATGTGCACCTGTTTTCCGATTAAAACTTTCTCCCTAACATCTTAGTAATACAGTCGACATTCTCCCAACTTGGTAATGCTTTTATCCTCAAATAAGATAGAGTTACATCATAAAAAATGCGTTATGTATGAGCTACCACATCACACAATACAGTCTGGATCTGACTTGACTTTGGCAGTGATTGATTGTACGCCAAATTTAGATATTCTACATGAAACGTGAAAATATATTTTTGAAAGAATTCTTACGTAAATGTATTTACATTTTCCTTGAAATTGTGTACGGTTATAATTTTGTTACAATATTATGTTATTTACTGCAAGTGATACGAGATTATACGGATCATTTGATAACTATGTTGCCATATGGCACGATTAACGGCAACTGTTGTAAATTTTAAGTGTTAGAGCAAATTGTTTTAGATATCATAAACAGCAGAATTACATATATAACTTTATATCTTAAACGTGAAGCTGATACCAAAGTAACATCAGATGTTGTTCTCATTAGATTGAGATTCCTGAATAGAGTTTACCCTATTACAAGTGCAGATGGGTTAAGTGGCACCCTTAAACCCTCGAAAAGGTTCGCTCTCATTTACATTTTGATCAAATAAGAGAGGTTTGGTCAGTTGTTCCTATAGAAATTTGATTTTTAAGTACAAACGTTCCTTTGAATCATTTCGATGTGTTCTCGGAGTTAATAAAGGTCCTCTTGTAAGTTATTTCAAAGGATAAGCAAATCAACAAACATGATGAATAAACAGAATTGAATTTATCATTAATAAATTGAAAATTTGAATTTATAATTATGGCTGATTCAGCTGGTCAGGTCACAACGCTGACTTTTGCAACGTTTTACCAACCACCCACCCGCATGAATCTCTCCTCAAATTCTAGTCGTGATGCAATTGTTGGTAAAAACAAAATCAATACGATTTCCGTTTTATGTTCCTGTATGTTCATGGTTGTGCCCCAGAATAGCGTAACAAGCGGGGGAAGAGCTACCTGCAACGCAGCTGGTTGCGGGTTCGATTCCCGCATCGGGACAATTATACCTAAGTATGTTTGATTCCCGCCTCGGGACAAACATACCCACGTATAAGACGTTTGTTACGGTTGTTCCAGGTGTTTTCTATGAAATATTAAAAATAACTATCTATGAAATGCAATGGCAAAGTCTTCCTTTCTCCAACAAGCGCCAAAAAATCAAGTAAAGAAATAAACAAACTAATTTAATATAATAAATAACTTATTTATTTATTCATGAAGCTTCGGTTCAGCTAAAGCTATTTAAAATAAGTCTACGAAAGAATCATTTTCATTAAAGCCGGGTAAGTGCTAAACAAAGATAGTTTAGTTATTGTTTTGCGCTAGGATCGTGTTATACGATTGCTGTTATCTTGAATTCCACCGCTTCAAAGTTGCTCTTCGCTTCATCGCAGAATATAGTTTATCTACTGCTTTCAACGTGCACAAACTTTTAAATTGATTCCCGATCAGTTCGTACCACAAAATGTTAACGATATAATTAAACTCTGTATTGTAAGGTTACTTTAAAAATTCGATATTAAAGAAAATACAGCTTGTTGGTCGGTTTTGCAGAGGAGGTAGTGACATCCCATTCTTTGTGCTATCAAACTAATATGCAATTTTCTACCATTATACAACCATTTCTCGCACTGAAATGAAGGTAGCTAAACCGACTGGCACGTTAAACCTGAGATTACTTTGTTGCCAAGTCCTTTTCAGTCACGGATCGCATCATGACAGCACACATAACCGGAGCGAAGCAAAGGAACACTAGCAAAAGCAACTAATCTATAAATTGGAGCCGTCTCACATGAATGGCGGGATCCGCAAGATAAATCTCAAAGGAGTGGTAGTGGGTGAAATAAAAGTGCTATCTGAGTGTAATACGTTCTCTGACATACTAATAGGTACATAGATGTGCAATGTTCGCACGGATAGCCTAGTCTGGAGGTCTACCTTGAAAAACTAGTGGTTTCTTATTCACTTCTTCCGCTAGTGAACAAAACATTGAAGTGAATTAGAGTCAATTGTACCTTAATTCCTATTTGATAGTAATTACTATTTATCAAGCTGTTTATATGGTAAAAATAAGGACTATGAGTGCTTATTTTGTAAGTCTAAAGAAATAAATGATTTGATTATGACTCTGGCTCTGACTCTTTGACTCTGACTCTAAACAAATAAGAAGTTAACAGATTGCACGAAACTACGGACGACTAAACCGTTCTCATGATGCACTGCTATGAAAATGAATCTAACATTATTTATTGGAGGTCCGAAAAGAAAGGTTTCTGTTTAAAGAAGTCGAACGCATCCGAATCTTGTTAGGTAAGGGTAAGGCTATTATTTTCGTGTGATCCGTTACAAAACCAACGTACTAACATGTACATGTTAGTACGTTGGTTTTATCATAAATTTAAATACAGATTTCATTAGGTATTATAATTTACCCTATCGATCAGTAAGTATAGAAAACTGTTTGTATATTTTTTTTTGCCAACGCTATGCAGGTGCAACAGTTATTGAATAGGTCCATAGAGATAAAAAATATGCTTAGTACGGCCAAATTCGTTTCGTCCGTGGGGTTATGGAGACTACTTACTTCAAGTCCAACTTTTTGTGTTTCAAAGTAGGCCTCCTGGGTCTTAGCTCGACCCTGTGCAAACGAACCAAGCCTGTGTAAGAGAGCGCGTTGCTCTGATCTGTGTAAACAGTACCTGTGTAATGTTTCCAGACTTTTTGAGTTGACATTTCACTGAAATGTAAAGGGCCCAAGTCTATTTGTCAGACAAGATAGTGAACACTTGAATCATAAATGTTTCGCAAATTGTTATTTGTTTGGTTTTTATACAATTCAAAAGCGTTGCTTGCTAAAAGAGCAGCGATATTTTAATGATTTGTTCACTGCAAAACCTTATAAAGTTTATATTTATTTGGAAAAATACCGCTTTCAATTTTAATAACTCAATTTTTATTTTCCGTTGCCAAAATTTAGTATCCTGCATGATGAAAATACACAATCATAATATTTGGCACACAAAAAATTCCTAGCGTGCATAGCCATTAATTTTCATACGGTGTTTCATGCAGCGCTGAAAGATAAAATGATATTCCCACTGGGCTGCACAACACTGAAAAAGTGACAAATTATAAGTGTGGAGTGTAGCGTGCTACGCTCGTAGCCCTGCTACGTCTAATTGTCTACGGCGTAGCAGGGGCTACGAAAAGTGCTACGAGTTAGGTGCTTAGAATTAGGAATAGTGTTCTACATCAGTTTTTTTTAAGAGCTCTGTCGTCAAAAATTGCTCTTGAGCGTCACCACGTTTGTATAACATTTGTCACCGTTGCTGCCAAATCGTAAAATCACCTGTTTGTAGAATAGCTAGGCGGATAACCAAAAGAATGCTGATTTATTGGTGAAACCTATTTCTTATCATTGTTAAACGTTGATCGTCTATCTCTATTTGAATGGACATTACGTGAGTAGGTATACAATTGGTAAAATTTTAATCATAGTTAAAATCTAATTATAGTAGGATTTCATTTTATTGAGTGATTTTATGTGATGTTTTTTTTATTTTTAACATGATCTCTATATTCAACAGGTTTTCATGCCTATTTTTGCAATGTACGCAAAAATAAGCTTTTTATTTTGTACAAATAAGTCCTCTTACGAACCTATACCGGCCGTGTGGTGCTGGCTTAGAATTCGCATCACCCCAACTCTTACTGCGGGTGTCGCAAGAGGCGACTAAGCGATATCCACCGAGGGCAGGCAGCTTCGATCCTCAACCCGCATACCCAGCGTAAGGACTACACAGATAAGATCCGCAAAATTTCTAAACGCAACGCTATTGGCACCCGAACATTTTTGAAAGGGCATGAAGTTTTAACTTTGAGTCACTACCCCCCATGATATAAAACCCTATAAGGCGCTAATGAGGGGGAGGCCTGCTTCCAGCAGTCGACCAATATAGGCTGTTGAGGTAAGGTACCTATATGTGATATTAAATTGCTCTTATCCCCACAGTCACTGCACCACCGACTACCTTACCCTCCGCGCCGGCAGTTCCCCGTCGGCGCCACTGCTTGCCTCGCTGTGCTCTGAGAGAACAGCTACTCTGGAGCATCCTGGACCTAATCTGTTGCTGGAATTTAAGTAAGCATACTACAATGTTTTTATATGTCGCGTCGATAAAGATTGGCGGTTCTGAGCCGCCTCCGTCAATCGACTTCTTGCGACCGCTACAATGTTGGATCATAGATACATATTATATTCATAAAAATCTCAGTCTTTTAAGACTTTTAGGTCACTTAAATTCGTTGGTTAGTTCGCACTATTTCGTACGGAGGGAAGGATGCCGGTTCTAGTAACTGGTAGTTGTTTGGATTTTTATTGATTTCTTATATTCATAAAATTGTATCGTACATATTTATTTTATTTATATTGCTAGATATTCGTGCAAATACCTACTTACATTTAGTGATAAGAAATAGTGTAAATTTTTTATTCTACTTTTAGACTACTAAAAAAAATGATGTGAATTAGAGTCAATTGCACGTAATTTCTATTTGATATTAATTAATATTTATCGAGCCCCCATGAATTAAACGCCAATAAGGCGTTTATCAGGGGGAGGCCTGCGTCCAGCAGTGGACCGATATAGGCCTTGGATGTGGATGTGAAATTTACATGGAAAAATTGACATGTCTTGAATACAGAATAACCGGTTGCACAATTCCACCAGTTTCGCTGGCACAATAGCTAAAACCATATAAAAGACGACAAAAGCAAAAACACCTTTGTCGGTAACACCAATAAAACAAAATTCGGGTGCTCCTTTTGTTGCGTCGAAATAGCTTGCGGCACTGCTGAAATGATGTTTTATATTGATAAATGTCGAAGTATTTATTTCGACCGATTACAAAAAAAGAGGAGTTTTTCAATTGTGTTGTAAGTCACTTAATTACTCCGCTAATTGTGGTCCGATTTTTATGATTCATTCGCTAATGTCAAAACCTGAGACAACACAATTGGCTTTTTATAGGCTCTAAAATTGATCAAAGTTTTCCCCGGCCCCCATAGATTCACAATGCGTGCTCTGAAACCGTCTGTATCAAAGGATTTCCTTTTTGGCAAGGATGATTTGAATTAGTGTCATTTGAGCGCTTGGACAGAGAGCATGCTTAGAAAAATTCAAAAAATCACACGTTCAAGACACAAAAAGACAGGGTTTCCTTGCATTTATTACTACTTTAATGTTTTTGTTATTATTTGCCCTTATCTCTACCGAAATCAGCGTTGAAAATTATTTGTTGGTTTTAATATGTTCCGATTTTAACTTGTTCGTTGTTGTAATACTGATTTAAACATTTATAAAAAATATTTGAGTATTATTTTTTTAAGATTTTTTTGTTTTTCTGGTTGCACTATATTTGTATTGACCACAAAGAAACAGTTCAGTCACATACATATCTTTTTCTTTATTTTACACTACACAACAAAAGGCTTTGTCGCGACCACATCGCCTATAAAATTTCATTCACGTACCTTACTATTTTTATTTTTTTAGTTACATAACTACTTACTAAATAAAAAAAAATCAACTCCACTAATCTCTTGTTCTGTTTGCAAAAAACATGTCAGGTACTGCGCAAACTGTCTGCGTCAAAACAAGTCGTAGATAATTTTGAGTGTCTTTTTTGTAAGGTTCTAGGTATCTACGAGGAGTCCACGAATACCTAATTGATGGCTCTAAATAATGATCATAAGATAGGCTCGTTTTTTTTTACTCCCGCTTTACCTAAAAAACACGATATTCCGGAATTAAGGCGAATAAATAATTTTATATTATATTGTATTTTTCCGCGCAGTTCCGGACCATTAGTCCTGCCTAGGATTACAACGATTTCATCGTGAGGTGGAGAGAGTGGAGAGTAGTGGCGCGCCCCCTACCGTAGTGGCTTCGTTGGCGCCGCTCGCTGCACTCACGCATTTTATTGATGATATCTATTTTATCCACAAAATCAAATACCAAGTAACCGCGTGCTTGTACTCTAAGTAATTTTACTTCGACCATCACAATAACTGAAACCGTTTATAAGACAAACAAAAGCAAAAACACTTTGTCAGTTACCAATAAAAAAATCGGTTGCTCCTTGTGTTGTCTTGAAATAGCTTAAAATTATTATAGTGAACAATAAATCATTTTGTATTGTATTTTTCCACACAGTTCCGGCCCATTAGTACCGCCGTACGATTACAACGGTTTCATCGCTAGGCTGGAGTTTATGGAGAGGGTCGAGAGTAGTGGCGCGCCCCCTACCGTAGTGGCCGCGTCGGCGCCGCTCGCTGCACTCACGCATTTTATTGATGGTAAGGGTCATTCAATATTACGAGTACATTATGGTGAGTTTCTCTTATCTCTCTGTTCAAATTACACTTTTTTTTATTGACTTCGCTTTAATGATGGTAGAGGTTGCTTTCTAATAAACATATTTTGATTGGTGGGGTGCAGAGTGCTTAGGACATGTACCGAAAATATTTTTTGGGGGGCTTGAGAAGTCAAAATAAAGAAAACCGTTTGTGCCAACACTGCATAAGCGGGAACAGGGTAAGGTAAAGATGATAGACAGGTTTCATTGACAGCGAGTAAAAATCAAGGTAGCCCTATGCGTTTTACTTTATTACCTGCATATTAGAGCTACTAAAACGATAGTTTCGATACTAAAACCTAGTACCTACGTATCTAAAAAGTAACTACGTCATGCTTTGATCGCATAACGAGCAGTTTCACTAAACTAATGGACTCAATGACTGCGGCGGATACAATACAGATGGTAATGGCAACAATGACTCGGTTTATTGAAAAGCTTTTATCCAAACCAATTGTTTATCCAGCAGAACGTTTAATTTCCTTATCTACATTTTGTAGTGTTCACTCTGGGGTTGGAAAGTATGGAATCGGATCTACATTTTGCAGTGTTCACGGCGTTGGAGAGTATTGAGTCGGCTTCTGAAGATTGATATTGCCCATTGCACAGATTGAAACGCGTTTCGCGGAGGATTTGAATCGAAACCAATACAATGGTTTCAGTTCGGATTATTTACGTAACCTTTCCCGTTACACTAGAGGGCATTGACCTCTATTCAGCTTTTAGGGTTGATAATAAAATGATTTTATGTAAAAAAAATCGTACTACGGAATTCTGAATTGACTCGCAACAAACAAACGTTGTGAAATCTGATATTGGACAATGAAAATAATAATGTTTCAGTTTCACAACTTCACCCAGATTAACACGTTTACAAATAGTTGCGGCAGCGCTATTGGTTTTTAGCATAACGATACGCTAGGGGTTAATAAACCGGTATTTATTTATTCAAGTCTGAAAGTAGCTTGCAGTTGACACCAAAATGTTTACAACGAAATGAAAGCTTGCTAAAGTTGGTCTGGCATGCTTTAAAATGCATGTAAAGCTCGCTATTCACCGATACGGCAATCATCGTCATCATCATCAGCCTTTATTAGTACACTGCTGGACATAGGCCTCCCCTAATGAGCGCCATAGCGCCCTGTCTTCAGCTTGACGCATCCAGTATCTGCCTGCAGTTTTTCGTAGATCGTCATCCCACCTGGCCGGAGGGCGCCCTACACGGCAAGTCATAATGCATTTACCTACATTTTAACAGTTGATGGCGTAGCGGCTATAGAGAGCAACAGTGTTTCCAACGAAGTGTACACCGGGAACGGCGGAGCTCGTGTGGGGTGTGGTGCGACTGTCCGCGGGTTTGGCGCCGGTGGGGCTCGCTCCGGACACTTCGACACTCGCGCCACGACCTGGAGGTCACAGTGTGCCATACACCTGCTAGGAGCACCCACGGACGTGGTCCAAGTCTCGCTGTTTAATTATAATTTAAGGTTAGTTTCGAGTTTCATGAGTGACATTTACATTTACTCGAGACGGTACTACGAGTATAATATGTAATTGCTAGAGACCCTCCCGCCCGCTTTACAGTTAAACACATTTAACTTAAGTGTTTTATATAGTTACTAAATAATAAAATTATAGTTATCTACTAGAACAAAGATGCCCGTAAACACACATCTCCTCAAAGTTAAATGAAAAGATATTAAACTTGCGAGTAAAAGTGCCTCAAAGGAATATTTCAGAGAGAGTTAAGCTACGTGGGTAATACCCACATTGCAACTTGTAAAGAAATTGCCGGCGCGCCAATAAAGTTTTAATTGCTGATGAAACTCTCACCCATTCGTTGCCATCAACTATTACACATCTGAAGTTTAAGAGGCTTATGTTAATACAGATGTGGCCTTTTGCTAACTACTTAGAATGTTAAGCCCGCTATCACGGGTCCGGCTCCCCGATTACGTAGTGTAGAAGCTCTGAAGTTTAGCCAGCAAGTTTGGGAATATAAACTTTCTGTTGGCAGGTTGCAGAGTTGTCGGTCTCATATTGAGATTTTGGAGGGGTTACATGAGTTCGTGTCTAGAGAAAGGGGAGATAGATACGAGAGGGGGGATCGAGCTTTGTTGAGGGTGTGTGGACCAGCGGTGCGGGAGGCGAGGGATCCTTCAGGCCGGTTCCTTATACGCCAGGCTGTGACGTCCAAGGGTACTAACCTGACGATATTGGTGCGGCGAGCGACCTCGCAGATTGCTGATGAGGAGGAGTTTGTGGATGGTGCTTTCGCTTTTCATGATGGTAAGAAATTTGAATTCCTAAGCCTATTCATCCCATCTGAACCCATCTTGGTAGCCTAATTTCCTTCTCTGATTGTGTTGAAATTGACAGCAAACCCAAATAACTCACATCAAATCATATTCAAAATTATGTTATCGTATCTCAATACTCTTCAAAACACGGTAGCCATATTTTTTTTTTTGCGTTCAACCATACTCTAACAATTAAATTTCAACGTAGCTTACAATTTAATTCTTAGCTAATGGCTCTGTCGATAAAACGTAGCTTACAAACAACTTTCTATAGTTTTTGTGGAAAATAAGCAAAATCAAAACCCAAAAGATCAGTATCTCTAAATGCGACCTGCGTTTCGACCAATTATGGGTTCCTTAACCACAGTACTCAAAAATTTTGAGCAATCTACCATTTTTTCACATGAGAATGTTACAACAAAGCAATCTCAATCAAATTGCGTAGAATACCCAATAAAATTCTAGGTATTAAACACTTCTAAAGCCTAAAGATTTTGTAGAGCTACACGAAGGCACAGTATCCCCGGACGCCACCTGCGCGTCAACCCACTACGGGCTGGCTGCGCCGGCGCACGGCGGCGTATCAGCACCGGCGCATCACCACATCTACTGGAACATCGAGGAGAGACTACTCTGCACGCATCGATTTATACCTGCGTCTAACCAGAGCGTCACTATTGAGGTGAGATCTAAAAGCATTCGCCTACCTACTACGGGCTGATTGCGCCAGCAGCGTACTGTGGCATTTCAGCACCGGCGTATCACCACATCTACTGGAACATCGAGGAGTGGCTGTTGTGTATACACCGATTCATACCTCGAACCATAGTCCCATAGTGTCACTTTTGAGGCATAGCGAGTAGTAAAGTAATAATTTTGTTGCCAAAAATAGAATTTGTATACCTAGTTGAATTAGAATCTAACTGGTTGACGTGACACGCTTATTGCAAATTTAACGACTTACCTACTTGTGGGTTCGTAAGCAGAAACGAAAGCTCTAACTCACAACCTGTATAGTTATTCCTATTGCTACTTCTTTAAGTTCTAGTTATTAACCAAAACATTTATTTACTTCTTTAAGTTCTAGTTAAGAGCCAGAACCATTGTTGTTGAATAACTTCGAGTGAAGTTCATAGCTATCAAAATATTGCAATAATCTTCATTTCGTCTAAATTGACGAAAGAAGTTCTAGTTACAGAACCTTTGTTGTTGAATAACTTCAAGTGCAGTTAATTAGCTATTAAAATATTGCAATATTGTTTTTCTCTTTTCGTAGATTCAGCGGCTTGATCGCATGTGGAGTGCCGAGTCGGGAGGGTCCAACTCCGGTACCGGTGGCTGCCGGACGGCGTGTGGGGACGCTGGCTGCGAGTGCCGCTCATCCACTCCGATGTTCCACCACGACCACGTAGCTTTGGTGGCCGGAGACGGCACGCATCTGTGTTGTCTCTGTGGGGACTTTCAGGTATTATAAAAAAATAAATAATGTTGGACAATTCACACAGCATTATCTAGCCTTAAGCTAAGCAGAGCTTGTGTTATGGGTAGGTACTAGATAATTTATGAACATCATACAATATACTACATAGATATATATTTTATATTATACCTCTATATATAGAATTATTATACATATTATGCATAGAAAACATCCAGAACGCCCTGAACAGAATCTGCAGATCGTACACATATTTGTCCCGAGGCGGGAATCGAACCCGCAACCTCCTTCGCCCACCGCGCCACAGAGGTCGTCGATCAGCTTGTATAGGATATCATTCGGGAACCAAGTGCGGGTGCTATTGCCACTCGGCTATACCAATGACAGCCTACAAAGAAACAAAAATAATGAACATTAAACAGTTATACAAATATACGACATGCCTTCTAGTCCGTAAAATATAAAATAATAAAATTCACACAAATTTAACTTACTCTAAAGTAGAAGAAATAAGTAAACGTAGTTCGGTCGGTAGTAAGTCGTGCCAGCTTTAACGTTCTACCGAAAACTCGGACAAACTATGAAAAAAAATCTATACTGTACAGGGCGTCCCACGGCCATGCCACATGGAGGGAAAGTACCTTAAATATTGAAGATAGAACATTTTACTGAAAGAAGACTTTATTCTGATTTTAAAAAACAATTTATACTGCATTTATAGATATATAAATAATTATATGGTTGAACCGGGAATCGAACCCGTTACACGAGAAAAATAATCACCCTGTAGCTTTATCATACCGATCGAAAGGCTTCACCATATGGATAATTTTTTGCCTAATAACACAGTGTCAGAAATAAAAGGAAGACCATGTGGCATGGCCGTGGGATCCCCTGTATAAAGGCGCACAGCTATATAATAAATTGCCCTCCCAAATTAAAAGTGTAAGCTCATTTAATGCGTTCAAATTCAAATTAGCTCAACATATCATAAATGATGACTCACTCCTCATTAAGTGAACGCATTAAATGAGTAAACTATTAAACGCCCCAGAGGAAGTGGACGTGGCGAAGCCCCGACACTGTGACTAAAAATGAGATCGACTTCATCATGACGGATAGCAAGCAGATATTTAGAGATGTCTCAGTGATCAACAGGTTTAATACCGGATCTGATCACCGACTGCTCCGAGGCTCTCTGAATATCAACTTAAAGCTTGAAAGAAACCGTCTGATGAAGTCCACGCTCCGACCTAACCCAATCCAGATCATGGCGGGCACCGAGAAGTTCCAGCAGCTTCTCGGGAATAGATTCATTGCCTTGGATCCCACTGATGACGCTGACGAGACCCTACACAATCTGGTCGAAACGTTGAGGAACGAGGGCATCAGATTCTGCCAAAAGCAGCGTACTGGCAAGAAATCCAAACTCTCGGATGAGACTCTCGGGCTGATGGCAAAAAGACGGGAAACCACCCAAGCGACTTCTTCAGACAGGTCAGACCTGAACAAGCGAATTGCGAAGATGGTACGGCGCGACCTTCGGAGCTCCAACACACGCCTCATTGAAGAGGCAATAGAGCGAAACCGAGGGTCCAAAGTATTCACTCAGCAGCTTGGCAGGAGCCACCTGACGAAGCTTAAAACGCACGATGGGAGGACCGTTTTGTCGAAGCTGGAGATATCCGCCGAGATAGAGGATTTCTATGGCCGATTATACGCTGCACATGCCCCTCGTCCCCAACGAGTCGACCACGATTCAAGAGCCACCCTGACACGCCACTATACCGACGAACTGCCAGACATCAGTCAAGACGAGATTGTGCTAGCTCTGAGGCAGCTTAGAAATGGAAAAGCCCCCGGTGAGGACGGCATAACATCAGAGCTTTTAAAAGCCGGAGGAGCCCCTGTTATACAGGAACTACAGAAACTCTTCAACGCCGTCTTTCACAGTGGGAGAACTCCAAAGGCGTGGAGCGGGAGTTTGGTGGTGCTCTTTTTTAAGAAGGGAGATAAAACCCTCCTTAAAAACTACAGACCCATCTCACTCCTAAGCCACGTCTATAAGCTGTTCTCACGAGTGATCACGAACCGTCTCGCCAGGAGACTCGACGAGTTCCAGCCACCGGAACAGGCCGGGTTTCGCGGAGGATATGGCACCATAGACCACATACACACAGTGAGGCAGATTATACAGAAGTCCGAAGAGTATAATCAGCCCCTGTGTCTGGCCTTTGTGGACTATGAGAAGGCCTTTGACTCTGTCGAAACCTGGGCTGTTCTGGAGTCCTTACAGCGATGCCAAGTAGACTATCGTTATATCGAGGTGCTGAGATGTCTCTACGACGCCGCGACCATGAGTGTCCAAGTACAGGACCAGCAGTCCAAACCCATCCAACTGCGCAGAGGAGTGAGGCAGGGGGATGTTATATCCCCGAAACTGTTCACGAGCGCCTTGGAAGATATGTTTAAGACACTGGACTGGAAAGGTAAGGGCATCAACATAAACGGCGATTACATCTCACACCTTCGATTCGCTGATGACATAGTCGTAATGGCGGAGTCGTTGGAGGAGCTAAACCGGATGCTTGACGGCCTAGCTTTAGCCTCACGATGCATCGGTCTCGGCATGAATTTGGATAAAACCAAGATCATGATCAATGGCCTCATTGATCCGGGACCGGTCGTCGTACATGGCCACCCTCTCGAAATTGTTTCCGAGTACACTTACCTTGGACAAATTCTGCAGTTGGGTAAAAACTATTTTGAGAAGGAGGCCAAGAGGAGGATTCAGCTAGGCTGGGCAGCGTTTGGAAAGCTACGTCGAGTCTTCTCGTCATCCATACCGCAATGCTTGAAAACGAAAGTTTTCAATCAGTGCGTCCTACCCGTCATGACCTACGGAGCTGAGACGTGGACACTCACGATAGGGCTGGTCCACCAGTTTAAAGTCGCTCAGCGAGCTATGGAAAGAGCTATGCTCGGAGTTTCTCTGAAGGATAGGATTCGTAACGAATACATCCGACAGAGAACCAAAGTTATCGACATAGCTCAAAGAATTAGCAAACTGAAGTGGCAGTGGGCCGGCCATATCTCGCGAAGAACCGATAACCGCTGGGGTAAACGAGTTCTTGAGTGGAGACCGCGACTCGGCAAACGTAGTGTAGGACGCCCTCCGGCCAGGTGGGATGACGATCTGCGAAAGACTGCAGGCAGATGCTGGATGCGTCAAGCTGAAGACAGGGCGCTATGGCGCTCATTAGGGGAGGCCTATGTCCAGCAGTGGACTAATATAGGCTGATGATGATGATGATGATTAAACGACCACAACCTATGTGTTATCATGACAAATTATATAATATAATTTTAGTGACATTATATAATTTGTCTTTATGAGAATAAATGAATATTAAACGTTATGACCACCATGCCTTCGTGGAATTAGTATCGGAGACGCCACGCCTCCGTGCTCTCTCTGCGGTGACATTTTTAGATAAATAGAATGATAATACGACACAAAACAGGAAAATAAATACAGAGAAAACTAAAAAAACAACGAAGTGTTCGGCCTTATCGCTGAGAGCGATCTTTTTCAGGCAACCTTGGGATGGACTGGACATGTAAAAAGAAAATAGACGATAGCACTAAATAAATCTGTTTAAGATACCTACTTAAAGAAAGGGAAAACAAATATACTTACATAATTAAATTATTATTTATCGGGTAGTTATCGCGTACCTTTGTTTTTATTTCCCCTACGTTTCTAGTCCGTAAAATAAACTAACTAACTAAACAATAATAATTTAATTATGTTAACAAATCGCGAGAGTTTAAAAAGTTTTAAATATACTTACGCTACACTCCTACAAACATTATTATTAAACTTTAGTTAATATAACTACTATAACTCAGCACAGGCCTGGCCTATAATTACAGGCCAGGCTAATAATTGGGTTTCACTCGGCCTCGACACTTTAGGTAGAAATAGACATCGATAGATACAGATATTATGGACTTATTTGTTGTACCTCAACCTTGTCGCTCTACTAGCTAAAGCCGATATTAACTTCGCCGTTCGATCGATCCACAAAAGCCAAAAATTAGAGGTGACTCTCATTTGTTTGACTTTAATAATGCCACATTTTTATAATGTTATGGGATACGTTCTATAAAGATAACAAAAGCAGCACAGAATAGCTATAATAATAGCGAAAACGTTTTTGTCAGTGTCCATTAGAAAGTTTCTCATGATTAGTCTCACGTGATTAAAGTCAATCAATTATGTGTAGGCGTACTATACTGATTCTGCAAATTCAGCGGAGTTCTCGCATCCATAATGAATGCGAGAACTCCGCTGAATATCCCTTATAAAAATGTTAACGCTCTCATTTATGCGTGCTCATTGTTTCCCTTCGTCCGTGCCTGCCTACTAAGTATTGACAATGATTGAGATTGACGCTAATTACCTCACTGAATAAAATATTCCTATCGAAACAAATCGACGTTAATTTATTTAAGCAATGGAAACATTGGATGTAATCGACGGGAAAACTCAGGAGCTCGTAAAGGGATAATTCTATCTTCTGCAACTGGTTACGTAGCTGGCACAATTTAAATTCAAAAGTTTAAATAAAGAGCTTCCGTTGAGTACTCCGTTTTACCAGACCGGAAGCAAAGTGTGTGATCTAATTATTGCCGAGCGCTTTGAAAAGACGACACCAAATTAATTAATCGTGTTAGTGGGGCCGGGCCGTGCTAACATGGCAAGGTACTGGTAGGTACGACCGTATGTAGGACGCGCTAACCCTTTCATAGCCGACGCCGTCGCCGACGCTCGCCTGCTGTGCGATCCGCATAATTAAGTAAGAGGGTTTCTATTAAGTATGTAACAGCAATAAACTCTGGAACGACCATCTGAGCCAGTAGGCAGCAACACAAAAGTAAATATGCTCCTTAATAATTTATAAGGTGTATTCACTTCCCTCTCGCATGAACGCTTTATTCTTTTCAGAAAATTATTTTCGCGCACGCACCGTTCTACGTTAGTACCAATATCAAAGAGATCTAAGTATAAAGTTTTTCGTCTTCCTGTTAGGAAAAGGGGAAACCTCAGATAAGAGTAATAACAATGAATTTTGGAACAGATTGATAAGACTATACATTTGTAGATGCCTACAAGGCGATAGAAGTTCGTTGTCCCTAAATGCTTACATCTCCTATTGATTATCCGTATTTCCTTCCATGTAAACACATTCATTAGACAGCGGAAAGGTAACAGATACGCTCTCACAGCTTTGTTATTCTGTCTCGAGTCAGAAGCGGATAATTTAATTATTAACCGTGCTTGCTCCCATTAGCAGCCGGTATTTTAGCAAGGTTGAACTTTGCTGTGATGTGCCTACTCGTACCGGGACCTAAATATACCTACTAAAATGTCTGTCTGGAGCGAAGTGCATGCGTCTCTATGGTCATAAACCACCGGGTAACTGGCGACATGTCATGCGCACATTAGTGGTGGAACGGGCACGGGGCGACAGCCAGTCCGCTCCTGAAAATTCAATTACTTAGTAGCCGGCTAGGTATGCGTGCTGCGTAGGCCGTTGCACGGAATTCAGTCAATACGCCGTGCACGTACGAGCGTATATGAGCGCACTATATTTTTATTTGAATTTTTGAGGAGGTAAATACTTTAGGGAAATTGTTTTAGGGTTGATACAAAGTAAAACCTAACTGATTTTGCTTCCGAAACTAATAAGAAAGAAGAGGAGATTAGATATTATAATAGAGAGTGTGTGCGTAACTAAAAACAACTATTAGACTTTAATAGATTTATTGATTGATTTACTAGCGGGCCCGTCTCGACTTCGTACAAATGGACATTTTTTTAAATCATTTAAAAATAGCATACATTCTCTCGTTACTCAGGGACAATGTAACATTCTAATGACGATTTTTTTTTAATCTGTCTTGTTTTTTTGAGTTTATTCGTTATAAATAAACAAAAATACAAATCTTTTCTCCTTAAACTATTGGTGTAGATTATGCCCATTACAACCATCATAAAGCTGGTTATTTGGAATTTTATTATAACGTTTTTGTTTGTTTAGGCTGCATGGTTGCCGGTCGTGGTCCGAAGCTGGACCAGCGTCCGACTGGAGTACTCAGTGGCCCACTACACGTACGCAAGTCCAGGGTTTGACTACGCGGCCGCCTACAACTTCAACGATGACGCGATGTGCGGTCAACGTACCTACACCACACACTCCGGTAAGAATCGAATATATCTTCAAACTTACCTCTAAAAGATATAAGTAAGCATAAGTATGTTGTCCGCGCATAGCACAGCTGCTGTTGTTAGGAGTATCATAATACCAGCGCGCAATAGCGACATCGCTATGTCGCACAAGCTGTAGCAACTCTTTTTGTTGCCACAGTTAACTTTTATCTGTTACAGGATTATGCCATTTGTAATATACAGGGACTTTTTGGCCGAAATATTCAGCTCAATTTAGTTTCCTTGATAAAAGCTAAGCTTAGTTTATGGCACCCGACGAAATTTAAAGTTCATACGCGCTGCCGATGCGTATCAAGTAACGCTCGCGTTGCCAGCACTGATAAACTTGCACGCTTATACAGTGTATCTTAACTTCATCGCATGCATAAACTCTTAGTACTAGACGTTAGATCAGTATTCAAACCGCGCTCACCTGTAAATGAAACCCATTACCTCAGCACGAAAACAAATATCCGTAGTACTCGTAATTCGATAAAGTTGTCTCGCTGAGAGGGACAGATAATCGGCAATTTATCTCAAATGAACTCCCTGAACGCATAAAGCGAGAGACAAACAGGGCTATTTGACATTCGACGCTCGTCGGCAACGTTTGGTAAAACGCGTGGGATATTGTTCTGGCGGCCTGCGGGGCGTCCGAGAAAATTACGTAGCACGACCTAGTTTCGCGCCCTCGGTGTCACACAATCGAAAAAACCACGAACAAGATCGTAAACTTCCAATTACACGGACGCTGTTGCGGCGGCTCGTTGTGTCCGCCATTTTATTATTAACGTAAGCAACGTTGATGTTTCTATGCGTTTGGGAATTCTTATACTTCTCACTCTATTTCCAAGTTATGAATGAGTGAGCTCAGTATTTCATTTTCTATTTCCATGGACTATTTATACTCATTTTATCTTATTTTTACATAACACTGTTTCCGTTATGCTGTAGGTACGCAATGGTCGACGTTTATGATATTTTATTTATTTCTCCTTTTCCCTGGTCCATAGTAATTTAACTTAGTTTGGTGCCAATTTTTTTAACGATATAAATCAAATCAGCCTTTATTGCATACCTTTTTATTTACAACGATACTCCATAATATTTTAACGTCTACGAAATTCGTAGCAATGCTACGCCGTAGACTTTTCGTAGCACCATCTACGAGCTACAAAATCGGAAACGTTTTAGTCTGGTGTCTGATGTCCCTCATTCCTGGCCAGAACACTTTTAAGTGTGATTTTATTTTATTCCTAACACTGTTTACCGATTTAGGTGAAATATCATCCAAGAACGTGTCGGTAACGGGCAGTTTGAACGAGTTCTTCTATCAGCAGTGCACTTGGGTGCTGGATTCGCATGTCGAGAGGCAGCTCTTTATTGATATCTCTTCGGAACAGGTTAGAAATTTTACTTTTAAAAGAAGTGAACTCAGTATTTTTAATCAAAATCATTTTTAATTTTTGTCAGGAAGTCTTATTTGAAATTTTTAATGAACTTATATCTGATTTCCGTGAGAAAGTTAAAATATACCAATGATGGATTCTGTTAAGAAGAATATCGTTAATAATTTAGTACCTATTCTCAATGATACGAAAGACGAACCTCAACTCATAAAAGTTATAGTTTCGCCGAGATTTATTTCGCAATATATCATTTATCGTCTCACAGAATCAAAACCAAGATATAAAGGTTCCTTTAACTAACGATTTTTTTAAACTTTCACGATTTGTTAACATAATGTAATGATTATTTATCGGGTATTTATCAGTCGCCCCGTTACCATAATCGCTGTAATGCAGTAGAAACATAGGGAAAATAAAAACAAAGGTACGCGATAAATACCCGATAAATAATCATTAAATTATTTAAAGATTTTTCGTTCCCTTAACTATTAACGTTTTCTCTTTTTCTTTTTATTAAAATACTGCACTGCATCCTCTAGCTAAACTAAGCTGATTTTGTAGTATGATTACTAAATCAACTATGACAAAAATATCTCATTTGACCAGGACAAGTCGTGTGGCTCGTGGAACATCACACTGCACGAGTGGTCGGGTCCCGGAGCCAAGAGTGATGCTGGTCTCCACGGCGCTGCTGGCGAGCTATTATACACCTTCTGTGCAAGGCATAAGAACCACACTTATACGCTGCCTTGGCGGCTCAACACCGTAGTTATTAGGTAAGTATTCTCGTCTTAAGCCAAGCGTAAGATTGCAAATGATGTCGGATCTTAGTATGCGGTGACACGGTGACCTTTTGAAGATCATTCCTTATTTTTCTAATTAAATTTTTTATTAAAACTCATATTTTCCGCACAAGTTCAGCGCTTGAATATTTATAGCTATGTTTCATACTCATAAAAACTCATAACTTTATCACATAAATCAGAGAGACGTAAGCTTTTAGCTCGCTCTAAACAATTTGCAAAGAGAGGAAAAACGCTTCACATCTTCCATTTGATAAATTATTTATGGCTGTCCCTTCATCTTAAACCGACTGCCAAAGCGTATAGGCGTATGTTTTTATTCGATGGTACTTTTTCGCTCGGTAAGTAGGTAAAGATCTTCCTTCTTTGTGCATAATATAAGATGCCCTTAAGTGAGTACGTGGCGTGTTTCTGAAATTCCTCGTTCGCCCGTAAATCCTGTATAATGATGTGTGAAAACATGTTTGTCAAAGCTTTGAAAGGATCGGACATAAGCACTCCTTTCACGGCCACATAAGTATAGTACGTAAACTGGAATACATAGTTTTCCGGGTTTCTATTTTCGTTTTCTTTGAATAGGTTGTTTTGAGGAAAAGTTGAAGGAAAGGAAAGTATTCAACAACATATTATAGGAGCTAATCAACCGTGGCGAATGGACAACCAAGAGTTGTTTGTTACTCACAAAAATTCTGGGTAGAAAATACCCACTCTTGCCGCGAATTTCTTAATACTGAGAAAGGAAGCAAAAGTGGAATCCCAAGTTCAACAATTCAAACTTATTACTTTTTGGATTTTATGTTGAATGTTATTTGGAGATGTTAAAGATTTTTTCATAAACTTATTCTAAAAATTACTAAATCTCTGTTGAGACAAAACATGCAGTAATCTGAACTTTTCTCTCTATTTACTTATCATTTCTTAGACATCTATTCATTTTGTTTATCACTGCTTTTATAAAAAAATCATTTATTTTCTTTTGTCTATCACCCTGTGCTTAAACTTACACTCATGATTAAAATCATCCATATTAATGCGCACAAAATAAGTAAAGAGTACATATACCGGCCATCATCCTTAGGTGTACAATCATTATTACGTTAGCCTGCACTATCCAACTTTCAGGCACAGGCCTCCTTCTGGTGTACAATAATTATTAATATTACTTTACTCCTGTAGAGTATCCTGGAGGCCTTTGTCTGAATGTTGGAGAGTGTAGGCTAAGAGGCGGTTCAAATCTGACGGAAGATGCGTCGCGTATTATCGGTCTCGTTACGCCAGAACAGGCAATTACATATATAAGAAAACATTGACACTTTACCGATGATACGTTATTGCGTCGAGCGTACAGCGTATGTTCCGTTTCAGTCAACGTATGGTCGGTGTTCTTTGTAGATGCTGAATGCAGAAACTGAATAGACGCGTAATAATATGGCAAAATGAAGTTACGCCCGACGCAGCTTCCGTCAGATATGAAAACACCCTATTTGACCGAATAGACGCAACTGATGATACGCTTGACGCATCTTCCGCCAGATGTGAACTGACCTTAATAGTAACAATCATAATATAATAGTTGTAATATAATATAGTAATAATAATAATTGTGCACCTGAGGATGAAGCCCGCTATGTGTACCCCTCACGCATGTCTTCCAAAAAACAGAGCTACAAGATCATGAAATGTAACATAAAAAAATGTCTTGGCGGCTCAATATCATCGGTGTGTGATATAGCAAGTAATTTATTGCTATAATGCATTTATCTTTTGATTATAATTTATACTTAATCTAACTTGGGTTTTATATGCGTAGTGTGTTGTGTTTGATGATCAAGGTGTCCGTTACCTAAATGCAGCCTCTTTCGGAATACCAGCGTTACAGCATAATGACATGCTGGAGCATCAAGCTGAGCTATGAGCATTTCTCTATCACAATAATGTATTACTCATGTATATTTTATACTTCATACTCATATTTTACCAATTTATTGTAATTTCAACTTTGTTTCATGCATTAGGTCTAAGTGGTTTTATTTTCAATGTTTGGCTTTGTTGTGGTCGAGAAATAAATACATTTAATTTCATTTTCATTTAACATGAAATGTAAAACTAATGAAATATATAGGAATAAAATTTTGTTCAATACAGGTTAGTAGCATTATCCCGCCAGCAGCCCCTGTACACAATACGTTGGCGGTCGCAAGTGGTACGCGCCAACAACCGGTTAGGCCCGCCGACGCCGGCGCCAGCCGCCTCCGCCACCGCCGCGCAGGCAACACTCACTTACATTATCTTCGTACTATGTACTGTGACATTGATAAGTGTGTTATAAGTGAATATGTAACTACAATATTACATATATTATATTATAAAGTGGTTGACTATTGACCCTGTGTGACACGAGCGAGACTCACATTAAGTTACATTGTCCACCTTCTTTGCGCACAGAAAAGTGAAAAAAGTGAATAAAGAAGTGTAAGGTAAGCGATTCAGCGAAAATGAATGACTTTACTACGATATAACAAGATGCAGGTTTACTGACATACTGTACCTGAGTTCTGTGAAAAATGGTACTATGACATAAAGTTAGTCAAGATGGTGAAAGTGAATGCCTAAATTCTTCCATGATATGACAATTGACCTACGTTTGTTCTAAGCACTAAATAAGCGTAAACTCAACTAGAACTAACAGTGTTTTCTCTAATAAGTGCAATATAGTAGCGAGCGCTCAACATTTACCTGTGTTTCCTAAAATAAGTAGATACATTAATTGTGACTGCAAGTGGTTTGACGTAGAACTATCAATGAAATACGAAATCTCTACATACACGACTCGATTTATACGGTGTCGCTGCAAACTGCACTGAGTTATAGCTAGGTACTGTATTGTCACGCAATCACTAGCAAACAGCCCTTGCTACTGTTAACTCGAAGTTCTAGGAATTAGACAGCGCATGTACAGCCTGTGCAGTACAGCGCAATACTAATTAGTTAGTAGCTAATTTATGAAATTCGACGACGATGTAATAACCTACGTATGGCATATATGTTATAGTTGCAGTATGTGTTGTATGTATGACTTATCAGTCCAACTTAATTATAAAGTAAACATAAAATATCACCAGCTTTTTACTGCCCAAAATCTGCTTCAAAAATGATGTTACGAAAACAGGTGTGTTTATTCTGACAAAGAATGTTCTAACGACCCTAGATTGAGGCAACAGCTTTCAAAATGTTAAGTAAACATAACAATAACTATTTGAGTAGATTGTACAAAGCACAAGGGCTTATCTTATAAGCAGGGTCTGGACTCACAAGTGGTTACTCACTTTATCAATGTCAACACCGCGAAACAAAGCGCAAAGGGAAAACAAAAACACGAAAAGCATTTTTGTTTGCAAAAGAGATGATGAAACAATTTTCGGTAAACAAATGTACCAACTATTTATTTTATCGTGATGCTTTTATCATATCTACGAGGTACACATTTATTTCACACTTTTCGTATCACTGTCCCGTAGGTACACATTTATCTCACACTTCTTTGTAACATTTGAGAGGAAAAAAAGGGAGAAAACTAAATTGTATCAACATCAAAAGTAGTAAACAAAATGACTACTGCTTTAGTCTAGTGTACTTACAACAAAAGCATCCACCTTTTGTCCTAGATTTATATTTGTATCGTAAAATTATTTTTGGATTTTTTGTACAGTGAACGCAAAGACTTTGTGAAGTGAATTTAAGGTTCTCGTTGAAAGGCAGTAACGACCACAGCCGCCCCTGGGAAGTTTTCTCTTATATTGCGAAAACTGTTCGTCGTAGCAACTCGTTCTTAACGTCGGGCCATACGGTTGTAAATACATAGGCAATTAAAAATAAACTACCATGATACGAAATCTTTCTATCATTAGAACGAAAAGGTTGTGTTCTAGTGATTATATTTGTTTAGACACACTATATTAAATTCTGTTAATTATTCCACGGTTTTATATAATATACGACGACCTCTGTAGCGCAGCGGGCGAATGTCCGCCTGCGAAGCAGGAGTTTGTGGGTTGGATTCCCGCCTCGGGACAAATATTTGTACGATCTGCAGATATTTGTTCAGGACGTTCTCGATGTTTTATATGTATATCAGTTATCTAGTATCCATAACACCATCTCTGTTTAGCTTGGGGCTAGATAATGCTGTGTGAATTGTCCAGCATTATTTTATTTGTTTTTATGTTAACAATATGTAACATACATAGATAGCTCAAAATCAGACCTCACCTAAATGACTAGAACCGTAGAAGTAGATAATTGACTTGACAAAGCGAACAAATCGTATTGTGGTGAATAAATCGAAGGATTTTGTAATTATTACCTCCTGATATTGGGATTTTAAATGAAATATTGCCTAGGCGCTAAATTGCGGTCTTAGCTCAATCCACTTTAAAATGGCATTTTTTTATGGACTTAGTGGTAAATAACTATGTAATTCTAAGCATGCCAGTAACTGTCTAAATGTCAATTACGGACTTTAGTCTAAAATGAATAATTATACTTAAATTTTGTTAGCACTTTTTGATGGTACGCTTACAATTTATTTGCTGTTTGTAAATAGTTGTAAATTAGCAAATTAATAATAATTTCTACATTTCTTGGTGTTACTATTATCGTTACAAAGCATAAAACTACTGTTATAAAATCACCATCTTTAAATAAACGCAATTACTTATCGAAATAAATGCAACGACAAAATATTGAGGTAGAAAATCACCAACTGAAAGGGTATATCAAATACCCTGGTTATCACTTTTGCATTGTCATGGTTTTCTCTGGCTATTTTAATGTAATAAATGAATTAAAAACCACGAACAGGCTACACAACAAGGTTATTATGAATTTTCTTTTCGAAAAAGAACTTAAGCTACAAGCATCTCTGGACTATTCCTACGATCAATAAGATAATGGCGAAAACGTTAATACTTATAAAGCCTATTTTGTGTTGCCTGCTCGCGTCTGTAAGTTCCCACCTGTATGTAACTACGAGTAATATAGAGTAGATGTACATACGCCGTAAAACCGGGATTACAGTGTCTGTAATCACGGTCGTTTAGTCGACGATGTAGAGCCAGAATTAAGTCTTAGGATTATACGCTAATTTTAATAGGTAGACAACCCTACAAAATAATGTTTGTTACACCGAAATAAATAGATAAACAATCATACTTGCTTTTATTCATTCTCCTTTATTCCTCTCTCTATTAAAGAAAATAAACCAGTATTCAGGATAAATAGCTTCATAATGTTAATGTTAATTCAAAGTTGAATGTCAAAACAAACATAATAGGAAAAAAATTGAAATGTCTAAAATAAATAAAATTACTGATAATCGCTCACCTTAGCATTTGATTTAACGAGTCACTAAAGCTAATAAAATCATGGAAGCAAATACTGGAGGGACGTAGGGTTGCTAAAGTAGGTGTAAAAAGACGGAAAAAAATATTATTACATAAGCTTATGATATATATAACCTTGTACATACTTGGTAACTACATATTAGGTAATATATCCAGTTACACGAATGTTGAAAGCCGATTCGCAACTAAACTATTGCCACCTATGATGACGGTGGTAACTATAATTATTTCAATGCAACAACAGGTTTCACTTGATGTATTATACAATTGTTTCCGCCAGATATTATTTACTTGGTATGACTATTCATCAAAACGATTTCTTATCGCTATCTAATCGGATTCCTACGTAACGTAGAATTCTTTAACTTGTCTCTATTCCAAAGGTCATTTCAACATGACGCAAACAGATGTTAAGATTTGTTCGGTTACTACGATTTGTGGAAACCTGGCTTAGCAAATTGAATTGTTATCCGAGATTGAACCGATAAAAACCCCGACTAAAATAGAGAAAAAACTAGGCAACTAAAACGCTTACCGGTCAACAGTCTGGCACATTTCCGGCTAAACCGACCAGCTCTAAATACGCTCCAGAAGCTTTATCAGTTCGATCGGGCCTCAGTTAGAACTTCCCATTTGAAATGTTCGACTCTGCCTTTCTTTAAACTTCCGCTCTCGCCTTTGAGGTTTCTAAGACGGAAACTTCTCTACGATTGGAGTGCTTTTATTTTACCTCTCTCCTTTGGAACGACTATTACTCTCTAAGAGGAAGGTACTAAATTGATCTTGCTGGTGAATTGTGAATGAATTATTGTAACCAATTTATAGCGCTAAGTGGCAGTCATTTTATTTTATTTCAAAAAAGTAAAACAGTAAAGCTTGAAGCACAGGTTAAAACAGTTTTATAGCTCCATGAAACTCGTAATACAGTACCTATTTGCTAAGTATTTAAGTAGTGTCTAAAGCTTGAAAACTTCCGTCGTAAACATCTTAAGAAATCTTTTTAGAGTTAAGAAAACACGTAAGTTGGTAGGTTACCACCACCGTCATACAGAACAGCGCCAATCTCGAAAGTTGTACTGAAAAAGGCAGCTGGCAAAGCCTTCCGCGGATGAAGTTCCTCGCATCTCGCCGCCGACGTCTTTGTGCCCCACTCAAAGGAAACGCAATTTAAACTACATGCGGGTACGGCAAATATTCATCCCCTTAACCCCAACTCTTTCGGGCGCAATCGGAAAGTTTCGCCCAAGGTTTCCGACACGAGTCCACGCGCTGACTTCACAGAATAACAATTAAACAAATCCGAATTATGGGGAACTTTTAGCGAGCTGTGTGCAGTTCGTTAAAACTCTATAATTGGGTCTGTGAAAGCTACCACACGGCTCACATCCCACTGTGAACACGTCCGACACAGTAAAGGATTAGCACAAAATTTGTATTGTATTTTGTGTTGTGCGCGTCCTTTGGGAGAGTCATTCAGATATGTCATGAAAACAAAGCACGCCCGTCGTGTTTGGTTTTTATTAAAACATCAACTTTGTTTATTGCATGGAAATGAGCAAATTTCATGGTTAGCTATGAAATTGGAATATACTAAAACATTTTCGCAAATAAAACAACGATTGAAAGACTGAATTTTCGTGTTTTGTTTTATTAGGCTTCAAATTTGCACCACCCCCGAACTCTTACCGCGGGAGTCGTAAAAGACGACTAAATTGGCGGCTATCCCATGGGTGGTAGTGCCCATAATCCCCATGCTGAGCATGCAGGTTGGGGATCGCAGTTCGGTGGTAGAATTGTTTGCAGGGGGCGCTGCTGCCCGCCCCCCGTTGAATATCCCTTAGACGTCTCTTACGACACCCACGGGAGGAATTGGGTGGTACAAATTCTAAGCCAGCACACCACACAGCTATTATATTACTAAAATGTGAAAGTCTGTCTGAATGTTTGTTACTACGTATCTCTTTGAGTACTTAACCGATTTGTATATTAGGTTAGTTATTAGGTAGGTTATGTTCCAGAAAAACACTTTTGCTAGTCAAATTTACCAAAATTAGCTTATGCCTGATTCCACTAACACAATCGCTTCACTATGACAATATTATCGCTTCATTATCGCGTTACAATCACCGCCATTGTCACCTTTTGGTATTCTACTAACACGATCTTTTTTTGTTTATGCCATATCTATGACTGTTACGATTATGATTATATGCCCCACAACATTATTGACACGATATTATAAGTCATAGAGATTGTAATCTTATGGTATTGGAATACCAAATACATTTACGAATAAATCTCTATCTTAATCGTATGGCGCCATTATAGCGCCATTATGGCATTTTGTTTAAAAAATAGTGGAATTAGGCCCCCCTGAGGTGTTTAAAAAGTGTATGAGTTTGTATGAAAATTATTATTCCTTGGTTCGAATATCTTAAAACTAGGGGTAAATCCTACTTAAATTATAAACGCGAAAGGTTGTAAACATGTATGTATGTATGTTTGTTGCTCCTTCACGCAAAAACTACTGAACGGATCGGGAAATATTGCATACAGGTAATTCTAGGTCTGGAATAACACATAGAGTACTATTTATCCCATAAATCAGTTCCCGTGGGATAGGTGTGCGAAGCCGCGGGGCGCAGCTAGTAAACTATAAAGTATAATGAATCACGTATTTTTTATTTTACGTATATTGGTGTTATCCAAATTATTTTAGCCGCTCCACTTAGTAAGGCGGCGATTAAATTATTTAGGTTAGTTTTAGATATAATTTAATTTTAAGTAGGTTTAAGTAGTTAGTTTGTTAAATACGGGACTGACATAGTCAGCAATGACTCAATGTCCCTTATAAATAAGAATAAATAAAAAAAAAAAAAAAAAAAACTACCCCTAGGCAATCAATTTCTGAATTTTGTATAATTTCCACCTTATAACTAACATTATTCGCAAAATTACGCTTACTGTTCTCTGTGATATGTTTGGACAGTATGTACATTAAAAAATGGGACAAGTGCGAGTCCGTCTCACGAAGGGTTCCGTACCATTATTATCTATAAAACCAGAAAAAATGGCCTTTGTATGGGAGTTAAATATTTATTTTATGCTGAGCGTCAACAGAAATACATCATCTGTGAAAATTTCAACTATTTCACTATCACGGTTCATGATACTTATACAGCTTGGTGATAGACGGACAGGTGGACGGACAAACGGACCTACAGCGGATTATGTCCCGTTTTACCCAAAGGAGAGGGAACCTTAAAAAACAATTGACTAATATAAACTATTTAGTTTTTAAGCTATTGCATAGCTTCTATCGCGGGCCTTGAGCGCGGGGACCGAATCCAGAAATTCCGTAACGAAAAAACCTCACGCTCCCCACTCCGCCGGGCAAGGATGTGTGGCTTGAAGGCCGTGCATCGTCTACAAAATGCTATGCAATAGCTTTACCGCGGCAGTCCCCGAGTGCCACACGTCTTTTTTTGTATTTTATTGTCCGGTAACTAGCACACATAAATTATCTCTAGCAAAGTAAATTCTCGTAATAACTCTGGCGGCGATTCACAAAGTATGTTAGGCCTCCCTAGAGGATTAGGAGCTGTCATGTTAGTCCCCGCTGTCTAGTTGGCGCTACAGAACTACCCTTCCACTGTACCCTCGTCTGAGAGTGCCTCTCATTATCCTAAACGTCAAATATTTCTTTGGTGTTACATTTTGCAGCCAACAAAAGAATTTAAAAGACTTGTGGTGACACAGTTAAGCTAGCAGTACGCGGCGCAAACGCGTTTCGCTAATTCAGCGTTTTCAGTAGCTAAGCCGCGTCCCGCCAGTCATTCATACGTGTGTCTTGTGTAATGAATAGACTCAGTTCAACGTACGTCACATCTTTCATTACAAACAACCCACAATAGCTAAAATAAAGACATAAAGTTATATAATACAAAAGACTATTAGTAGTTCTTCTGTCGGTGTCCGCGCAGAATTTAATAGAGGATTAAAAGAAATTGTTCTGTAGGTGTTTTCCAAAAAACTAACAACAGAAAAGTTCATTAATATAATTTATTTGAGGTTTCTTAGGACTATTCTGTATAGAAAATCAAAATATTATCGATCAACAAACATACAAACATACCTAACAGTCTTAAGATTTTTGGTACCTACCTACTTATAGTTTTACACTATGAATAATTTAATTTCTGAGAAATCAAATAATTAAAAAGTTTCGGCACCAACGGGAATCGAACCCGCGTCCTCCCCTCAGGGGATGTCATAACTTCTAGACCACGATGTCGGATACCTATCGATCCGAAAAACAATATACAAAGAACAACCAAATTCACGTCTCCTTTTTTGAAGATACAAATGTTTATAGGCTGGTAGGTATGGTTCGAGAACTTTCTTAATTGTTATACATTTCTTTAATACTACTTATTACATAACTTGTTAAAGCTATACGACATTCCTTAATTGACCTTCGTGACGAAGCAAAGTTCCACATTTGTTAATTGGACTCAAGAATAAAGACTTTGCTGCTGACTTGTCGTTTTCGCTAATTGAATAAGAAATTCTTATCTTCAACTTTCCTCTGTATTTATCAGTAATTATAGGCATTGGGAATGCAAAAAATTGCTTGTACCTGTATTACCATGAATGTTTATTTACAATTACAAGAACTCGAACCATTTCATCCATATTCTGGTCTAAGTAATTATATTACCGTAAATATAAGTTCTGTACATTATTAACCTGGAGATGAAAGTTACCTATTTACTCCCGAGACGCGCTAATAGTTCGAGGGACTGAATACGTTACTTTCACCCGAGGTAAACTCTGTGCATTTCATAACGAATACAAGGAAAGTAAAAATAAATAAGTAATAAATAGCTAAGTAATAAATAATTATAATATGTAATTTAAAAAAACTCATTCATATCAATACCAGTCGGAAGCGTAAATAGACTACAGGTAGCTCAACTGATCCATGTCAAAACCAGTCGGAAGCGTAAACAATTAACAGTTACCTAACTCAACTGATACATATCAATATCAGTTTGAAGTGTAAACAAGCTAGAGGTAGCTCAACTGATCCATAGCAGCCGACCGGTAGGTCGGAAGCATAAAAATAAAAACATGAATAAGAACAGATGAGTGAAATTAGACGTTAAATCCATATCTGAATCAGATGAACAATTATAATACAAAGCTCTGCTAGAGGGAAGTATAAACAGGATTCTACAACTAGAAAAAACAAATGAAGATCGGATTGCCCCTTTCTTGCTTTGTTTATTTTTCCTTAGGCAGAGACTGTCTTTGGTAGAATAGTTCTCACTCCGCCAGGAGTATTATTGTTCTGTGAGCTCTCATCTCTAGAGATGGCAGAGTAGCTATGGTAGAATAACTCTTGCTATTCTACCATGGCACATATTACTACACAAGAAGATGAAGTTGAGGCTGTATAGTAAGTTGGAATGCATGGTTCAATAGAAATGTGACGTGCAGCTGGCACCACTTCAATACTTTTTGTCCCTAGGGAAGAAAAGTATTACTTTCATCCGGCTTCCCAGGAAACTTCCTACCTACTTTCCGAGTATGTGTGATGAAAATGGTATTAATGGTATAACGTAATATCGGCTTTCATTTTCATTAAAAATTTATAGTTGAAACATAAAACAAAAGTGAATCATAGACCGTTGAATCATGCCTTTAGATACTTACATAAATTAAATATAAATAATAAATAAATAATGCCCACCTAGCCGAATTTCGGCCATGGCGGCCAGTTTCAATGAAGACTAGCCAGGTGCGCAGGACATATTATAGTGCACAAGTGTGCGTGTAAACACATTTGTGTAACACTTGTGCACTCTCATAATCCGATGGGACGGCAGACATAAATTGTGTAAACATTTCATAAATTATCACTACTATCGTACCTATGATAGATAATCTTCCCCGAAACTACACGTCCAGCATTATCAAAGAATCTTTTGGTGATTTGCGATAAAATATAGGTACGATAGAATAGAATACCATTATAAAAAGTGTTGTTTAAACAACGTAGATAAATGTAATGCAGGTGCAAGCGACTGCAGTCCTCGGTACATACTCTCCCGGACCATTGCACGTCGAAATTGCTTCAGCGCCAAAGCAAACTAACCGTATTTCACGCCCAACAGCTCAACTATCGAACCTTTCAATTCAACCTTTTTTGAATATTCGATACGGGATCCAATATAAACATAAACAATGCCAGTGCCCAGACCAAGCAAACATCCATAGCTTTGTTTGTTCGGATAAATTGAACTGAGATGAACAGTCACCCAAAGGAAATTATTCTCTGTTTGCTAGTATTATACAAATAGTGATTTTTGAGATTATTCGTGGTATTGATTGTTCTAGGATTTTGATGTTTGTTATCAATTGTCGGAGTAAATCATCAATGTTACTTGATCTTATCTCATGTACCATATATTATAATTAGTCAATTACTAAAACAGGTTTTTTCCGTAAATACAATCACTTTACTTAGAAAAGGTCAACTTCTTAAAATAAATATACGTGGAAATAAAGTAAAACATTTGATTTATCTCGTGTCTGTGTAATTGAAAATGAATGGTACAATAATTTCGCCTAAAACTATGATTTCGTGAATCGAGGTCATTTGAATTGTGTTTCTAATTTTTATCATACAATATAATCATCAAGCCAAAACCTTGGTCGTTGATTAACATGCATAAAATGTTTTTTTTCCTATGGACTATTCTAGTTCAACTTAGTCAATAACTTTAATCACAACATCCATTAAAGATAATAAGTATCAATATTTTCAAATCCCACGACAAAGTGAAAGCTTTAAGAAAATTCCAACTAATAATATATTTTAGTTGGTTCTATACCTATAACCTATAAAACTGCAAGTAAAATGATGTTATTCCATTTTCCAAATGCACTCAGATCTGTTTAAAGTTTCAGCGTTCTAGAGGAACAAACACAATTCCAATTTTTTCCTTTTACTCGTATATTAGGGTGATATTCGTTTGATCTATCACTGATGAGTTCATTACTTACAGTTTCAAGGAGGGGAACTTGATTCCCCTCATATCTTTGTAACTAAGGTAGCACGTCAAAACAAAACCGCAATAATGGAAGACAGACGACATGTGATGGCACACATGGGAATAAACAGTTTCAGCGTACAGTGCTCCCAACTTTCCTGGACAGGTAGACGAAATCGGAGCTGAGCCAGTTACTTCAAACTACTCTCTGGATCAACAAGGTACTCAGCAACGCTGTCACCTTCACAGAATGTCTGGGTGCACTGTACCATATCCCTCGTTGGTTTGAGCACACACATTCATCAGCCACACTCGTACACTTTCGTAGACTCTCGTAGACATTCGTAGCCATCTCCTTGCAAACAAAAGATACCTTCGATCCCAAGCTCTTACAAATTAGTTTCCTGAACTTACCTACAACAATTTATCACTCTTTTTTTGCCGAAAAAAAGATTGCTGAGGAACGTTCGCGGCCAAAATACGTATCTGCTCATTTTGTGGAGGTGACCAGTGAACAGTGATTAATATTATACTAGGTTTTGTTTGAGCTTTAAACAAACGAGTTTTTCCACAGAGAATAATTGGTCTGTTATACCGAGTTCTTGGTGCTTGAAGGTTTTGTACGAATCAAAGTAATTTGCATTTTTTTATTTGCGAAGTTAGATAAAGAGCTTTTTAATATAATGAACAAGTTGAAGCTATGTAAGTACTATGAATTCATTAAAGAAGTTATCAGTAAAAAGATCCAAGTCCATCGGCATTCGGAGAAAGAAGCTCAAAGCTCGATTTTTAGTTGATTTGTAGATTTGTAAGTTAAAAGTCTAGGAGTAATGGGTGGAGTGTATGCGTGGACGGCGGCGCGGGCACTTGAGCGAAGTGCCATGCAAGATTAAAGGCTTACCCGGCTGTAGCCAAACAAATTGCCCGCCTAATGGGAGAGTGGAGCTCGCCGCGATCTCACCCACGCGCCACCGATAATCCAACCAGTTAAGGGTTTCCAGCCATTTTTGTAGGATTAACTTTTGTTATTTTAGTCACAACTATCCAAAGAGATTGGAGATTTTATTTACGGGGTATTTTATTTGATTTAATATCCGAATATAAATAAGTAAATGTGTGTAATTCCATGTGTATATCATTTATACTCCATATTTAAACAGTATTCCATATATTTATTTTGGGTTTCCAACTTGTTCTTCTGTGGTTTAGACTTAACAGAACATTTATTACCACTAAAAACACTACAAATTCAATAGGGCCATAGAGGTATAACTATCAAAAGCTATAAAATGGTTACAAATAGCAGGCTCGGAATCAAAGCATTCAATATGTCGATCTGAGTAATTCCCATTTGTTCAACAGTGTACATTGTTCTATAAACCAAAATCAGACAAATTTGTCCCATTTATTTTATAGGACAAATTTTCCTCGTTTCCTTTTGTCCGATAGTTTTCTGTTAACATTAAGCAACCCAGTAGGCTTATATGATAGCATGATCACTCTCAACATCAATTTGTCTAGAGATAGGAAAATTCAAATTAGGGTAAAATATTTGGTGATAACACGTTCGTCCACCAGCTTTGTCCCGCTAGTGGGACGAGTGTACACAATCACATCACACATACATACATCACACACATATATATTTATAAAAAATAAAGTCGTGTTAGTTACACTATTTATAACTCAAGAACGGCTGAACCGATTTGGCTGAAAATTAGCGCGGAGGTAGCATAGAACCAGGAGACGGACATAGGATAGTTTTTGTTTCGTTCTAGGCTGAACTAATCTTGATGAAATTTGGCAGGGATGCAAACAGTATCCCGGGAACGGGCATAGGCTACTTGAATAGAGCGTGCGAAGCCGCGGGCAAAAGCTAGTATATTAGAAATGCGAAAGTTTGGACAGATGGATGGATATATGTTTAGTTATTTATTCTTTACGCTGAATATACTGAACGGATCTGGTTGAATTTATGAAAAGATGCATAGATGTAGGCGTAGACCTAGAACAGCACATAGGTTGCCTCTTATCCCATAAATCACTATCCACGGGATAGAAATAACCTTTTCAACGTTTTCATAGAAAAAACGCCGAGCAGAGTTTAATATAAAATTAATTCCAGTATCTTCCATAATTAACGAAACGATAATTTTCTTAATTACTCGCATATCCCAAAAACAGTATCTAGGGTGTTCAATGAACTCCGCTCATCCTAACAGTACAGATAGAAATAAAGGTAGTACGTTCAAATCCAATCGGTACCAGTCGGTACTTGAATTTGTACTCGTAGGTCTGTGCTTTGCCAGTGCAAGGCTCCGTGATTGCGGTCGGGTCTTAACATCTTGTAACAAAACAATACAAGCAGTAAAAAGGAGTTATTGTCTAGCCAGAAGCCAATCTGGAATTATCTGGAGATGAAAGAGCCAATCTTGAATTGTTTCGATTTATACTGGGAATTTCAAAATATCACGAATTTCAGACAATGGAAATGATTTGTAAATATTAAAATCGAGTAGAAATAGTTCCGAAAATATAGACAACGATATATATACTGGCTGTTTTCCATTAGACGGCATGGACACATCGACGGCGACGGCGCAGAGCCAGGCGGTGCCATCGAAGTAAAAATGTATGGCTCGTTTTTCCACTCACCGGCACGGCGACGGCACGACGACGGCACGACGACGGCCTGGCAGACCTACATGTGTGAATTGATGAATGATATGAAATGAATTGTACACGGGTTCTTGTGCCGTGCCGTCGTAGCCGCCGTGTTGTCTAGTGGAAAAACGGCCATTACGCCGATAGGAAAACAATTTCGATACCTTTATGTACTTACCTCCACTTGGTTTTAAAAGTTTGAAGGAAACAATAAAACTGGTCGGATATTGAATCTGGAAAGTTTCCCGTGCGATTCATTTATTAGCCTTTGCGTTGAGAAAACAAGCGTTATGCTGTAAAAACATTTCTTTGAAGTTTTCGTAGAACTTACCCTCGGGGAATATTGTTATTTGAGAACTAAGATCGTAGATTTATACCTTATTATACCTATTATACTTAGAATAGAACAAAACCTCGTTTCGTAGACCTGCCTACGCTAAACTACAAACTGATAATAACGTTGTAATGATGTTTCTATTCGATGATGTGTGGTGTGCTCAAGACACAATTTTTGCGATGACATTACATTTTGTAATAACAACGACTGCTAGAATCCCAACTAAAAACATGAATTGATTTTAAATCTGGGTCGGTATTTTTATATCTTCAGAACTAATTTATCGTTATAACCGAGTAATGGGCAAAGAAAGGGCTTCGAACTTCCCCCATGTTTTCTATCTTGAGTCGCTTAACTTAAATTATTGTCAAACAAATCATTTTCAAGGCCTTTTACGTACGAAAAAAGTTTATTGTTGTTCGTACGTTTAAACAGTTTTAAATCATGCTTTTGTAAAAAGGTTGTGTTTTAAATTTCCTAAGTAAAATTAAATAGAAATTGAATTGAAAATAGGAATTCTTTGTTAAATCTTTTTCATCTTATTCGATACAATCAGTATTAGAGTTATGCATCGATTCTAAAAACATGTACACATTGGTAAATCGGGATCAACAAACGAGAAATCGTTATAAGCAACATGACTGCCAATTCCATTGACTCTCTCGTATAACAAGTTTAGATTAAGTACCGAATTAACTATCTATCTAGTCGTATCTTGGGTAATTTTCACCCACCCAGGGGCACCCCAGGTGCCAACCGGCTGATTGCGAGAAAAGCTGGTGGTTTATTTCAATCAAAAGTCTCAAGAGTCTTGATAATCCCTAAGTTACAAGGAACAATAGAAACAGATAAAACTTAGGAATCCCAGACACGCTTGAGATCTAATAATTGTGCGGCGCACGTACAAACAGCTGCAAGACAGGCCAATAGGCCAAGGTGGACAAGGAAACAGGTTGCAAGAACCTTTAGATCTCATACAAGGGGCCTGTTGGTCAGTTATAAGTAATAGAATTGAAAGACGCTTATGAATCTGCGAATGCGGAACCAAATCGGTTGATAGAAAAGCTAAAGATTTAATTTAGGTCTCAGTATTTTAGATGAAATATTATAATATGTGAATCAATCATATATTTAGCAGAATACATCATACGTTTTTTAAAAGTATAATGTAAGTTTTCCCTACAAAACATTTATAAAAAAAGTTGCTTGTATCTTTGCAATGACAACATTGTAAACGAGCCAACGCCAGCAACCTGCTTTTTGCACAAAAGTGCACACACGAACAGCGAAGAAGCGACAAAGGATCCTGATGCTCCACGTCTTTTGTCTGGCACCATCGAGCAAAAACTGTACCACGAGTACATTTTAGTTTCCGTTCGCATTACACCGACGACGTCGTGTAGCAGAAATCTCCCCGGAATACGGCAATTACGAACCTTCTGATATTTGTGGTTTCGCCGATACATACGTGGCTACGCGCATAATAATATTATGTCTACAGATATTTGTCCCACGGGAAACACTGCCTTATTTTTGGAATGCGGCTTAAGGAAGGAAAATATTAATATGAAAACCGTTTCTTGGAAAACCTCGAAGATAGAAGTGCCGTGTGATCTTCGTTGCTGGTTGATTGTTAATCAAATCTGTCGTGTGTCGAGTCCCTTCACCCGTTAATCCTGGTTGAAGGTGATAAAGTTCCACCGTATATTACGGTTATTGGGATATTTACGTCGCTAACTTGGCCCTCGCTACACTGGCGCCCACTCTACTTTATTGCTGCTGCCTACCTTAATTAACGTTAAATTCGAACTTGCAACTTCCTACCTACATTACTAACCCGACGTTACTATCGAGTAAAATTCCGAGAGAGATATTGAAACAAAATTTGAGGAACATTGCACCTGATTTATAAACTGTATCTACACGTAGGAGCGATAAATCTTGCCTCAGCAGCTCCAGCTAAAGCGGTCGGACGACATCTCACAATTTACCATGACTTATGGGCACGTAGCATAGCGTTTTTGTCAAACCATGTGCTGCAGATTTCAGCGCCGTTCTCTCCCGACATTTTTGTAATAAAACATCATCAAGAAGGTAGGTATCTTGAGCCGAGTAACTTATACAATTTATGATTGAATAAGGTTGGTTCTTTGGTTGGATCTAAACGAAACGATGTGGAGATAGTGAGACCGTAACTAGATAATGAAACGGCCCACCCTCTGATCGATTGCCGTGCGGTCCGCGTTTGATAAAATTCAATTTACTTTCGGTCGCACTACAAAAGAGATATCAATTCACTTCAAACCTTAATTTAAATTGAATGAGGATTGCTTGCTGTCCATCTTGTTTGATAAATCTTGATAAATATCTTATTACGTTTTCGTATTAGAGTAGATAATACAACTTTGGACTTGAAATAAAATCAACACTAGAACTGAAACGCATCAGGCCAAGTTTGAGAAATTAATTTCGTGAAAATGGGAAATATATTTGGGCTTTTTCTAATAAAAAAGTAAGGCTTATGATGATGGATGAAGAATGGATCTGAAATACTTAATTACTTTATGCACTTTACAAAACTCACTCAGTATGCACAGGTTCAGAAGTGTTTTTAAGTAGCTCCAATTTCATCATAATCTAAAGGGTTTTGCGATAAATATGCGCATATTTTATATGAAGCTGGCGCTGTTATGAAGTTGTTGGACGCCAGATTATCATTTTCAATTACCGAAGTACATATGAGTTATTCATATTGAAGATGGTTTTAATTTCAGCGCAAACAACCATAGGTGTTCGTTTTGTAGCTTTTTTACTTCATATAACTAACTACAATAGCATAATACTTATATAATATTTAATGATTTGTTTACTGCATATTGTTATTATTTTCCTTACGCATCTAGCGCATTTATTGGGGAAATAATAACAAAATGTATGCGATAAATATTTGATAAATACGCATTAATGATCATAATAACACAATGTTAGATAACTAAATTCACTCCGTATGGCCCGTGAGGGCTCTCTATTGGAGAGTCACGACGACGAAAAGGCTCAAAATACTAAATTCATGCTGAAGTGGACTATTTAGTTTGTACTCATCCCTTCTTCATTACCTACCCGCCCAAGCAATAACAATTTATACAAATGTACGCATACAAAGCTTAGTAATGAGCAGTAATATTGTATTTTGCGAAAGTAATAACTTCTGACTTCTATCATAAGATGTTTCTCTACAGACGCGGTATCTAATTGGCCTCTTTTTCTATCTAATTGGGCTCTAGAAAAAATATCATCTACAAGATCTGCACTCGGTTTTGCTGGGTATATGTATATGTTATGCCTGATCTATACAGAATTTCAGCCCAATCCAATTACTAGTTTTGGCGTGGAGAAGTAACAAACATCAAAATTATCGGATTTAGAATATCCATATTTCCATGCTTCTGATACTTTTATTACCTTAATTCATTAAATTCGTTTAGGTTAGGCCGTTGATAAATACCAAATTTTTATTTATTGGTTTAGCAAAATCCACAGCCCTTAATTAATTACAAACACGTTATATTATCAAAACTTACTCTAAATATAATATTTAAATTCGATAGTAGCTCTAAATATCACGCATCTTCTTTCTAAACTATCATACTTAAGATTTGATCCCAATATCACTAGATAATGGTAGGTTGTCCACCTACCTTTCTGAGCGCTCACAATTTGTCGAACTTTAAAAACATTGACGTTTCAAGTACCTACTTTCTTCCGGCCTTTGACAGTCACGCGTGGAGTTCCACAGGGCTCTTCTTTTTGTGCTCTACTGTAATCAAATAATCGCATTGTAAATACCATATTTACGCTGATGATCTTCATATCGTCTACGTCAGATGCATGACATAAGGCAGTCTGTAATTTAAATAAAGATTTGAAACGAGCAGACGCAGAAGCCACACACAAGAAGTTGAAGTTGAAACGAGCAGTAAGATGGAGTAGTGTCAACGGCTTAGTTTTGAACCATACAAACTCAAAATACATAATCTGAACACCAAATAGCAAATATTATTGAGAATAAACCGATTGTTAATTTAGATAAACCGGGTCTTCTCATGGATGGTACACTCCACTTTGAGAACAACGTAAAGTCAGTTGTTAGCATACCTCTCTATTGGTTATCAGTCTTGAGCATGCGAGAGTTCCTCAATACTGATCGCCGTATCCAGCAGTGTGATCTCTCATTTTGTCCCAACTCAGCTATGTGGAATGTATTTGGGGGGTGTTTGCTCGGTCGATCACAAAAGCATATGCAATGCCTGCAAAAAACATGTTTTCGCTTTTGTTTTCCGATACCTAACCAAACCCACATCTCACCTTACATTAACACTAATGGTCTGCGGAACATCACGCCGCTATATTCATTTTCTAACATTGCTTTTTGGCATTGTCAAATTCCAACAACCATCATACCTGTTCGAGAAGCATAACTCCTCTCTCTCCAGCCGACACATTCGTTTTGGTACTTGTTAAACTTCCTGCGTCACAGAACGTCTGCGCCGTGAGCGTCCGTTATGGTGCCACGAAATGCTGGAACAATTTACCTCCTCCTTTAAGAAATTCCAAATCAGTTTAATCTTTTAAAAAAACTATAATATTAGTTTAACAATCACAATAAATTCTACCAGTAGTTCTGGGTGTCAATTTTATATTTGATAACGTCATTAATTAATTAATAACCATAACAATGTCTTAATATTATTTATATAAAATTTTACTTTTGTATCTACCTATTTGATTAGGCCTAACCTAACCTTAATTATTATGTTTTTTTTTTTTTGTTAAGCCATGTAAATATTTTAATGTATGTATACCAACCTATCTTCTTTACCCTTGTTTATTATTTCATGTATGTATGTCACAGCTGGTCACAGGGCGCAGCAGCACTGCGCTCTTAGGTCTCACATAAAACCAGCGCACAGTAGCGCCATCGTTGCATTTTGATGTCACGTCTGTAACTTCACGACTTTCTTTTATATATTATAGAAGATATATATACTCGTAATATAATATATAGATTACTAACTTGTAATTTTGTGACACCAAGTAATTTATTTTCACTTTACTTTATTAATTTATTTATTTTAAGGCAAACAAACTTTTCAACACTTTCTAAATAAATACATATATACAGTGTTTAGCAATATGGTGACCATTCTTAGATTCCAGAAACGAAGAATTTTTCCCTAGATATTTTCCTTTCATATCTTTTTGTCGGTATTTACGAATCTTTCATTTCTGCATGCATCCACAAAATTTTCACAGTACGGTTCGCTCCCCTTTGCCTCTGTTATTGCAATTCTGGCCAACAATATCGTATATCGTATCCCAATCATTAATTAATTCTCTCTCTATGATTTAACGGAACGTTGTTCTATTTTGAATTACTTCAGTTTATTATCGTTATGTAAATATATTTATTTATCATTTGTTGTAATAATGAATGCATGAATGAGAACTTTAATTATACATACAAAATAAAATAACTTATATCTAAATAAAACAAATAAAAAACAAGTACATTAGGCGGTCTTATTTCTTAAAGCAGTTTCTTCCAGGCAACCTTAATAATAATAATAATAGGAATAGCAATTTCTTCCAGGCAACCTTAATAATAATAAAAATATAATAGGTAGGTGAGTTCGTAGTTAACCTACTCAAATTTTTATGAATATGTCAAATTACGATAGTTTTTTACAGTAAAATGGACTCTTATCTACCTATACTTGCTGACGTAAAAGATCTCTTTTAATTTTATTTCATGCAAATATGTTTTTAGTAGGAACGCAATTAAAATGCCTATGTTTTACGCGTTTTAATTAAATGTTTTTAATTACGAGTAAGTACTTAACAAATTATCCAGAATATTATCCGTTGGATCATAAAACAAACCGCTATTAATTGACAATTATTTTAATTCGTGCATTAAAATTAAATACGCATTATGATGCGATGGTTGCTGATGGCATAGTTAGCAACAACTAGCAAATAACTGTACCAAATTATGAATTTTCTGGTTTCCACGAACTATCCATACTTAGTCCGGATGCGACGCAGGAGGTTGCGGGTTCAATTCCCGTCTCGAGACAAATATTTGTACGATCTGCAGATATTTTTTCTGGACGTTCTGGGTGTTTTCTATGTATAATAATAAATATCGATCTATGTAGTGTATTGTATTATGTATATCAGTTATCTAGTACCCACAACACAAGCTCTGCTTATCTTGGGGCTAGATAATGCTGTGTGAAAAGTCCAGCATTATTATTATTATTATTTATTATAACACAAGCTCTGCTTAGCTTAGGGCTAGATAATGCTGTGTGAATTGTCCAACATATTTATTTATTTATATTATAATGATGACGACTTCACGACTTAGGTATGTGGCACGGTGGGTAAAGGTACGCCTGCCACGCAGGAGATTGCGGGTTCGATTCTATGTACCTACGGCTAGACAATGTTGTGTGAATTGTCCAACGTTATTTATTCATAAATTCGTTAGTCTGTCTGTCTGTAAACTTTCCCGCCGAAACAGCCTATCAGATCGATATAAAATTTAGCAGAAAGATAGGCGGTGTCCAAGAGGTTACTTTTTATCCTAGAAAATTGCGTGCAAAATTGCAGGCAGTTATTGTCCATGCTAATATTAAACATTCAGTATATTCATAAAATATATGAATATATGAATGTTTAATATTAAATATTATTTAACATTCATTCATATTCATATATTTAACATTCGAAAACTGTTACCTTTTGTGATGAAAGATGTTTGGATGTTTTTTACCTTCTTTAAAAAGGTTAAAAACCTGCTTGCTGTTAAATGCTATTACTCAGTTGACGTTGATTGTTCTAAATGACTAAATAACAATAGTGCATTGTTACCCAAGGGATGAAAGAAACCTTTTTAGTCCCGAGACGGGGTTTGGTGCCCGAGCGTAGTGAGGGCGCTAATAGTTCGAGGGACTAAATGTTTCTTTCACCCGAGGTAAATACTGTGCTTTTTATTACGAATACAAGGAAAGTAAAATAAAAATAAGAATGAGCTAAAGAAAAAACACATAAATAAACAACTTAGATAAGATATTTATTTGAAGTCTAAGGTAAAATTAGAGCAATTATTAGTTATAGTGAAAGGCTTTTTCCAACTACCTCTTGAGAAGTGAACACTTTGTTTTTTTTTGTTAAATCCATCATTTTGCCTTTTGATAAACGATGTTAGTCGCTCGAAATCCTTTATATGTACATTGTGTTCAGTACCAGTAGTAATGTTGTCTTTAAAATAGAATATCCGCTCCATAATGTTGAAGGTTTGTAAGTCTTTGAGAATTCGTTAAAATATAATAACAAAACGTTTTCTAATAAAGATTTCACTATTTACTCAGTGCGCCATTTACCTTAATACCTTCTTGATATCTTCATTTTGATTTAGGTGGTAAAAGGTTTTCCACTACTGCTTTAGCCTCTTCTTTTATAAAATCAGGCGTTGAATTTATGTCTATTATCACTGTCGGAACTCATTGTAATAAACAAAACAACGAAAAATCAAAACCCGAACTCGAAAAATCAAATGAAGATAGGATTGCCGTTTTCCCGCTTTCTTTTTCTTAGGCATAGAAAATCCTCTTTGGAGATGGTACTATATAGCCATGGTAGCTTTCGCTATTCTACCATGGTTGAATAGGCATACCGAGAACTATTCTGCTATACATTTTAATCATTTAAAAAATGGTTAATATTTTGTTGAAATCTATGTTATTTTAAAGAAATAGTTCAAAGTAAATTATAATATGGTATTTTACCTCTAATTTATTTCAATTTTACATTACGCTGTAATTGAATGGCCGTAATAATTGCGTCAAACCAGACGCAAAAGCCATCTCACAAGAAGTTGAGTTGCTGCATAGAAAGGTAGAATGCATGGTTCAATAGAAAAGTGAGGTGAAAGCTGTCATTTGTTTTGTACTTGTCATTACTTTTCGTCCCTAGGGACGAAAAATATAACTTTCATCCCGCTGCGCAGGCAACTTCTGACCTACTTTCAGAGTATGAGTAATGAAAAAACTTAAATCCTCGACTGACCTTACCATTGCAATTTTAATTAACCTGACGCCCTATGAAATTGAATCACCGTCTTGACATTCTTTATTAAATCACTTGACCTTAAAATAACTATTTCATACCTAAACGATTTTGCTATTTATCTATCTATAATATAAAAATGAATCGCTAAATGTGTTGGTAAGCGCATAACTCAATAACGCCTGGACCAATTCGGCCAATTCTTTTTTTTAATGTTCGTTGAAGTTCAAGGACGGTTTTCAAGTTTCTTTTTTTTTTTTGTTCTTTTAATTGCCGGGAAAACACCTATAAACGTTTCCATAGGAACAATGCGTGGTTAGCAAAATAAATGAATCGAAATCTACCTCTTTACGCCAAATCTATTGAACGGATTGTGCTGAAATAAAACATGGACACTACACACTAACACGTTTTATTCCATAAATCAGTTTCCATGGAATATAAATGACCTCCCGCGACACAGGCTTGCCTCGTGCGGGGGCCGCCAGTAATGTGTACCTATTTTAAGTAAATTGGCAAATAAATCATTTTGTATTTTTGTATTTTTTGTATTTAAACATTTCCATACAAAGCGTGCAAAATGGCCGGCAGAAGCTAGACCTATATAAATTAGGGTTGGCTCATTATTTCTTCTTGACTTCTCAATCTCGGAATTCACTCCAAGTTTTAATTTGGATGAGCATTGTAGGAACCGCTCCTTCACAAATACGTATAAAGAAAACAATTGATGTTTCCTCGTCTCTCGGCACTGTAAGTAAACGTAATAAACTTTGAAAACAGGCTTAACCATTAATATTTGAGAGATCGCATTTTCAGCGCCGAGAATGGCGGGATCCATAAATTATTCAAGTTCGGTTGTTTCAGTGAGGCTCCGGTCGTCAAGGGACAAAGATAGAACGTTACACTGAACGTGTATAGGTGTACCTGTACCGCCCCGTCGAACGAGGCAATCTGTACTGAGCAATTCACTTTGCCCATAGCCTGTTACTGAGAGGCCGTACGCAGTAGGTACTATCGAATCACCTACAGTGATTCCAGCAACAGATTCCTGATTCCAATTTAATTTACCTTCTCGATAACCTGACTAAACATTTAAGGTACTGTTACGACTTTATAGCCTTTGTAAACAAGAAAATTAAACGGAATTAAGCGTCTTATATTTACGACGTAAGACGCTACTCCTTATTAAGGGGAATACAATTACGCAGTGCCAGCAATTTAAGAAGATCTAGCCTCAGCTTAACATCTCAATCAGCTAGCTCACTTCCATGTCTTGCCTTTCACTTACAAATCTGAATATGTAAGCTAGAGGACGGTTTTTATATGCGTCTATTACGAAAGCTTTCATAGACTGATAGATTAAATTTTTTTTACCAATTGTGATCTCCTTGCTGAGGTTTGCCCTGAGGACAATATCGTGTTCTTCAAAAACGGTTTATTAAAATATTTAAATACACGAGTGAAAGTGGCGCCCACACCAATTTTATCATATTATTACGTTAAACACAGCAAGTTTTTAAAATCCATCGTGCAGTTATGTAATATTATATAATATATAACTGCACGTACATTATACAGTATTTATTATACGTATAAGTTATTTATTAATACCTCTGTAATAGTTTCATTTTGTAAAGCTTAGGCAGAGATACGAAGTTTTTGGCCGCCAAACTCTATTTTCGCAACTCTTCATAAACTATATAAGATAAAAATATTACAGAGCTTTTAAAAAATTGCCTAAGATAGAAACCACAAACTGTACGATGGATATTTAAAATATCTTATGTTATAAGTAATAATATGATAAAAAAGGTGGCGCTGTCATATTGACTCGTGTATGCGCCCAACGCGCATGTAATGTCCCTAATGTTACAGACGTCCATAGGCTGAGCTAAAACTTCCCATTAGGCGGGTCGCATGCTAGTTTGCCACCTTTTGGTGGTATAAAAAGAAAAAAAACTTTTCATGAATAGGGTATGTAGAAGTCACGTTATGTTTCCTTATAACCATAGAAAGAGTGGCCGCAAATAGAACATTTTCTGCAGGAAATAATTTGTAGATTTTTGAATAATTTGTACTTTCAAGAAATGGTTTACAAATTATAGTTTTACACGAACAGGGAAAGTGATCGCGCTTTTATCATTAATGACTGGGCTCTAGAGCTGTATAATTGTAGCAGCATAAATTGTCTCTGAACAGATAATTTACCAGCGCCCAGACTTATTTTATTGGGCCTCGTAAAATTAACCACTTCGGTAGTGGCTGTAAAAACCAATAACTTAAGCTTGGCTCGTGTTTTTCCCTAATAGGTTTTGCTATTTATATCTTGTTGGAAATTGTGCGCAATTATACATTTCTGAGAAATTTGTATCTAGAACCAATGCTCCTTCAATCAGAACAATGAAAATCAAAAACTGGTTTATTTCTATTTATTATTGTCGAAGTTCTCAGAGAAGATAAAGTGAATACAAGTCAATAACTTTATTTGCTTTTTGTTTTATTCATTTTAATTATGTTACGTTTTTACAAAAGTGCAGTCAAAGAAAACCAGCTTTTCTTTAAGTTAGATATGCGTGGTAGATACTGAAGACGGGGCTGAGAAGCCTTATAAAGGCATCAAACCAGTCCACAACTACAGAAACGCTGAAACGAAGCTGTCAGTCGCCAAAAGTCCTGCTCCGGTACTTCAAGGAGCTGGGCTGGTAAGGTAAGTCACAAATCACTCGCACGCGATGTCAGTTAGAATAGATGATTAAAAGAACTTAACAAGTGAAGTTCAATCGCTATTATATGAATAGTTCCATTAGTAGAAGATAATTTTTACCAGGTAGTGCTTGTTCTGTTCGGTAACCAAACCTGCATGCTTTAGAGTCGATAAATTTTATCGATTACAACACTAAAACACCGTCCCAGCCCTACCTCCTCGCCAGCAGAACGCCATTCTTTTTAGAGGATAGCAAAAGCAACCAAAAACTTGAGCTGGGATGTGGTGGGTGGGTTATTGTGTCTTCTACTAATGGAACTATTCATATAATAGCGATTGAACTTCACTTGTTAAGTTCTTTTAATCATCTATTATATTTCATAGTTCCATTAGTAGAAGATAATTTTTACCAGGTAGATGTTTAGAGTTTAACTATCTACTTAAGTTTTTGGTACTTTGGAGCAGTTACCTATTCTGCTTAATTCGTTGATTTTATACACACGGATAAAACAAATACGTGTTTTAGATCATTATCTTACGTGTATGTAGGTAACTATAAAACAAAATATATGAGAAACATAATAATGTATAATGTAGAAGTACTTTACTGTTAAGTCAGTGCATAGCAATTTCTTATGCGTAAAGTATATTAAAGTCTATTTCCATTGTATGTCTATGGTCTTGCAAAAATATTAAATAAAATCCAATAAAATTGTATCGTTATATTAAATAAGCCAAAGGCTGTTGTGTCCAGCCGGCTGCCTTGCTGACTAGGCCAGCAGCGTGGGCGCTCAGCGTATCGGCGTGGCGTGGCGCGTGGTTTGTGCGACGAAAGTTCCAACGCCGCGGCTTGCTCTCAACTGAGCAATAATTGGTGACTTTGCTTGCTCATGCGGTCCTTTATCGGTGATGAATAAATTACTTATTTCACTTTTTATGTTACTCGTGGCAGACATATCTATAACGATTAGCTGGCTGGCAGATGTACCTAAGGCTTTAAGTATGATAATGGTATATTAAGTATACCTATAATAATACCTACTTCATAATTCGTTGCTGAGGTTCTTAATAATTTTTAATAATCAGCATAAAGTATATTTATACAATTTTATAAAGTTAGCTTCGTAAATAATTTATCCAAATATAATAAAATATTAGTATACCAATTTTATTGATGAAATCTAGAACTGCAATGTTTGCGGGTCAAATATTTGTATTTATATTATTAAATAACACTGTATTATGGTAAACTCGACAGCTGCTAAAGTACGAGTACGTATATACTCCTTTTAAGGGGGAGGTAATGTGTTTAGCAGAACCGACTTTGTGCCATTAAAGGACCCGATCGGTGACTTTATACTAGGTGAACTATAAGAAGCTCTCATGTGGAGTTATTCTGTTAAATTATACTACCACTATGATATGATTGAGCTATATTTGAAGCAATTTAACAAATGCATAATAATTTTAACGTAAGTGTTATAAGTTATATAAGTTAATAAGTGTTATAAGGTTCCTCCAAAAAAGGTATAATCGGGATATCTGTAAAAAATATCATATCCGGTTCCTCACCGAACCGGTCGCAGTAAAAACGCTTCCTGTAGACGACGACCGTAGCCCTCTGAGGGTAAGATCTGTCGGACGGTGTGCTATAATTAAAACGCAAAACTTTGTCTACGAAAATGAGTTCGGATTCGGCTACATACCATCGAACTATTCAATAGATAAAGAAGGCTAGTTAGGGAATACAATGATTCCAGTTGAGTGCTTGTTATTCATTTTTGTAAACATTTTAGTATAATTGATGACGGTGAAACCAGTAAAGATACATAAGTACATAATTATGTTATGGTATATTTGTCAATAGAGGAGAAAACGGAATCAGGCCTCCATTACACAAAAGTGTCACAGTAGGCGTTAGCGAGATGCGAAACGTTGAATGTAAGGTTGTCCAAAGTGATGTACCTACTGAGTGAACTACCAAAGTGGACACAGGTGAGTTATGTTCTTATTTAGTGCCTGAAATAATTTTCCTATCTCTATTCTATTGGTTTGTTCCCGTCGTATTATCTGTGACCAATTCTATTTATCACGAGCAAACTCTTAGGACCTAAAAAGCTACTTGCTGTAGGTAAGTTATTAATGTGAAATTGAAGGCACATTCATTTCAGTGTCTATTTGACTGCGCACATGACATTGCAAGCAGCAACCCATCCAGGACAAAGTCTTCAGTGAATATTTTATGGATTTTTCAGGTAGGTAGGTGTTAGAAATTAAGGATTTCACCAGACCAGTATACATCGGGTTTTTTGTCTGTTATCATCAGTTGATTATTATTATTAATATTTTTATTATTTTTAGCGCATTATTTCTCCTAAAAAATACCTTTGTGCCAAGCTATATTTAACAGCCCGGCATGCTGCAAAACTATCTCGAATCGTGTAGGAATTTCAAATATTTATGTGACAACTGTTCATGTTTTTCTTCAGATAAGGCTTAACTCGTAAGGTATGAAATGTAAAGCCTTAAAACTTGCAGGTCGGCTTAGGTTAAGTGTATTTTGTTTATAATTATATATAATGCATTTTTCATAGATAGTTACTATGATCTAAATTTGAGACTGAGCAGTAGCTTTCAGTCGAAAACTTGAAACGTTTATGGTTTACGTGTCCATCACCTGATTGGACACGTAAACAGCGGCAGCGAATCTCGGCGATCCGAGAGGCGGCTGCGACCAGCCCCCGCGGGTCGCACCTCCGAGGCTGGGCAGTGAATGTGATAAACTAACAATTTCATGGCCCACGAATCACATTTCCATCTCCATCGTCGCCGTCAGGCGGCGGCGGCAGCGTGTGCCTGCGGGTTGCGCCGTCAAGACTGGTCAACTGGAATGCTATATATTAGGTATTATCTACTACGAGTAAAAACGTCGTTTTATAATTTTGATCAATTTTGATGAAACAGTAAATATAGGTCCAATAATATGGATCAATTGTTGTACGTACATATCTGTAACATAATAGCCTTGTTTTGATAATTACAAGCGGTCTCATGTTCTTCTAATCTGATTGTGTTCCTTAGGAACTTTCAAATGATTTTTAAAAAGTTAACTTATGTTTACCGTTAGGCTTAGGTGTCAACAATGTTGTTGAATATGATTGTATGCTATGGTACATAACACACAATACGGTATTGCACCAATATGTAAAAATCTTCTCAACTCGAGTAGAAGTAGAATATTTTTAGGCATGTATGACTGAGTAATATTGCTAGTCAGCGAAATTCGGTAACCGTCCAAATCGGTGTCGAAAACAAAATTGTTTTGATAATAGAGCGAATAGTTATAATAATAATGACGTAATATGCCTTCATGTAGATGGATATCACGACTCTCGAAGTGGAGGATGTCGTTGGTTCGTATTCAGATAATGGTGTTAGATTCCCACTGGGGTATGTACTATGTACTCTGGGTGCGCCATGTACCATGCCCCCCCCCCCCCCCCCCTTCCCCCTTGTTCGACGCGGATTAATGCGGAGGGCCTCCCGTTTGGAGCTTGCGGGGTGGGTTTTGGCGTAGGTACCTACCAAACCCTTGTTTTTCAATTGTTCTGGCAGTTTTGATTTTATCAGACTATGTTGAGTCAACATACATTTTTTAATCAAGAATTGAATTAAATTGTATTGTATTACAATTTGTATTGAATTTTGAGTAAACAGTGAACAGGTATCATCTCGAATTTTGGCTCGAATCAGTTTCAGGAACGTTTCATCAACATTTGCTGTTATTGGCCCCACTGTGTGTTTTTATTGATTTGATCTATTGAATGAATATTCAGATCAGACAAAATTCGACAACTTTCGTTTTGCTGGACGTGAGTGTATGTATATTCTCATCGTAAACACCTGGAATCTATTCAGTCGCGCCCCTAGTTTCTCGTTATCGGGTTTTCAATATCATTAATATTTTATACCTGCTTCATTAGCTACATAGCTATATATAGAAGTAAATAAAGGTTCATTTTCGTAAAGGGGAACCCAAATCCATATTAACAATAATTTTGCAGGTAGTGCGAAATATTTTTCATCGCCACAATCTTACGAAATGTTGAGTTCTAGGAATATTAAATCCAATGATAGCAGAGTAGATGACTACCTTCCTGCTTTATGATTATGACCTTTGTGAACGACCTTTTTTCTGATAATTTTTCGTCTTCGACACAATTTTATGGAATTGTTAGTTCTAGGCATGTAAAATCTAATGGTATGCTAAGTTGATGACTACTTGCTTTATGGCTTTTCTGGATGACCTACACCGCTAGGTTTTCAATTATTTTTATGAGATGATGAGTTCTCGTGATGGTACGAACCATTGATATGCGCAGTAGATAGATGTTTTTTTTTTTTTTTCATTCTGTCTACCGTGAAGTACCCGCAGTAAATCCTCCAGGTAGATTTTTAGATGATACAGTATATTTGAATTGTAAAGAATATAACGTCTAGATTATTCTAGGAAGTTTGAACGAAGTATGAACCATTGATATGCAAAGTAGATAGATGTCTATTTGCTTTATAACCTTCGTGAGTGACCTTCAGTCAAACCCCCAGGTTTTGATCTCATCCTGTCTAGCCTTCGTGAAGTACCCGCAGTAAATCCCCCAGGCAGACTTTAAGATGGTATAGTAGGTATGGTTGAATTGTAAAGATTTACATCTAGATTATTCTAGGTAATCTACTTGCTTTAGAACCTCCGTGACTGATCTACAGCCAAACCCCCAGGTTTTTATCTCATCCTGTCTAGCCTTCGTGAAGTACCCGCAGTAAATCCCCCAGGCAGACTTTTAGATGGTATAGTAAGGTTGAATTGTAAAGATTTACATCTAGATTATTCTAGGTAATCTACTTGCTTTATAACCTCCGTGACTGATCTACAGTCAAACCCACATGTTTTTAACCCATCCTGTCTAGCCTTCGTGGAGTACCTACAGTAAACCCTCCAGGCAGACTTTAAGACGGTATGGTATGGTTAAATTAAAAAGATTTATAACAGATCCAAATCGATTCATGAAAACATAATAGAACTTACCTGCATTTTTCGAGAATTCAATAATTCGACAACTTTGACTGGCTTTTTTATTTGTTCAAGCTTTGATTTCTGCTTGACAGGTACCGCTGAATTGTTTGGTTTTCACTTTTGGTAAATTCACTAAATATATTGTAAAAGTTCGTAAAAGAAATTTGTAACGTGCAGTGGCTACCGTGCACAGAAAAAGAATGGCGTTCTGCTGGCGAGGAGGTAGGGCTGGGACGGTGTTTTAGTGTTGTAATCGATAAAATTTATCGACTCTAAAGCATGCAGGTTTGGTTACCGAACAGAACAAGCACTACCTGGTAAAAATTATCTTCTACTAATGGAACTATGAAATATAATTAGAATTAGAATTAAATGTGTGGTAGATGATACGTGTATATGATACCTGCATGTAGGTCCTAAAAAAATCTTGTATTCATATCTTGTACATGTTATGTTTTAGTAGAAATATACATTTAATACCTATAAGAATTTACCGATGGGTTATAGGTACCAGTACCGACTGGCTAAATATTATAAAAGTAATTCAAACGATGACAATCAAACTGGCAAGAAGTTTTAATAAATGTCATCCGACGGCTCCAAAAATGATATATGACTTTTCGGTGGTGGACGACGCAACAAAAACGCTGCGTCAAGGGCCTTTTATAACATCGAGCATTTTGGCAATTCATCGCATTAAGATGGTATTGGTTTCTATTTATAATAGCGGATATAATCTGCAATAGGCATTTAGAACGCTAAGGTACTTATTTGAGGTATTGAGGTAGTTATCATAACTGTCATATTTTAGTATAAATAATATTTCATTTTCGATTACAAAGTTCAGGCCAGTTCAGACCTAAGGAGTATTCGCTACCCGGAGCGGCAGCGAAATCCGTGTCCGATAATCCCTAAAATATACGCGACAGAACGGACAAACCCAATGAAACTTATCGCTACAGCGCTTGGTAGCGAATGCCGTTTAGATCTGAATAAATATAATAATTAGCTAACAAAATGGTAAAGCACATCCTTAGTGTACTGTAGTGTAACTGTTGTTCCATTGTCCTCCAGAGTAGGTACAAACTTGAAATAATGCCTGGAGTTTCTCGTTGAGTCTCGCTCGTCTCAACAGTGTTATTATATCATACACGGAAGAAACGTCTACAAAGTGCCGGATACTGACTTTACAAGCGATTTATTTGCAAATAAGTATTCTGAGATATACCTTTCAAAACTTGTAGAGTTGTATGGTTCGGAGGTTTAGTACAAGCTTTGCATAGTTTAGGAAACTATTATATACAGTGGTTCGTCTACGGTGACCCTTCCCTAAAGATATTATATACATTGCATAGGGTCTATGCAATGAAACGGCATATTCCTTACATAGTTTGACATGACATCCCAAATATTCCACGAAAGATTGATATCCTTCAATAGGTTCTAAGGTAAATATGGGTTTTTTCTTTCTAGGAAGACGGCTTTTTTTATGGAAGCCGGTGCCTATCCTCCTTGATAAGGGGCAAAACTAACTGGTTTGGTACGGAACTGGTACCTACTCAATTTACATAAAATTTAACATGTTTTCTTTGGTTCCTTGGATGTGAAAACGATAACCAAAAAGTATATTAAAATACAATAAAAAATTTAATATTTTATCATGAGGTTTAATCCCCTTTATCACAAAAACGGTAGAACGCATAAAAAAATGAATTGAATAAAATTTGACGCAAATGATCTACTGTACAGTCTTCTATTATATATATATATATATTCTATTGAGATGTAAACGTGATTGGATCCGTAGAAACTGAGATAATCGAGAAAAACAGGTTTTTTGACACTTGACTTGATTAACTTACGACTCAGTTATCATTTTTTTTAGATTTATGAGAGAACTTTTAGAACGCCAAAATGAAGGTATATACGATAATTACTTTTTATAGTTTTTTCATGAATTTTCATGGATTCCACTGTCAGAACTGAACAAAATTAAAATGGGACCACACAAGAAGCACCCGCTTTCATATAAAAAAAAGAATCATGAAGATCGGACCACCCAGTCAAAAGTTCGGTCGGTTAAAAATTCAGCTTTATATCCTACTATCCGAGGTGCATCGCTAAAGTATACGACATAGAACATATAATATACATTATAATCTATAACGTCCTATGTCGTATACAGTCCTATAAGACTTATGGTAATTGGTAACTGTAAGCTAGTTTTACATTATGTTTGTGATAAATAAATAAATTAGTTTTGTTTAGTTTTTATTTATTATTTTTTGTTCTCATAAGTTGTTTTGGATTCCCGAACAGATTATAGTATATTATAAAGATCATTTCATGATAAGTCACTCGGTTGTGTCTACCCACGAGTGCACACTCAGCTATACTTGACACCCTCTCACAGACCCTTGAAATCGCTACAGCCAGTTTGGCAAGTGGCATCCTTTATGAAGAGAGCATAAGTGCTCATAACACCACTCTGGTTATTTTCTTTTTGACACAAATTTACATGGACACTGACATGTGATATCCGGGTAGATATCACATGATTTTATATGTTCAAGTACCTCACTTTCCATTGCTAAAGTGGGTGATAGACGTACGAACTTAAAGTACGCGGTTTTTAAGATCGCGAACTTACTCGGCTCGACGTTAGTGACACACGTGAAGCTTACTTACTCTGTATTGCGAATATTGCGATGTCGTCGACAAAAGAAGCTTTGTGTTATTTAGAAATTATATCGTATTACATTTTAAAACTAAAGAAAATAGACGAACTCGAAAAGTGTTGGTAAAGAACTGGCACACGATAATTTATTTTGTTTTAAAAACCGACTTCAATTTTTTAGTTTTTTCGTGGGTTTTCATGGATCCCATTGTCAAAACTAAACCAAATTAAAATAGAACCACACGGGAAGCACTAGCTTTAATATAAAAAAAGATTCATGAATATCGGACCAGCCAGTCAAAAGAAATGATGTAACATTAAAAAAAAATACAGACAAATTGAGAACCTCCTCCTTTTTTTGAAGTCGGTTACAAAGAGAGCGTTTATCACATGTGAATTTAGTAAGAGAGTTACATGAAGAGAAGGAAGATTTCCATATAATAATTACGGCTCGCGGCTCGCAGTGATGCCACATGTACGAGCCAAGACGAGCTACGAGCAAGATTTCAAACCGGTTGGATCGCTGGCAATTTTGCGCGGCGCTTTTAAAGTACGCGTACTTACGGTGACACACAAGCGAAAAAGGTCGTCGAGCCATAAGTACGCGTACTTGCTCGTACGTCTATCACCCACTTAATGTAAGGTTTACTACGAACCTTATTTGCATCGAGTTTTTATACTTTATATACTCTATGCTTATTTGTGTTGGAATAGTAATTCTATCCGTCCACGGCTTAGCTTAAAGCACATCTATCGCATTTTGACAATGGAGCTCCATTAAATGTAAGTCATGGCATGATTTTAATTTCTGCGCTAAAGTTAAAAATAAATATACTACTAAAATAAATATACCTACCTAAGCATAAAATAACTCTAAGTAGCTCTAAGCTCCTCACCTCACCGTAACAGCCTATATTGGTCCATAGCTGGACGCAGGCCTACCTCTGATAATACCTTATTGGTTGTTATCAACAACGGGGGCTCATGCCATAATCCCCACGCTGGACGTGCGGTTTGGGGTTTGCAGTTTGTTCTGTTCTGCAGGGGCGCTATTGCCCGCCCCCGGTGGATTTCCCTCACTTGCCTCTCACAACAGCCGTAAAAGTCGGAGTGGTGCAAATTCTAAGCCCGCACAGCAATTGAATATGAATGACTCAATTTTGTTCAATAAATTCACTTATGCCTGTCTCCAATAATTCCGAGGCTAATTTTCAGCATGGTCTGCCAATGTCATCAATATAATTCTGTCACACACACACACACCATTTAGCGCTTACTGGAATTTAATCTCTAGAGAGTACAAATCCGCAGCCAAATACCAATTTAATCAGTTCCAATGCGAACTCGGTTCGCAATCACAGAGTAACTAGATTCATCACTTCGTGTGGACTTGATTCTATTGACAAAGCAGGACTTACTTGAAACCATCTGATTTATCTTTATATATTTATATTTATATATATCTACGAGTACATCTTTCCGTGGCCAATATAACCACACCATTAGGGTCGGTTCACATCTGACGGAAGATGCGTCGAGCGTATCATCGGTCGCGTCTATTCAGTCAAATAGGGTGTTTTCATATCTGACGGAAAATGCGTCGGGCGTTACTTCGTTTTGCCACATTATTACGCGTCTATTCAGTTTCTGCATTCAGCATCTACAGAGCACACCGACGATGCGTTGACGGAAACGAAACAGAGGCTGTACGCTCGACGCACTAACGTATCATCGGTTAAGTGTGAAAGGTTGAATGTTTTCTCATATAATTGTCTGTTCTGGCGTTACGCGACCGATAATACGCGACGCATCTTCCGTCAGATGTGAACTCACCCTTACACTAATCGCATCGCACTATCGCACTAATACATATTATAAATGCGAAAGTTTGCATGGATGGATGTTTGTTACCTCTGCACGACAAAACTACTGCACGGATCATCTGAAATTTTGCATTTAGGGCTCAACCTCGAATAAAACATAGGCATACTTTTTGTCCCATACATCCCATACACGTGAAATAGAAATAAGAATAGAATAGAAAAATATTAATTTGTGTGACATACATAAATTATTATAACCTTTAAATTTTTCCATACAAAAAGGGCGTGGGAAGCCTCGGGCATAAACTAGTTCTAGATATATTTTGATCAGGAAGTTACGGGTTTTTCCATTTGTTAATTAAAATATAAAACTGAACTGAACTGAAATACACTTAACTAAAAGATAAATTAAGATGCCTAGCTCAGGGAAAAATATGCTCTATCAATGTGATCGAGGCATTCGAGTAAGTAACTATACTTCGCGTTATTCTATTCCAGTTTTCCCCGCTGAAAAAGGCTAAGGGGGAAAACTGGACTTCAAAAAACTAATTCCATTTTTCTCTCATGACGATTTTGCGATTTTTTATAATTCCGAAAACCGAAAAAAAACAGATTTCCCTTGAAAATCCATTGCATTCGAGTGCCTTATTATAATTCCAGTACTGTAAATAATTAATGGATGGAGAATTATTTAACTCAAAAAATATAAAAAGTCGTACTTAAATAACTTCATCGAAACGAAACTGCCAACAATAGAGATTAGGTAACAGTTACCATGAAAACCAGTAAAAAGCGATTTTCTATAATCGTTTAAGCATTTTATGCTTCACTAAAGTATTAAATTTCAATAAATTGCATAACCCTGATCCGTTATAAGTCCAGTGGGTCGGCGGGAGAGAACGGAAATACAATTAACACGGCACAGTGCCGCTGTCAGGCTGACAGGGGGGCAAGCTCTAGCTAGGCTAGGCAATATGACGACCTCTGTGGCACGGCAGGGAAAGGTCCGCCTGCAACGAGAAGGTTGCGGATTCGATTGCCCTGTGACAAATGTGTGTACGATCTGCAAATATTTCTTCTGGGTGTTTTGGGTATTGTATTATATTAAGTATATTAGTCATCTTGATACCCACAATACTATTTCTGTTACCCTTCTTAGTACCCATAATTCGGCAATACATCCCGGCTGTTGTATATTTTAAGTAATTGTAAGCATTCCGACAAAGTTGTCAACGGTCCGACGGATGTGTAGAATCCAAAAACAAGATTTGGTGGCATAAATGAAAATATAAGCTGTTCCTAAGTGCACGGACTGTCCGTGTATTTGAGGCAAAAATGTGTAAACGAGTCCTTATCTTTCAAAGAAAGCTATTGAATTTTACTGCCTGCCACCGCGGATCGCAACTACGACAACTAAGAGATGTCAACATAGTCAGCACTTGATTCCTGTGACAGCAGCCACTTTGACTGCGTACGCCTAAAACGCAACAACGCAGACGTCAGTACTGTACACACCGGGTAACGTAATAGGTTAAATGCATAGAATATTTTTTATTTCTTGATAGATTCAATTATTTTTTTTAATATATTATTATATTATTTTGGTTAATATATGATCGATAAAGATATACACCTACATTTTTTTTTATTATTAAGGTAAAAAACAGAAACTGAAATGGCACTTAGTTTCGGGTGATAAAAACGCTGTCCTTGTGTTCTGTGACGTCACGGATCATATTTGTCCTCACGGTTCGACTGCTAATAGCGTAGTGTTTAGAAATTTGCAAACGAGATATAAAATATTTACTATTCAATAAATTATTATTCAATAAATTACGTTTCAAAGTGGAAACATACAAAAATAAATATACAGATATATTTCTATATCAATAGAGAATATGTAAAAAATAATAAGCTTTTTGAAGTCACATGCATTATACCGTATAACATTGGGCTAGTTACGTTATAAAGTAGTTTGTAAAAATGCACAATTAATTTTAGCACTGCCCCTCTGTTATATCCATAAACCCTAAGTCCGTCCACCAGCTATTTCCCCGCGGCGACCGGCTTTATGTTCTAGCTCATTTCACTGCCGGCCGTGACAAAATACTCTGGCCTTAATTATACACTCTATTATTTAATTATACAGAGCAATTTCAGAAATTCATAAAACGGGAGAGAAATTGTATAAGTACGCAGTTTGATTGTTTTAAAGTTGCCTGTTGGACAAGTGCTAAAATGCGTTAATTGCTTCGCTAAATGGATGGAAATTACCTTAAAAGAGTGTATATGCTTTTGATTGCTTAGAATCGTAGCTTCACAAATCCTTTTCAATAGATATTCAATTATACCTACACATATAAAAATATATTCTGTGTTTCAAAATTTCAAGAAAGTAGTCCTGAAATACAAATTACCATGGCAACAAGAAACTTAAGGGACAAAAGCTTACGATAACATACAATTTAATAGCATTGTTAATTTTATACCTTTAAACGAGCAATTCTTGTAAATATTTATATTCTGAATCTCGGAAACGGCTTCAACGATTTTCATGAATTTTGGCTAGGATTCATTTTTTGAAAATGTCGTTTTATAAGTTATTTCAATAAACTTTCAAAAACTTTACCGTAATCAAGTGGCTCTTCCTGACATCTATTGGCGACTAGTAATACTATTTTATTCGAATTTTCAATAATCAACTTTATTATAATCAACTCAAACACTAAACTGAAATATTTGACTCTTCCTTACATCTATTGGCGAATAATAATACTATATTGTCTTAAAAACAAAATTTACCAAACAAAACCGGTCATCCAGGTACTAAAAGTACCTGGATGACCGGTTAAAAGAATGGAACAAAGATATATTTACATACATTCTATATTTTATCCTTGTACATAACAAATTATGTAATTGTAGCGTAATAAAAGCGTTCCCGACTCAATAGCTCGCGTTAATAACCATAACATCATCTTTATAACTCAGTATATTTTCGACAAAGTACCATAATAACTATAATAAAATTAATCATGTTGGACAATTCACACAGCATTATCTAGCCCCAAGCTAAGAAGAGTTTGTGTTAAGGTTACTAGATAACTGATATAGGAATGTCCAAGTTCACACTACGACACACTACACTAACCGTGTTCGACTGCAGTACATTCGAATCACGATGCACACACTTATTAAGTACAGGATTCCACGAGGAAGAGAGACGAAAACCGTCTTCACGATTAAAATTCGGGTGTTTTTTGATCTCAATCGCCTCTCGAACCATCCTTTTTAACCGACTTCAAAAAGGCAGAAGGTTCTCAATTCGACTGTATTTTTTATGTTTGTTACCTCAGATTTCCATGATTTCTTTTTTCACACGGGTGGTCGCATTTTAATTTGGTCCAGTTCTGACAGTGTTACCCATATAATTGAAGTCGGTGTATTGTTTTTTTTAACAAAATAAATTATGTAATAGTGATAGAATAGATAGTAATCACGGGATAGAACTTTAGGGCCATGTAGCTCAATCCAGTGATTAAACTCAGTAAGCAACCACTGGATTGAGCTACATGACTCTAAACACATATTAATTATGTTAACAAATAGCGAAAGTTTAAAAGGTTTTAATTATATTGTTATGATTTAAAGTGGTAAGTTGCGTGCATCAATTTTTCAGTTTTGCGGTATTATACAAAGTCATAATACTAACCATTCAGTTGGGAGATATTTCATCAGCATTTCCAATAACGTACCTCATATATTTACAAAACTAATCAAACAGAATCATTGACACCTGTTACAGATCTCACTTTCACTTTATTTTTTTGAGACTGCATACGTGCGACGTTACGCAAATATTTGACTTTTACGATACAAACACGCATTTTAACACTGGTCTGGACCCGTACTAAACTTCCTATCAACACGGGTTAGAATTCATCTCGTCCTAATCTAAAGTTTCTTGATTTTAGATTCGGACGAAATGTAGCCTAACCCAATTCACACTAGTGTTACGAGAAAATATATTAATTTATGTCCTTCCTAACCTTAACACCAGCAGCGTGATAGAGCAGTGTAAAGGTTAGTCCGTCGATAAAAACGAGTATTACCCAATTCATGACAAAATTATTAAATCACTGAAATCTTACCGGAACGTGCCGCAAGCAGCTATGGTTTGTCCACGTTGAATGGAGCATGTTAGTTAAACAAAATACGACACAAATAACAAAATCTCACTTGCTTGGCGTCGAGTTTCAGATATTATTGTAGGCTATTTTTATTGAAGGGAGGATCTAAAATCGACAAGTAATGTAAATTACGTATAAAAGGACGCGCCAACAAAGTGAATTTTAGGTTAAGTATGGGCGGTTTGTATACGTTTATGCCTCATTCAAAATGGACACGGTATAGGTTATTATAGGCTAGGCATTTTAACAATATCAACTTCGAAATATGGGTCGGGTCAACTCCGTCGATCTAGATTCACCTGATGAGGGTTGACGCACAACATCGAGGGTTCAGCACAAGGTCGTGAAGTGTAGAGGGAGGCAAAAGGGAGGCCTTTACCCCGCATGTGGTCATTCCACTTGCGGGGCAAAGGCCTCCCTTTTGCCTCCCCAGGCTAAAAATAATAAACACACCGAGCACCGTCACCCGAGTTAATTGTGTTATCGTTCCCGAAAGTTCAATCCAAGAGTATCACATCTAGATCAGCATCACAATATTCCGTAGCAATTTACAGGAAAATTGGGCAGGGGAGCAATTGATATTCGGCTCTCGTTGTGAATTTTCGCGAGTTGTATCCACTGCTGATTCGCCATTCATGTGGGGCGCACGTCGCTGCGACAATCGCTAGAAAACAACGAGTTACATACACGAAGGATATTTGAAGTTAATACAATATGGAAAGGGCTTGAAACTACATAACGTAGGTACCGTTTAGTTAAGTCTTATGATTTTTAATGGGCCTAGTCGCATACTTTCTAAAATACAAAGGCTGTTACCGGACTGTGCAAGTAGGTATAAGATTTTAAAAGCCAATAAAACAAAATTATTTATTGTGTTTTATTCCATTATCTAGAGTCCAGTATAAAGTATAATTATATAGAACGGTTGAGGTTTAGACCTGTCATGCTTTATGGTCAGATAAATCATTTTCACTAATAAAAAAGTAAACGCAATTTATCTCAAATAACCTATACTTTTAGAGAGTGCTTGCATTTTCCCTATCAACAATTACCATTACTGATGCATTAAAGGCACTCAAGCAATCAGGAAAATTCCAAACAAAACTTACAAACTTACTTCCCAAATAATGAGTTTTCTGATCATTTCCCTTCTCGCCGCACTGTAATGCCAAGTCGTGGCGAGCAAACGAATTAGCGGTCGCAAAGGCACACCTATTAGGTCACATCCTCGCTGGCATCCGGTTCCTTGCGAACACACATTAGTTATGCCGCTTACACATAAATAATGGAGACAATTCTGAGCACAATTCATTTATTCGTTTCGTATTGCATGGTTTGTTTGAATCTAGACTCAATTATGTGAAACCTAAGGTACATAGGAAGAAAACCTGTTGTATGGACTCAATTCAAGAGACACAAAAAGACAAAAAATGTCTGAAAGAATTTCGTTTTGAGTTGAAGTGCAAGTTGAAAAGGGTATAAGTATTTTAGTAACAACCACCTTCAATTTATTTATTATTGTGTTTAAATTCAAAAAAGGTGCGTAACTTTAGAAATTTAGTAAAATTACTAAATGTACCATTATTTTTTAGTACAATGACTACATTTTTTGCAATAGCCATGGCGGAAGTACTCATTTAGAGTGGGGTAAGGTCAGAATATTGCTTTTATATTTTACCACAAAAGAAATTGAAGATAAGCAACCTGCTGATATTTTTCAGTGGCGGTTACTCGCAGCCTTACCACCCTTAGACCTTCTAACCTTGTCAAAGATCGAGAATCAAGAAACTAGTAGAGTAGTTAATTTGTGTTTTAGTTTAATATTATTTTAGTCTGATACAAATCGAAAGGAATAAAAGATTAAAAAACAGGGATGTTTTTGTAAATTCGTTAATTTTGTAGTTCAAATATAAATACTAAAAAAAATATCTTTTACGCTCTAAAAGATACATTTTGGTAGCACATAAATATCATGATGAATGGACCAAGTATTTGAACGCACCGCAACTAAAAAGTGACATGGACCCATCGAGTTAGAATCCTAGGATTCTAACTCGATGCATGGACCTAATATTTTCTCACTGATCGATAAAAGTTGTATGTTTAACTCGAGAACAAATGTTTTTTGTTTCGTGCCTCTTAAATCCGTGCTCCTTAACACCTTCATGGCCCAAGACGCAGGTGCCAGTCTCTAGCTTCGTGTAGCTGCGGCGCGCCCCTGCGGGTCGCACCGCAGAGCTGGGCAGTGAATGCGTTATACACTAACACCTTCATGGCCCAAGACGCAGGTGCCAGTCTCTAGCTTCGTGTAGCTGCGGCGCGCCCCTGCGGGTCGCACCGCAGTGCTGGGCAGTGAATGCGTTAAATCAATTTAAAATCGGCAAGTCAACAATAAACCGGTTTGCTCACTTGTTGAACAAATAACTATTTATCATATAAACCAATAAAGTATTTATAGAATACACAAATACAACCAATTTGTAGCCGAAAAAGAGTATATTTGTATTCTTGTCGATAAATTTCCGTGAAAACGTAGGTTTTATTATGAAAAAACATTAACTGAAAGGCCCTTGAGCAATATTTTTGTTATCTATCCCAAATTAAAAGATCCTATGAAAAGTAAGGGATGGATTCCTTATTGAAGCCAAATGAACCGGAAGCACATGAGTTCAATCAACTATTGAGATAGAGCTTCAAAATACCAGCCTACATGAACTTTGAATGACTTATCAAGGTCTTCATTTCGTTTGACATCGATGAAAGAGTTCAATGGTTGCTTATAAAAAGTTACTTTATATTCCATTACTTGATAGCAAATTTGATTTGAAATCTGTGTTATTGAAATTTGTTTTACTGTTATTTGGGTGACTCAGCAATACCAAAGATAGTTGAAAGCACTGATAAAGTTAAGTCAACTGCTAAATAAAACACATCGACCTTCGTAAAAGACTAGAGCTTCTATCTCAGTCAAATACTTTCTAATGAAAGTATTTGACTTAGATAGAAGTTCTAGAAATTCGGCTATAACTATAACGCTGTGGTCGACCACAGCGACCATTCTTAGTCTGCTGTGTGGTACTGGCTTAGAATTCGCACCACCCCAATTTTTCCCGTGGTTGTCGTAAGAGGCGACTAAGGGATATCCAGTGAGAAGCGGGCAGCAGGCGCCCCCTGCAGAACAAATCTTCCACCAAACTGCGATCCCTTATCCGAATGCCCAGCGTGGGGATTATGGACACTAACCCCATGAGGTAAACGCCAATAAAGCGTTTATCAGAGGAAGGCCTGCGTCCAGCAGTGGACCGATACAGTCTGTTGAGTTTGAGGTTAAGGACCAGTCACTTTACAAACACAAACATACAAGGGTATGCGCAAACACAGGTGCACTCTCTATTCCCTGATACAAAATAAGGTACAAAATAAAGCTGTGTTTTTGCGCAGACCCTTGTGCACTATAATATGTCCTGCTAATCTGTCTTGTGAAATTATTTGATCTATCGGTTTTTGCCAAAAAACGTGATGTCCGAAAAATGGGCTCCATGACACACTGTATAATAAAAGATGTTTTCTATGTATAATAAAAAATATCTATCTGTTTTGTGTATTGTATTATGTATATCAGTTATCTAGTACTTACCCATGTGTGATTTGTCCCGCGTTATTTATTATTTATTTATTAAGTTGCAGAAATGACGCTTATTTAGTAGCCGATGTCTGGCTCACGCTACGCTACAACATCAACAGATACGTCGTACAAAACAAACTAAATATGTACCAGACGTTTGTGCAGCACTTCAAACGTAGTTTATCCATTGTCGGTTGTTTCCCAACCGCCATTTTGTTTGTCTACGTTCGAATAGTCTTTTCAGATTTGCGAATAAAAATACTAGGATATTTGTGGAGTTGTGATAGAGTACAAGAGAAATAGAGGAGATTCGGACATGAAAGAGAGATAGTAAGTTTTAGTTATGTTCCTTGCAAAAAGTTTTTTTTTGGAAAGGCGGTCACTCACACATCTCAATTCCTGTCTACGCTAGTTTACTATTAGTATAGATATACTCCGATATTGCATAAAAGAGAGGCTGAAAGGTGGGTGGGTACAAATCTAGGAAAAGCCTTAGTAAATTGTGACACAACCAAGACTGATAGAACTTAAATCTGTTGTATTTTTAAGCTATTGCATTTTTATGAAAATAACATAATATCCCCCACTCCAACCGGCACAGCGGTGATACTTTTTAGTTTTGCCATCTATCGATGAATAGCAGAACTTTTAATGACTTTTTGAAATATCACGCTTTACTCTTTAGTTCAGCAACTCGCCTCTAGGTGACATTGGTTGTATCGTCGTTACTTATTATAATTGCATAAGTTGATAAAAAATGCTATGCAATAGCTTTACCGCGGCAGTCCCCGAGTGCCACACGTCTTTATTTATATGATTTTTGATAGTTTGGAAAAGGTAACGGGCAAACGGGATCCTGGTAGCCTTACGCTACCAGGATCCCCTAGCTAGATGTATCCCCATGACATATAAACCTAGGACCCCCTAGGACCTAGGACATCCTAGGTTTTTTCTTCTTCGTATTAGGTGGTGGCATGGTATGATTTATACCAATGGCCCCCGCTACGGGGTAGCAGTTTGAAGTTCATTACAAGCATTGAATTGATTACAAGTGCCTAATGTGTGTTTTATTCTAATCGAATTATTTTTATTATATTAATTTCCACCCAAGGTCAGTATCGATTACCGAGATTGTTTATCGTCTGGTTGAAGCGACACGTGACCCGAAAGCTGGTAGACCTATCTGGCGCATCATACCATCATACAGCGGATGCAAACAACCACCGTCTTGGAACGGTTCTGATTGCTTTTGATGTGGGTCGATTGAGCTAACTCTTGATTGTTTGCAATAGACTACAGTTCGCTGAACTTTTTCAACTGTAAATACTACTTCTATTCTGCTGTATGGCAATGCTAATGCGCTGCGCCAAATACTCACCAGCTCTCGGGTCACGCGTCGCTTCGACCAGACAACGACGCTTCAAATTGGATTCCAAATCTATAAATAACTAATCAAGGACTAAAATCTTTTAAACGTCAGTTTGGACTACACTGAGTTCAACGGTAAGTATGGATGGTTTAAAATACAGCATGCCTATGTCTAGCAATAGTCAAGAGAAAGTAATAAAACTGACTCTAAAAGTAGCTATTTGCTAGTTTACTCAGACGCAGCTCAGCAAGTTTTATTAAATATTTAAACAACGACTTTGTATTTTCCGTAATCCACGCTTCGTAATTACTGCGCTCATCAGGATCTAAGAGGAATTGTGCAAGATATGCAAATCAACCATAATTAAGGCTAGTTTATTAAAAAATGCTGGACAATCCACATAGTATTTTTCTGTCCAGGCCCAAAGTCAGCGAGCGTGTGTTAGGGGTAGGTACTAGATAACATGTTAAATGTACTTCATAATAATTTATTAATTACCTAAAAGAAATACAAAAAATAGGTTTCCAAAGTATTTTTTCACAAGTTGATCCCCACGGATTCCATCACCTTTCGGCTTAGTAAACCCTTTCCGTGGCACCATGAATACAAATAAAGTATTTTTAGTTTTATTAAACGTAGAATACAGCCAGAATAGCTGGAACAAATATCTGCAGATCGTACAAGCATTTGTTCCGAGCTGATGTTCCGAGAATCAAACCCAGCAACTCCCTGCGTCGCGTCACTGGCTTTCAACCCTTTGCGCCGCAAATGTTGTGAAATCAGCTGTAATAGTTCGATTTCCTGCAATTTTATGTTGATTGCCGAGAAAGCCTGAAAGGCTTGTAAGCAGCTAATAATGTTCCAATTGTGTGTGAAATGTAGGTTTCGTTTTCTCCATGGATAAAAATACACATTAGAAAACGTTGCTGCTTGTACAAAACCAACCAAGATACAAGCCATTCTAAAAGTGGGTAGATAGTTTGTAAGCAGCTAATATAAGTAACTAAATATGCTAAATATAAAAAGTAATTTTTTTATATATGCATATTTGATTATTTAAAGAATGAGTTCAAATGTAGTAGTAGTGCAAATTCTGTCAAAAAAAGAAAGTGATCTCTAGAATAAGTATGGAGGCAATGATGAAAGTCATTATAACATTTATAACGCTATGGGCAGACCAGAAGATGATGTAGGATGATGTAAGATGATGTATCCATACTTATATAAGCAATTACCGTATTAAGTATTGGTAATTTAAATTAAATATGGGTAATTTTCACAGAAATCGTAATATAACTATTAGGTATTCTGTGGTAATTTTTAAGAAAATCAACAAAAAGAAAAAATTGTTTTAGATTTTTTTTTGAAGTAAGCAATGTCTAAATATATTGTATCGTGAGTATTGCCAGAGTATAAATCCAACTATAGCCAATTATAGCATTCAAAGCTTTTCCAACTATCGTAACCTTTTTAAAGCTACTGTATGCAACATAATCTTTATCCCACTGCAGTATTCGGTAAGAAGACGTTTTATGCCTCTCCTACAGCTTTCTATAGCTTCCCAAAGCCATATCCATTATACGGCTCATATCAATGAGCATAAACATGAACATGAATAAGGATGACGGCTTTACTGCCGGCCCGTAAATCCATGGAGACGGTCATTACGTCATCCGGACAGACTTGTAGCATTATACATGTACATTTCTGTTGTATATCATAACCATTCATAAATATGGTGTTTTACTATGCATCACTTATTTGCAATTATTTTTAACTACCTCAATTACATATTTTTGCGTTCACCAGCCCATCCAGACCCTTAGGTAATAATTGTGATTTAGGGATGTCTCTGGCTGATGATTATCTTGTAAACTTCACTTTAAGTAGGTATATTCTCTTTGCTTTATTGTCAAATCATGTTCTGCTTATAAGTTTTGTAATGTTAGTTTATTTTTTGTGCAATAAAGAATTATTATTATTATTATTACTTGCCAGTAGGTACCTAAATCGTCCATCTATGCTATAATATTATAGAATTGGGTATGTTTAAAAAAAAACTATAAACCGACTTCGATTTTATGGTTATCTCATGGATGCCATTGCTGCAGATGATTTATCGTTAAAGCAACAATAGAAATACACACTCTGTCAAAATTTCTACTGCCTAACTATTACGGTTCATAAAATACAGCCCGCTGACAGAGAGACAGGAGGTTTAGTAATAGGTCCAAATTTCGAGACCCTTACGCGTATAAAACCCAAAAGTGAAAGTGTGTCTGTCCGACCTTTTCATGTCAAACGGCTCAACGGATTTTAATCAAATTTGGCAGAAAGGTGGACAGTATCCCGGGGATGGACATGCTTTATGACCGGAAAAATGCGAGAGAAGCCGCCGACAGAAGCTAGTTAGTTGTATATTAGCTACGCCGCTGTTAGACGCTAGTTTATGAAAAAAAAATATACCTACCTGATTTTAGAAGAAAACACAACAATTATTATTTAAATCATTATAATTATTGAGCATGTTCGGGAACCAATCTAGGTATGCTTCTACGATCAATTTCTGTATCTCACGATCATCTAAGAAGATACTCATAGCGGAAACCAGGAACCCCGAGCAAATCGAAATCAAGAACATCTAAGAGTCTTCCATCCATGCTTTACCAACTAGGGCCCGTATTATGAAAGCTTACTCAGTCATAGAGCCATGCTTGAGTGACGTTTATGTCAAAGAAAAGCGTTGCTCAAGCATAGATTGATGACTGAGCAAGCTTTCATAATACGGGCCTAAGAGTCTTATAATTGGAATTGAATCACAGAATAAAGCCTAGTAGCCTAGTTCATTCTTAAAGTAAGAGATTCAAATGCAATCAGGATAATTAGCATTATCTGCAGTTTAATTTCTGCCTCGCCCTTACATTCACGGCATTAAGCCGGCCGGGCTCTGCCAACTCGGTGTCGTTCGCTTAAAACGTAGCCCAGCAAAGTTGAAAGCTCAACGTTTATGCCCGTATCCATACAAAGGTCAGACGAGAATATTATGACAAACTGGATACATGATATAACATTTATTTTTAACTGACTTCAGAAAAAAGAGGAGGTTCTCAATGCGACTGTATTAACTACTTTACTATTTATGTTTTTTACCTCAGAACTTTTGACTGGGTGATCCGATTTTCATGATTCTTTTTTTTATGAAAGCTGATGCTTCCCGTTTGGTCTCATTTTATTTTGGTCCAGTTCTGACAGTGGGATCCATAAAAATCCATGAAAAACTATATAATTGAAGTCGGTTAATAGTTTTTTTTAAACAACATCAATTAAGTATTAACAGTCTAAATCGTAAGACAACTTGCCAGTTTGGCGCTCGGGAGTGATCTGAATATTTCTATTATAATTTAAATATATAGCGATTGACATTTTGACATTGGTATGTAGACTAAAGCAAAGAAATGACGAAGAAACTTTTATCCTGTTAGTTGTTAGTTTTCGAGTTGGAGCAAAGTCCGTCCAGAGCTTTTTATCCTCTACCTACATAATTTAACTCATAGTGGCGGTTCATATCGAGACTGCCACGCGGCGGCGGCGCGGCGTAGCAATCTACTTTCCGTAAATTGCAACACCGCCGTATCAAGGTTAATCCATCCATCAGATTTTAAATTATCAGGTTAATATTGTTATAATTCATTTGTATTATTCAAAAACTAAGTTAGACAAGTAAATCGCCTGAAAGGGACGATGAAAATAAAAATTATCTATCTACGTAGTGCATTTTATTATGTATATCAGTTATCTAGTACCCATAACATAACACAATCTCTGCTTAGCTTGGGGCTAGATACTGCTGTGTAAATTGTCCAAAATTATTATTACTCACTCAGCATCTAGTAAGTATAGCCCCAAAATGAGCTTGTATAATAGAGGTACTTAGTTTGTATGAACTGTGCTTTGGACGTTTTGAAGAGGACCGACTGTGTAGTAAATTGCTACCAACAATACAAGTTAATTGTTAGTAGTAAGGTCATAACGTCTTGGGTGGTACTGCCTTTGTAATGAAGATGCGACAATTTAGCTGATATGAGTCTGGAGATCTTTGTCATGTTAACTAGTTTTCTATGAGCTAAAGCTTAGTTACTCTTTGAGGGTTTAATGAACTCGTATCAATTATATTACTCATCCGTACACATACAAACACTAAATATGCCTAGGGGTGTCCCATAGGCCACAATAAAAGGTTTGCCAATCACCACGCTAGGCAGACGGATCGAAGCGACGTGATCACAGTAGAGGTGTTAAAATACATAGAAGAAAGCTGCTGAATTTCCTCAGCCCATGTTCAATCCCACTATTAGATCGGTTCAGCAGTTTTGGCGTGAAGAGGTAGCAAACATCCATACACAAACTTTCGCATTTATAATACCTACTAGCTGCGCCCCGCGGCTTCACACGCCTATCCCACGGAAACTGATTTATGGGATAAAAAGTAAAAATCCTAGAACTACCTGTATTCAAAATTTCCACGCTCCGTTCAGTAGTTTCTGCGTGAAGAGCAACAGACAAATTCAAATTCAATTTCAAAAATGCTTTATTTCCATAAATAAAATAAATGTACACTTAGAAAAGATAAAAATCATTTTAAAAAATACACTGACACGCAAATAATATTAGTAGGATTAGTGTGACTACGACACTGTCACATAAGTTAGTTAGTCACACACCTATAGTTATTTCAAACACACATTTTTACAGATTACCTATTTCTATGTTTACCCACTATCAATTACATGATTGACTCAATAGTTTTTTCATTATATTGGAACATGCAATGAATAGATCGGAACCTACACATACCTACATATTTACCTTCTAGTTGTGCAAGAAAGCCACACAACTTCGTCGGTGAATTTTCACCCACTATATCGCGAGAAGAAAATGATAAGCAGAAATATCTGAAATTGGAAAGTAACGTAAGAAATGTGGCTGCAGATTGTGCCATCTCAAGATGGGATGAAATCTTTTGCTGCACCACCGAGCCTATATTGCTTTCTTTGTACACCTTCACTGGACAATAAGAGATTTGGCAACAAATGCGATTCCAATTTGGACAGGTTTTAGCCTTTGCTTTATCTTATTTATAATGTTTTAGACAACGGTAAGTAGGTATACTAATCAGAAAATGCCTACCTTGTTTTTGTACGGGATAAATGAAGATAAAACCGTCTATATCGTATTCATTTTGAATGGAGCATAAACGTAAACAAACCGCCCATACTTAACCTAAAATTCACTTTGTTGGTGCGTCCTTTTATACGTAATTTACATTACTTGTCGATTTAAGATCGGGAGGATCTTCAATAAAAATTGCTTACAATTATATCTGAAACTCGACGCCAAGCAAGTGAGATTTTGTTATTTGTGTCGTACTTTGTTTACTAACATGCTTCATTCAAAATGGATAAACCATAGGTACAAAGGTTTTGTGGTGCTGGCTTTACTAGAATTTGCACTACCCCATCTCTTGCCGTGGGTGTCGTAAGATGCGACAAAGGGATATCCACCGGGGGGTGGGCAGCCACCTGCAGAACAATTCTACCACCGAGCTGCGATTCCCAACCCGCATGCCCAGCGTGGGGATTAAGGGTATTACCTCCTCTTAGATAAACGGCAACATGGCGCTTATCTGGGGGAGGTCTGCGTCCAGCAGTCGACCAATATAGGCGGTTGAGGTACATAGGTATAGATACTATATATTTCACGAACATAATGTTATTAAAACATAATCTCCGAGAACAGAAATAAATGAAGCTGTACAAGCAAAATTAATTTGGTTAAATTACGTTAGATACTTCCTACGCAACCAAATCAAAATTGTAATTTCTCCTCGTGATTAGATACCTACCTTCCCTACTTACGTTTGTTAGAGCTTTTTTTATTTTTAATGCCCAAAAAGCCGTGTCCCAAAAAGATTCATTTTAATTAAGTTTTTCATGAGAAATTACGACTCAGGAAAGTAACAGCGGCCTTCACCTAACTACCAATCTTCATTAACTTCATTATATCTGTGTTATATCGGGCGTTACATGTTTTTGTGGTACATGACTGTTTTGAGCCCTGAGAATCTAGTATGAGTGAGCAACATACCAAAAAGGAGTTATTGTGAACTTGGCAGTTTACTACTGCATTTGTAAAGAGTTACCTATTAATATTATTGAGAAACTTTTAGATAGCATCCTTTAGTGCTCGAAGGGATGCGGAACGCGCGCGTCTAGAACCGCACTCACCCTGAAGATGTCCCTCGTTAAGGGATGAAACGTTGGTGTTCTTGCAACACAAATAAGGTTTGTACTTAACCCACTTACATCCGTAATGAATTCTTTAGTAACTATGATATTTAATTGATCGCATCATACTACGAACAATATTTCCTAAAAGTATCGGGTAAGCCCACAGAACTAGTAAAAAATATTATTACGAGTTCTGTGCCTCAGAAATGGCACAATCTTTGGGACCCAGGACCCAGCAGTGAGTAAAAACTAGCTGAGGTTGAGAAGGAGGCATGAGCTTTTGTCAAAGCATTCATATTTTTATTCGGAAAGGGGGAAACGATTGTTTACTTATGTAGGTAGGTACCTAGTTACTTCGGGTGGAATATCTTTGGCCCGAAAGTCGGAGGGGTGGAATTATTTGATTTATTCACGCGGAACGCCACGCCGCCGCCGCCGTCGTCGTGACCGTACGTTACTTAAGTAAAGTTGCACTCATAAATCTCGGACTTCGGACCACTTCACAAGCTGAGCTTATACCTGTGGCTAAATGTGTAGATATGTAGTAGCCAACATACCATTAGATCAAATGAATTTAAAAGCCAAATTTTCCCTCTTTCTTGAGCAGCTGGGTAAAAGGATTAGTTTTCTATGACTTGTATTTTAGCTAGATCAACAATAAAAGTATAAGGAAATAATGCTGGACAATCCACACAGCATAATCTAGACCCAAAGCCAGGCTTGTGTTACAAAAATAGAGATAATAATAATGTTAGAGAAGACAATTCACATAGCATTATCTAGCGAAATCAGAGCTTATATACACATAGTTGTAAATTGTACAAATATTTGTCCCAGGATGAGAATCTAACCTGCAACCTCCATGCGTCGCTGGCGGACCTTCACCCGCCACGCCACATCGGTCGTATGTTTGTTCTGAGAGCTTTACCAACACAGTTTCAACCTTGGCACTTTTGTCACGCGTTCCTCCATCTATAGATTTTTTAATCAAATGTAAAATTCCAAAGAAAATAACGTTTTATTTCCGCACAATAAAACAGTTGATGGTCTACGGTCTATGTTGATGACCAATGTCCAATTGTGGAAGTTTATGGGCCGATTTATTAATGATTACACTGCGTAAGTAGAGCATTAATAAATTTTAAGTAAGTAAAAACTGTTTATTGCAGCAAAATTAATATATAATTTTGCTGTTCGTCGACTTCCTTACAGGCTAGGCCTGTATCGTGCGTGGTAATATTGGATTGTAATATTTTAACTAAAATCAAACAAAAAAAATACAATTAGGTACGTATAACGTATTCAAAATACAGTGTGTCCAATATGAATATTGGGTACTATTTAAAATACATAGGTAGGTACTCTACCTACATAATATTATGTATCTTTAGGCCATAAAAAGCTGTTCTGTCTCAAATCTCACGAGGGTTCTAATACTTTAGCTCATACAAGATTTAAGTGATAGGTTTATTTATATATAGGTCGTTGGTAAAATACGATAGTTTTTCATAGCAAAATAGGTCGTCGAAGGTTTCTTATCTCAGAACTGCCACTAAACTTTTCGCTAAATAGAAAAGTTTTGATTTGTCGAGAGACGGGGAAACTATGAAACATTTGCAAGAGTAACAATTTGTTTGGCAACTTTCCATTTCGTCAGCAAAAAGAGACTACAATTTTCTTTGTGAATCGACATTTTGTAGTTTTACTAGTAGGAAGGTATAGAATAACGCTCAGAAACAATTAAAAGGTAATTATTTAAAGTAAGATTTCCGAAATACAGTTACCATTTTATGTTTACATACTAATTATAAAAAATACACACAATTTCGCAACTTTCGAGTGGTTTTACGTTACGGAATTCCAAAAAAAGTTTCTACGGGAAGAAACCCTAATAGACGTGCAAACATAAAAAAAACTAAAAATGTATCCATCCCTTTCATAACGATCGAAATAAAAAGGATGGCATCATTTTAGTACTGTCTGATTTGGTTTAGTTTTGTCCACATCTGAATTAATTCCAGTATTTCCTGAATACTACTAATACAATACGAATTTAAATCTTAACTTAATCAAAAAACGAAAATAGAACCAAATAAACTCATGATTTTCACTTAAGCTACCACCATCACAAACTTGCATGGATCTTTCAGTAGGTAACTACTGTAGGTGACTTTAAAAAGAGTCCAGAAATAAAGAAAAAATACAACGTAAGTAGTAACCAATTAGAACTAGTATTTTAACAAATGAAACAATTTAGCTGCAGGCTATTAGGATAAAAAAATTGCAATTTTTAGTAGCATTTTGCGTCGACCGACCTGTGGAAGGGGCCCACAAATTGGGGGCCACATGCCTTGCAATTACAATGATGTTTTTTTGTTGAATCTTATTAGAGATGGTTTTGCGCAAAATTGTTACTTATTTTTTATCATAATATATTGGCTGTGGGTGTCGTCCGCAAAGTATTTAAGGCCTGAATCTATGATTTATCTGATTTCAAACTCCAGAACCACATCTAAATAGAAATTAAAACCATTTGAAAGTCGTTCTAAGCTCTCCTAAGTAGTTACGACATTTACATTTGCTCCGATTTATTATTCACTAATCCAGTTTTCTTCTTCCTGCTCGTGGTACCTAATTGAAATTTTAATTGAATTGTTGCGGCAATTTATCACAGCGCCTTTATGGACCACCCGCTTTTGAGAGAAAAAAACTTGGCTTTTCCTTAGAAACCGTAAGAAAAGCGAACAATACCTATTTTTTAGTACTGGTTTTTGGTAGAGGTTCTTCACGCATTTCCCGAACTGAAAAACTGTCTTAGATTGTTTTAGTTACTCAGTTTTCGAGAAAACGAAACTCAGTAAACGTTGGTCACACAGTCAATTGAACGGAATACATCGAAAAGCTGATTTATATTTATACGATCGACATCGCAATCAAACCCTTCGGTTTATGCGATAAAATTATGATTTATTGAATTATTGACGCCATCAAAATCGGATGAGCGCTGCGTCAGCGGAGGTCATATTAAGATCTGAGGTGGCGAAAGGGTGTTTGCCCAAGTGGGCTGGCAACACCCTCTCCCAACCTGGAGCAGTACTATATTGTTATTCTGTGCCTGGGGCTCTATTCTCCTGGTTTGTTCCGCCCAGACAACCAAACTAGAAAACTGGTTATCTACGTGGAATGATATCTTCATAGTATGACACATCTTGGCATTACTTTAGAAAACAAACTACATCAATATTAATATAAATCGCGAAGTACGCCTAAGTGTCAACTTAGGCGTACTTCGCTATTTATGCAACATGCAACTGTGGAACAATGCCTGTTTGTTGTGTGCGTTAATATCCGTAGGTACGGTTGTTTTTTGATAATGAAAGTGTATTCATAAATATCACACTAATATTATAAATGCAAAAGTTTGTATGGATGTATGGATGTTCGTTACCTCTTCACGTCAAAACTACTGAACGGATCGGGCTGAAATTTTGCATTCAGGTAATTCTGATCCTGGAATCAAACATAGGCTACTTTTTATCCCATAAATCAGTTACAGTGGGATAAAAATCACCTTTAAACGTTTCCATAGGGAAAACGCGTGCGAAGCCGCGGGGCGCAGCTAGTAACATAACAAAGTTAAATTTTTAGTTAAGCATAGCTCATGGGATAAGCTTGTGAACAACACATTTTCAAGTTTAATTTATAAGTACCTACTTAAATTAACATAACCTTTTAATGAGCCAGGTAAGAACTCCGTTACTAGATAAACCTAACATGGGCTTATAAGGCCACTAACCAAAATGTAATATTATTTTTGTCCTAAATAAATAAATCAATTGAATTCAGTAGGACAAGCTTTTCTTGGTCTGAGTGACAAGCATGCGGATTGTTGTCTAAGGTATGCGTAAATATTTTGAAATATGTTCCTTTAACACCAATAATGTACGCAATGACGATGCGATGTCATTATTGTTTATCCTAGAGAACCATCCCCGTGCTTGTCCTATAGTTGAAGGGACGTGCATCAAAAGATCAAATAACGCATGCAACCTCTACATTTTATTTAATATACCATGGAACGAGCGTTACGATTCTGAAACAATACTACAGTCAGAGTAAAGCGATTGGTTAGCAGAATCGGGTCCTAAATCAGATGAATCGATAGATTCCAGCTCATTGATAGTGTCAAAACTTTTGAGCTGCTGCCACAAGCTGGTGAAAGTTATATCTATTCAGTTTGTGGCTGAGCTCGGTACATATTGACTTTTAATTATCTGTGCGGAACCCCATTGCAAGAAAGCTTTACAATTTACTGTCAGTCAATATAATTCTATCTGAGAGTAGAAATGACAACGGGTAAAATTGACATCGTAAGTTACTTTGTCTCATTATAAATATGATTAATGATTACGTAACATTTTGTTATTGAAACGAAATTGAATAAAACAGCGATCTTATTGAATTTTAGAACAGAGCAAAAGTTATGCTTGATCACTTCAACAGATGTGATCCACTGCAGACCAAGCCGTGAGATTCCTGTCCAGACAAAAAGGTCATAAAAATGGCATTGAATCTTCCTCGCATTCTTCCGCTAGTGGACAAAAAATTTAAGTAAATTAGAGTCGAATTGAAGTTAATTAGAGTAAATCAGAGTTTTTTCAATCAAAGCAACTAATTTCTTCTTTGATATTAATTACTATTTATCAAGCTGTTTATATAGTTAAAAAAAATTACGCAACACGCTACAATTTCGAAGTGCTTATTTAGTAAGTCTAAAGAAATAAACGATTTGACTCTGACTCTAATATATTCGAAAGTCATTCCTGTGACTTTAATAACTAACTCAATCATGTTCTTTTAGATGAAGCTTAAATTAAAATAAAATGATTAAAAAAAAAGTTTTTTTTTTCATACTGATCTAAATAAAAGGATAGCATCTAAGATTTAAATCGTTTTCTCTGACAACAAAATGTGGTATTGTCGTTGAATGCGAGCATTATTCAAATACCGATGCACGCAAATTATGTGTGGTGTAAAAATAGTTTATTTTCCAATTAATTATTTTCCTTCTTATGTCCTTTATTGAAAAAGAAAATTACAATCAAATAATGCCCTCCTAACCGAATTTCCATGGCGGCCAGTCTCAACGAAGACTAGCCAGGTGCACAGGACATATTATAGTGCACAAGTGTGCGCGCAAACACAAATGCACTCTCTATTCCCTCACTCTCATAATCCGATGGGACGGTAGACCGACTCGACCGGGAAGAGGTTAGGCGCAGGACCAACAGCTTAACGTGCTTTCCAAGGTACGGGGGTGTAACACCGCCAACTTCCTGACTTCGGGCTGCAACTGTGAATTTTGCTCACTAGAAAAACAACGTTCACAACCAATAGTTGTAAACTATTGGCTCGACCCGGGATTTGAACCCAGGACCTCATAATCAGCGGTTGAACATGCTGACCGCTAGACCAGCAAGGCAGTCAATCAAATAATAGATAACAATTAAAAATAGTAATTATAATTGAAACAATTGAGCTAATTGCAGGCTGTTGCAAACATTCTACAGGTAGCTCAACTGATGCATATCGATACCAGTCGGAAGCGGGAAGGATACCCTAGAGGCTAGCTGCATTGCTCCGATGTCTGGCAATGCTGATGCGCTGCGCCAGATACTCACCAGTTCTCGGGTCACGCGTCGCTTCGGCCAGACACCGCCCAGATATTTTTTTGAAAACTGGAAGAGCCTCGGTACGCCACGGACTTAGGATCTCAACTCCAAATGTGTGTGTAGACTTTGTCGAGGATCCTCGGCCAAATCTGCCGCCGCCCTCACGGATGTCCTCGGAAGATGGGAAGGCGCAAAGTATGTCATCACATGTAGCGTCCCTCACAATGGGCCAATAAAATTAATTTTTTTCCCTATCCTCATCGTCTCACGAAAAGTCCGAGAGGTTCTTATTACAATATTACAATCTACAACATCTGTTGATCATGTTTTTCAAGAAGTAGTAGCACTGGTAGAGGGTTATTTCAGTATTTACCCCTGAAAACTGGACTTTAAATTTTTTTACAGCTACTGGTTGGCGTGCTAGGTGCACTGTGTTTTTTTATAAAGAAGCATTTAAGGTTAGTTCTACGATACTATGATAATTACGTATAAAACCTAGACCAAGGTTGCCATCCTAGACAAGTAAGAGTGAATGTAGGGGTCAAAACTCGGTGATGAAGGTTCATAATTGAATTTCCTATGGGTCTTGGTAAACGCCCGGTGGTATAACCAGCATTTCAGTTGCGGAAAATTACGTCAGAACCCCAATTAAATATGTAAACGATCGACATCAAAGACATTAACAAATATTTAATTGAATAATTAGGCTGAAATATAATGAAGTGTGTATGATGAAAGACTACTTACATTAGGTACTACATAAAGAGTTTGTACAGTGTCATTAAAAATACAAGAACTAATACGTAAAGCCATGCATCACATTACACTAAAATTATAAATGCGAAAGTTTGGATGTTTAGATGTTTGGATTTCTGTTACCCTGCCTCACAAAACAACGCGTGTGAAGACCCGGGCAGAAGCTATAGTATGACACAAAAGAACACTTATTTATCAGGAAATTATATAGAAACGTCTGTCAAATCATAAACGAGATAAATTTTGTGACCGCATATTAGGTAGGTAGTTTACATTGATCCCACACCCAAAAGTTTGATTTTAGTGACCTATCAATAACTTAGTTGGACACTTAATTGATTAAAGCTTCATTTAGAGGTTGCCTTGACTAGTTCTATCATAACAAAGTTTCAGACAGACTCTATATTAATTAATCTAACTACTAAAGGCTAGCGTCGACCGGCCGCATCGGACTATCCGTGCTAATCGGATAGTCGTTTTTTTAGCGTAATGCCAGGTGGACTGGTCCACTGTAACCGCAGCAACCGGTTTGTTAAAGCAATCACCATTTAAAAAACGATAAATTTTGAACATTGACGTTCTAAATTCTGATTCAGATTTACGTAGTGATTTTGCGAAATTCCACTGAAAGTCTACTGATCGGCAATCCGAATGACGTCATCCGTACTAAACGGATCCCCGGCATTGCCGACAGATCGAAAAGTACAGTCGCGGCGCGGATCACTAAACGCACTTCTATGGCATACCGTACAAAGAATATTAAAATCCATTTGATGCGGTAAGTGCCAAGTGTCCGATGCCAGTCTGTCGACGTTATACTTATAATAATATGGACGCTAGTCAATATATTTATATTTTTTGAAATAAATTACCATCTACTGAACAATACATACCATTTTATGACTTCTGAAATCAATAACGCGTAAGCGTAAACAGTATTATTTGCTGAGCCTGTAAAATGTAGACTTATCTACGAGTAAGTACATCAGTCAATAAGCAGTTACCACAAATCAAAGCCCATAAGCCACAGAAAAAACCAATACCTACTATGCGAGTAGCACACTATCTGAGGAAACATCAAAAGGTAAACAGGTAGTGGGAGAACTATCCTGTATCTCGTTAGGCGGGTCCAATCTGTCAATAAAATGACCCCATTCTGTTATCTGTCGAGCTCCGGTTTCTACAATATGAGGAAATGTGCTCCTCCGATTCGTACTGCCTTTTGCGACAGCCCCTTATCACGTAAGTACGAGGCGTGAACGTAGGAACAAACGAAATAGTTCTAATGGATCAGTATTTTTCAAAAATAAAATCTTACGATAAAAATAAGATTTAGACCATATTGTGTAAAATGAATGGGCTACTTTTATTAAACCAAAACTAATGTAATTACGACACTTGGTACCTACCGCGTGGTGGCTAGCAATGAGCGCCACTGTACATGAAATCAAGCGTGGAATTCGTGTTTGTACCGAAAGTAAAAAAAAATGGGAATAAATTCAGAACTCACTGTGTATCAAGGAGACGGAAAATAAATGTGAAACCCGAAAACTCGGGAAAACTGATTTATGCAAAAGACACGTTCCCGAAGCTCTAGAAACGGCGGATTGGATTTTATACGTCATCTGAATGTACTGAGCTTTCCCAATTTTCCAGTTGTAAATGTCTTTATTAACCATAACGAATTCAAAAGTTTTATCCATTATCGATATAGACGTCATTCATCTTGACGATTTATTTTTGTATAAGAATAGCGTAGATCCATGTCCGCTGGCTAGACTATCTATACCAAATCCCGATTAAAAATGAGACGTCACGATGTCGTCTCGATACCTTCGTCAAGTCGAACTCTAACTCTATTTGACGTTAGTAACGAGACGTAATAGTGACGTCTCCTTTTTCCGTAGAGTTTAGTATAACAAACGCAAACCCCATACTAAAAGGAAACATCGCGATCACCTCTCGTTACGAACGTCAAAAAGACTCATGAAAATGTTGGTAAATTAACTTGCAAAATCTATTACTTAGTTTGAAATAACCGAGCTCCATAATTAAGTCATTATCACAGAGGAGCCTTACTTGATATGCACAACGTATGTATAATAATAGTTCTAATTAGCCCACCTAATTAGAACTATTATTATACATACGTTGTGACAAGTTATTGTGATTTTCTAGGCTAGGACCACAGATTTAATAGTAACTACGAGTCTAACTTAATTTATTAAATACTAGCGTCTATCCCTATGTCAGTCCCTGAGACCCCGCCAAATTAAATAAACACCCGTTCAGCCGTTTACTTAAACTTAATGCAATATATTCAGCAGAAGTTGAAAGAGCTATACGTTTCTTTCTTTACTCTTGTACCGTATTAATTTGTGTGTGATTAAGAAACGAGAGTTGTGTTATTAATTCATGAATATTAAATCTTGAATAAACATTATTTGGAATAAGTTGGTTTTCAGTGTTCTTGTTAACTTTGAATAAGAAAAGCATTCTTACAAAAATACATTACTTGAATTTCTAATACTTAAAAATACCTACGATAATTTATTAATATTCGATATTTAGTACACCTACTTTCCAGTCCTAGTAGACCTACTTACTAGGCATCCACGTTCCCATGGCAAAAGATCGATTTGAAATCGATTTGAATAATCGAATTGGACAATCTATTGGATCAACCTGGCTTTAGCTAATGTCCTTTGGTCATCTGCATTACCGTTTCCAATAACAGAATGACGTTATCAAGCCTCCCGCGCTAGCTGCTATTCCCCTTTAATCGATTCCATAAATCGACAGAGATTTTACGATTCGCTATGAAATGTCCATCTTATAAAAGAAGGTAATAGCTTCATAAACCAACAATTTCAATTTCAGGCTGAGTAAGCGCACTGACCTGAATCTTTCTGTTGAACCTTCTTTATAAGCACTTTTGCAATTTTGACTTTGGCTGATTTTTTGTTACTTTTTATGGGTGTGAAATAACCCAGTTCCACCTGGGTCTGAAGTGAAAAGTTCAAAATATTCAGTTTCCGTCTAATTTGATTGAAATATTAGATCGACAGGTATCCTGGGTACCTCAGACATAAATATTATATTAAATTTGACCCTACTTTTGCTGTATTACTGTGTAGGATAACTAATCTTTCTGTAGTCAGAAAAATAATATTACTAATGTGTAGATTAGGTATGTATGACTAAACAATGTCTCGAGGATACCTAGCTGACTAAAAAGATGTCGTTTTTATATGCAATAGTTCTACATTATTATGTATAACCTTTACCTATTTATTTTTATGGTATAACTATACTACTAACTTTGAGGCTAAATGATGATGTGTGGATTGTCCTGCATTATTTATTTATTTACCCACCACAACCTGGAGAGCTCCTATTTGCTCAACTATTTTCCTGGTTGTTATTATTTTCATTTCCTTCCTTAATCCCGCATGTACCCCGCAGCGTGTTTAATTCCATTTCAATGGATGGTTAAGGTCCTTTTTCATTGGGTACTCGAAAAGTGTTTAAGTAGTCAATGACAGACATTTACAAAGCATCCTCTAGACCCAAAATAAGTAAAGCTGCTTTGCATTCCCTTATTAAAAAAAGACAACAAATATTTTATCTTTATTTAAAAATAGCGGCTCTTCTCGGCTTCGCACGGGTGGAAATTTATTTTTTAAACATATAAATATAGTCTATGTTACTTTTTAATATAGCATTCTAATGGTGAAAGAATTTTTGAAATCGGTCTATTCGTTTTTGAGTTTATTCGTAACAAATACTCTTTCCTCTTTACAATTTTTATTGAAGTAATTTTAACAAATAATTACGAATAGAATAGAACTGAATATCTTTTATTTCGACTCACACACATAGGTACAAAGAAAAATAAAACATACAGATTAAAACATACAAAACTAAAACAAAGAACAAGGAGGTCTGTACTAAATTAAACATAGTATGCTGGGCGTCCAATCGAGTTTTGAACCCATGACCCTGTGCCGAAATAGGTGTTGGCTCAGCATGTGATGAATGTTTGCCGCTCAGCCATTGATTTATTAAAAAGGGAACCTGAGGTACTGGTTTCTCGAAAGTGGCAACCTCAAATTGTGCAAAATTGTGTGCTCACACCTCAGTCACCGTCTGACCGGCGGCATGGGCGGTCGTACTAGCGAGAAATACTGTTGTCTCGGTCTCACTTCGGTCTTAGGTAAGTCTTTTCGTCTTTGTTCTTCTTTGTATTGCACAGGACTGGAAATATAACTGTGAGCGTATGTGTTTGCGTGTAGTTGTAACACATGCCAATTTTTGAGTAAGCGCTGGGAGAACGTAACCTAACTTGCCTTTTTAATTAATCAATGCGCTCGTCGCTGTTTTTCAGCCAAAAACCTTTGATTTGACGTTACGGACGTCTAGTCAGTTTAAAATTAGTGCTGCTGGCACGCATTGTTAGTATGAAAACATTTTAAGGTTATTTTTATCCCACAACAAAATAATTTTAGGTAAATTGTGTGGTATTCTAGATCTACAACTATACAAAGATTCAGCTCGATCCGTAATGTAGTTTTGGCGAGAAGAAGTAAGTAACAAACATTCATCCATACAAAGTTTTACATTTATAATATTTGTACTAAAGTTATTTACAACGGGATATTTATTTTCAAGCTCTGCTTAGCTTGGGGCTAGATAATGATGTGTGATTTGTCTCGCATTATTTATTTATTTATTTTTTCAAATCATGGTAAATATCCCGATGTAAATAAATTCAGTATTAATAACCATGATGGATTTAAAAGTTTTATAATATTTGTGATCCCGTACTTCACTAATTTTGATAAATTTCTACGTAAAATAACAAGGAAAATGTAGCAAGTTTAAGCCTAAAACCTTGTCTCCGACCTCGTTCATCTAATTACAGGCCTTGAGCTCATATGGCCTGAAACAAAAGCTGACTGAGGACTGTAAAATTAAGGTTTAACTGGGATGCGGGCAGTGTGCGCTGTGGCTAATGAGTTCAGGTTTTTTTCATCTGCTCTCAGCGCGCGTCACCTCATATTCATTAGGTATAATAGATACCTTAGGCCTTTCGCACCGGAAGTAATTGCTCATGTTACGAAACAACTAAAGACCCGGTTTACCTCCCTTCAAAAGTGTCTTCATCATCTCGATAAGTCCAACTGAATGAGGAAATTCGTCGTTATTTATTGGATTTTTCTTCTTTTAGTGCTTTTGCATTACTGAAGGTGGTCATCCTCCTGAATTTTTCCTTATCCAGGGCAAGCCTGAATAGGTCTTCTGCTTTATTGGACTTTGACATTGGACCGTTTGAGCATGAATGAGTAACAAATATAGATAGGTACACACATAATACATACTTTGGCCTTTATAATTTACTTATGATAGGTCTAAGCTTTTACTTTTTACCTGTTTCTGTATTTGGGCATTATGGATTAGGTGTTTAGTAGATAGTGACTCAAAAAAATCGTGTGTGCAAGCCCCTTTATTCCACCCACACACAGGTATATTTGCTTCATAATTTTCTCGATTTCATTTCAACTTTTGCATAGTTGCATTCGAAGCTGTCAGCGGTTTTATTGAAAAATTTGCAAAAATGTGCGTGTATATTTTAACAAATGGTTTTTGATAATATTATTCTACTGAAATAAAAAAGTACAAACTAAACCATTCAGCAAATAAATGCCTTGGAGTTTAAACTAACCAATTTAACTCTTATTTATAATGACAACATAATATGAACATAATATCAACATATTATGAAAATAACTAGTTCCTGCGCGCGGTTTCCCTCGCATTGTTTCTCCGGAAACGTTTGAAGGTTATTTTTATCAGATATAAAGTTTTACGGGAGCAAAAGTAAGTTATATTTTATTCAAAGCCTAAAAATAGGTACTACTACAAATTTCAGTCCGATCCGTTCAGTAGTTTCGGCGCAAATAGAAATCTCGTATTTATAATATTAGTGTAAATAGGTAGTTACTGCAAATTTCAGCCTGATCCGTTCAGTAGTTTCGGCGCAAAGAGAAATCTCGTATTTATAATATCAGTGTAATTATCAGTTCAAATCTTAATTGAGGCTACCCACCAAGCTGCTTTGACTTGGATTTTCCTAATTGCCGAGAGATCCTCCTTGTCTATCCAGAAAAAGATTAACTTGAGAACCCTTGATACATTTCATACCAAGACTTGAAAGAAAAATATTTACTGAAAAGGACGCAGGTAATAACTCCGTAGCCGCAGGAACCAGCGGAAATTAGAAGCCACTGCTTTAAAAGTAGCTTAGCTTAGTAAACTAAAAATAATTTTTTTCTTTCCGTTCCAAAATGTTTATCATGTGAGTTTCGCAATGATTTGATAGGTACGTACGTAAACATATTATAATGAATAGTAATATATATATAAATAATGTGGGACAAATCACACATATATTATGATTATGTTTAGAATAAAGTTAAGCATTCTTATTATACGAGATAAAAAATGACCGCAGTGCAACTTGTGGTTAGTTGTCGGTGAGGAGTAATGAAGTGACACCACAGGTACAAAGTGCTTCCGGGAAAGTACCTGGTTCTCGTTTCCACCTGCAGAGTGACATTTCAAGAGAACCAGATCCTCTTGCTTGCCCTCATTGGCTGGTTTGAGTGGAGTGACGCTCACGACCTATGCCTCTTTGGATGTAGACTCAAGGATGGAAGCGTTTTGTGGCCGCTTCGTTATGTCTTGTGCATGTGAAAATACAAGAATTAACCCATCATTCATAGTGACCAGCTAACATAAAACAGCGGTTAAGTAGTGTTATTTCTCAATCTGACTTATGTCTATTAGAAGAAGACAGAGCGAGATTTAGCAGTTTGCTAATTTAGCAGACTATTATGAGTCGGGGCAACTCATATCATATCATATCACACGTGAAGTAAGGTATTCAAGACCAAGTTCGGTCTAGCGAGCCTGGAATGCGTAATCACTAGAGTCGCCGTCCTCGAAATCGATGAGTAGGCCTAAATAAATAAATACATAAATAATTCTGGACAATCCACACAGTATCACCTAGCCCCAAGCTAAGCAGAGCTTGTGTTATGGGTACTTGATGACTGATACGCATAATACATTACATGACATGGATAGATATTTTTTTATTAAACATAGAAAACGACCAGAACACCCTGAACAAATATCTGCAATTCGTACAAACATTTGTCCCGATGCGGGAATCGAACACGCAACCTGCTGCGCCGCAGGCGGACCTTCGCCCGCTGTGCCACAGAGATCGTCATTAAAATAATTCGATCTACTAGTTGATGAATGAACTCATTCGATAGGTGTTAGATTTTAGCACTTTGGTAGCACTACCTGTCTAGCTGCCTACATAAATTCCTTACAAAGAAGTATTTGGTTTATTAGCTCCAATAGTGTAGGTACACAAACATTTATGTCCTTCATCAAGGCCCGAAGATAAGCCTCCAAAAAACAACCGTAAACACAATGGCTAATCAAAGTAGAACTTTCTGTGTTAAACACGTTGTAACACGTTGAGAGTTCCGCTGAATTCGTGTTTATGAGTTGCCTTTGATGGAGTTATAGAAGTGAACGTGAGGCCATTATGAGTACCGGATGTGGAGGCTATCCAACTTCGACTGTAAATAAGCTTGCGACTGTACGTAAGGGTGCAAACACACTTATCATCAAAATTTCTTTATTTATACACATATAGAGAGACATCATTACCTAATCTAACAAAACATGATGACAGGTAATAGTTTGTGGGTACAACATGCTTCAAGATTATTTTAACAGTACGATTTTCCTCTTATCTTCACAACCAATTTCATTTCTTTAGTGATCTTTGTTTGTAGGTACGTTGCTTTTAGGTAAGTAATAAATATTAAATAATATAAAGTAATAAATACAAAAAAGTAAATATTTCCCTTTTAAAAAATCTTTCAAGTAGGTACTTACCGTTTTTATCGTTACGTATCCTCTTTACTCTTTCGTTACGTTTATCTACATATTTTAGTAAAAGTAAAGTAAAAGTAAAAATGGTTAACCATACATACATTAGAAAGTAATACAAAAGATAAAGGTAAAAACAATTAGTGCACCATTTTCTCTAGGCAGCCTAGAGAAAATGGTGCACTAATTGTTTTTACCTTGAAAATGGTGCACTAATTATTTTTACCTTTATCTATCGGCTGTCAACGAAAACATGTAGCCATGCCCTAATAAAGAAACTCCGAAATTATTGTTTCAACCGGATGTTCTAGTTTGTTTGCCGCGAAATCACGTAGATACTGCACTGCAGAACTAAAGTGCAATCTAAAGTACAACCTGCTGCATGAAACTGTTTACCGCTACTTAGTTTAAATTCGCGCATGTATCAAATAAATATGTAGTTACCTACCTTCTTTAAATCTAGGAACATACTCGTATATCATCATGCACTCTTTCAACAGGATCTAACCGCACAGGCTGACGCGGCCTGCGAACGCGGTGGCGGTCAGTACAGTACGATTGACGAGGTGATCTCAAATTAGCCCTAAGTGATTGGTGGTGGGTAGGTACTCGCTTACTCTTTGTAATATTATTTTATTCAGGTAATTTTGTATTAAATGTTTAATTTTATTGTTTTTTAGTTGTCTGGTTATGTACTTACCTACTACTATTTCTGTTATGTACTGTTCTGAGTTGTGTTTGTTAATAAATGTTTCTGTATCTCTAAATTGTACGAAGATCCGATAGACGATGACCCATTCAGACTTCATAAGTTGTTTATTTTAAATTACCTTTGATTTTTTGTGAGGTGTAAGTGAGGTGATCTAAGAGGCCAATGGCTTGGCACAAAGGTGCACTGCCCACTATAACAAAATTCATGCCAACCTAGCCAGAAATAGTGTAAACAATGTCTATGCAACTTCAAAAAAGGAAGAGATTCTTAATTCGGTTATATGTTTTTATCTACAATTAAAACTGAATTCTGTCTCAATAAAATAAATATATAATAATAAGTACTGGGCATGGACAACTCACACAGCTTCCTCAAGCCCCAAGCCAAGTAGTTAACTTAAAAAAAGTTAACCCTTGACTCGAAGTGTGCTCAACATAGATTGTTGCAATTCAGCAACATCAGCATAGTTTATAGGTCGTTCGCGGACCCTCCAGCTTAGTGCCCCAGTGCCTGCTGGCCCTTTGATGTAGAGAGCGGCCAGAACCCTTGCCCTTATTCCGGCGACATCTTAAACAAGGCTTTAAATCCAATTATGAGTGTAGATAATTGAGATTGTGTATAACTTTTTAAAAATTGTTTGAACATGTTATTTTTTGATTATGGAAAAAAGCGGGATGCTTCCGACTGGTATATTATTATTATTATTAAGAGCCTGCATGATCCCACTGCAGGGCAAAGGCCTCCCTTTCCACCTTCCATTCTTCTCTATTGTCGGCCAGTTGTGGCCACTTTTTGTTGGCGTCCAGTTCGTCTCTTCATCTCCGCCTGGGCCTTCCACCGTATATTATATATATATTTATTTATTTTATTTATATTTCACTTTATAACATACTTACAAACATTCATAGGAAGGTTTATAAGTATAATACATCAGCATTGCACCCGTGCGGAGCCGAAGCGGATCGCTAGTCTTATGATAAATAAAACGTTCCTTAAAGAACCTTACAATTATTAATAGCAGCGATCATACCAACACGGATCTGTTGATCAAACTTCCTCCAGTGATGTATAAAATTTAATAAAGCCCCGGCGAAGTTGCGAAACCACGGTAAATGTAAATGTTATAACGATCCCTCATCGCGACTCACCCACGGGCTGTGACTCTGCATAACATTGTTGCCACTTCCGAAAATAAACATTCAGACCCGCGCCAGGTAACCAAAAGGCATGTTATTATGTTATGTCGAAAATTTGGTATACTCGCATAATTCGTTAACCCAAATTGAGTTAACTTCAGCAGGTTCTCAAATGTAGGTAGCGAACAAAGCTACGGATAAATTGAATTAGTGGGTACCTTCCGAGCTATCGCTCGTGTGACGGATTGCGACGGAGTGCCCCGCTCGTCTGTCAAAGGTTGTAACTACGACACTAAATGCGGTTCATAATTGATTTACGGCCGCCCTGAGTGGCTTCGATCCAATTACACCTAGCTTAATTCACATTACGCAAACAATAGAAGTTTTATAGCCTTGTTTATTGTACCAGACAAATTAATTGCCTTTCCGATTAACTGAATCTATAACTTCATTATGAACGTAATAAAATGTGACAGAGCACAATGAATCGGAAGTGGGAATTCAGTTTCCCGCTGACCGCTGGCCGGATTCATTTAATTTTCAGTAATCACTTCGATTTATCTTGTTCACAGGAAGCAAATTGCAAAGGATTGCTGCTAGAGCAGAGCTTATTTCGCTTAAATAATGGTTTTGATAGACAAAGAGAAAATGGGGGACAGTATCGCTCACGTCCGTAGGTGTTGACCTTCTGATACCCTACACGTGTCCTCTGGGTGGTGCTAAGAGCGGTACCCTCTGGTGGTAGGCTTCGGCCGTGGCTTGTCACCACCCTCCGGACTGCAACTCTGTTTTGTTTCGGAATGTGGCCCGGAGTAGCCATCTTCTAGACCTTCGTGATACATCGTTGGCCGCATCTTCGCTTTCCATCAGGTGAGATTGCGGTCAAACAAAGGTCTATTTCTGATAAAAAAACACTTAAAGATCACATGTTTGGAGTGGATATAGATATAATTGTGTGAAACGGTGAAGAAAGGATCTCATATCAACAAGTAGGTACTCTGAACTGAGTATAAAAATTAACGAATGTTAGCAGGGTTCTAAAATCGAGGACCTTATCATACAAAAAAGTGATTATTTCCAACGTCTCGTGCCGGGTCCAGATCAAGCGAGCGAAAACAAGCGTAGGCTAACAAACGAACGCAATGGAACCAGAGTGGACGTCATTCGCGAAAGCAAGCGAGCCCAAACGTGCCGAAACGTTGGCTATCGTTCGCCTTCCGACATTGATTGGAAAATGGATCTAAGTCTGTCTTCTCTAACAAACAGCTGACAGACTGGCATTGATCTATGCCAGTCTGTCAGCTGTTTCTATCCTATCTACAGGTAGAAAAAATGCATGTGTAGGTATTGTATATGAATTATGTCCGTCTGCGTGTGTGAATCGACGCCACGCCGCCGCCGGCTCGGTGGAAAAACGAAGCCCCGGCGCTGGTGCCGTTTCCGGGTGCCTATATCGAAATTCTACTTCAGGACGTCCCCGCAGCTTCAGTACTTCGCCATAAGACGACTAATAGATTACAGTAGCAGTGCTTTCGTTTTCCCCTCAACAATAAGTTACTCCTAGCGAAGCTCGCGTGACCTCCGCGAAGCTGCGCATTCGTGGCGACTCTGTGACTGAAAGGGGTGTGTATATTTATAACTGCACCCAGAGCCTCGGCCCAAAAAAGTCCAGCGAGCCTTGGCGGTGAAGTACTGAAGCCAGCGGAGACGTACCGAAGTAGCATTTCAATATACGCTTTCTCGGGCCGTGCCGTCGGCAACGCTGCCTCCGGTGCCGGGCCGGTGAGTGCAAAAACGGCCAATGTCGGATGAAAACTTCGTTTTCGTAAACGTGCTTACACGGCAGCGAACGGTCAAATTGGACCTTAATAAGTCTGTTCTAAGGTCTAATTTCACTTTACTGAAAACTTAATTTTGGAAAACGAGTTTAAAAGGCAGCGAACGGTGAAATTGGACCTAAGTTGAATGATTGAATGCTTAGATAACCTTACAGCTAAGGTACCGAAATTGAGATGACAAAACAATAATTAATTGTTTGTCTTTCATAGAAAGCTTTGTCTTGCTCACCGTTGTCTATCTAAAATTAAACAATGAATAGTACATTGTTACCCAAAGGTTGAAAGTAACTTATTTAGTCCAGAGACGAACTCGCTACGGAGGCTAATAGTTCGAGGGACTAAATAAGTTACTTTCACCTCGGGTAAACACTGTGTTTTTGTAAAAATAAATAAGTAATAAATGATAATACACCACCCCAATTCTTCCCGTGGGTGTCGTAAGAGGCGACTAAGGGATATCTTCTGGGGGGCGGGCAGCAGCGCCCCCCGCAGAACAAATCTTCCACCAAACTGCGATCCCCAACCCGCATGCCCAGCGTGGGGATTATGGGCATTACCCCCCATGAGTTAAACGCCAATAAGGCGTTTATCAGGGGGAGGCCTGCGTCCAGCAGTGGACCGATACAGGCTGTGGATGGATGGATGGAAATGATAATAAAACGGTAATAAAAAAACTGATCCATATCAATACCAGTTAGAAGCGTAAACAATCTACAGGTAGCTCAACTAATTCATATCAATACCAGTCAGAAGCGTAAACAATCTACCGGAAGCTCAACTGATCCATATCAATACTAGTCGGAAGCGTAAACAATCTACAGGTATCTCAACTGATCCAGGTAACTCAACTGATCCATATCAATAACAATTTAACCGTTAGTTATAATTTTAAGTTTAAGCCTTTCATTTACTTTTAATTAATCCTAAGAAAGTAACGAAAAGTATTACTTTCATCCCGCTTATCAGGCAACTTCAGACCTACTTTCCGAGTATGAGTAATAGAAAACAATTACTACCTAAACCGAAAACACAAGCAAAAATTTAAAACCTAAAATTTACCGTTTTAATATGTCTTCTGTAGGTACTATTTCGTTGAATTGTAGAGCGTCGACTCAAACCTCTTAAACATAAGTAGATTATCCATTTCCACTCGAGTGGAAACAATAAACCGACGATATGATTCGATTTTCCTGTCGATACATTTCCAACAATGGCGACCTGTTATAATCATGTGCTCATAGTAAATCAAATCAAAACTATCGACTACACCTTTTGAACTCATTTATAAGAGAATACTAGCTTATGCCCGCTGCTTTACACACCATTTTCCGAGATTAATAGTAGCTTTTGTTCTTCCCCGGGATACTGTCTACCTCCCTCCAAAATTTCAATAAGATTCGTTCAGCCGCTTAGGAGTAAAAAGGTAACAGAGACTGAATGTAAAAAAAGGTAGTTAAGTAAGTTAGTATTAGTGAGAATGGATTAAGATAAAAGTCTTAAATCAAAGATCTTCCTTTTCTAATTTATAACAATTACATGAGAAACTTAATCAAAGTATTAGTCGACGACCTCTGTGGCACGGTGGGCGAAGGTCTGCCTGCATGAGGAGAATCGAATCCGCAACCTGCAGGAGGTTGCGGGTTCGATTCCCGCCTCGGGACAAATGTGTGTACGATCTACAGACCAAATGTCTGTACAGGGCGTTCTGGATGTTTTCTATGTATAATAAAAAATACCTATATATGTAGTGTATTGTATTATGATATCATGTTATTTATCAGTCGCGCGCGCACATCGCCAGCCGCTGTACGCACGCACACGGTGCTAAGATTGTTACTGGCATTTCTTTACCTAATTCACGTAAATCACGTTTTACATAGTTATTTTACAACAAGATGGATACCTGCGCAAATTGTGGTGAGCACTTCAATGATGGGGTTCAGTGTTCACGTTGCAAGAAGTTTTTGGACTTCGGCTGCGCAAATGTGACGGAAAGCGGCTATCGGCGACTGAGTGCAAAATCCAAAGCCAACTGGAAGTGTTTATCCTGTGTCTCAGGATCGCCTGCTCCCACTGCCTCGTCGTCAGCGAACACTCCGGAACCCGTCTCGCTTGATATGGTGATGGGAAAGCTCAACTCTATGGAGTCCAAACTCAACTCCATGGATTCAGCTCTGGCTAATATACCGAAGCTAACGAACGATATCGAAGGAATTAAATCAAATATTACTAAGCTTCAAGAATCCAATCGAAATGTCAAAAATCGGTCCAAGAATATACTTCCAAACTTGAAGTCACGGAATCGAGAGTGACGTGTCTTGAGGCATCCGTCAGTGACCTAGCGGAGGTTAGGTCACAAATTCTCACGTGTCAGCGGAATGACCTATACCAAGATCAACTTACTCGCCTGAATAACATCGAAATAAAGGGAGTGCCTCTCAAAAAATCCGAAAACTTGTTCGATGTAATGGACAGAATTGGCACGCGTATAACCTATAAAGTAGAGAAATCGCAAATAAACTACGTGAGCCGTATTCCTACTTTCAATAGTAAGGAAAAATCAATTATAGTAAGTTTCCTAAATAGATACGTGAAGGAAGACTTCATAGCCTCAGCTCGATCCCTCAAATCGCTGTCGGCGGCGGACATCGGGTTCGAGAATAACAATTAACAACCAAAGAATCTACGTAAATGACCACCTCTCGCCCGAATATAAGAAGCTTCTCACGCAAGTAAAGCAGTTGGCCAAAGTAAAAGAGTATCAATTTACTTGGGTAAAGTTTTCGAAAATCCACGTAAGGAAGGATGATTCTTCACCCGTGGTCACCATCAAATCTGAGGCCGATTTAAACAAATTAGTGTAAAATGCATCATAACTTGCGCACTTTTGTCTAACTTTACTTTATCCAAATGCATGTCCTCATTGTTACATTTAACTATGGTGTTGATTATCCCCATCTATTTTTTGTGTAAGTGCCGTACCCTACTCGCGTCTTATTTTGTTTATTACTTACCATATCTTATAAACCGTAAATTTACTGTTGTTTTTGTATCACTCACATTCACATTTACAAACCTCGGGTCGCATAATAATAGCGTATATACATCCGCTACTATTATGCGCTATATTATATTAACTCAATTTTATATTTCTAAGCGTCAGATTCATCGTCATTCACCTCTATTTACCAACACAAACATACTCTCAATTATTGAACTTAGAAGGCGAAGTAGCTACATAGCTTATTTTTGTCTCCGTTTATATTATCATTATAAACATTGCGATGCTATAACTAACCTAATGCTAATTCAACGCACGCACCTACCCAGCTGGCTGCATGGTCAAGGTCAGGTCTTATCTATTTTACTATCCATGTCTCCTGGTAGCATTCAGAAGTTCTTATAATTACCGCCTATCGCACAAACAATTGTTTTCGCACGATTTACATTACCGACAGTTATTGCTTTCTAACTTTAACTATTACACAAATTGGTCTATTTTTAGAATATTATTGCAAAACAGTAAAAATGTATGGTAAAAACTTTAACTGCTACTACCAGAACGTACGTGGCCTACGTACCAAAACTGCCGTGTTTCGAAGAAATCTACGCTTAAGTAGTTTTGATGTTTTAGGCCTTACGGAGACATGGTTACTGGATGGAATTGCGGACGCGGAATTATTCGACGATAGGTACATGGTGTGGCGTAGAGATCGTAGGTATGATTTAACCGACCAATCGCTAGGGGGTGGAGTATTGTTAGCGGTTCGTAAGGACTATCACGTGACTTCTAGACCAGATTGGTGTTCAACTGCCGAGGACCTCTGGTTATCAATTCAGTCTCAACCTGGTAATATTAATAATAACCACTCACTAAGCTGTGTTCATATTGGCATTCTTTACTAATGTAAGCAAAACAATGGCTTGAGTTTTGCTCAACAGTTAAGTAACTATCTAAATAGCCTACGGGATATTATGTCAGCTTATCCGCAAGACAAATTTGTCATAATGGGTGACTTTAATTTAGGTTCTATTCAATGGAGCCATGGCGACGGACTGAGCTTTATGCAGCCGATTACTACACTCGGACTTGGCAGGTTGGAGACAGAACTCTTAGATGAGCTCGATGTCACTGATCTTCATCAATATAATCATATTCGAAATAAACATGGAAAACTTCTCGATTTAATTCTATCCAACCTTACCATTTCAGTTCAGGATAGCAATGCACCTCTTGTACCGTTAGATGCCCACCATAATGCGCTAGAGATTATAATAGATATTTCTATTAAAGAGCACTTAAAACCAGCGCCTAGGTTAAAATATTGTTATAATAAAGCCAACTATACTGCTATTAATAAAGAACTATCATTGGTTGATTGGAATGGCCTATTAAATAATAAATCATTAGATTCGGCTGTTAAATGTTTTTACGCCGAGCTTAATTCTCTACGAGACAAGTACGTACCTACTAAAACTGTACGCCAGAACTTATTTCCGCCTTGGTATTCTCCTGCGCTAAAAAAAGTACTTAACGAGAAATACAAATTCTATAAAAAGTTCAAACGCTACGGCATGCGTGCTGATGCTCTGTCTGTCGATTGTCTTAAAAGAGGGCCAAAAGGCTTGAAGAGAGCTGCTACAACAACTACATTGCCAGTGTCGAACAATCAATTAAAGATAATCCGAAGTACTTCTGGTCCTATTTAAAATCACTATCTGCAACAACTAGCTTGCCTAATACAATGACATATGATAATGAAAGCTCTAGCTCAGGGACAGATATTTGTAATTTATTCTCCAAATACTTTCATTCAACATTTTTGACTAAAAGTTTAACAGATGACTTCGCGGGTGTTTCCCAACCCACAGTATCCAGTAGCGTGGATTGTAACCTGTCGAATATTGAACTGTGTGCCCCGATGATCGAAAATAAGCTCCTGAAGCTCGTCAAATATAAATCAGCGGGCCCTGACTCTATTTCTCCCTTGCTACTTGTCAATTGCGCAAGTAACCTAGCTGCACCTTTTTTAAATATTTTAAGTAGATCTCTGTCGGATGGTACTGTTCCATCCATATGGAAATCAGCATTCATTACACCTGTGCACAAGAAAGGACCTAAGGATGTTGTGACCAATTATCGGCCTATATCTAAGCTTTGCATTATAGCCAAGGTTTTTGAGCAAATAGTTTACGAGCAAGTATACAATTCCATAAATAATACACTACCTAAATCACAGCACGGATTTCTTAGGGGTCGGTCTACTGTCTCAAATTTAATCATATTAAATGAAGCGCTTACTAAAGCTATGGATAGCGGGCATCAGACGGATGTGGTCTATACTGACTATAGTAAAGCATTTGACCGTATAGACCACAATCGTCTGATTCTCAAACTATCTACTATTGGAATTAGGGGTGACTTACTGAGATGGTTCACCTCGTACATTCACAACAGAAGTCAAGTCGTTGTCCTAGGAAACTATAAATCGGGATGGATGAGCGTCCCTAGTGGTGTTCCTCAAGGTTCTCTGCTTGGTCCTCTGCTGTTTCTTCTATTTGTCTCCGACATCCATTCGTGTTTCATGAACTCAACAGTACTCGCGTTCGCAGATGACATGAAAATCTTTAGACCTATCACCTGTTATAATGATGCATTACTCCTTCAGGAGGACCTCAGGCGCTTGGATGCATACTGCGTGATAAACAAATTAGATCTGAATGCTGCCAAATGTAACGTGATAACTTTTACTAGAAAGACGAATGTAATACATTTTAATTATTCACTTAAGGGTCACATTTTACAAAGAGTAAATGAGATTAGGGACTTGGGTGTAATTCACGATTCTAAGCTTATATTTGATTCACATATCTCTTCAGCAGTTAAAAAAGCACTCGGTTTTATAATGCGCTCGTCAAAAGATTTTAAAAGCATTAAGAGATTTAAAATTTTGTACAGCACTTATGTTAGATGTCAACTTGAATACGCCTCGCAAGTGTGGAATCCGGCTTACTCTATTTATATTGATAGACTCGAACGTATTCAACGCAAGTTTCTGCGCTTCCTTTATTTTAAAATGAATATACCCCGTGAGGACTACCATGCGAGGTGTGTCAGGCAACAACTCCTGCCGCTAAACTTGAGACGTGATTATGCTGATGTTATCTACCTGTCGCGGATCCTCAAATCTTCGGTCGACTGCCCTGAATTATTATCAAAAATTAAATTATCCACGCCGTCGCGTTCAACAAGAAGTAGTGACTTGTTCTACCTACCCTACGCAAGCACGAATTATCGTCAACACTCATTTATCTATCGTGTCTGCAAGAAACTTAATCTATTGTGCAAAGAGCATGACCTAGATCTCTTTCATTTTTCCACTTCCACCCTAAGAACAAAACTCAATCGTTTATTCTTTTCATAATAGATTATTTTAGTATTTTAGTTTATTTCTTATCTATACATTATTTTGTCAGTAAATTAATGAAATGTCATTAATTTATTATACCTACTACTTTTACGATAACGTTGTGTTTGCCTGGTAAGGTGCTATATAAACTCTATGCTGGTGAGGTTCAACTGTTTGTCAGGCTACGTATGATAATTACAACTAATTCATATAAACGTATGATAGCGTCGCGTCTACATTGAATATACTAAGAATTTGACTTGTCTGGGTGCTTGTTTTGTAGGTCTAAAGAAATAAACGACTTGACTCTGACTCTGACTCCGAAATGTTTGTACGTACTCTATACACTGTTGTACTCGTAAAAAGTTTTGATTTGTCATTGTTATTCTGTTTTCTCTGTTGGCTACATGTTTCTCTTTTCTTTTTTGTTGTTTCTGTCAATGGATGTGAATGACGAGTTTTTGTTTTTATTTTTATTTTATAATTCTAAGTTGAATTCTGTATCATAAGGTGAATGTGAGTGTTACCTATTCAATATTTTGTTCAATGTATTGTTTTTTTTTTAGTCTAATGTTGTAACGATTGCGATGTATCAACCTTAAGTAGGTACATCACACTAATATTATCAAGGCGAAAGTTTGGATGGATGTATGGATGGATGTTTGTTACCTCTTCACACCAAAACTACTGAACGGATCTGGCTGAAATTTTGCATACAGGTAATTCTAATACTGGAATAAAACATAGGCTACTTTTTATCCCATAAATCTGTTCCCGTGGGATGAAAATCACCTTTTAATGTTTTCATAGGAACAACGCGTGCGAAGCCGCGGGGCGCAGCTAGTATTGTATAAAGGCTTGTTTCATATCATAGGCACCTTCAAGTAAAATTAATGTGTATCTATCAGTGGATTCCTGTCAATAGCCCACCAACTTCTATTGTATCACCCATATATTATGTAAAATGTGCTGATGGTTTCCCTAAAAATAAATAAATAAATAAATAAATGTATATCAGTTATCTAGTACCCATAACACAAGCTCTGCTTAGCTTGGGCCTAGATAATGCTGTGTGAATTGTCCAACATTATTTATTTATTTATATTTATTAGTACGTTGTTATTTTTTGTCTTACTCAGTTTAGTCTAGTAATGTTGCATCCTTAGTTATACTTAACTAACTGCGCCCCGCGGCTTCGCACACCTATCCCACGGGAACTGATAAAAGAGCCTGTGTGCTATTCCAGGCCTAGAACTACCTGTATGCAAAATTTCAGCCCTATCCGTTTAGTACTTGCGTGAAAGAAGAACAAACATACATACAGACATGTTTACAAACTTTCGGGTTTATAATATTAGTAGGATATTATCTTTGTAATTTGGTTTTGAACACACCAAACTTTTACCTTTCATCACTTCAGGTAACCTGTTATAGCACTAGACCCCTTCGAAAGAAATCTTCTTTTCTCAAATACTTCTTTGTCTTACTCAAAATCAGAAAAATACCACTGGTGCAGCTAGTAACATCAAGCAGCGATTTTGTAAATATATTCGCTAAAAGGTAGAGTCCACTTATCAAAAAAAACTTTTTACCTTCAATAATTTGATGGCATCTTCATCAGAAGAGGTCTCAAAAGGTCATTCATTAAAATGAAGTGCTTAAGTTGCTTTAGTCCTAATAAATGGATCTCAAAGTCAACATCGTTAGTGAATCTTGCCAACACGATTTTTCATTGCTTAAGTCTTACAACTTTCTTGTAAAATGTTGAACAGTTCCTTGTTAGGTAAGTCTACTTTTTTCTACCTCCTTATGAACTTGGCAAAGTGAATATATTTTATCTTTGAATTTATTCAAAGATTAGAAATATTCCACACAACATTATTGTAACAGTTTTGATTGTTATTTTATTTTATCGCAGAGCGACCCCATCGCCTAATTGGTACATATTTACAATATTTATAACATATATAAATGAAAACTAATTTCTACAGAAAAAACTTAAATCAAGGTTGTAAATTTTTCGGGCTTCTTCAGACAATGGATTGGACAACATACTGTTACATTTTCCAACATCATATATAATTTAGCTACACCAAAAATACGAAGTCGTTCGTTTGCATTTCGTACATATTCCGTTAAGACATGATAAACATCATCAATTACCACAGATGTCACAATTTGTTGATGAGATTAATAATTAATAACTTCATTAAGAATCCAATTTTTTTAATATTAAAACATTTAATTTAAAAAAAATTATACCTCAACCTCAACAGCCTCTATTGGTCCACTGATGGACACAGGCCTCCCCCTGACAAGTGACTGGTTATCATAACTCATGGGAGGGAATGCTCTATACTCCCCACGCTGGGCATGCGGATTGAGGTTCGCAGCTCAATAGAATTGCTCTGCTGGTGGCGCTGATTCGCATCTTACGACACCCGCTGGAATTGCTTCCATTGCTGGGGTGGTGCAAATTCTAAGCCAGCATATTATGGCATCACACAGCAAAAACAGAAAGCTTAGTTATCATAAATTGTATTATATCATAATTATTAATCAGCAATTAATTATTGTTCAAACTTTCACGATTTGTCAATCACTCAAAATCATTTTTATTCATAATAAGATAGATATAATCGAAACAAACTTCATAATTTTGATTAATATTCAAGTTCACACTCTGTCATTGTCACAGGATGACCACATCATATTTGTTTAAAATATTGTAGAACCTTAGCAAATAAAATAATACGGAACGAAGCAGTTCACAAATCCAAAATAAACCAAACTTAGGCCCATATTATGAAAGCTTGCTCAGTCATCGATCTATGCTTGAGCAACGCTTTTCTATGGCATAAACGTCACTCAAGCATAGCTCTATGACTGAGCAAGCTTTCATAATACGGGCCTTACTGTAATGCCAACTACAAATCATGACTTAGCACACTCCTAAACCATTCTAAGCGTACACATGAAAACGAAATGGTACCATTTATTTTTGATTTACGATACCCGATAATTATCAAATTGCGATTGGTTTTGTCGCTTTTCTTTTTTTAGGAGCGATCTGAACAGTCGTTTGCGTTATTTACGTTACACGCGACGCGTTTTTTATGTCTACGCAGAATAATAAAGTATCTGGCAAAAACAGTTTTCTACTCTACGTACCTACCTATGTGCCTGTGTCAGGGGAGGTAAATTACGGAGCTTTGATGGTATGAAATTATTTGTTTCCTATTTATCGGCCCTCGGTCGGTATTTATCATCCACACAATCCAAGCTCGAATAAACGCATGTTTCTGGATTTTCAGTTTTATATTGAACGTGTACGGCGGCGGCTTCGTGCGCTTAGAATTGACAATGTCACGCTTTTGCGCAGAGACCCAGTAAGTCATTTTTCTTGAGTAAAAATAGCTTTAGTTACCCGCCATATCATCAGCTAAATGACAGTGAAAGTCCTATTTTTGATTATTTTTACCGACTTCTAAAAAGGAGGAGGTTCTCAATTTGTCACGCATGTATTTTTTATGTATGTATGTTACTTGATATCTCCGCCCTGGTTAAGCGATTTTGATGATTCTTTCACTATTTTATAGCTATATTCCCAATAATAAGGGCGTAAACAAGAGACCTACTTAGTAAAACAAATTACAAAGTTGACGGATAGCTACATAACATGAAGTATGATCGTTTTTTAAATGACCCTTTTGTGAAAATGAATTTGAGATTTATTTCGTGTAGATCCGAAAACAAATGAGTCATTTAGTGACGCGTCCGAAACAATGCACGTTTGCACTTTCAGCACAAATGTTGTTCGTTTTGTACGAACAGCAACCGAAACTTCGTATTTCGTGTTTTAATGTAGGCCTTTCTTTCATTCGTCGTTTCATCCATGTATCCAACAAACTCAAATACAGTACATATGTATATATATTATTTCGATATTATAAACAAACTCTTCAATTTTATTTATGTACTTACCTACCATATTGGATATCTAATAGGTACCCAAAATATTCGTCTAACTAAGAGGTCATCACACTAATATTATAAATTACTAAAGTTTGGATGTTTAGATGTACGGCTGATTGTTACCTTCTCACGCCAAAACTACTTAACGGATCGGTTTGTGTACAGGTAATCCTAGGATCAAACCTAGGCCACTTTTTATCCCATAAATCAGTAACCATGGGATATAAATAACCTTAAAATAACGTTTCCATAGATACAAAGCGTTCAAAGCCGCAAGCAGCTAGTCACCCATAGACGATGCTGTGTTTATTGTCTAGAATTTACCTATTCCTACACAGATCATCGTATTGACATTATTCAGTCTAGTACGATTACTAAGCCAATAAAGTCAGTCCAATTCTCTGGAGCCGTCTTCCAATAGAATATTCTCGAATAGAAACATCCGGTGCAGGATCTCAACCAAGAGCTTTCGAATGAAATCTGATAAATCTCTTTAATAATCTGCATTGTGCCTCGAGTTCAATGAAGCGAGAACTGACCGAAATTTCTCGTCGATTTATAGATACCTATAAACTTTGGGTTATTCTACTTTTACCCCTTGAAATCCCCTTTAAGTGGGAAATCTGGACTTCAAAAATATAAGTGTATATATAAAGAATAGAATAGAGTAGAAATAGGCATCAGACTTAGCATTATATACTCCATAACTCGGGAAGTCTCGGGAACTACTCATGCTAATGAAAGTCAATGTCAAAACCTACAATTTCGATGTCAGCGGTCAAAATTGAAACAGCCGTATCTTGGGAACTACTCATTATAGACTTTCAGATATTGGCTCTAATGAAAGTAAAAATCAAAATCTACATTTTCGATGACAGCTGTCAAAATTGAAACGACGGTATCTCGGGAACTACTTGTGCTAGACTTTCAGTTTCCGATTCAAATGAAAGGCAACAACACAATTTCAAAATTTTTGATGACAGCTATCTAGAAGTAACATTAGTTAAATTTATTTATTTTTTTATTAATCCTTTATTTTGTTTGTTGTTTTTCTATGTAAAACAGTTCCAAACATGGACCCAGATCGGGACAAAGGTCTATACTGTCCATAAAAAACACTCAAAACACACTACTTCTCTACTACTTCTAAAAACCTAAATTTATAATTACATGTTACCATAATTTCGGTTACATCTTTATGTTAGGTACCTAAAACTATTAGTGTGGATCAAGATCAAAAGTTTATCAATTACCGAGTAGGATTATGAAGTAACTAGGTATTTAGCGCAACAAAAGGCCAGCTCATACCCAATTTGCGGGTCTGATCCCGCACACTTATCTAAGACACAAGCAGTTTAAGTAAATTTAACAGCAATTTGCAGTATGTTAACTGTAGAAACGCTTATTGCTGCTCTACTCCAGGGCCCTTATTCGCTTTTACACGAGCTCTTTGGCTATAACCTTATTTGTAGGCAAATTACGCGATACGTTAACTACTGTCACGGTTATGACTTAAAGCATCACGGATATCCTATTCGCTTTTGCGCGAAATACATTTCTGATACTATTATTGCCCGAATGGGGTCAAGGTGTCTTTACGAGTAAAAAACATATGCATCTAAATGTCCAAACGCACTACCGCCAGCCAACAGTATATTCCGAACTCGAGTAAAAAAAGAATATAAGGAATTTTAATGATAAATAGGCTGATGAAAGATTCGCACGAGGCGCTCCGATTTTCTGACGGGGTGGTGAGTTGAGCACGTTCAACCCAAGGCACACAGAGGTGGGGTTTCGCTCACATTTGCAAAACATTATGGTCCTACAAATCCACACTAAAACAAGCTAGTAATACTTCACAGAAATGCGCAGAACGGTTGTATATATTTGTTAAGGAGAAGCGAGTTAGTACTTAAAGCATTCCCTTAGCACGGAAACCACAACAAACACATTTCAGCTTGCATAGCCCGTTAAGCCTTCGTGTGATTATCAGTAAGGAATATAGCGAATACGGACTCAGTTACAGTGAGTCCGGATGATATTGCTAATTGGGTTTCCTAGCTGCCGGAAATCGTATAAAGTTCAACTAACACGACACAAGCTTTAGGGGCGAGTCACATTGGCCGGTGAATAGCCATTTCACAGAATTTCAAGAACCACACGCTTCTGGTTTCACTAACCTACTCGATGTTTAAATTTCGTGAAGTATCAGCGAGGATAACTATGTATATCTAAGATAAGTTCGGGCTATGTTTGGTAAAACGATTAAGTAGGAATTTAGTTACCAGTCTTTTTGCTTTCTGCCCTTGAACTCTGCATTTATTTGTTGATTTGACTCATGTAACATTTAGCTACATATTAGTATAATCCCACATACGTCTACAGCTATGTATTGTATAGGCCATACGAAGCGAAATATGCCATACACGCTTTTTTTGTACCTATTCGTATTTCTTTATAAGCACTTTTGCATTAAAGAATGCAAAAGTGCTTATAAAGAAATACGAATAGAGAACGTTACAAAATGCAATATTATTTGTGAAATATTGTGTATTGTTTTGTTAATTTTGTTCAGAAAAAACAGTATTTAGTAATGAAATTTTTACACAAAAATTATGAAAATCGTTTGAAATTAATAATAATAATAACTTAATAAGTGATGCATATACGTAAAAGCACACGTGGAGGGAAAAAAATATCAATTATTTTTCAGACATAGAAAAAAAAACATGTTAAAGAAAACGTTGACCCCTTCGATATCCAGAATCACCAACTTTCGGCTTAGTACAGTACGGCTTAGTACAGTAGCTTAGTACACTTTCCGTGAAAAACTATACAGGGTGCCCGTATAGTTTTTAACTGACTTCAAAAAAATGAGGAGGTTCTCTATTCGAATTTTGTTTTTGTTTCCTTTTTTATGTGTGTTACCTCAGAACTTTTGTCCCGTGTGGTTCCATTTTAATTTGGTTTAGTTCTGACAACGGGATCCATAAAAATCCATGTAAAATCAATAAAAAATTAAGTCGGTTATAGTTTTTAAAACAAAATTAATTATTTATATTTATGAACAATACTTACATATTGCCTTGTTTTTCAATCATCATTACACCCCTTGTAAACAGGTCTTTACAACTGGCATAATCGTATGTGATAACCTCCGATCTGTAATTGCTAAGGTGCGTGTGACAGTTACGATTACTTGTGAGCGCCATACGCCATACATACGCCATGTTGACGACGCAAGATTGAACTATAAGCTCACAAAGAGACGTTTGAGAGAGAGTTGATTTGATTGAAATGCGAGATTCTTAATGACTAGTTTATTTTTAGAGCATGTAGGACTTTGCGGGGAATGGGATCGATTTATTTCTGTCCTAATTTTCAATTCCAATTTATTTATTAGAGCGGTCAATACATAGTACAGATAACAAGAGGTATAATTGAATCGAGATTATACGATTCAATTTTATTGTCTACTACTATCTTTACTATTAATTTTTTTTGTGTTTTTATATAAATAATTGATTTGATTTATTGTTATCTTTACCATTAATTTTTTTTATGTTTTTTTATAAATAATTGATTTGATTTAAAAAAAATATAAACCGAGTTCAATTATATGGATCCCATTGTCAGAACTGGACCAAATTAAAATGGGAACACACAGGAAACACCAGCTTTCAAATAAAAAAATTCCCAGTCAAAAGTTCTGGGGTAACAAACATAAAAAACAGTTGAATTGAGAACCTCCACCTTTTTTGAAGTTCATTCATCAAAAAGTCTAATAAAATTAACAAATTGTAATAAAATACAATTGTCTTCTAATTTTAAATTTTATATTGTAGGTGTATTACTGTAGGTAATTCAACTTTAAAGCAAAAAATTATTACATATGTACATATTTTAAACATAATTGCTTGGAAGAACTTGACGACCACTGTGGCGCGGTGGGCGAAGGTCCGCCTGCGACGCAGGAGGTTGCGGGTTCGATTCCCGCCTCAGGACAAATGTGTGTACGATCTGCAGATATTTGTTCAGGGCGTTCTGGATGTTTTCTATGTATAATAAAAAATATCTATCTATGTAGTGTATTGTATTATGTATATCAGTTATCTAGTACCCATAACACAAGCTCTGCTTAGCTTGGGGCTAGATAATGCTGTGTGAATTGTCCAGCATTATTTATTTATTTATTTATTTAACTCAACTTAGATAGTTATAACATGCCTCTTTGGGGTCGTACCTTGAAGTCAGCGATCCCTGTGTCGGTGAATCATCATCTATGTTTTATACTATTTGAGCTCATAACCTTATAGGTAATGTTGTGCATGACGTTTACGAAAACTACGTTACACTTTTAAAAGTCTTGTAGCCATAGATACTAGACACTTTTTGCAGCACGACAACAATCCACGAGTTTTCTATAATGTTTTCGAAAAGTAAGTGGTAGTAAACTGTCATGTTATCGAATACTTTTCTATTTTGGAATTGTGTAAACCCCATACTAGCCAGCCACGTTCATACATTATTTTGTTTAGACAGAGTGAATATATTTCTTGCTTCCTGTTCTACTATAATTATTTCCTGTCCGTCACACCGTTGCTACGCTGTAGAATAAAAGCTACGGCGGCGCTAACAATGTAAGGAAAATTAAGGTTTTGTCGCTCGCAAAAGGAAAAGTATACGATTGTACCTCTATTTATCATCATCATCATCATCATCAGCCTATATTAGTCCACTGCTGGACATAGGCCTCCCCTAATGAGCGCCATAGCGCCCTGTCTTCAGCTTGACGCATCCAGCATCTGCCTGCAGTCTTTCGCAGATCGTCATCCCACCTGGCCGGAGGGCGTCCTACACTACGTTTGCCGAGTATTCATAAAACCTCTATTTATAAAACCTCTAAATACAAAACGTAAACATTTACTTAACATGTGTGACTGTGTTTCTTTACTTAACATCACCAAACACGTGTATCTACTAAGAGAATAATTAAATTTGTTTCTACGCCGACTGTATTTTGGTAAGGTTTTGATTCTCATCAACAAAGTGAATGTTGTCATAGAAGAACTCACAGTTGTTTTCTGTAAACTTTCACTTTCGCCACAGATCTTTGAAATTAGGTTCTGTCATTAATCAGTTCTGAAAATTATAGTTACACAACTTGTAATGAATTTTTATTCGAATGTTCTTTTTGGGTGAACTACCTTTTGTACCATTTCTTCTAACTTTTGTAATATGTCTGAATATTTTTTCAAACCTTTGTTTTTTTTGTCAAAATATTTAATCCTTCCAATATTATAGATGCAAAAGTTTGTATGTATGTTTGTGACCACGAATTTTTGTAAATATTGAATCGATTTAGATGATTGGTAGGTGAGTTTAAGTTTAAAAACACAAAGACCAATCTAATTTTCAATTGTTAATTTCTGAACGGGTGAAACGCTAAAGTTTCTATGGAACTTTATTATTTCTTGGTTTCATCAACTCAGCACTCGGTATAAATAAACTTTAACTGTTAAAAAATGAATTAAGTATTTTTATTTTTTACAAAATCAGGGTGTGCAATAAATTTCTGAAATTTGTATAACACGCGAGCGAAGCCTCGTGTCGCAGCTTGTACAAAATAAACAAATTGATTTGACGGACGGAGCACTAAAAAAGTTCACGTTTACTTACAAAACCCTAAAACCAATTTTATATACCTAGCGTAGAATGAAGTGACATGCCTTAAACCGCGCTCGCAAATTGCGAACTCATTGTTTGCGGAACACAAACATTCGCGGGAGCCCGTTTCCTTCCGAGCACAAAGGAACTCCATTTAGCAACCAAATAATTTTCATTGCCTTTTATTTTAAATTACTTACAGCCGTTAAAGTGGCAATATTATCTTAGCAAAACCAAAGTTTCTTTGAGGCTAAACGTATACGCCAACTCCCATTCTCCGAGCTCGATTTAATTTATTTTGCATTAGCAGTTCAATTCATAGAATTGCTAAGATAATATTTCTCTTATAGGATGATAAAACTGCCCTTGAAACATGTTTATTCCCAGAAATTCCATTAAGTCAATTATTTTTATTATTTTTTGCTTGATCCTAGCTTAACAACCAAATTGAGTTTTAAACCTCTGAACAGATTGGCTCACGCTATGATCCGGAAGGGCTCCGGGTTACTCAGAGGTCGTGTGGTTTAGTCATAAAACAGGCTCTTAGAGAACTTTTCTTTCACGCACCCTGTCATTGTGAAATCTCCCTTACACTCAAAAGTTATGAGAGCAAAGAACTATAAAAGAAATTCTCTTCAAATTTTAAGTGGCAGACTTTACTTGTGTTCCTACGTCTAGCCAAGTGAAAAGATATTGAGTTTTACAAGCATAATTTTAACTTGCTCTGTAGATATGTAGGTACCTCTATGTGTGGAACAAATCTTGCAACTGATTTTAGAACAGTTATAGCAACTGAATGAGCTAAAATTTAGCATACTTATTTAATTTCGTTGACGATGCAATGTTAAGGTACCGTCGAGCTGGTCTGATGATGGAGACAGAAGGTAGCCATAGGAACTCAAACGAAACTATTTAACCTTGCCGAGTTGCGGTTTGTTGGATTTGTCTTGCCAAGCACTTTGGTTCTAGATGTCCAGGGTTCCAAGGATGGAGCCGAAGGGATGCCTTCCTTTGGCTCCATCATCAGAACCCTAAGAAGAACTGCTTAATAAAACTACGTAACCTCATCGAGTTTTGACTTGTTTATAAACTGTTTTATTTTATACCTTCTAATGCGTAATTAAAAGTATCGCTTTGTTTCTTTCTTTTATTTGAATATTCATAATCTCGAATATTCATCAAACTATTGTTTGATATAATTTTATTTATTAAATTAATGTTTTTGATACCTATCATCGAGTAATCTGTTCCAAATAACACCTTATTAAGGATGACCTCATAAATAAATTTTTACAACAATATTTGTGCCCTAATGTCCTACATATTAATAAAATAAATAATTTAGGACAATTTCCACAGCAAAATAATATTATTTTTGAAAAAAAATGTCAATGCCCGACTCTTAGCTAACGGCAAAACTTATTATGCAATAATTATAATTGAGCAATTTTTATCAAACTGACACGGAATTGAATTTCAAACAAGCTATTAATATTTCAATGAAACAAACGACTTCAAAGAGGTTGTTTTAACGACGGAAATTTAACCAAAAACCGATTGATTAAACGTTTTTCGGGAAGAAACCACAAATTAATTATGATTGCCTATTCTTGGTTGGTGACGACTTTATCGTTTCTATAACAATTAATTTCAAGTAGGAAGGAATTGAAGCACAGGGTAGCGATAGAAATAGAAAACACGTTAAGGCGCATACACCAGTGAAAGTGGCGCCCCACCTATTTTATCTTATTATTACGTTAAACACAGGAAGTTTTAAAAATCTATCGTACAGTTTGTGGTATCTATTATAAGTTAATTAATAATGCCTCTGTAATAGTTTCATTTTGTATAGCGTAGGCAGAGATAGGAAGTTGCGCTTTTTGGCCACCAACCTATATTTTTGCATCTCTCCCTAAACTTTATAAGATAAAACTATTACACAGGTATCAAAAAATTGCTAATAATAGATAAGAACCACAAACTGTGCGATGGATTTTTAAAATTTCCTATGTTAAACGTAATAACATGATAAAATAGATGGCTCTGTATTGCGCCTTAAGCACCTATACAGCCTAAAGCCTTGTTTACGGAGGCGCGAGACGTGCAGCAGCGCGTGCAGCAAACTCAAACTCAAACTCATACTCAAACTCAAAAATGCTTTATTTCCATAAATACAATAAATGTACACTTAGAAAAGGTCAAGCAGCGGCCCCGTCATCGTACGCGTCAAAACAAACAAACATATCGCAATGTACGGTGATGTTTATGGAGAGGCAGAGCGACGGTGGCCGCCGCGTCGCACGCGTAAACCCAAACATTAATACTAGCCCCAAGCTAATCAGATTTTGTGTTCTGGGTACTAGATGACTGATAATTGAAACAATTCAGCTATCTACAGACTGTTGCAAACAATAACCTTATAAAGGTTTCTGAGTATTGCGTCATATTGGAATATTAGAAGTTCTAGTTTTCGATATACGCTAACACGTATTTTCAGAATTTTCATAATAATATTGGTTATTTTATGGGACCAATTATGACTTGATCAACAGACCGGCTGTGTGTCTTTTTCATTTCTTCCGCTAGTGGACAAAAAATTGAAGTGAATTAAAGTCAATTGCACCTTATTTCTTGTTGATAGTAATAACTATTTATCAAGCTGTTTATATAGTAAAAATTTGACTTGTCTGAGTACTTATTTTGTAAGTCTAAAGAAATAAACGATTTGACTTTGACTTTGACTTTTGACTTTGTACTTATAAAATTAGCCCTCGTGTCTAAAATTGAATCACTTCGTCAAATTGAAATTCTGGAATCTACCAGCCAATAACATTTTACTAATTATTAATCAATCTTAATAACTGGAAAAGTTAGCAAAAATCTTTTAGGGTGAAGTTTATACACAACAAAACAACAGACAAGCAAGATTTTTCAACTTCGGAATATTGATCATAGTGACAAAACAAACGTTAAGTAAACAGAACCTAAACTTAAGTTTTTTAATTATTATAACTTTAGGAAGCAAAGATATGAGAACATAACCCACTACCATCGTCACCGTCGTCGTGGCCACGTGCTACAAGTGGCTCTGGTCAAAAATCTTTCATCTCGAAAGTTTTATAAACATACTAGCTGCGACTTTTACTGTTCTTACGTTAAAAGGTGATTTTCATCCCACGGGAACTGATTTATGGCACAAAAAGTAGCCTATGTTTGATTCCAGTTTACTAATTACGCAATATGATAAAAAACCGGCCAAGTGTAAGTTGGACTCGTTCACGAAGGGTTCCGAACCAATTATCTATAAAAACGGCAAAAATCATCTGTTGCATGGGACCTCAATTTTTTTATTCAGTTTTTTATTAGTTTTTGTTATAGCATCATTTGTGAAATTTCAACTGTCTAACTACCACGGTTCATGTGATACAGACTGGTGATAGACGGACAGACGGACAGACAGACAGACAGACAGACAGACGGACGGACGGATAGCGGTGTCCTAATAATAAATAATAAAAATAAAATGCCTACTCTGGATACTATTTCAATAATATGACAAATAGCTGCATTAAGGTGGAACTAGTCGCTTTAATTTTTTTCATACAAACGTGGAATGGTTCACAATAATATTTACGATTATCTTCATGTAAGTAACTAATACTTAATTAAGTCAACAAAATGCATATTTCGATTTTTACCGTTTATCTATCAGCTCAGCAGACAATTGAAGTTCCACTTTCTACGCACTTTTTACTTGACTCAATTTCACACTACTTTTTACTTGACTCGATCACACTACTTTTTACAAATGTCTTAAAATCGCTAGTTCGGGGAATTCACATAAAATATTTATATTTTCTTATTAAACAAATAACTTTTACTTCCCTAAAATCCTACAGATTATGTCAACATGTCCCCCAAATACAACAGCACCAGATCAAATTTGAAATCTCATTTCGGGAAAGGAGGTCTCATTATTTGTAAGCTTATGTAAATTGTCGGTAAAATACTCAATAAGCCGTATTTAATACATTGTAAGCCTTTATCTACAGCAAGCAGGCATAGGTACTTCGCGAATGAGGGTTAATACTTGGAGCTTATTCTCTTTACTAAAATTGAAAGTGAAGTATTGGTTCATAAATATGCGAAAAGTTGAAAGGAAGAATATAATTATACTTAAAGGACTATTTAATAACAAAAACACTGGACGAGTGTTAAACGATGGACTATCTATTGTGGTTACGGGTGATCCCATAGCGTAAAATTGTCGATACTTCGCGAAAATAGATAAATAAAAGCGATATAAAATACAAATAATAATGTTCAGATTGCGTAATTTTGAAATTATTTATTGAGATTAAGGTAAAACGAAGATCGCTTACATCAAAAAATCGGTAGGCTAACTAACCTTTTACAACAACTGTCTATGATTTCACGAACGTGCGCTTTTTGTTCTTCGGAGATGTTAAGAGGGTATATGCATGGTTTTTTTTGATTTATAATCTGTATTTAGGTTTATAAACGAAAAAAAACATAACATCCAAAAGATTTTAAATTAATAAAGTAAAAAATAAAAAGTAAAGCTACATTCATTTTCAGGTGATACAAACGCTGCCATGTTAGTCCTGGCATTTTGGAACGCCACGGTTCATCGGATCCCCTATGTCAACTCAAAGTCTAAACTTAACGCCCATACAAAAATGTTCAAGTATGACATCACGGTTTAGGCGCCAATAGTGTTGCGTTTAGAAATTTTGCGGTTGAGATATAAAATATCTATTTTTCTATGATTAAATTTCACAATAAAACATCATAAAATACACAAATAAATACACAGATATATTGTTATATCAATAGAGAATACGTAAAAAAATATTAGCTTTTTTGAAATCACGTGCACATCATACCCTTTTTACGTAATTTTTTTGTCCAGTGGATCTATGCTTTGGACCTTACCCTGAAAAGCGTAGGCCAGATCTGTTCGGATGCCACTCGTTTAGTATTTCGCGAGAAAAGGCAACTCAAACGACTGTTTTTATGAATACTGTTGGTTATTCTGTTTGCTTTGCCAGAAGCTGCGGGTCTGGCAGCGGTATTTTAACTAAGCACCCCTGACAGGAAACCTTCGCTGTGTTTATTTAATTAAAATAAGTAGCCGATTTACTTTAACACCACTCTAATAACATAAATGCGAAAGTTTTGATTTTTGGATGGATGTTGATGTTGAACGGATGAGGCTGAAATTTTTGCATCCAGGTTAATCGAATTCAAGATTCAAAGATACTTTTTATCCCATGAATCACTTCCCATGGGATAGAAAACGCAGAAACCACAGGCAGACACTAGTTACGGATGTAATTAAAAAAGATTGTAAACCATGTTGTGACAAAGATTGTAAAAATGAAATACGGTTAAGTTAGGTTACTAAATAGTTCAAATTTCGGAAAAAAACTAAAAATCTTTAAAAAAATCCTGGAAATAGGCGGGAGATCTGCCAAGCTATTGTTATTATTTACACTTGGTTCCGACTTCCTCCAATTTTCATATGTTATATATAGGCAAACGTTTGCCGAACACCTTGTATAATAAATAAAGGAGTTATATGTTTGCAAATTAAGAAGTTAAAATAGTCATATTGGCTCACTTACTTGGTTGGCCAAGCTTAGAGTGATGGGGAACTTTTACTCTCTGGCAGAAATATGTCATAACAAACGTCATTTTCGAAGACTCGGCCAAAAACTAACCCAACGAAATAACAGGTAGATTTGTCAATAACTTTTAGAAAGTCGTACTTCATTATATGAAATGTATTTTCTTTCTTTTATAAATAAATACCGTTGCTTCAAACATCTCTAATTATAAAAGTTGCAGTTTAATATCTCCATGTCACCTGTAGGCATCCTTCATCATATCAACTTTAATTAGAATCGTCTCGAATATATTAAACGAGTTACCAAACTAGTTAACAGCTTTGATAAACTATAAATTAAACTGAAACCTAACCGAACATAATATGGACTGGAGAATTGAGAATTCGTGCGATAGGTAGACATATATTTTCTTCTAAGAATCCACCCCCACAGGGGTGAGTCTATGAGAGTAGTAACGAGACGTAGTTCAGTCTTGGCCTTCATATTCCTTGTACGACAGTTTGTAATGAATATCACTTATTAAAAAAGAAAATACTAGAAATAGATGTCGTTACCCAATGCAAAAACCAATTCAAAAATGTATGATGTGTGATTTCAACACTTCTACTAAATATTAATGAACTTACACGTACTTATTCTTAAATTTTTGTCTTACTAATTTTAATTATTTTAGTGACATAGGTATTCCGTTCTGTAGTACATTATTATTATATTTTATTTTACTGAGCGCATACTCTACAAAACAAGTTATGTATACGCAAAAAAATTACATATGTATAGGAAATTTTCATTATGATAGTGTTAGATATAGACATAATATACAGGGCGTCCCACTGACATGCCAGATGGAGGGCAAACAAATCTTAAATATTGTAGATAGAGCATTGTACTGAAAGAAGACTTTATTTTGATTTTAAAGACAATTTAAGCTGCTTTTAAAGATTTTAGAAAAATCGCCTGTCAAACCCCAAAAATTTATATGATGTGTGTGTTCTTTATATAAATAAATAGTCGTGACGTCTCTTTTTTCTTTACACACTGCGCCTATATCGTGTGGAAAGGGAACTACGCATATGCCAAAGTAAAAGAAGACGTCACAATAACGTCTCGTTAGCAACGAGACGTTATCAAATAGCCTCACATAGCACTAGTCAAAGTCAAATCGTTTATTTCTTTAGACTTACAAAATAAGTACTTAGACACTATAATAAATAAAGGACTCTACCAACAAAAGTAGCCGCGCCGCGCCGAACGCCGACGACGACACAGCCCGAAGCGGAGTACTTTAGTACTATACTTATAAATCTGTGAAGCGGAGGCTTGGAACTTAGGTGGCTTGGTCGGCGACACGATGGCTTTGTATTGCCAGATTGATAAATATTGTCGCTGGCACCAAATCAGCAACTCTTGACAAGTCGCGGACATGCCACCGAATGTCGCGGACAAGCCGCCGCCGCCGTCGTGTTGCGGACAAAGACATGGGAACTCTATGGATCTTCCCTCTTCCACGTACGAATGGGATTTAATTTTTCATTGCCAAAGACGTGCCGCCCGTGCCGCCATCTGCCACGGACGTCGGACATGTCACAAGAAGTCGGCGGGAACAGTTGCCGACATGATTTTATAAAATTATGTCTTTCTTTTTTAATTTGTCTGTCAAATTATGTTTTTTCACTCTTACATTTACTCGATCTCGATTATTAGACCTCCCAAGCCGAGCCGCGGGCAAGGACTAGTAGTCAATAAGCGTTAATTTCGTATCATTCGTAAATACCTATTTCAAAGAGGGAGCTCGTAATAGGATTTTCGCGTATGAATGCTTTTTCATGTCGCGATATCTTCTTTTTCAACCTTTTGAAATGTTTTCTTTGGTTCGTTATTCCGTGGCTTCACATATCATTAAGTGTAGAGCGAGCTCAGAGTATAGAATCACTTGGTATACATATAAATTTGAAGTAAGTATTCTTCTACTTTAGATTTTTTATGAAGTAGGTAGGTATATTCCATCCGCCTGTTTATTTTTTTGTTTACACAGCATCATAGATGTGTATGAAATTCCCTAATTGTTAACAGGTGAGAGAATGGAGACGGAATGAAAGAATATAATAGAATAATAGTTCTTGGACTCTATTTCTTTTTTATATTAGTTAAATAAGAGTAACATTCGTCGAAAACCCAGAGAAACCTTCAGTGTTTCTAAGACCTAAGTATTATTAAATCAAGCGACCGCAGGTACCTCGACAACTTGCAGGTTAGTTCGTTGTTCTCCGTTTGCCGTCAAACCACATTTCAGCTCCATTGGAAACTTGATTATGCCTATTCCGACTAGGCTTGGATTCATTCGATTCCCACTCCGAATTCTCGGGATTTAAACTGGTGAAAACATGGTCCCATCAATACAAGGTTAGAAACACTATCCATCAAATACTGTTACTAAAATACAGTCAAATAAATAAGGTTGGTGAAATTCAGTTACCCACTACGAATACGGTCAGAGAAATAAGGTTGTTGGGGTTTCTAGAATAAAACAAAAGCAAAATAACAGATACATACCTATTGTATTCGATTTCTAGAATCCAAGTTTTATTAATGTTAACAGATATTTACGAATGAAAAGTAACAAGGTAACAGCAAGGTTATCACTAAAAATAAAAAACATAGACTAGCAACAACGCATAATTGCAAAGGTGTTGCAAAGGATTACAACATAAATTGTTCTAGCAAATCTTATCAATGTTATAAATATAACATTTTAGGACACTAGTTCAATGCGATCATACCAGTGTAGATAGATATTGTAGTGTGATAATTATGTTATCCACCAATATTTCTTACCCCTTTGTTTACATAAAATATCAAGTACTAACAGTAGAACTGAGTATACCTATAGTAGCTATAGAAATGGTCCGTCACTCGCTGTTATTCAATATCCAATTATCACCCTGAGAATTCTATCCTGAATCATTAATTATGCTGAAGGTAACCAGCTGAGAAAATCACTTTACATTCTAAACAGTTATCTCTTGACGAAGGTGCAAGCGACAGGCAAAATGCCACCCAATTATTTATTAGTCGCTTAAATCGAAATTAAGCCGATTTATGACAAGGCTTCGCTCCCGTAGAATCCACACAAATTGTAGAAGTTATAAATTATTTAAATTTGTTTATATTTTACAATTAAATTAATTTTTGACATTCATTAAAATATGAATGCAGGTCTAGACAGAGCAGAGGATTTGCTCCTCTTGGAGTTGAGACCCTAAGTTCTGCGGGTTTTATAAAATATATCTGAGTAGCTCTGCGCGACGACTCGAAAAAACGGGTCGAATCGTCGTCGTGCAAAGCTACTAAGCATGTGGAGGCGGCGGCATGAGCTTTGCAATGCCACTATCATATTGGGGACGCTTCCGACTGGTATTAAGCTACCTGTAGATTGTTTGCAACAGTCTACAATTAGCTCAATTTTTACATTTAGTATGTCAGTAATCTAGTACCCATATCACAAGATCTGCTACGTTTGGGGATATTGATAGTAAAGATATTGCTGTGTGAAATGTCCAGTATTAGTATTTTATTTTTTAACTTTATAAATTAACTACTTTTGTATTTTTATTATGTTCTAAATAACTACGGGAAAGTCTAGGTAAACGTATAACGTTCGTAGAAAAAGTATAAATAATGACAAGCATTGAAAACCTTGAAGGCAGCCTGTCCCATCCCTGGCTGCAAGACACAAGTCCACTGCCAGCCGAGCACCAACTTGCCATTATTACATTTTCTTAACTTCATTAGAGGATGTTGTGTTTAATACTGCTCTGCCTGGTTATTTTAAGCTTGCTGTAGTCAACTGAGCTATGAGAATATACTCACTTGTGGCTTTGAGCATGGTTCATGAAAACTAATTTATTTTGTTTAAAAATCTATAAACCGAATTAAATTTTTATAGATTTTTCATGAATTTTCATGGATCCCGTTGTCAGGACTGAACAAAATTAAATTAGGACCACACGCGAAGCACCGGCTTTCATATAAATAAAAAAGAATCATGACAATCCGACCACCCAGTCAAAAGTTTTGAGGAAAAAAAACATTTAAAAAACACTGTCAAATTGATAACCTCCTCCTTTTTTTAAGTCGGTTAAAAAGGTCTGGCACTACGAAAGTGTCGGAATTTTCTACGTCACTGTCCAGTTATCTCACATTGTGTAGAATTTATGCCATGCCTATGCCTCCAAGTTGTTCTTTCTGGTAACGGTAAGTAGTCTCATTGATAAACAACTGACCTGAAACAGAAACAAATTTATTAACCGACTACCAACGGAGGAGGTTATCCGGTTATGAGGTTGACACCCTATGTTTGTTTGTTTGTATCTGCCTATGTATGTAGCCGATTTTTGTGTTTTTACGTAGCGCTGAACCAACTCGTTCAATTTCAACAATTGCTCGATTGATTCGTCTCAATAGGTACCCAGGTGGTAATATAATTTATGACCTCCGACAATATTGAGTGACTAACGAGATAGTCGGGTCAAAAACATGGTTTTGTAGTTTTGCCCCTTGAAATCCCCATAATAAGATTTTTTGTAAGGAACTGGAATATTATATTTTCTGTGTTCTACAAAATTAAATATTATAGCGCCCATCGTACACTTCTTTGACGACCTCTGTTGCGCGGTGGGCGAAGGTCCGCCTGCTACGCAGGAGGTTGCGGGTTTTGTTCCCGCCTCGGGACAAATGAATGTGTGATCTGCAGGTATTTGTTCAGGGCGTTCTGGATGTTTTCTATGTATAATAAAAAATATCTATCTATGTAGTGTATTGTATTATATGTATATATCAGTTATCTAGTACCCAAAACACAAGCTCTGCTTAGCTTGGGGCTAGATAATGCTGTGTAAATTCTCCAACATTATTTATTTATTTATTTATATTTTTGGTGTATTATTGCGCCCATCGTACACTTCTCCTTAGGTTATGTAGAAGTATAGGTACTTCCACAGGTTGCTTACTTCTATGGTATCTATATTCTATATCTTAAAACACTGTTTATAGTATGTAGATTTTTAATAAAATTAACGTTATTTAGGTAATCTAAGCCGCACGTAATGCTTATGTAAACAGACACACCGGCGCGGGTCAAAGATTTAGTTACGACTGTTATTATTGTTTAGTAATGAAAATGTTCTATCCAATGCATAGTTGAGCCAGTTTTGTCTATTCTCGTCCTGACGGTTATGCCGTTATGGTATATGCTGCAGGTAATTGCTGAAGCTTCATGAAACGTGAAACCATTTGGCTGTTTCCTGCTAACAATCCCACGAACGCCAAAACACTACCACACTACAAAGGTATTACGTTAGAACCATCCGTAGCCACCATTGTTGTTGATCAAAAGACTAGCTCTGGCTCTACCTAATCTAGAAACGTGATTTCAAACCGATCTGAGTTTGAATCGAAATTAAATTGGACTCGCCGAGTAAATTGAATCAGTCACTATTTCAATGTTGAATAGAACCAGCTTATTGATTCAGAAATGAATAGAGCACCCACCTTAGATTAGATGTTATCAGCTGTGTGAGGGTTTAGGAAAGGAAATGTGATTCAGAAATTTATACACCAACTGCAGACACGATGTCGACAACAAGCGTGCCATTTTATTCGGGACCCATGGTACCCCTGAAAGATACCCCTGGGGGTACTATGGAAACTAAAATTTAAACCCGTGGCACCCCCCAGTCCTCAAATTCATACAACAGTGTGCCAGTAATGGTATCAAATTTTATATTTACAAGTTCCCATGAACCTACCAATTGAATAGTGATGGACGACAGTGATATGATAAAAATAATAACAATAGTTAAATTTAATTATTTATTTAACGCAGATATTGCGTTACCTAATGTAATTTTTTTCATTCCGCTGTGACTCTAGTAAGTAATAATTTGGTGTGTTTTAAAAAGCTATTAAGGAATTTGACCACTTCAAATTCCTTTATAGCTTTTGTAAACACCATATTCATCTATGTTCACATACCTGAATCATATTCTTTGAAGCAAACCAATTGTTCTTATTATTATAACAATTAAATTTGCGACCCCGATACCTCGTTAGACCGCAATATCGTCTGACGTCAAATACCCTATAACCACCGGGCTATTGAGATGAATCAACTGATATCTACCTCTATATATTAAAATCGATCGAGTAGCGCTACTTGCGAACATGAAAATCGGCTACAGACATACAAACAAACATAAGGTGCCGACCTTAACCTTTCTCCGTTAATAGTCGGGTAAAAATTGGGTTTTGTAGTCGCACTTTGAAAGCGCGATAAAAAAATTCTAGTGGCGACATTTAGTTATACTCGTAATTTGAGTCTAATTATGGCTACCTAGTTATATTTCTTAAATTATGGCTGGTTCTGTTATAAGATTCGGGCAAATCCCTTTTTTGAGGAGGGCACTATTTACTAGGTAGGTACGTGTTTTTTACACTTCTTTAATATAAGTCCCGCTATCTCTTGAAAATGTTGAAATTCCAGTTCTAATAAATAATAACAACGTTGAAAATCCTGTTGCTAAATATAAAACAACAGGAGTTCACGAAAAATAAAGCCTGTATTTTATATCTTCACATCCCCGACCTCTTGCAAATTTTGTACCATCACCATCTTCCACGAACTTGTTTTCCTCTTGACCTAACATCATAACATTTCAACTAGAAACTAATGTTTCAAAAGTTTTAATGCATGTTTTAAAAGTGGGGGCCTCCGTCCGGATGCGAGTGAGTTGGCAAGGTTGAACCCCATAGTACTCAACTCAACTCTACTACCTATATTGGTCCATAGCTGGACGCAGGCCTCTCCCTGCTAAGCGCCTTATTGGCTTTTATCTTATGCGGGTAATGCACAGAATCCCCAAGTCAGGCTGCGGGTTGGGGATCGCAGTTCACTGGTAGAGTCATTTTGCAGGGGGTGCTGCTGCACCCACGGTGGATATCGGCTTAGTCGTCTCTTACGACACGTAGGTAAGGTATAATTCAACCAAGCTAAGTTTGCTCCTCCCTTTTTTGTGTATATTTTAACGTATAATATAATGTTAGAAACAATAAATGCAAAGTTAAATCTAACAAACATTTTTTTACTTCTTTAAAGTCATAGCAAATCCTTTAAAAGGATTCGCTTTTATATTTTATGGACTTACCAACAACGTTCCTTTATTTTTCACCAAAACTAAACGAGACTAATTTGACAGTACTAGAAATGTTGCCGTCCCTTTTCATAGTACCTAATTGAAATAATAAGGATGGCATAATTTTTAGTGCTGTTAAATTAGTTTATTTAGTATTAGCGACGTCTGAATTGACACCCGGAGGGGTATTTTAATTCATTCGATTCGTTTCCGAAGCGAAAACGTCAGATTCAAATTAGAATTCTATTTCAGCGGAACTTTAGAACGCTATTTAGATTTGTCAAAAGTTTCAGATATCAAATCCGACAGCCATTCCGACGAATTGAAATACCCCTGCAGTGTCAATGTTTTTTTATTAAATTTGTGGTGTAATAGGTACAGAGTTATAATAGAGTGTATCATAATAACAAATTATTAAATGATGCTGATTCTTGCTGAAAATTTGAACCATTCCGGTAGCGGAATATCCTGGCCAAGGGAAGCAGAAAGCCCGCGAAAATCCCCAACGAGGTACATAAATGATGAGGAGAGTATTCACTCAGTTTAAATTTTAAATCCAATAATAACAAAAGCGTTTCTATGTATTCTTCGAAAAGCTTTTCATAACTATTCAACATAATGCAATGCGATAATTATTTGTTTAAAACAAAACTATAAACCGACTTCATTTTATGATTTTCTCATGGATGCGGTTGTCAAAACTAAAGCAAATTTTAATGGGACCACATGGAAAGCACCAGCTTTCAAATAAAATAATCATCAAAATCGGATCTCCCAGTCAAAAGTTCTGAGGCAACAAACAAAAAATACAGTCGAATTGAGAACCTCCTGTATTTAATACAGCAGGTCTGTTCGTACAAGTAAAGTAAACATGCCTCAACCTCAACAGCCTATATTGGTCCACTGCTGAATTCAGGTGGCCCATAAGCGCTATTGACCTTTATCTCATGGGGGTTACTGCCCATAATCCCCACGCTTTGCATGCGGGATAGGGATCATTTGCATCAATTTGTTGGAAGAATAGGGTATATATATATAGGGTGACTTCAAAAAAGCTAATATTTTTTTTACGTATTCTCTATTGATATAGAATTTATATCTGTATATTTTTGTATTTTATGATGTTTTCATTGTGAAATTTAATCATTGAAAAGTAGATATTTTAAGTCTCAACAGCAAAATGTCTAAACGCAACGCTATTGGCATGTGAAGCGTGACGTCATACTTGAACATTTTTGTATGGGCATGAAGTTTTGACTTCAAGTTTACATATGGGACTCGATGATCCGTGACGTCATAAAATGCAATGTGTGTAACATGGCAGCGCGTTTTATCACCTGAAAATGAGTGTAGTTTTACTTTTAGTTTTTTACCACAATAATTTAATTTTTTTTGGGTGTTATATTTTTTTTCGTTTATGTATTAATCTAAATAATCGATTAAAAAAATATAAAAAAAATCCATGCATATACCCTATTGTTCTACAGGAGACGCTGCTGCCCGCTTTCCGGTAGATATTCCTTCCTGTGTGGTACCGTCTCTTAGAATTTTCACCATCCCAACTCTTCCCGTGGGTGTCATAAGAGCGACTAAGGGATTATGGTAAGGAATTCTCTCCACTTTTTCTCAAATACGTTAGGGTGGTTTGTTTCCACGTCTTCAGAATCCATATCACACTATCACTCACACTTATATTATAAAAGCGAAAGTTTGTATGTATGGATGGATGTTTTTTACTTTTTCACGTCAAAACAAACTTCTGAACGGATCGGGCTGAAATTTTGCATACAGGATTTATTATCGCATAAATCAGTTCCCGTGGGATAGAAATCACCTTTAAACGTTTCCATAGGAACAACGCGTGCGTATTTCTAATATTAAAGATTCCCTTATGTACTGGTTTGTGAATACTACCTACGATTCTATGTATGATATAAATTGATTTTGTTTAAAAACTATAAACCGATTTCAATTATATAGTTTTTTCATGGATTGGATGGATTGATGGATTCATTGTCAGAACTGGACCAAATTAGAATGGGACCAGACGGGCTACTCGTTTTAACCAGCTATCAAATAAAAAAGAATCATGAAAATCGGACCACCAATCAGATAAAGTTCTGAGGTAACAAACAAAAAATAAAAAAAAAACAGTCGAATTGAGGACCTTCTCCTTTTTTTGAAATAAAACTTTCGTTTCCACACATAACGTTGCGGTACGGATTACGAGAATGATGTAGTTTCCCAAATGCCTAAATGCAGAATCTGCTCAAGGTAGGTATGTGTACTTTAGAAACAATTTCGAGAAGGCGGCCATGTATGTACCTACATGGCCACCTTCTAGAAATTGTTTCTAAGGTCTAATAGTCTAACTAAGGAAACTATGTTAGTATAATCCCAATCCCGCCCATAATGAGAACGGGACAAAACATACGACAAACAATGGAATGGTCTTTTTTTATAATAACTATCTACCTACCAATGTGATTTATTTAATTGTTAAACAAAATCCACTTAAGTTGCATTATTGCATATAATGCAACAACCTATGGTCAAAATAACCCTTGTCTTGTAAATGTCCAACCGACGACCTCTGCGTCGCAGGAGGTTGCGCCTTGGATTCCGGCCTCGGCACAAAATTTTGGACGATCTTCAAATATTTGTTCAGTTTGTTCTGGTCGTTTTCTGTGTATGTGTAAAAAAAATATTTATGGTATATTCTATTATGTACCTTGTATATCAGTTAGCTACTACCCATAACACACGCTCTGCTTAGCTTGGGTCTAGATAATGCTGTGTAATTCACACATTATTATTTATTTATTATTTACTAGATGCGCCCCGCAGCTTCGCACGCGTTGTTCCTATGGAAATGTTTAAAAGTGATTTCTATACCACGGAACTGGTTTATGGGACAAACAGGTAGCCTATGTTTGATTCGAGGATTAGAATTACCTGTATGCAATGTCAGCCCGATTAGTTCAGTAGGTTTGGCGTGAAGGTAACAAACATCCAATCAATAATGCAACCATACATCTATACAAACTTTCGCATTTATAATATTGGTGTGGTAACCATTGATTAATTAAAAAGGGAAGATGAGGTACGGCAACCTTATATTGTGTAAAATTGTGTGCTCCCACCTCAGTCACCGTCGGACCGGCGGCGGCACGGGCGGTCGTGATTCGCGTGAAATATTGTTGTCTCGGTCACACTTCGGTCTTAGATACGTCTTTGTTCTTCTTTGTATTGCACAGGACTGGAAATATAACTGTGAGCGTATGTGTTTGCGTGTAGTTGTAATACATGCTAATTTTTGAGTAAGCGCTGGGAGAACGTAAACTATCATCCCTTTTTAATTAATCAATGGCGGTAACCGCGCTTGCTTCTGTTTGAAATGATTCCCACCTTTATACTGAATTGCGCTGTTGCAATTCTGTTTTCTAAAATGGAAAGCAAGACGATTTGAATAAAATCAATAAAACCAATCCCCACAAAATAACCGATTGAAATACAATCCGTTTATTAATTTTCCAAGTAGAAAATTAAAGTGTCAGGTCGATACAGCGTTCGCGGCCGCAATTTGCATGGTAAAGCTTGGGGGTTAGTGGACCCGGTGTTGCGCGCGGAGGCGAGCAAGCATTAATTAAAACTGCAATTTATCTCACTTTGTACGTTCTGTGGTACCTGCCCTTGCAACACTTATGGTCCAAATAATTATTCGTATATCGATAAGACCAACAACATCCGTTATGCAAAATCCGGCCAGGTGGGATGACGATCTGCGAAAGACTGCAGGCAGATGCTGGATGCGTCGAGCTGAAGACAGGGCGCTATGGCACTCATTAGGTGAGGCCTATGTCCAGCAATGGACTAATATAGGCTGATGATGACGATGATGATGAACAACATCCGTTGCTTTATGATAACAACTGCATCGGCAATAAAACACAGGCAAGTAGATGTGTTTAGCTCCTAGGCTACTTAAATATTATTTGTTTCCATACACAAGTTTAAAAATTTTGAGCTTTGTGCTTTGAAGTCGGTCGAGAATTATCCTTGGCTGAATATTTCTAATCACTAGCGGGAATGGTTGGCCAACTAGGCCTAGTCTAAATCGAATTATCTACATAAATTCATCTTCTCTTGTTCCTGCGAAAGAAAATAACGATACATAATTAAAATCATGAAAGTGCAAGTTTTGCACCATTTCGTCGAGATCTCAGGAACCCTGCGGTCGATCTATAATATTTTACTATTGTTTTTACTTACCTACTTAAATCTTTGTTACCTAAGTTGTGTAGTTTTCTGTTTACGCCTATAGGCGACCTCTAGCGGTAAACTGCCGAACTACAAAGCCAAGACAAAAAATAACACCGTCAAATCGACCCATAATCGGGTCGAGCAAAAAAATAAAAATCATTTATTTCAGACCGTTATGGTCCAAAATGTTTTTTTGTTTTTTTTTTATTTATTATTTATATTTTATAGGAGCGTGGGTCAGAACATCGTCTTTCAATGGTGCGGCGTTTGGGGGATAAAGGATGAACGCGAAATCCTATGCCTATCATTTTCACCAAATTAATTATTTGCACACACCATTAGAACAATGCACTTTTCCTGGATAAAATTGGCCTATGCTTTAATCCAAATGTCATCCAAATTAGCCGTTAGTGTGTTAAGAATTAAGAAACATAAAATTTCGCAAATAATATTATAATGTCTGATTACTAGGTAAGATGTAACCTTAGTTTCTGATATCTGTGGATATATGTACAAAAGGTTTGAGGCACACTGATGATTCTTAATTTTGTTTTGTGGTCGTATAAAACCATAAAAGGTAATTCGAAAGCCGTTCTTGTTCCATGACTCGAGAGATTTTGCATGGATCATTAAATTTCATGGAGTAGCCTCTGGATTTTGCAGCTTAAGTAACTTTACTGAAGCCTTCCGCAGTATTCCCGACCTAGCTTCGATACAAACTTGCTATTTACCGACTCAGCTCACGAACTGAAAACATAAAGGGACAAACTTCTGCACGGCTATAATTCAACACGAGAAAACAATGTGTTTTCATATGGAGACGGGATTCTGTTTCTACTCCCAAATGGTGGCGCGTTGAAGCAATGTTTCTTCTAAATAGAAAAGTTTTAATTTGTTGTGGCGCCTCGCAATTCTGGCCGCAATTCTTCGGTTGTGTTTATATACTACCTGCAGACGTTGTATATGTGTGTAGTATAGAGCCGCTTCGATATTGTAAACCTACCCGTGCTTTTCACCTATTTGCAGTTGCGCTTGATGCATTTTATCATTTTAACTGCTGGCAAAATCCATTTTTCGACTGACTAAAACCTGACTGTATTCATTTTCGGAATGTTTTACTTCTTAAATACCTACTTACAACAACAGCATAATAATAAACGTCTCATTTCGAAATCAGAAACAAAATCAGAAATTCTTTATTTTCATAAATTATACAATAAATGCCCACTTAGAAAAGGTCCAATTATAAAATAAAGCACTGACATGTAAATATTGTGATATTTTTGATTTCTGTCGCTTCAGTAGGTAAACCAAAGAAAAGTAGTAAAGAAGCGACGATGAATTTTTTTTTTGCAGATTTATGTCCATGTATTGTTTAAGCATAAGAAGAGACAAAAACGGACTCTGTTTTTATTTATTCTTATGGTGTGTGTAGGCGACTTATCTTACGGATTTGTATATTTTGAGATATTCACATGTGAAAATAACTTAAAAGTATTTTTTTCGAAATCATCGAGCACCGTATAAGTTATTGGATAGAGTAGGTACACTAAGCCAAATAAAAATTACTGATTTATAAGCGTCGGTTTCTGAATATGTATTCAAGTAATATGAAGAAAAAATCTAGTTATTTTCATCACACTAATCACATCACATCACACTTCATCACACTAATATTATAAATGCGAAAGTAAATCGTAAAATCTGATCCCGTGGGATAAAAATCACCTTTTAACGTTTCCATAGGAACAACGCGTGCGAAGCCGTGCGTGTCCTCTATCTAAACATTTATTAAGTTTAGTGTGCATATTTGAAAAAAAACCTCAAAACCTTAGGGCATACAAAACTCTTTCGTAATATGTAATATGTAATTGTATCGAAACCCAAAAAAATACGCAGCAAACTAAGCAAACTTACTACCAGTAAGGGAGGCCCCTAGTCTCATCTCAACACATTCAAAACCAAACTAAAACCCTGGCTTGTCGAGCAGATATTTTACACCTTCAACGAGCTCACAAGCCTGAAATTTGCAAAATAAAGTAATATGTAGGTACTTACAAATGTATAAGTTTAAGTATCAAAATAGGACAATAATATTACCTGTAATGCACATTCCATTATTAAATAAATGAACTGAACTGAACTAGCTATTTTCCTACATAATTAAGAGCATGGGCCTCCAACTAGCAGAAAATGTACACAATACATCAGGAGAGTAATCGATTGGACGGGCGGTCTTGGGCAAGTTTGATTCATTTAGCCCTAATCCCAGCTTGAACTATCTCATTAAGCGGCCAATTTGTTCTGAAATCACGCAAAGACTTTAATCTTGCGGGTTCAACGCACTTATTGTTATAGACAACATCAAAGTCTTTATTGTTATAGACTGTATAGTCTCTTTAAAACTTTCAAATCCATCATGGTTATTAATACTAAAGTTATTTACAACTGGATATTTACCATGATTTGAATTTTGAGCTTTCCGCGCTCTTTTGAACTGCCCTTACGTTACAAAGCATTGTAAAAATCTCTATGAAAATGACGGATTTCAAATGAACGTGCTAACGTACAAAGGAGATCAGTCAAAGTTGCCCCCGAACTGGCACGTGTGAAAGCTTGTTCATAATGAATGTTAAATTTTTTCAATAACCGACCAATAACTACAATGGAACGGAGACTTCTGAATCTTGAAAAAACGCCAATATAGCACAAATGCTGTAGTGGCGTTGGAAGAATGTGCGCTCAGCTTTAATTTGCATTTGTTTGATTGGAATTATTCATAGTTCCACTCCAATCATCAATCTGTAAGTATTTTACTTTAAATGACGACCTATAAAAATATGGTCATTCAATAAAAAAATGATGGCAATCCTCGCAATTGTTTTAAAATGTCATTGATAAAAATGAACGTGATTTTAAACTGAATCGTGGTTGGTAGTAAAATTCAAAAATCCTACCAATATAATGTGAAAGTCTGTCTGAATGTTTGTTATCACTTAATTCCGTAACTATTTACCCTATTTAGATGAAATTTAGTGTAGTTTAAGCTCAAAAATAACACACAAGCTAATCTAATTCTCAAAAACTGACCCCTGAAGCGCTTTAAAAGGGTGGTAAAGCTTCTATGGAAAATCATTATTAATTGGCCAGGTATTGTACTGACTGACCGAGCAACCACGCGAGGCCTGCCTCGCGAAGCATTCAGGACATGCCTCGTCGGAGGCACGCTCTGCCTCGTTTGAGCATGCCGTGGCCAGAGCCGAGCGTTGGCGGTTTTTCTACATGCTCAAAGCCTCAAAGGTGCCTCAGTACGTTTAGCGCGCTCACTCAAGACGTGTTTCGCCTCGTTTGTGTTACGCGCGACGAGGCTTCATTGTTAAGGCGCATACAACGGTGAAAGTGGCGCCACCTATTTTATTAGGTTAAACACAGGAAGTTTTAAAAATTTATCGTACAGTTTGTGGTATCTACCTATTATAAGACTGCGTGAGGACAATCTTGAGCAAAACTGATTGGCCCTGCAGCGCGCGGCTACCTCTATCCAAAAAATGTACACATCGAGACAAAATGTACACGCGAGAAAAACGTCCCGCGGCAATAAGGCTGCCTCGCCAGTCAGTACGCGGCTATTGGTCCGATTTACTCAAAACTACCCTGAAGATATTTAACAGCTAGTTAAATTGTCTAAGTATTTGATGGTTAACACTTAATTTAATGATTATTTATCGGGTATTTATCGCGTACCTTTGCTTTATATGTTTTGAAATAAAAACAAAGGTGCACGCTAAATACCCGATAAATAATCATTAAATTATGTTAACAGATCGCGAAAGTGTAAAAAGTTTTGGTTAACACTTATTAACGACGTATAATGTCTGGATAATAAATAAACTAGAACGTCAATAATGAATTACGTGGTATTATCTATTTTTACGAAACTACCCCTAGGAGGTGCACAATAATGGTCTGATATTTGTATGATTTTTACGCGGGCGAAACCTAGGGGCGCAACTTGTTCAGAATAAATGCAAGCCGATATTGTACGGACAACGGACGTCCAAGGGATGTATTATGTACTTACTCTACATTGGAACTATTTGGAACAAAACAATCCTCTACTTCGTTTAATTTGTATCCAAACGTTGCGATGTTGCAGCTTGTAGCTCAACTCGATTACCTACTTACGTTTTTCTTTTTTGTGAGTGAACAAAGCTACAAACTTTTACTGCACGCCAATCATGGCATCAAAGTATGAAGGACTTTTATGTTGGCACACTTATCCACCAATAACATAATGCCAACATACAAAGTAGACACAAGTTTTGAAACTACGTTTGAATAATAATTCAACACTGAATTCCATTATTTGAAGTTAAGGTTCCCGATATTCCGGCGTATTTTGATTGTTGCTTGTAGTTTTGCAAATTTCACTATCAAACCAACAACAATACTGAACATAACAGTCCACTGCTAAATGTTAGCATCCTGTAACAACTGCCTTAGGGCCTTGTCATGTCAGTTTGCGAGCGGCTTCGGGGCGGAGCGCACACGTCGAGGACGCGCAACGAATAGCAGCGTGTAGGTACGCCATTTTATACACTCTCGTTCAAACGACAATTTTAGATTATTTTTTATTCGTTTGAAAAACAGCACAAAGTAGTAGCCCTCTTCCTGCCTGGAATTGATGATGGTTCCTCCCAAAATCGCCGATTCTTTCGTTTTTGTGTCTTCGTCTTTCGTGCTGTGACTTCGAATTAACGAAACCATTAGCAGTGTTTCCACGTCGAAATCATTTTTCTTACTGATTGTACTGTAGGTAAGTCGTAGACTTGCTGCAAACACGCGACGAAAACGTTGCGTATCGCGTCGCGACCTCGCTGCGCAACCGCGGCGTATTCGCGACGCTTCTTTGCGCGCCTGGTCCACCCCAAAGCCGCTCGCAAACCGCTAGTATGATAAGGCCCTTATTGCCACTGGAGTAAAATCATACTTAAATCCCACGCCGGGCAATTGGGTATGCGGGTTGAGGATCGCAGGAGACTACTCTTTCACATTGCCGACGCTGCTTCCAAGGTGATGCGTAGGCGGTTTGATGTATATGTCTTCACAAAGTGCTTTGGAAGACACATCCATCGAACCGAAACTTTATGGGGTTACGTCGTTTCGTTTAGTAGTTCTTATGGTCTTCTATCTCCACCATTGTACCAGTTCCATGGTACCAGTGCAATGTAACCGAATTTACATAAATATGCTAAATTTCAGCTCAATTGGTTGAGGTTAACTGGTCTAAAATTCAGTTGAAAGATTTGTACCGCACATACCAACAGAGCAAAAATAAATTCCTCTGTGTCGTCATTGCTGAAGGTCTTGCCCATCCTGGAAAGCTTTTACGGAGATAAGCCGCTTCCACAATCCTCGTCTCAGAGGCCCGTCTCAGAGCTACAGGAAAAGTGAGTCCAGTTATAGTCTTAATATGGTCAGACCCGGGTTGTGTGAGCGTCATCTTGGTCTTTCTCTTTGTTTCCCCCCTATCTTTCAAAGGTACAACCAGTTTTTCGTCTGTTTGGTTGTCTTCGGGCGATATGACCAAAGCAACTGAGGGTCGTTGATCATGATAGAAGCTTGTATACATACCTATATGTATACAGTAATAATCTCACTAATATTATAAATGGGAAAGTTTGTATGGATGTATGGATGGATGTTTGTTACGTCTTCACGCCAAAACTACTGAACGGATCCGGCTGAAATTTCGCATACAGGTAATTCTAATCCTGGAATCAACTTCTTTTTATCCCATAAATCTGTTCCCGTGGGATAAAAATAATCTTTAATGTTTCCATAGGAACAAAGCGTGTGAAGCCGCGGGGCGCACCTAGTACTTAATAAGCTTAACTTGCCTATAATACGACATGTACATGTCCTTTCTACAAGTTTGTCGTTCACCTAAACATTCTCGCACTCATATAAAAATGAGGCTTAATGATGATAGTAACACTTCTACTTAGTATCTGCATTTCAGAACCGCAATTATGCGAAGAGAAAGGGCAATATAAAGTTAGTAGCTTTTATCATGTTGAAGCGAAGAGCAAACTGCGGTGTTCTCGCGTTAAAGTTTGTTACACCACCTTTCTATTAGGTTTGTGGTAGACTGGCATGCTTTGAGTATTTTTTTTATTTATTTATTCATTTATTTTTAGACGCACAAAACATAAAATAATCACATAATATACAAGCCTTATAAAATATAGGTTTAGAACTTGATCATTTCACAAATTATGTGCATACACAGAATCATGCGAACAAAACATGTAGGATGGAGCAAAAAATTTAGAATACTAAAATATAAATTTAAAACAGAATAAATATAGTATCTGAAGGCCTATTTTTAACCAACTTCAAAAAACGAGGAGGTTCTCAATTCGACTGTTTTATTATGTTTGTTACCTCAGAACTTTTGACTGCGTGGTCCGATTTTTATGATTCTTTTTTGTATGAAAGCTGGTGCTTTGTCTGTGGTCTAATTTTAATTTGGTTTAGTTCTGATAATGAGATCTATGAAAATTCATGAAAAAACTCTAAAAATTTAAGTCGGTTTATAGTAAAGTTTTTTAAACTTACGCGATCAGAACACATTAGTTATAAATATTTACGAGTATTTATCGCGCAAATAAACGCGATAAATACCCGTGAATATTTATAAATAATCGTTTTATAGTTTTTTAAAACAAAATTTACTATAATACGCCAAAATACTCAAACCGATTGTATTTTGATGCTGTGGTAGCGTGTGCCTCTAATCTGCGAATATCTAATTGGTTAATAGCTCACTCTGAGAAACTGTAAATTTTTATTAATTTAAGACATGTGCCTATTTACTTTTTTTAGCTATTAATTTTCGACAAGCTGTGTGGTGCTGGCTTAGAATTTGCAACACCGCAACTGTTCCTGCGGGTGTCGTAAGAGGCGTCTAAGAGATATCCACCGGGGGCGGGCAGCAGCGCCCCCTGCAGAATAATTATACCACCAAACTGCGATCCCCAACCCGCATGCCCAGCGTAGAGATTATGGGCATTACCCTCCATGAGATAAACGGCAATATAAGGCGCTTATCAGGGGGAGGCCTGCGTCCAGCAGTGGACCTATACAGGCTGTTGAGGTTGAGGCTGAGGTACTTTTTTAGTATTTGTATAAATGTGTAATTTTCATATTGTGATACATTTATCTGTAATACATTTTTTTTTTTTTTTTTTATGATCTGTTTATCATTATTTTGTTATTTTGTTTAAATATTGGTGTAGATAGTAGCGCTCCACTTCACCAGGCACCGCTGAAAGCCAGCGCTGCTATGGCTCTTGAGCATTTAAGCTGCTTTTTAACCGACTTCAAAAAAGAGGTCCTCAATCCGAATGTATATTTTTTAGTTATTGTTACGATAAGTCTAATATTAGATATAATTAAAATAAATATCATGTTATATGTATATTATGTTACACAGATAAAGATTTTCTATATATATATCCATTTCTATTAACAGTTTCCATCTGATCAATAGGGTATATGCATGTGATTTCAAAATGGCTAAAAAAATATATACGTATTCTCTATTGATATAGAAACATATCTACATATTTATTTTTGCATTTTGAGATGTTTTTATTGTTGAATTTAACCATTGAAAAATTTATATTTTAAATCTCAATCGCAAAATTTCAAAACGCTACGCCATTGACTAGAGCGGACGTGACATCACTGTGCACATTTTTTCTTTTTTTATTCTGCTTGCTGCACCATGATTTGACACTATTCTGCCCACTTGACATTTCGTATTGTCGATTATTTTCAGTTTTTTCGGAAAACCTCTTTCCTGAGATGATTACTACCGAGGTCGTCACCAAAGGTTTTAATCAAGTGTGTACGTCGACGTCACATAAACATGGCGCCAATATGGCAGCGTTTTTATCACCCGAAAATTATTGTAGTTTTGATTTGTTTTTTTTACCTGAAAAAATGCGAAATTCAGCTAGCGTCTTATCATTCCTCGGTTAAATAATGACCTAAAGAATCGATTAAAACAATAAAAAAATCGATGCATATACCCTATTTTCTGAACAAAATAGCGAAGTGTTATGCGACTAACTTCGTCTGTAACTATCCTACACTTACTGAGACCATTTTAATAACTTTTCCATTAAAATAAAGCTCTACATGAGGGTTATTCGAGAGCACTAAGCCAAGTTGCATTCATGAAATGAGGGATAATGTGGCTAGACTTTAAAGTTATGTTTCACCTTCTTGGGTAAACAAATTTTGGTTTGAGAATAACGGAATAGTACATTGGTACCATTTTATTGGTAGGGATGAAACTTATTCTCTTCTATTGGCCCCTGACAGGGTTTGGCACTAATAGTTTGAAGGACTAAATAAGTTACTTTCACCCGAGGTAAAAACTGTGCTATTCAGTATGACTAATATGACAAAAAAAACATGTGAATGCTAAAGAAAAAGCAAATGATGATTGGATTTCTGTGGCAGATATCCAGTCATTATTTTTCACTATCATTATTGAAAAAATGGTAATATTTTGCCGAAATCTATGTTATTTTATAGAAATGTTGAAATAAAGGATAATATGGTAGGATATTATAAAAACAAAGTTTAGGAAGTATTTAGGTAGTACCATGTAATGCTTAACTTCATGATATCTACATTTTACAATCATATCGCGATGTTATTGAGGGGTTGTATAGAAAGTTAAAACATGGTTCAATAGAAATGTGACAGCTGTCAGTTGAAAACGATTCACCCTAGGGTTGAAAAATATTACTTTCAACCCGCTCCTCAGATAACTTTAGACCTAGTTTCCGAGTATGAGTAATGCGACAACCTCTAGGCCTCCATACCTTACTCATTCGAATTTTAATTCTGTATTTCAACTGAATAGAGACCTAAGGGCTTCACACACAGCTATAACGTAAAGATGAACATTATAGCACGATATCTCTCATTACATCTTTCCACAAAAATCGCCAGGAGGCCACACAACACACGATAGCTATGTAATGTTACATGTATGAAATATGAAGGAACGTAATGTACATTAATATACATTATAGCTGACTTGTGTGAAATCCTTTATTCTTATGTCTGCTGGTATTTAAACTTGTCAGTTTTGAATTGTGAACCTACTTATGAAAATGTTATGAAAACAAGAGGTAAGTTGTCTGGGCCATTAAATAAATTGCTCTTCATTCGAGGGCGTGCTACAAAAAGCATAATATGCCAAGATGTTTTGAGACGAGAAGTTATGAAGCGGCAGGGAATACTGACGTTTAGTTCTTAGCGTCATAAAGAGCTATTCACCTGTGCGATCAAATATCCTGGTCATTACTTGTACCAGTACTAGATAGTACCTGTACAAAAACTACATTCGAAATTCTAGTCAGTCTACCTGCGTAAATTCCTGAATAAGAAAGTCAGGTACCCACTTAATAGGTAAGCAGCCACATGAAAATAATCCGGAAGTTACAGAGCACGAAGGTACATTAAAATATTCCAAGACAGCACAAAGATTTTATAATATAATGCCAGCCAATATTACCTTCTCAACCTCAACATCAACAGACAACCTGTATGGCCCACTGCTGGACGCAGGCCTCTCCCTGATAAGTGCCATAATGGCGTTTATCTCATGTAAAATAATAACTATAATTTCATGTTAATATAACCTTTCTTAGCCAAAAAAACCACAAAATCACAGGGCATCGTTAAAAAGTACCTCACCATGAGAGCCAACTACATAGGTATGACAAAAGGTTACTTTTTCACAAAATTTGTATCGACAAGGTGGTTCAGCAATACTTTTTCTTGATTCTATGTACGTACACCTATCCATTATTTTATTTATTTATAAGAAATTAGAAATAAATATATGATACTGATCAAAAACAAAAATAAAGGCTAGCATGTTCCCTTAATGTTAATGTTAATATTTAATAAAAGCACAGAGAAAAAACATCTAAACAAGCTTGAACACCTTACTAAATTTACAAAGTTGTAAAACTACTGCACCTTCTTCGATTTAACACACTGTAGAGTGACTTATGAACATCAGTTGTTAATCTAAATACGCCCATAGTATCAGCATTCTGTGCTCCAGCCTGGGTTATTATTTCATAAGGTGGTGGAAATGTTGTGTAGAGCTTCTTTTGCGGAGACGCCTCGTTTTATTTCTCAGTTTTGTAACCTTAAAATATTTAAATTTAAAAGAGACCGTTTTCTTAGAAATTCCGGGCGTCATACAGTCGGTAGTTGTTTGTCTGTTTGTTGACATTATATTCAACCACAATGTCTGACTAAATAATTATGTACATATGTAGGTACTCATACAGAGTGATAAAGCATGTCGTGCACAAAAAACTACAGATTATTTTAACACATTTTCCGTCGATAACATAGGCAGACTCACACTGTATAAGTATTTTTAGTATGTAAACAAGTTTACAATTTATACATAAGTTTTTAATTTATAGGATATCAAGAAGCTTACTAACAGACGAGACAACTAATTTACCGCAAGCACTTCCTTCATACAACATCTCAACTCACACACGTCCACAACTGGACATAGGTCTCCCCTACACCCGTACACTAAAACATGTTACATTTTCAAGGTAATAGCTCAATAGTATCTAGCCCCAATACCGCCTGAACTACCAGTATCTACAACCTATCTTTAGTCTATACCCGAAAGACGCCTGGACAATACCCAGCCTATGTCACTCCGAATTTGTGATCAGTGTAAAATGAGCTGTATGTAACCTGAAACAAGATTGCAGTTTCAATTTCATAAAAAGATAGGTAGAGCTTGGCTATACCACAGAATAACTAGACTAACGCTCTACATACTGAAGCTTGGCTCTACCTACTAGAGCTTTTCTTTTCTAGCCTTTTTATGTAAAGTTACTCATACTAACTTTTCAATAATAATTTTATGGAGTCTACACGCCAAAGTTGGCCTGTCCGCTGACATGACACTCATGATAAGTTTAATAAAACAAAAAAATTGGCATCGTAACAAATGACTGCGTCGCCTAACTCACAGTGAAAACTTGTTTGATATATTTTTGGCGTATGGTGTAGGGAAATTAGGCACCATTTCGAAAATAATTACTAAGTACCTATCTGAAAATGAGAAGTGAAAGAACGATGATTGCCACCTATTATTTGTTCTACACCAAACCCCATCTAAAGAGCTTTTATAGACAATCTGCGGGCAAACACAATACCATTGAGGCGAAATGTCCACACATTCGGAGGGACGCAAGATGGTACCGTCTCGTTCGAATTTCAAATGTGTTGTGTGTTGTCTAAGAAGTATACGTAATGTGCGGTTATTTGGGCTAGGGTTGCCAGCATAAAAGGTGATAAATATGTCACTATTAGCTGCAAATCGCAAATACTTAACTTTTATGATTTGAGAGTCTTAAAAATTACCACTTATCATACTGTTCTTACTTTCCCAGTTTCAGTTCCCAGTTCCTAGTTTATGTTAGTAGGTATATAAATAAATAGCTAAGTGCTTAAGTAGATCAATACCAGATCATCGTGGTCACAGAACATTATGTGGTGTTGTTAACATTTAGTTCGGTACTTGAAACCATATTTAGGGCAAAATAGCAATTAGGGGCAAACGCAACCATACCTAATGGACAGAGTCGTGCCTCCATTGCAACATATACCTTACCTATGAATAGAAAATAACAACATGGCTTACCTACAAAATATTAGTATGTGTAGGTAGATACGTAGGGGATAGGTACAGACAGTGTCAGAATTAAGTGACCCCCTGCATAGCTTTGGGAAGGTTTTGTAAAGCGACTTTTGTCATTGACAGTAAATAGAGCATCTTATAGGTTCCTACGTATTATAATTGCTCTACCGTGATTAAACTTGAAAGTTGTCAGTATAAGACTGGCAAAAGTGGGTTTCATTTGAACAACATAATTAAGATCCTTTGCGAATCTTTTTATTAGAGATACTTACGCCCCAATACTCAAACGCAGATGGCATGAAAAAGTCACGAATTTTTGACATTTAATCATTAAAAACTGTCAAAAATTCTTCATTTGAGACAAGCTTAAATTGGGTTGCGTTTGAGCATTCGGGGAGTATTAGACAAATGTGACGACGATGTTGGCAATGGCAACCCTACCTGCATTGGTGCATGGCTCATGCACGTCCCGTTGCGGCGGTTTATGCTACATTATTTCTCGTGGGCCACGGTTAATATTCCACTGGTGTCTGGACTACCCCACCGGGAATACAAATACATAGAATTTTCCACTATAACTATGCACGATTGAGTAACTCTATGTTTTCGGAGCGCAACGTAAAATTGGGTAGGGTAGGCCGCCTGTATTTACGAGTTGTCAGTTGGTTGCGTTCGGAAAGAAAAATGCTATAGATACTCTCTCACGTGACCTCGAGCACATACTGCAGCGAAACAAGCTAACTATACCGTATCCACTGAGCATGTAGAGTTTAAGTAAACAAACCACTTAACCTAAAATTGTCCTATTGTTGGCGCGTCCTTTTATGCGTAATTTACATTACTTGTCGATTTGAGATATTTCCTTCAGTAAAATAAATGTTGCTTACATTCATCATTACATCATAGTAAACAAGTTACATTTAACTGTGCTAAATTAGCTCAGACAATGTCGGCGGATCTCGGGTACCTAGCCAGAAAGTAAATACCTAGTTGCACCTATACCGCCTAGACTCGACCAAAAGAATAAAATGTCGATGTACAGTCAGACATTAAAGTTAAAATTATGTTTGGATATATAAAAAAATGATAAGTACTTACCAAGTAATTAAATTATCTATAAGTAACTTATCTATAAGTAAGTATTATGTTTTATAATATTTATTACACGCTCCGTACCTTGTAGTAAAAATCAAGGATGTTGTTAGAGAGCTAGAACTAACTTGTCATACTCATAAAAAGCTCATATAATTTACCTGCCCAGCAACCCAAATTAAAAATAATAAAATCTGTATTATAAATGGAAGTGTTGTGGAAAAAATATATCGTGCAGAATAATATCAAACGAAGCGTACCTATACGTTTTATTTGGTCTGAGCCTAATAGGTATGTATGTACTAGACTAGACTTATTTTAACTAAATATCTAAATCATTGGTTTAGCAATAATTCTGATAACGAATGTTGGAAAGCAAATTGAAACCAATTATTTTTTCTCAAATTTTCATATTACATTTTAACATTTTCTTACATGGTAGATATACCGACTTATAGACTATAGGTTGATACGTATACTTTATTCTCCTCTTTTCTTCTTCATTCTTAATCTAGGACGTTTAATAAATAAATAAATATTTAATCCCTAAAAGTTATTAAAATAATCGGAACGTTGGGCATGCGCCAACAATCGGAAATTGCAAACTGAATCCACTTCGGTGCACCGATGAAAGATTTCTCAAAGGCCAGGGCCGCACTGCAAGCGCTTAGGTTGGCCAGGGCGGTTGGCTGGCGGGTTACTAGGCGCGTAGCTTGACTTGCTCAGATGGTTGCCAGAAGCCATGGCTTTTAGCTCAAAATCCAAAAACATATCGCCTCGGTCCGTCCAAGCGCATTGGGCCGAGTGGGCGCGGACACTTGTCTAATATTTATCGTAAGTATTGTAAGATTTTTTTCTTATCAATAAATAACTGAAATGAACTGAACTGAACTATCAGTCAGATGTTTATTCTTTAGATTTTGATTTGTATTTCTAAGCTAACTGAGACTTGTTGCATACATCATTACATTTTATACTACACATTATGATGTATGATTATTTGCAATGCATTTACGAGTACCTACAATTGAGCTAACTGTAGACTTTATTCTAATTTATTTATATTATTTCATTGTAACTTTCTAGATCTAAGCCAGCAACAACTTTTCTTTTTATTATTTTATTAAAAGAGTTTGTTCGTCAAACCGAAAGTTACCCGCCAACCTATGGTTTGTCCACGTTGAATGGAGCATGTTAGTAAACAAAATACGACACAAATAACAAAATCTCACTTGCTTGGCGTCGAGTTTCAGATATAATTGTAAGCAATTTTTATTGAAGGGAGGATCTAAAATCGACAAGTAATGTAAATTACGTATAAAAGGACGCGTCAACCAAGTGAATTTTAGGTTAAGTATGGGCGGTTTATTTACATTTATGCCTCATTCAAAATATATATAGGTATATAAATATATACAGGTATAGCTGCTACCTTCCATCCTCAGTGCGGCCATGGCCGTGTGGCCATAATCCGAGAGAAATCACTAACTACGAGTACTAAACCTATCAGTTGATAACCTTCTCATTTATTTGAATGAGAATGCAACGAGTTTGAATCAATATTCAAACTCTCACTGCTGATGAGAACTCGCATCAAACTAAAACTTTCCGAGAGTTTAATAAGCCATAAGATCCATTTACATGTTTGCTTATTCTTATAATTTATCGTGATGTAATGACAGATTTTATTTAGATATTTTTTCAAAAGCAAGTGCGGTGCGATTGTGTTTTGTTTTTTTTATACAATTTACGACGCTGATTGGCGTCACAAATCCAGGTCTCTAATAAACGAAAAAAGGAGAGACCGCGTAGGCATCAAAAAAATTATCTACTGTACAAGTAACTACATATATAAGTACGTTACGTATCGGCGGCGGCACGTCAATACTACGGATCTAGAAATCAAAATTATTTTGGTAAACAAATGGCTATTAAAGTAAATACATATTGGTGGACATTGGTTTTACGACACTTGTAACGAACACGAACAACCAGATAATGAATGAATGGTGTCGCCAATATAAAAAAAATTAAAGCTGGCAAGATCCTCACACTTACTCCGACGACAACGACGACCGGCGACGACGACGCCTCGAACAAGATTTGTTACGTCATCGTCGTCGATAATCCGCGTGGATAATTGTATAAGAATACAAATACAATCGCGCCAGCTTCTTAAAAATTACATTTACCATGTTAAGGCGCATACCAGTGTAACGATTCCGTTCGTGCTTCTTAATTCAAACCTTCGCGCCACTCGCCGTGTCCAACGCGATCGATATGTTGGCGGCACTGTTTCTATGCGTGACTGGCTTGTCTCTGACTCGAGGAGAGGTGACTTGCAACCTTCTTGCGGACGGCGAACTGTTTTCGTTTCTGTCCAATTTTTTACTTTTATTGAAACTTACACCAAATATATATAATTGAACTAATATCCCAGTGAACCCCATATCGGGTGAGTGTTGCATTATTGTATTTAGTGTGTACTTAGTGCTAGAAGTTGTGAGCCAGGTATGTCGAAATAACGGTAACGGTCAATGACCTATCTAACCGCTTTTGTGACAATGAATGCTATTTAATTAACTAAATAACTCCAATTTGTCATCGTTATTAATTTATAGATCAGCTTCATGGATCAATATCATTCATCGTACAAATACTTGTCTGCCTTTTAGTAAACACTTACTGCAATTTCAATTCCTTAATTCTGTCTGTCTTTGTTATTGGTATATTGCCAAATCATTCTGTCCTGTCCTTCTAATCATTCATCTTCTATTGTTTAAATACCTACTCATGTAAATTCTTACCTTGACTCGGATACTTATCTCACAATCGAATCGATTTAGTGAGGTGAGTAACCGTTAATTAACTTCCATTTTCTTCAGCATAAGTATCCATTTGTATGACTGCCTCATCATCGATCACTGCAAATGCTTGTTGCCATTGCGCTTACGCTTTGAGTCGAGGATGCTGCAGTCATAGTGTAAAACCGGGCAAATCTAAAGTGTCTGGACGTGGATTCCAGGGTTCCATTCTACGGGTTGCGGATATCCGGAAGGGATCCCCGTCTACCTCTGCACTACCCCGTCGGCCCCTCTACGGCACGGCTGCACCGATTGAATCCGTTCCCGACAAGCTCGCCACCAATATCCGGCGAAATTCACCAATATCCGGCAGGATTATCGACTCACTACTGCACTACTGTTGCTGCCAGTCTATAACTGGATCCACTTGTCTCCCTACTGCGTCGGACCCCGCTCCAGCTAAGGCCAGTGGCAATATTTTTTTAGTAACGTGATATTCGGAGACAACGAACCCAACTGTGACCTAGACCTAATTAAATCGTAAGCATTATCTCTGTTTTTCCGTTGGGACTAGCCACTCTCCATCATAGGCAGGTCACTAGAAAAACTATAGTGTTTCACTGGCGCCCAATACAGGTAACTTTGTCTCCGAATCACGTTACTTTCTGCATTTTATGGTTTCTTTGGTGTTGGCTATAAAAACCTTAGTTTTAAGTTTAATTTACGCTACTTCTCACCTATATGTGGTACCGTTAGTAGTTAACTTGTTAATTTTTAATAATTCATAATTTTTTTATGTACCACATACTAGGTGTGACTTTAAAATTTAGCTTTTAATCATCGTAGTTATAAACTTTATTGCAACACACACTCAATATGGCGTTTGCTATTAAATTCTTATCTTTACAAAAGCCTGAATTAGAGTATGAAGTTGAGTTGCGCGGAGGCAATACTGGTTCTGTCCAAGAATTACGTAAGCAAATCGTTAAACTTGCACAAGATTCGCCATCTGAGGACATTCTTGAATCCTACCTCGAGCCTGAGAGAGACTTGATGGGAATCAGTGACGTTCAAGTAAAAGCGCAAGGCAACCTAACTACATTAAGGCAAAAATTTGATAAAAATCTCTTTTCACGAACGGAAACGTTACTGCACCACCTTTACCACAGGATTAATAGGTTAAGTAGCATCGAGTCGATATCTGGTGGATATCAGTTATGCCGTTCCAGTTATGAGACTCTTTACAAAGAATTAACTGCACTAAGGCCTAATAATCCCCAACCCGGAGCCGCCTCGTCACTTACAAACCTTAGTGCAACCTCTGAACAAATTGCACCTGTTCTTTCCGTAACATGTGACCGAAATATTGCTGCGGACATCAGTAAACTGAAATTTACAGGGAAATCTTGTGTGCGCTCTTTCATTTTAAGGGTAGAAGAGTTCGTTATATCGAGAGGCATTTCTTATGAGAAAATTTTATCCCTGGGCTACGAGATCTTCACTGATGATGCTTTGCATTGGTATCGCTGTAACAGAAGCAGAGCTCAATCGTGGGAGGAACTGTCTAAGCTTTTGATAGAAGACTTCAGCAGCAGTGACTACGACTACAGGCTTGCTGCTGAAATCCGAACTAGAACTCAAGGCGCGACAGAAAACATAACGATTTACCTTTCCATAATGCATGGCATGTTCTCTCGTCTGTGTAAACCTCTATCGGAGGATGATAAATTGGAGATTTTACTCCATAATATTAGACCATGTTATGCTAGTACTCTGTCCGCCTTTCCGGATATTAGGACTATCGAGACTCTCAAATCCGTATGTCGCAACTTCGAAAACGTGCAAGCTCGGTTTGCTAATTTCCATGAGCCACCAAACGCGTCTACGAGTACCCTCGCTCCTGAGTTCGCATATAAAAGTAATAACGAATTATTTACTAACAATAAAAAGGCTAGTGTCTCCTCCATTCAGAAAGAGGAAACAGTAGCGGCCTTGACGTCTGAATCAAAGGCATCTAAATACTGTCCAAGATGCAGAAGTACTGATCACTCTTTAAGGTATTGCAAACAGGAACGCTTTTTGATTTGTTTTAGATGCGGAAAGAAAGGTTTTCGTATTGCGGACTGTCCCGAATGCAACAAAACATTACCCACTAAATCGGATAAAGAGGACCAAAAAAACTAATTGGGTCGGATTGTAAGGTACAGCATAAAAATTTTAATCCTTCCGAATGGGAAGATTGGCTAAAATTTATCTCTTCCTTCTCAACTTACAATGCTGTCTCTTCAATCCGGGATAATTCAGTGGTTGATAAATCTCGACCGTACGTTGCAGTTAATCTAAACAACAAGCAATTGATTGGTCTCCTTGACTCCGGCTCTTCTACCACTATCTTAGGTAACGGAAGTCACGAGTATCTCTTAGCCGCCGGATTACAATTAGATACGGTAGACAACACTAACTTCATTGCTGCAGGTGGCAATAAACTTAAGTCTATTGGAGTTCTAAATCTCCCAGTTAGGTTTCAAGACCAAACTCACACTCTAAAGCTTTTTGTGGTACCAGGTATCAAGCACTCACTTATATTAGGTATGGACTTTTGGAGGACCTTTGGCCTTTTCCCTAAGTACTTAGATCGCATCGCATATTACAAGGACTCTGATACTATCCTTGCTGTTACTGATGTAGTGCCCAGTGAAAGCCAAAATCTCTGTTCGTACGAGCATCTATCGGTTGAAGAAAAAGTAGTAGCCGATCAGATGATGTCTCACTTCCATGACATCTCTTATGAGAAACGAGGCTTAGGTCGTACACATCTAATTACGCATGTTATAGACACAGGTGACGCCGCGCCTATTCGACAACGGTACTACAGAATGTCACCTGAAAAACAGCGTATCTTAGTCGAGCAGCTAGATGAGATGCTCAAAGAAGACGTCGTTGAGGCAACCGAGAGCCCTTGGTCGTCCCCGGTCCTTCTGACACCGAAAAAGAATGGCGAGTTGCGTTTTTGTTTAGATAGCCGTAAACTCAACTCCATAACTAAGAAAGACGCTTATAGTCTCCCTTACATATCAGAGATATTGGACAATCTGCGCGACGCCAAATATCTATCGAGCATAGATTTATCAAAAAGTTTTTGGCAGATCTTAATTCAAGAGGAGGATAGAAAAAAAACTGCTTTCTACGTTCCTTCTCGGGGAACCTTCCAATTTAAATCCATGCCTTTTGGCCTAACTAATGCCCCCGCTACGCAGCAAAGACTGGTAGATGCCCTATTTTACGGGCCTGAATTTGAGCATAGGGTGTTTGTGTTTGTTGATGATGTTATCATTGTTTCGAATAACTTCGAACAACACATGTCCTTGCTTCATCGTGTTTTGCAAAAACTAAAGATGGCTAATCTGACAATTAACTCAAACAAAAGTCAATTTTTTAGGAGGCAATTAAAGTATTTGGGTTATATTGTAGACTCGAATGGACTGCAACCAGACCCGGAAAAAGTTGAATCGATTCTGAGCTATCCAACTCCAACGAATCGTAAAGAGGTCAGACGATTTCTGGGAACAGCCTCTTGGTATCGTAGGTTCATTCCAAACTTTAGTTCCTTGGCTTCCCCTTTGAATAAACTTACCTCTCAAAAGAAGGATTCACCTCCCTTTGCTTGGTCCCCCGAAGCAGATGACGCCTTCAAAAAACTCAAATCTCATCTCGTATCCGCTCCTATTTTATCGTGTCCTGATTACTCCATAGCCTTTGAAGTTCACACCGATGCGAGTGACTATGGCATTGGAGCCGTACTTACGCAAACTTTGGATGGAACTGAAAGAGTCATCGCTTATATGAGTAAGTCACTGTCACAACAGGAACGTAACTACAGCGCTACGGAACGTGAAGCACTAGCCGTCCTTTCCGCTATTGAGCATTGGCGGTGCTATCTCGAAAATGGCCTAACGTTTACTGTATTCACAGACCATTCTTCTCTAAAATGGTTCCTCAATCTAAACAATCCAACTGGTAGGTTAGCTAGATGGGGCGTACGCTTATCGGCCTATAACTTTGACATCAAACATAGGAAAGGTTCTGAAAATGTCGTTCCTGATAGTCTGTCTCGCGCTGTTCCTGTTGCTGCCATTGACTCCGCTGCACATATTCCCATAATTACCAACGATACTTGGTTCTTAAATATACACGATGGTTGTACTAAATCACCCACATCATTTTTGAACTATCGGATAGAAAACGGTAGGTTATATAAGTATGTGAAGTCCTTGAATCCTCTAATAAGGGAATTCGAATGGAAAGAAGTTATTCCTATGGAACAACGTCAAGAAATTATTTCTAAAAATCATTCAGAACCAACTTCGGGTCATTTTGGTATCTTTAAAACTCATAAGCGTCTTAGTCTAAACTACTTTTGGCCAAACATGCACAAAGATGTTGTGAACTTTGTATCTAGCTGTGATATTTGCATGTCTCATAAACACTCAACCCAGGCCACGCTTGGAACAATGGGTCGACCTAAAGATTGTAGTCGCCCATTCCAAATGTTGAGTATGGACTTGGTAGGGCCGTTGCCTGTCTCTAAGAAGCAAAATACGTTCTTGTTGGTCGTTACTTGTTGTTTCTCCAAATACTGTATGCTTTTCCCTATACGGCGAGCAACCGCTGAGATCATTGTTCGAATTCTTGAAGAACAAATATTCTTGGTGCACGGTATACCGAGCACACTCTTAATGGATAATGGCAGGCAATTTACCAGCAATATTATGCGAAATTTACTTGCTAACTACAAAATACCGAACATTCACTATACACCACTATACACCCCCCAAGTGAACACAGTTGAACGTTACAACAAAACTATTGTGACTTCTATTTCTACTTTCATAGAGAACGACCATCGATCTTGGGATATAAACGTTCCGAAAATTCAATTCGCCCTAAATAGCGCTGTTAATGAAGTTACAGGTTTTACTCCTGCATTTCTTGTTTTCGGTCGTGAATTGGTTAGTTGTGGATCTCACTACCTTGATTCTGACTTAGGTAGTGATATAGTATTTTCACCCCGTGACAGTTACGCTGAAAACCTAGGGACTCTCCATAAAATATTTGATAAAGTACAACTATCCCTCATTAAGTCTCACTCCCGGAACAGTACTCATTATAACATTCGGCGTAAGAATATTGAATTTGACGTTGGTGACGTAGTATGGAAGCGCACATTCTATCTCAGCGACAAGGATAAAAAATTCTCAAAAAAATTGGCCCCTAAATTCATTAAGTGTCGCATTAAAGCAAAAAAGTCCAAACTAGTGTATGAACTTGAAGATATGTCCGGACACAACTTAGGGTCATGGCACATCAAGGATTTGAAACTGACCTAGTATTCTTGGTTTTCGATTTTTCTTAGGAAAAATCTTAACCTAAAAAGGGGGGTATGTAACGATTCCGTTCGTGCTTCTTAATTCAAACCTTCGCGCCACTCGCCGTGTCCAACGCGATCGATATGTTGGCGGCACTGTTTCTATGCGTGACTGGCTTGTCTCTGACTCGAGGAGAGGTGACTTGCAACCTTCTTGCGGACGGCGAACTGTTTTCGTTTCTGTCCAATTTTTAATATCCCATATATAATATCCCAGTGAACCCCATATCGGGTGAGTGTTGCATTATTGTATTTAGTGTGTACTTAGTGCTAGAAGTTGTGAGCCAGGTATGTCGAAATAACGGTAACGGTCAATGACCTATCTAACCGCTTTTGTGACAATGAATGCTATTTAATTAACTAAATAACTCCAATTTGTCATCGTTATTAATTTATAGATCAGCTTCATGGATCAATATCATTCATCGTACAAATACTTGTCTGCCTTTTAGTAAACACTTACTGCAATTTCAATTCCTTAATTCTGTCTGTCTTTGTTATTGGTATATTGCCAAATCATTCTGTCCTGTCCTTCTAATCATTCATCTTCTATTGTTTAAATACCTACTCATGTAAATTCTTACCTTGACTCGGATACTTATCTCACAATCGAATCGATTTAGTGAGGTGAGTAACCGTTAATTAACTTCCATTTTCTTTAGCATAAGTATCCATTTGTATGACTGCCTCATCATCGATCACTGCAAATGCTTGTTGCCATTGCGCTTACGCTTTGAGTCGAGGATGCTGCAGTCATAGTGTAAAACCGGGCAAATCTAAAGTGTCTGGACGTGGATTCCAGGGTTCCATTCTACGGGTTGCGGATATCCGGAAGGGATCCCCGTCTACCTCTGCACTACCCCGTCGGCCCCTCTACGGCACGGCTGCACCGATTGAATCCGTTCCCGACAAGCTCGCCACCAATATCCGGCGAAATTCACCAATATCCGGCAGGATTATCGACTCACTACTGCACTACTGTTGCTGCCAGTCTATAACTGGATCCACTTGTCTCCCTACTGCGTCGGACCCCGCTCCAGCTAAGGCCAGTGGCAATATTTTTTTAGTAACGTGATATTCGGAGACAACGAACCCAACTGTGACCTAGACCTAATTAAATCGTAAGCATTATCTCTGTTTTTCCGTTGGGACTAGCCACTCTCCATCATAGGCAGGTCACTAGAAAAACTATAGTGTTTCACCAGAGCCAATGCGGTGCCGCCACCTATTAATAAGTATCTCAAACTGTACGGTGGATTTTTGCAATGTCCCGTGTGAAACGTAATAATAAGATCAAATAGGTGTCGACGCCACTTTGAATCGGGTATGCGCATTAATCTAGTTTCTGTTTAACGAGCAAAATAACTAATTCACAATGTTTACTAGCAAACAGTAGAAGGAGGCAATTCTTATAAATTCGGGTCGACGTCGCCGATTGCGTAGGGCTGCTCCGCGTTTGTCTTGAGGTAGTAAATTCCATCCTTCCTGCAACAATGAACGTTGATCTCAGTGATTTAACTTAATGCTTTGTTTAATTAAACGTGGCGTACACTTGAGGGGTTTATAGATGTGCTATTTCCATACAAAAGCTGAGAGACTACTCGGAAAACGAAATTACTTTTTGTACAGGTTACAAGATGTTCGGCACAACGTTTGTCATAAGAAAACTGGGGTAGATGAAACCAAGTGCAATAGCTTGGCGGCTTTTAACCCTAAAAATCCACACGATTATTTATTTTTTAGATTTTCTTTCAATTTTGAGCTATTTAGTGCGTAACTTACTTAAGTAAATAAAACAGCTATGGGAATGCAGACTGTGCAAACAATCTACAGGAAGCTCAACTGATATCAATAGGTACAGACGGAAGCGTCCCCAAGACGCTGGCTGAAATGGCCTGCTGTATGGAAATGCATCAGCATTTCAACATCAATAACATGTATGTTATGATCTTGTATATATTTTATTTTATTTTATGTTTATTAAGGCACAAACAGTATACAATTTTCTTAAAATTAACAGTATTTAAAGCTGGGTATACACCAATCAAGATGCCACAAATAGAAACATTATTTAGAATAAAATAATAACAACGTTACAGATGCTAATCTGGAGTTTTTACAAACAAAGAAATGAAACATGAATACTACTATATATATATATAATCCGGATCTCGGAAACCGAAAGGCTTCGACGATTTTCATGAAATTTAGTATACGGGGGGTTTCTGGGGCGATAAATCGATCTAGCTAGGATACATTTTCAAAAATGGTCGTTTTATTGCTTTAGTTATGTTTTCAATAATTAGATTTATCGTAATCAATTGACTCTTCCTGACATCTATTGGCGAATAGTAGGACTATTTTATTCGTGTTTTCAAAATTCAACTTTATCTCATTCAACTTAAGAATTAAACTGAAAAATATGACTCTTCCTGCCATCTATTGGCGAATAGAAAAAAAACCGAACGAAGCCCGGTCACCCAAGTACTATAATTAGTTAAACATGTTACGTTATCTGGTAGCTAGCAGCCCTGAATAATAGGTTTATAACGATAACTACTAATTAATTCCACGAAATTGTCAGTTAAAATTTTAAACAATATGATATCCAATTCAAAGTAATATTGTTATGCCAATTAGTAATTATATTCATAGCAATTAATTTCACGTGTCGAAATCGTAATGTATGAAAATCACGTTGACGACAACGCCCTCTAGATTCGTAATTGACTTCTTTTGTTGCGAGTAATTTGTACGGGTTAAAGGTTGTAAGGTTTATGGGTTGATGTGAACAGCTTCGAGTAAGATTTTACAGTGCTTTATGTCAAACTTAAACAACCTCGTTAACTACGCCTTTGAAGGGACAATAAACAGCGTTGGATGTAAACGACTTGGTCCTTGTGTAAGTAATACAAGGTACGGTATATAGTTAACAGTGAGAGAGCAAACAAGAGGTTAATAAAATGGGGAATTCAGAAAAAATAAGATTTATCCCCGGGTGCAATTGAACATCCGCTTCTGAAATAATTGATTTTGTTTTAAAAAACTATAAAGCAACTTCAATTATATAGTTAGTATCATTGATTTAAAAAGGGAAGATAGGTTACGTTCTCCGAGTGCTTACTCAAAAATTGGCATGTGTTACAACTACACGCAAACACATACGTTCACAGTTATATTTCCAGTCCTGTGCAATACAAAGAAGAACAAAGACGGAAAGACGTATCGACGGACGGACCGAAGTTAGACTGGGACAACAATATTTCACGCGAATCACGACCGCCCGTGCCGCCGGTCAGACGGTGACTGATGTGGGAGAACACAATTTTACACAATTTTAGGTTGCCACTTTCGAGCAACCAGTGCCTCATCTTCGTTTTTAATAAATCAATGGTTAGTTAGTATAACTGTTTTACGCAAAACATACTAAACAGATCAATAAAATGTTTGCTGGTTTAGACCTCGAATAAAAATAGGCTACTTTTTATCCTATAGATAAATCAGTTCCAGTTAAAGGATAAAAATGATTTTTTTTATTTGACTGGTTCGATTCCCGGTTCATAGGACAAGGGATTTTAAAAAAAACTTTTAATGCAGTTTTAATTGTTTTTAAAATCAAAATTAAGTCATCTTTCAGTGCCATGTCTATCTTCAATATTTAAGGAACTTTCCCTCCATGTGGCATGGCCACATCACTCTATGGTTTATCCATTTTGAAAGAAGCATGTTAGTAAACAAACTACGACACAAATAACAAAATCTTACTTGCTTGGCGTCGAGTTTTAGATATAACTGTAAGCAATTGTTATTGAACGTCGGATTTAAAATCGACAATTAATGTAAATCACGTATAAAAGGACGCGCCAACAAAGTGAATTTTAGGTTAAGTATGGGCGGTTTCTTTACATTTATGCTCCATTTAAAATGGATACGATATAGTTTATAACATCAACGTGATTCAACTTACCCGTAATGGATATCGAAGCCGCCCATGATGAGTTTCTCCCCGGTGCCCTTGCAGGATCCATCGTCATACAGTTCGTCGTAGTCTTCGCACCTCACAGCTGTGAACGGGACTGCAGACACGATGGACTCGGCGAAGAACATGTGGGCGCGGTTGTGTGCACAAAGACCTGGAATGGTCACAAGCAAAGGTTTAAATCGTTAGATACGCCCAAAAACTGTGGCACACTATGAGTAGATAAAAAAAGTGTTTTTGTCAATAAACCTAACTGTTATTATTGTCATTTATTGTGCAATCACATTGCACGAACGTTTGTGAGCTTGTTCACTACAATAATAAATTTTGTTTAAAAAAAATATAAACCGACTTGAATTTTTATAGTTTTTTTTGGATTTTCAGGGACCCATTGTCAGAACTGAACCAAATTAAAATGGGACTACACGCGAAGCACCAGCTTTCATATAAAAAAAGAATCATGAAAACCGGACCACCCAGTCAAAAGTTCTGAGATAACAAACATAATAATAATAAAAAATAAAGTCGAATCGAGAACCTCCTCCTTTTTTGAAATCGGTTAAAAAGACACAATTCACTGATTCTAAATGAGTGAGCTCACTCATTTCGCTTGGCAATAAACACTCACTCAGGAAAGGGCCTATGAATGATCGATAAATCTTTGGTCACAACATGTAGGGTAGTGTCCTAGGTAAAAAAAGTTTCGGTTCTAATTAGTTCGTCTGATAGAGTATTAGAAGATGATAAAAAACATATTTTTCCTTTCGTCAATCAAACCAAAAATGACAAAAATAAACCGCGTCAAAATTTAGTAGTGGGACTAGTGACATCACCTAGCTAAAAAGTGTCATCAGCATAATTTTTTGTTAAATCGACAAAAGAAAATCGAAAATCTATCGAACTACGAGTAATACTAGCCTACTCACGCCTATAAACGGCTGAACGGATCGTTAGGGAATTTGGCATATGTTAATTACGGTAGATAGTGTCGATAAGCTCGACGCCAAAATAGTTAGATTTGGGTTGTATTATCATTTGTCTTTTTAACCATTGTTCCCTGAGAATGGCGGGACCGAGCTTGACCATGGAATCTTTTTAGGAAGGAAAAAGCGCGTGCGAACCCGCGGGAAAAGCTGCTTACAAGGGAAGGTACAATAGTTACCTGCTCACGACTTTGTAAATTCAATGATTGAAAGGAAACCTTCCCAGAAAAACAAATTGAGTTGAATACCTATCAACTCGAACTGTTTGTTTGAGCCACTTAGTCCAATCATTTAGCCGAAAAAATTGGGACAACCTGGCAATTTCGAGTCAATCAGATGGAAACTCGTAGGTATACATTTTGGCGTTATAAGCGTATGCCTAAAATCAAACATATTTTTTTCCAAATAATAAAACAAGAAAATTTGCAAGATGATAAAACGATTCTTATTCAATTATGGGTAGGGACCCGAAAACATGTCCAGAAATTTCAGCAAAAATCTCATATCAATTGAAAAAACGAGTGCAATAAAACCGTCAGCCAGATAAACATCAAATAGCTTTTTACCAAGAACCCAAAAGCCATTTTCATCGCAAAAACCTCTTTCAAATAACCATCAAAAATCTACGAACCGTTTTCTTCAGCTAAAAGCGGAGATAGCATTTTTACAGGCGATATAACAGGTGCTCGAAATGCACGTGAAATCTTGGCGTTTCCTGTTCGCCTTGTAAATCTGGTTACCATTCCATTTCTGGCACCTAAGCCGGAGTGCATAGCGCCTTGTAGGTAGTAAGGGATGTACCGATCCACAGAAATAATATAGAATAAAATTCTAGATATATTTCCGACTCTTATTTTCTTATAGTGAGTTGATTTATCTTTATATGACTATTTTTTGTAGGATCTTCATTGAAATCTGTTCAGATCGCGACTTAACTTTGTCGAATAAAGCTTTAATTTCGAGTTTTCGTTTTCCGTACCTATATTATTTATTGTCTCCCAAAGTTCGGCCAAAATCAGGGTCGAAATACGAAAGGTTAGAAGCTTGTATTTTTTAAATGTTTACTTTTTTTACGGTTTATGGTATACAAACATAGATTATGACGAGATAAATTGATATCATCCTTAGTTTTGGATGGTCAACGTCAAACAGTGTCGTAGTTACCCTTTCTACGGTTGCATGAAAATATGAGCGGCTAGTGTAACCTCAAGACGGCAAACCGAACTCGAAGCTTAAATTTGCACTCGAGTATTACCAAGTATCTTACACTGCAAGTGTCGAACCCGCCCTAACACTGCGCTTACACCTCAGGGTAGATGACGAAACCCTGTCCCTCTAGATCAGTGGTTCCCAACCTCTTTACGTCAAGGGTTACTTGACAACTTTTTGTTTTTTCACGGACCACTAACTATTTCGAAATGAATATTACAAGCAAACAAATTACAAGCCGTAGCCGTAGAGAGCGGTGTCGCCGTCGAGCACCGTATTCATAAACTTAAAAGGCTCGCTTTGCTCGCCGCGCCGGTAGAGTTTTTTTTAGCGGGGTGGTGGGGAAGAAGATTTGAAAATGGGGGTCTAAAAACCTGTATCGTGGGCGGCCTATAAGTTAATTGAGTGTTTATTAGTAACTGATTACAAAACCGTGAATATTTTTTTTTTACGTAGCTGGTTACGAATCAGTTAGTTACCAAAGTGGCTGAAGGGAAATCAAGCAGTAAATAGGTACTTTCCATTTTTTTTTTGGTGAAATAACCTATTGTAAATAGAAAAACTGACATGCATATAATTCAAACAAATTTATGCAAAATTACTTGACGAGAAACACCTTACTTCTGTAGCTTAACAATGCGTTAATTGTCAGTGTGTATTTTTTTTTAATAAATATTTTAATTTCATTTTATTTCATTAGAGTCTAAAGAGGTTCTTACAAGGATTCATAATAATTCTAGCCCGCGATCAACCCTGACCTCTCTAGAAGCAAAAGTCCTTTACATCCAAGTGTAGAACTACTAAAATCTCACCTCGGTAATCGAACCCGCACCCCGGCTGCCTGGTTCCGCCATTAGGGTAGAAGTCAATGTGTCCTAAAGGCGACGCAAATCCAAGGTACCCTCCACATGTGTGTATTACTTCCACATGTCTTGCGTCGTGCTTGTCCAGACGTGCGTCAATGTTTCCAAGGGTGAAGAGAGGCAGGGCTGGATCTAGACCTGTAAGCAAAAATCTAACCCCTTAACCTTAACCTCAACAGCCTGTATTGGTCCATTGCTGGACGCAGGTCTCCTGTTAAGCGCCTTATTGGCGTTTATCTCAGAAGGGTAATATATAGCGCCCCCTGCAGAACAATTATACCACCAAACTGCGATCCCCAACCCGCGTGTCAGCGTGGGGATTATGGGCATTACCCTCCTGAGATAAACGCCAATAAGACAGACCAAATAAGGTGTCTAGATCTCGGGAACCCCGCATTACTAATTCTTTGGTTCCTTGGTAGGGGTTTTTTCATAAGTGGTGTAGTTTTCTTTTAAATATTCAAAAACATCATTTTTGTGACAAAATGGCTTTCCACAAACTTTAAACGAGTGGCCCAGTGGCAAGTTGTCTGTCATTATAGTCATTTCAGAATTTCGAATTGTCTGTAGTTAAATAAAATGCACTTTCTGTCTGAATAATGGCCACGTAGATTAATTGCCATTACATACTTTACTGCCATGCTTATGCAAACCTTACGAGTTACAGTTGCATTTGCAAATTGTTATGGCGGCGAGGGCAGTGCGTCTCTGATCTGCGACAATCTTTATTCCTATGTACCTAGATACAATTTTGGAAAAATTTGCAATCAAAGTTTATGAGTAAATAGGTACCTAATTAATTAAATTAACTAAACATAGCTCCAACCTACATAAATCAACGTAATCGCGTCGGCATTCGTTATGTGGTTAATCAAGTCCCCTATTCTCATAGTAATGAATTCCATTCCATGTTAGCATCGTGTTAGATCTCATTAATCGAAGCCATATTGACAAATTCGGTATGCTGCGGCTTACTACCGCATTGCACTTGAACTGTATATACACACTTATTATAATAACTACAGGATGGACCAAAACATACCCACCACCAGGGCAGCTACACTTTCTTTTTATACCTTCCTAGTATAAATCGGGCGCGGAGATAAAAATTTGGACTAAAAATAGTATTTGATCAAAGAAATCTAAGCAGGACTGCATGAAAGAGGCTATAATGTTCAATCCCAGTCTTTATAGGTATACGCTACAAAGAAAGGGTAGCAAGTAAATAAAGTAGGTACCTAGTCATGACTACGAGATATGTATTTGTATCTTGGGCATGGAAGAACAAAGGCTAGGTACCTACTTTATTTACTTGCTACCCTTTCTTTGTAGCCTATAAACCTATAATATATAACCTATAAAGACTGGGATTGAACATTATAGCCTCTTTCATGCAGTCCTGCTTAGATTTCTTTGATCAAATACTATTTTTAGTCCAAATTTTTATCTCCGCGCCCGATTTATACTAGGAAGGTATAAAAAGAAAGTGTAGCTGCCCTGGTGGTGGGTATGTTTTGGTCCACACTGTAGTTATTATAATAAGTGTGTATGATACAGTTCAAGTGCAATGCGGTAGTAAGCCGCAGCATACCGAATTTGTCAATATGGCTTCGATTAATGAGATCTAACACGGAATGGAATTCATTACTATGAGAATAGAGGACTTGATTAACCACATTACGAATGCCGACGCGATTACGTTGATTTATGTAGGTTGGAGCTATGTTTGGTTAATTTAATTAATTAGGTACCTATTTACTCATAAACTTTGATTGCAAATTTTTCCAAAATTGTATCTAGCCATTAGAATTTGCTCAGCCATATAATATATCGATATAGTTATATAGTCGCAGTAGAAAAAATCATGAATAACGGAATAAAGTGTACATGAAGGTCCAAAAAGATCCATCAATGGATCTTTGCTATGGATTTTAGTGGACTTGAACTTGACTGGGAAAACACCAGATGGACATAATTAAATGATTATTTATCGGGTATTTATCGCGTACCTTTGTTTTTATTTCCCCTACGTTTCTACCGCATTACAGCGATCGTGGTCACGGGGCGACTGAATGTAATTGGAGTTGGTAGAAACGTAGGGGAAATAAAAACAAAGGTACGCGATAAATACCCGATAAATAATCATTTAATTATGTTAACAAATCGCGAAACCAGATAGACAGTTAAAAACCTTCTCGTCTCGTCATGGAAATGTACTTTTATTTTGATATTTGGAAATAAATGTCCTTGGTATCGTGTGTATCCGAATTTTTATTTCGATATTTGGAAATAAATGTCCTTGGTATTGTGTTCGTACGAATTTTTCCCCTCAAATTAATAGGGATTATTAGAGTTCAAAGGTAACATTTATTTTTGATGACAGTTTTTCCCGCTGAAAATATTTCAGAATTTCAAAATATTTTACTCATTGCTCCCGCGTTTGGCTTGGAAGCCAATTTATTAAATCACTTTATGAACGTTGAATATGCTGCACCAATTAATCTACGTGGCCATGGCGTTGAGGCAGGGAGTGCATTTTATTTAACTACAGACAATTCGAAATTCTGAAATGATGAGCAATACCTACACCTCGAAAGCTTTGTTCATTACCCACATTGCCCCGGTAAAATATTTACTGCTGATTTCGGAGAAGTGAGTAGGTTAGGTAGATCAACGTCGCTTTTCATAGAATCACGTTTTTTAATATTTAAAAATAAAAAGTAATGTAGGTATGATGCCAATTATAATATGTCACGCCTCGACCAGCTTTGGTCTAAGCAAAGCGTGGCTCGAGAGCTGGTGAGTAGGATCTGACACATCGGAGTTTAAAATTTTGTAATCTGTAAATTCGATAATGCATATAGCGTCTCAGTGAAGAGTGTGGCAATAACCATTGATTAATTAAAAAGGGAAGCTAGGTTACGTTCTCCCAGCGCTTACTCAAAAATTGGCATGTGTTACAACTACACGCAAACACATACGCTCACAGTTATATGTATTTCCAGTCCTGTGCAATACAAAGAAGAACAAAGACGGAAAGACGTATCTAAGACCGAAGTAAGACCGAGACAACAATATTTCACGCGAATCACGAACGCCCGTGCCGCCGATCCGACGGTGACTGAGGTGGGAGCACACAATTTTACACAATATGAGGTTGCCATTTTCGAGAAACTAGTACCTCATCTTTCCTTTTTAATAAATCAATGGTAATAACGTTCGTAGTGAGCTCGTTCACTTGAGTGAATTCGAACTTTTACGAGTAATTATTGAGTCTGCACTGCAGCATTGCCATACAGCGCGCGGGGCAATGAAGCCAGCATTGAGAACAGTTACCATTGAATGAGTTACACATCCTGGATCCATATAAATACCAATGTCAAGAATCTGTGAAATAATAGGTACATTGCAAATAATTTGCATAGTAAACTCGCGATGCATTACTTCCGCGCGGAAGTGCAGCGATCCGTGCCATCACAGGGCGGGTCGGCCTGCCACTGAAAAGGTAGGTAAGGTAAGTATGAAAACGAGACCGGATCAGACTAATTTCTCACCAGTGATCGTATCAATTGGTCCTTGCTTGACGTAAGCACCTGCGATCCCAACAACATGCGCCCCTAAGCTGTGGCCAATAAGATGCACGTCATCCATCGACACTCCTTCTCCAATGAGGAAGTTCAGGAACTCCGTGAGGATCCGACCCACTGACGCTACATTGTAACTCGCCAGGATGTAGTTGACCATTGCGGCTCTGCCCCAGTCCACTACGATGATGTTGATGTCACTTACATTGAGGTATGCTGAAACGAAAATCATCATGGAGTTTTCGACTTCGAGTTCGTTTTCGAGTAGTCGACGGCTGCCGTCGACTGTTTGATTCCATCTAGTATCTATTATTATGAGCAATGTTGTGCCCAGTGTTGGGCGGTTTTTTTAACCCTGAAAAGGTGAGGGTGCGATGCGGGTGAGGGTGGGGGGGTGTTTGCCTACTGGGGGCAAATATGTAAATAAGCCACTGGCTGTCGCCTGCAGTCCGTGTATAAGAGCGCTTATTGCGCCCTTTCCATGGTTCCATGTATACCAGGACGAATGAAAATCACGAGTGAACACTGTCAAAACCAAAAAATGCGATTTGCCATTGCAGTATTGATATTTCCACCTTCTTTACTCTTTTTTTACAAACAACATAAAGGATTCCAGAACCGAATTACTTTATTTGTATTTTGTACTCACTGGGTCATGTTCTAAGCATATCTTATGTTTTACGATAACGGTGTCATCTATGGTGTAGGTAGATTCTTCGTCAAAAGATTCCTTTGATTCAGAAGATTCTTTTGATACAAAATAATCCTTAAAAAACTCTACAACTAAATTATAGTTTGTTTATCATAGTTGTAGTTGGGATATGATGAAACTATAAGTACCTGTCTAACTCTGAGTATAAGTAAGTATACTTTTTACCGGAGAGATTCGACATGCGGACATATTTGTCCTCTCCAGTACTCTCCGCTACTCACCAGAGCCCGTCAGTCGCATGAGCATAATGTGACGGCCGCACTGAAAGATGGTTAATTGGATGGTATCTTTTTAGGTAGAATTAATGTATGAAAATGAACGGGAACGACCACACTGCAATCTAGTTAGTATCTCTTCAGCACGAAACTTTTTTAGCCCAGGTGCAGTAAAGGGTTGTCTGTTCTCAAGATTGTACGTCGACAGTCGCCTCGATGCGGCGTGTTCCAGTCATTAAACTACGCACCTACCTATCTACCATCGAATCATCTATCAAAGCAACCATCATAGCAACCCCAAGGGCTCTATATACACAGCTGCACACCTCATTTACAATCACGTCGACTGCAGGCGACGTTTTGACGAATAATTGACAAAGTTTTTCTCATTGCTTTGTAAAAGTGGAGTGTAAAAAAGTGTTCATCTTTTTCTCTATTCACTAATATTTCTTGAACTCACTGTAAACGTGTTATTCTTTTTGTTGACTGCAGTTAGAGACTGCCGTCGTCGACGGGTGTAGTTGGCAAACTAAAGTCCGTGTATGTAAATCCATAATATGAGCCCTAAGCAAGACCTATGCTCGCCAAGACTCGACAAACATGGTTGGATGCATGTTGGATGAGCAACTCATAAAGTACAGTCCCCGTGCTCTCGTCCTGTGGTCTTTTGTGTTCACTATGTACGAGTATACTTTATTACTAATAAGCATAAATGTAATAAATAACGTATACTCGCATAATCAATATTAAATTTGCCGACTATTTGGCACCGATGCTTACCTTCTTTGATCGATTCCGGCATGGGTCCAAAACCGTTGTTTAGCCATCCGTGAGTCAACACTTTCACTTTCCTGCTGAAATCAAAGTTGGATTCTCGAAGCGATGCCGAATCGTTTATTCTCAATTCCTGTGGGTCGTAAGGGTTTCGTCTGAAACAAATAAATTCCTATTTTATTTTAAGAGATAAAAATAGGCACTTAGCTATAACAGCCAACACAATTTTAGCAAATTATAAGCCGTTTTTCTCAGACTTCAGACGTTTAGCGCTGATTATTCAAAAAGCTCACTTTTTGCGAAAATTACGAGTTTAAGCCGGCGGCGAACGCGTTGTTCTATGGTTATTTTAAGCCTATCCATTCGAGGTGGTGTTTTTTATAAGAAATATAAGGAAAAAATTAGTAATAATTTCGCGAAAAAACCTTCTGCGATAAAATCTAACAAATTATTATTGTAGATTTATACAAAATGAAAGAACATTTTTATTTAATTGAATTAACTCTTGAACGTATTAGAAATGAAATGACGCAAGAATTGTGATGGATCAAATAAAAATTATCGACAGTTGTTTTATTATTTGATATGTTTGATACTATTTTATTACAATTTAGTTGATACTCTGTTTTATTAAATAATAATATTACAATAACATATGAGTCACCTTTTATTTTCTCATGATATGATACAATCTACTATCATATCCACATGGAAACGGATTTAATCGATAAAAAATCGCCTGTGTAATTGTAATCCTGGAATCAATCTAGGAATGTATGCAACATTTCAACCCGAACCGTTCAGTAGTTTTCGCGTAAAGTGAAAAGGTAACAAAGTCAAAGTCAAATCGTTTATTTCTTTAGACTTACAAAATAAGTACTTAGACAAGTCAAATTTTTACTATATAAACAGCTTGATAAATAGTTATTACTATCAAACAAGAAATAAGATGCAATTGACTTTAATTCACTTCAATTTTTTGTCCACTAGCGGAAGAAGTGAAAAAGAAACCACTAGCAAGTTTATCGCTTATCAACTAATACAATCTTAGGATAACTAACTGGTCTTACATACTATTGTCTGTGCGGAACTGGGCGACATCCGGCCAAGCATTAACATCATTGACGTAGTCATCTACGGAGTAATATGCTTTCTTGATAAGATTTCGTTTTATGTACAGTTTAAATTTACGAATAGGGAGCTCAGTTGCTTCAGATGGAAGCTTATTATAGAATCTTACGCAATTGCCCACAACAAACATCCACCCATCTAAACTATCATCATCATCATCATCATTATCCTATCCTAGCCTATGCTAGTCCACTGCTGGACATAGGCTTTCCCTAATGAGCGCCATTGCACCCTATCTTCAGCTTGACGCATCCAGCATCTGCCTGCAGTCTTTCGCAGATCCTCATCCCAGCTGGCCGGAGAGCGTGCTACACTACGTTTACCGAGTCGCGGTCTCCACTCAAGAACTCGTTTACCCCAGCGGTTGTCGGTTCTTCCTGAGATATGGCTGGCCCACTGCCAATTCAGTTTGCTAATTCTTTGAGATGTGTACTTTGTAGTAGTACTTTGGTTCTCTGTCGTATGTATTCGTTACGAATCCTATCCTTCAGAGAGACTCCGAGCATAGCTCTTTCCATAGCTCGCTGAGCGACTTTGAACTGATGGGCCAGCCCTATAGTGAGTATCCACGTCTCAGTAGCCGTAGGTCATGACATCATGTCCAAACTTTGGCTTTTTTAATATTAGTTTGATAGAATCACGCTGAAAACGAGACGAACACGGCGTTTACCGTTTTGAGCGAAAAAAACGAATCCGTTCCCGCAATGAATATTTGCTGCCAGCCAATTTCAAAAAATATCCAATTTAAGTTGTTTTATTCAAAACGGGTTCATTGTTCAATACCCTGTAGTACTGCAGTACTGTCACGTTCGAAATAGCAGTGTTACGAAATATTTTTTTGTCTTTTCGACCATTCACTGAACCAGAAGAACTGCTAATAATTAATTTTGTATAAATCGACTTCAATTTCTACAGTTTTTTTATGAATTTTCATGGATCCCATTGTCAGAACTGAACAAAATTAAAATGGGACCACACGGGAAGCACCAGTTTTCATACTTATAAAAAAAGAATCATGCAAATCGTCCAGTCAAAAGTTCCGAGGTAACAAAAATTAAAAATAAAAAAAAGATACAGACGAATTGAGAACCTCCTCCATTTTTTGAAGTAGGTTAAAAAGCTTGCAGCCTTAGACTCGATAGAACGAAGAGCCTTCATACTCATTGACGAGCAGCATCTTGCAGGGACTAAGGTTCAAAGTCTCGAACACTGCCGCAAGGTGGCTTGTCTCTCGATCTTTCAAAGGGACATTTCGGTGAATGCTCACTTACAGGACATGACCTGATCTCACCATCCCACTTTCACTCCAGGACAAGCGTACACGTACAGCAAAATACCATCCATACTTGGTGGATGTACCCTCCACTCGCACTAAGCGGTTTTCTCCATCTTTATTATTCGCACCGCAAAGGAATGTAACTCGCTCCCTGCCTCTGTTTTTCCGGCCAATTACAACCTGGGTCTCTTCAAGACAAGGGTGAATAGGTATCTTCTAGATTTGAGACCTTCGTGATACACCGTCTGCTGCATCTTCGCTTTCCATCAAGTGAGATTGCGGTCAAACGAAAGTCTATTGCATGTAAATAATAATTATAATAATAATTACTGCAATCCTGAGTTAAGACGAAGAGTACATTTATGCACAAAGATAACACCTTCTCTACTTTTCACACGTGATTAAAAGTTAGAGTTTTAAAAATACAGGCACAAGAATAAATAAAATTTTGTGTATTCTTATGATACAGGATGGATTTTTTGGACGGGGCATTTTTTGTAAGGAGAGGTAGGTAGGTACCTTAGTTATAATAGTATTGTATTGTAGTATGTGGTGTAGCTCAGGAATATGGTCTTAGGGCTCGTTTACACGGACTGTACGTCTCAAATACACGGACGGAGTTGCCGACTGCAAGGCTCAACTGTCGGTGATTGATGCCGACTGGCAGTCGGCTGCAGGCGACCGACGCGGCGGCAGCCGACGACTGCCGTCGCCTGCTGTCGACGGGCAAATTGCCGTCCGTGTATTTGACACGTGCAGTCCGTGTAAATAAGACCTTAGGAGACGATCCAGAATTTTTGAGATTTTTTTATCAGCATTCACAGATTTTCAAAATGTGCAGGACATTGATATAGAAGTATATGGATAGATTGTATGTGTAACCGGTGAGCAAGACCGAGTATACGAGTGGGCGGGGTTAAAGGTGTTGCCATGCTATTTTCTTTCCCTGATTTTAGGTTCATTATTTCACGTCTGATTGGATTAGATTTGCTATTTTCCTGTTCATCAATTTGGAGATACATCTTCAGAACAGGCTATTCCACCAAACCTTTGTAAGTACCTTTCTACACTGGTCACGGGGTATAATAATAGGTCCATAGTTTTTGTCACAGCCTTTATGTACAAATTAGACCTAATGATTTTGTTTTTTCTAGAAGTCAACAAGTTTGATTTTATATTCATCCTGGAGATCAACCCTTGTCAGCTCGAAGCTATAGGGAAGCAACCCTTAGCTTCTACTTAGCTCATAGCTACCTCTAGCTCATCTCAGCTTACATTAGGTACTTACTGTTCAGTAAACTGCCTCAACACCTACAACCTCCTGCATCGCAGACAAACTTTCGCCCGCTGCGCCACAGAGGTCGGTAAAACATTTAATTTAGGTAAGCATAAAATTAAAACAACTTTTAGTGAGGTGGGTATATTTTTTTATTATAGTGTAGGCAATAATTACAAAATACGAGTAGAAATAAGTTTTAGAATACAGAAAAACAATGTAGTTATAACAATAATATTTATGTAAGTAATTAAATTTTAACAGCAGACTTCAAAATCACATTTTTGCAAATTAACTAGTTCTCCGAACAATAGAACTCGCGAACATTAACTTTTTAACCGACTTTAAATAAAGGAGGAGGTTCTGAATTCAAATGTATTTTTTTTATCTTAGTTACCTCAGAACTTTTGTCTGGGTGCTCCGATTTTCATGATTATTTTTTTATATTAAAGTTGGTGCTTCTTGTGTGGTTCCATTTTAATCTGGTCCAATTGTGACAGTGGGATCCATATTTGAAGTCTGTTTATAGTTTTTTGTACAAACAAAATCTATTATTTAACAATTACGAAATCAGACAATTATTGTATTTAACACAAAGTTTATGCCAAACATTCTGATCAGATTTTTACCTATTTTTTACGAGAATAATGTTTTTTTTTTTACTTTTCGATAACAATAAAAATGCAGACGTTTAAAATCTCGTGTACAGATTCCACGATTTTATATATATTTTTATCTATTTTATTTTATTTTATCAACATATTATTCTAAAGACCCCATTTTTGCTTTATTTGGGGGAAGTACGCCTTTAATTAAAAAACCCCGACGTTAAAAAAAATCTATAGAATTTTGGAATCTGTACACGAGATTTCGTAACGATCGGTTGTAAAATACGACCTGAAGAGGAGTGCGGACAAACCGACAAAGATAAAAAATGCCTAATTGAAACAAAGACATTTGTTCACTAGCGTTCACTCAATTAAATCTTGAACTTTGGATATTTCTAAGATAACTTATAGGTAAAACGAAATTTATTGGTACTTTTGAAATTATACTTCAGGTGAAATGAGCAGACAACAAAATGTAATGTCACTTTACACTAAACAATAATATTACCTACATCCCGAAATACTTATTAAAACATTTTATTATATTAGTAGCATTATAATAGTAAAAAAGTGCGATCAATCGATTGACGATTTTTTAAATTGGTGCTTACGCCTTTTCAAAAATGTATGCTTTGTCCCGCTCCTATGAAGGCAAAATCCTTTGATTTTGCCGGCTACAAATTTGGATGACGCCTTCGGTTCGCATCCTTTGCGACCGGTGGCTTCTATCCAAAGCAACCGGACAATGTTGTTTTAAATAAAAACATTTTACAATACGCATCAGCTCATTGTGTAAATTCGATTTTATTTAATTCCTGCACAAAAGATAAACAAACCCGCAGCACTAACATCTCAAATTAACTTTCTTGACGACGGTTGACGTTGACGATTTTTAAACAATGAAAAGTACTTGCTGATTTGAGATTTTTCTAAATGTATTGAGCTTGACTCCAAGCATGTGATCATCATCATTTTGATTTGTTGTTGGGATCTGTTGACATAATTTGCAGCTACATGACAAAAATATTTCAATGCACTATTGGGGAATTTTATTTTCGAGTGCAGGCAACCCTAAATTTTCGTAATTTTAGGTTATAATAATGAAAATTCACCTAAAACATAGTTTTTGAGCCATGTCTGTATGTAAAAGCGAAGAAATTGTAATTTTATAACCTTTAGATAGTCAAAAGAACTTGTACTTACGAGTGGAATGATAATGTTCGGCACTTTTGCCTCACCGTTACTTTTACATCCAAAAACACTACACCGAGCCATCATTGTGTTTCACTTAAAGGTGTAGTTCCTTTTTAAAGCCTTAAAAAGTTCACAACCACAATATTTTGCGAAGTCCGTTGGCATAGAATGAAAAAAAACAACTATGGTCGATCACTACGCAAATTTGTTTAGCTCATCTAGTAGCTAAATATTGCAAAAATCCGGGTATGCGGTTGAGACACATAACCAATCGTTCTATCTCATTTCTTCATAAGCTTAAATCATAAGTCGTTCTCGCTTTAGTGCGAGTGAGATGGCATTCGTCAGCGTTCTATAGGTTTCTCCTTCTACGGTGCAGGATTCGTTTTTGGCGATAGGTATCTGACTTTTTGTACCTAACTTACTCTAACCTCAGTTGGTCCGATATTTTTTTTTATCTGTTTAAAGAAACGGATTGATGTCAAAAGAGATTTCATGTAAGATGCCATTTTTTTGCTAACAGTAGATTTGTTTCTTATTGCCATTTAGCATTTAGTGCCATCTATAAAATGGGTCCCAGAGAATCCTTACGTGATAAATTCTAAGAAATAAATATTATGTCAGTAGGTACGAAGCCAATATATTTATGAAAACTTGTTGTATTCATAAAAGGTACTCATAAAAATATCAAGTTTCCCAAAAAAATGCGATATACATCATTTACATACCAGAAATAAACATAAACTCGCTGTAGCTGTACCCACAACTAGGCTTCATAAAACTAAATGTATCTTTGGCCTCGGTCTCGAATTTAGGGGGCAGCGGGGCGGCGGCGGCGGCGGCGCGGGAGCGGCAGGATCTTATGCGTATCGTCAAATGGACCGGGTCTCGAAAACAGCGGCGCGGGAGCGGCGCGGGGGCGGGCAACGAGCGGTGCACTCCAGTCGAGCGGTGACCGTCCCGCGTTGCGCGTCTGCATTGTAGTATAGTGTTGTACTTTTTTTTTTTTTTGTGACGTATCAAAATGTCCTCGGACGTGCAAGAGCAAATTATTTCGGCAATCTTTGAGAGGAGACCCATATGGAACAGCATGCGCTTGGGTAAGTAAAACAACAATTTCGTTGTTTTACTTACCCAAGCGTTATGTATAATTTTTCTGCTGGAGATTATACCTCTAAAACTTTTTGGATTAATTCCAGACTCTAAATCACTCTTGATAGTTTCTAGAATATAGTCAAAAGTTTCTACACTGATTCTGGTGTAGTCGTAGAATTTATCGGGATTTTGTCTCTGTTCTTCATAATTTCGATAAAACTCGCCATTTATTTTCCTTGCCCTATAGTAGGGATCCACTTCTTCTTTTGCCCACACTAAATCGAGCGTTAGGAATACATTTGAATCAAAAAGATGTTGTCGCCGATTTTCAGACATTTCGTTTGCGAATGTCGACAACACAACCACGAACACAACACTACACCGCTACAGTGCCGCGCGATCTGCCCGCTGGTTTCGAGACGAGAACAGGTATGCGTTGCCCGCCCCTCTCCCGCGCCGCCGCCGCCGCCGCCCCGCTGCCCGCAAAATTCGAGACCGAGGCCTTAAAGGGCAATGTATACGCTTCTACAACAAAACCCCTACTGAGCTGCAATAATTATCAGTAAATAAATTCAAACAAACTGTAAAAACTTGACTATGCAAAAAGGCTTAGGTACTATAAAATATCAGATTATATAGAGGATAAATTAATTAAAAATAATGTTGAATTGATAATGGGGATGCAAATTTGTTAAATAACATCAGTAGTCTCATAATACCATTTTAAACCAATAACAAAAATCAAAAGTGAAATCTATACTAACGACAACCAAAACCGATGTTGGAAGATCAACCGTACCTACTCAAATTTTCGTCATGGACTGTACAAAATTTAAAAAAAAATGCTGGATAATTCACGCAGCATTATTTAGCCCCAAGCTAAGCAGAGCTTGTGTTATAGGTAATAAATAAGATAACTGATAAAGGTACCTACCTAATTAATGTAATACACTACAAAGTTAGTTATAGAAAGTAAGATAAGATATAGAAAGTTAGATAAGACATAGAAAGCATCCAGAACACTCTGAACAAATATCTGCAGATCTTAAAACATTTCTTCCGAGGCGGGAACGGAAACCCACAACCGCTGCACCACAGATTTTTATCATATAGAGATATTTCTAATAATTTCCTAAACAAACAGGCTTGACCATTACCGTTATTGGAAAGTTAAATTCTATTGAAACCTAAACGTTTAGATACTGCTACCAGGCACTTTCACGCTAGTAAATGAACATAAGGACAAAGTAACTTAGGTACCTACCAACCTGCTAATGAACTAAGCAAACCAAAGTAGATTGTTCGAATGGATGAGAGGACTTTACTCGTAACCTAGACAAAAGCAATACAATACTCAGTAAAAGAAAGCAGCTTCATTAATCTTACTTTCGCTCGAAAACAGTGAATTTGCTACTTGTGAATTTGTTCATTATAGAACTTTTTGAAAAAATTACCTACCTACCTAATTTGAATTCAGAATAATACAAACTCCATAGAAAATAAAAATATGGTTTGAAAAAAGTTTCTAGCATTTTTTAATGCAACCTTGGACCTTCATTGTATTTTGACCAAAATGGGTCTTTGATATTCGACCTTCTATAAATTACAAAATATTTTAAAAAGTAAAAAGTAGTAAGTATCTTGTTAGTCTCCAGGGCCAATGTTTTTGTTTCGTGCCTTTTAAAGCCCTCGCTACCTTAGCAGTTCACTTATGACTACTTTAGAGCCACGGTCTAAGCGTCCATTTAACATTGGCATTTTTGCCATTAATGAACTAATGAAAAGGTAATAAACGATCACATCCACAAGGATGTAATCGACGACTAAAAGACAACAACGCACGATGTCTACGGGCGTAGACCCTTATTTATAGCGCGCGCGGATTACAATAATAGTGACCATAATAATGTCGGTCTTTTATAAGAATACTTACAACACTATAATACCTATAGATAGTAAGTGCACACTTTTCTAGGCAATGCTTTGTCTACATGAGTCCACGCGCGCTATAAACAAGTGTCTACGCCCGTAGAGACATCGTGCGTTGCTGTCTTTCAAGTCCTCGTTAAGTCGCATTTTTTCTAAAGAGGACCTTACCATAGTTTTTTATAAGAGAAAGAACAATACCTATTCGCATTTTTATAGTAAGCCCTTCGTCTACAAAGCTCTACGCCGCCGCCGTAAACAGAGCGCGTTGGTGTTTTTTTACCCGACTCCGTTTGTGTTAATAATTGATTTTTCTTAATAACTTTAAACTAACTTCAATTGTATGGATCCCATTGTCAGAATTGGACCAAATTAGCTTTCGCATAAAAAATAATCATGAAAATCGGACCACCCAGTAAAAAGTTCTGAGGTAACAAACCTTTAAAAAAACCTCCTCCTTTTTTTGAAGCGAAAATAGCGAAGATTAGGAACTCGCTCGCATAGTGTAACAGGCAGGACATCCTTGGTAAGGAGGATGGTGTCCGTACGCTTGAGACAAAAAAAAAACTTTACGATGTCTACGCTGCGATAAAACGCATCTGTACAGTCGAGGTAGAAACTATCTGAGCTGCTGAACTTTCATCGTATAAGAACGACCCATTTTGAGACGTAACTTTTCTTAGAAAAAAACACGCTAGGTACGTAAAGAGAACTAATCGACGATCGAATCGACGATCGAATCGACGTACCGTCGAGGTAGAGACATCGAAGTTTTGAACGCCAACCAACTATTGTTTTTCGAACATGAGTACGAAGCTCTTCAAGGTAGGTAGAGACATTGAGGTATTAAACATCAAGCTATTGTTTTTTTGCTTCTCGAACTTGAGTATGAAACCCGTCTTTCGTAAATATTAAGGCCTTAGATATGTACCTGACCAGCAGAACTCAAGAACTCTTTATAAACCTTACCTGGTAAATAGCCTGAACTCTACATCAGACTCATAGACCCAGCCCCACCCCCATTGCCTGGTCTCGTTGACCGAAGGTGCTGGCGCGTGCTGCTGTACGCTGGCCAGCCAGACCGGGTCGTATGGTGCCGGTGCGTCCCATTGCACTGCCGACACGGCTGTAAAACAATATAATTGCAATCTTCATAATAATTAGAACCAATTCAAAATATTCGAATTTCTAATTGTTTCTTATTTAAAACTCTGCCAGTCATTCTGAAATGGTACCATAGAGCTTAGGACCTTTTTTTATGTTGTCCATAAAAGGGAAGAAGGATGTTGATTGTTATCTCTATTTTAGCATTCAATGTAAGTTTACTGCCGTGCCGGCCCGCGCCGTCTGCTGTGAAAGTGCGAACAAGCAATTAATATTCATTGTTTGATTTAGGGACAGCCTGTTGATATTGCCTTTGATTAATTTATACATCATAACTGCGAAGCAAACTGTAACTTTGTGATTTAGTTAGATAAAGGAACAGTGCATACCTAGGCACGAAAGATTTAAAATCATCATCCGCCTGCATGTAGTGTGAAAGTCACACTGTGAACGTTGTTGGCAGTTTAAACATAAATCAATGGTTTAAACTCGTTTTTTCTGTATCTTACTTAATGTGCAATAACGAGTATTTGTATTGTATTGTAGACTAAGTAGTGACTGCTGGGAAAAAACCACCCCTATTGCCACCTCCGAGTACCACCAGAGTGGTTTTTTTAATGGACAATAGACCTACGCTTAACCGCAATCTCATCTGATGCAAAGCGAGATGTGGCCTATTGTGTTTCACAGGTCTAGAAGACACCGAAGAGACCCAGGTTGTACCTGATTAGCCGAAAAAACAGAATCAGGGAGCGAGGATTTATACTCTCGATAACCACAGTGGTGTCGGTGATGGTTATTGGGGATATAAGGTTTTGTCTGAAATAAGTGTATCTATGAGATTAGTACTTACGTTACGTATCTCTTGCCAAACGCGTGTAAAGCTGCGTGCAGAAGTGAAAATATACCTACATAGGTACAAAGATTTAAATCGTTGTATAGGCCCTTTCCTTTATGAGACCGCGCCGTGTTTGTGGCCAAACGAAGTGAGTGAGCTCACTCATTTGGAAACAGTGAATTGTGTGTATTTGTGGTGTGCTTGTTTACAAAAGTTCGCGTAATGTGATTGCACCCATAACAGTTAGGTTTATTGACAAAAACACTAATTTTATCTACTCATAATGTGCGGGCTTATTGTTATTCGTACATAACGATTTAAATCTTTGCCTACATAACTAAATTAGTTACGAACCTGTGCAAATGGCAAGCAGCAAATAAATCATGCCAGTTCCGTTCCCAGGGTGCAAACACACAGACAGTGACCGAAACAAACTTTCCACACATCCACTAGAACTTTGTTAGACTCTAAACGGGTTAGACCGCTCATTTTGAAGCTAAATCTAATGAAAGACCGTTGGCGAAGCCTTCTGCATTTTCACTGTTCGCGCGACACCGAGCTTGAATTTGAAATTAGGTAGAGTAACGGGGGTACCTACATTACGATTCATGGTACGTCCTGAGTCCTGACTACCGATCCCAGTAATCAGATGCTTCCGTACATTCCGTATGTCACGTGTTGCGGTAAATAGAAAATAATTTAATCACGACCCCGATTGACGACCTCTGTAGCGCGGTGGGCGAAGGTCCGCCTGTGACGCAAGAGCTTGTTCTATTCCGCCTCGGGACAAATGTGTGTACGATACGAACGATCTGGAGACATTTGTTCAAGCGTTCTGGGTGTTTTCTATGTATAATAAAAAATATCTACCAATGTAGTGTATTGTATTATGTTATCTAGTAGTACCCATAACACAAGCTCTGCTTAGTTACCTTGGGGCTAGATGATGCTGTGTGAATTGTCAGAATGATTTATTTATTTATATGCACATTTATCTTATATATCTATCTTATTTTATGTTTCAGAATCAAGGGTAATTTTGTTTTCGTTTTTAATCAAAGATGGTGGTCACGAGGTAATAGGAGCCTACTTATCTCAATTATTTGAGGCTAACATATTAAAATGACTCCTATTAAACATATGGGATTTATAAACGCTCTATTGAGTGATTTCTATTCAGTTCGATTTTAGCGTGAAGAGATAGCACACTGAATATATAAATGAAATTAAATTAAACATCCATCCATCTATCCATATACATACATTTAAACATCCACACTTTCGCATTTATAATATTAGAATAAAGTCGCGTCTCCTTCGTTGGTGGCTTTACTATCTAGCTAGCAGCGCCTCGCGGTTTACCCGCGTAGTTCCCGTTACCGTGGGAATTCCAGGATAAGATATTATACCTAGCGAGTAGATTCGAATTCGATTCGTATTCCATACAAACACACTAACAAACAAACAATAATCTTTATAATATCAGTATAGATTACTCAGTATATTAATAAATAAATAGAGAGTTAATAAATTTATATTAACTTTATAAACTTTATTATTACTTAGTGTTATTTAAGTACCTACCTGTAAATGGCTTATGTATCTAGGTATTAGTTAAGTACTATATGAATGCACCGAGGCATACACCTCAAGGAACACAAATACTCCAAACCCACCTACTTCACGAACTTGTAAACAAAATTAGGTTAACTAAATTAACAACAAGAACTCTAAAAAATAAACACCTCATCCCAAGTTCCGCTCACGAAGCCAAGTTCTACTACTGCTTCTTCCCACAGAGCAACACAACACAATAATTACCTACATCCCTGATTCCAGTTTCAGATCAATAATGGTGAGTACCTATAGTTTTCGGGACATTTTGTCAATGATATTAGAATGAGGTTAAATAATTATTAAATAAGTTGGTAAGATGCACTTTTTAATAAATCAATGGTAAGATGTCATTAAATTTGTGGAAGAACCGAGTGAGGGTAGGTAGGTACCTACGTAAGGTTTTCTTCGGATTGGCTGGAACCAAGAATAATTTTAGTTTACTTTTTTTTTAATGGATTTCTGTGGCATTATCTTCATTAGGTATTATAATGAAAACAAACTTTTTACCATAATTATTATTATGTACCTAGATGTAGTAAACATGTCCTATGCTTTTTCAAGTCTCTAATCTAGTTTTCGCACGGACGAAGAAAATCACCCACCGAGTTTTTTTTAATTTGATATAGACACATCCGATTCGGATGTCCGATTTTCCAGTTGGCCATCTATTATCTAAATATTTAAAAAGCCACACTCAAGAAGTTGAAATTCAAGTTGAAATATTTAAATGTTTGGTAAATAATAATAATAATAATAATAATAAATACCTAATGCTGGACAATTCACACAAATAGATCATTAGGGTTATCGGAACAAGATATAATAGCTACCTACTGCTAGTTCCACTTGACTTTAAATATTCTTATTACGGCTCTCTGTAATGACTAGGCCTGTAGGTATATTTCAAAACTTTGTTTTTATCGTTAAGATTATAACTAAAATTAACACTCTGACCATAGTAGTGGTCTGATTTGAAATGTTTGATTACTGCTTTGTTGGTTGGAGATAGACTGCAGTGAATATTATCTAAACAAGTGGCAGATGATAGAGTTACTCAATGCATATTTATGACTTTCTTCATGAAATTATGGTCAACGAAGTCAGAATTTTTCCTGATATAGGAGTTTAAACTAAGACATGAATTAGTTAGGTAGCTATCGAATTAACTTATGAAAAGTTTCATACTTTTAAGCAAATTTTGTTCTTTTGTTATATTACCTACGTGAGTAATTTAAAGATAATGTTTTGTACCCTAGGTGATCTTTTAGGAGTAGGAAACTTGCAATAGTTTATTTTGTTGTGTAAAAAGTCTTAAATTCAATGGTTTAATATGCCTTTATTTTGGTTTTGTCACCATTTGCACGAGAGGTTCGAAAGCCAAAATTCGAGATTTTTAGTTGCTCAGTACGAGGGAAAAGATTATAGTTGGCAACCTTATTAGAATGTCAAATTGATTGTCAAATAAAACGTCATTAACGTCATACAAAACGAGTGGAGCGGAGCGGATTGAATGGAAATATTCATTTCCTTTTTCTATTTCCATCCACGATTGTTTGCATTTGAAGGTTTCTTCTCTATTTTGTTAGATCAATAAATACTACAAGCTAAAATTTTAATCGTTTAAGAGGAATATCTACATTTGCTCGTGATATTTTGAATATAAGATGGCACTTGTTCAGGATTCAACAAAAATCCTCGAGTTTTTGGAGTTAGTGGGGCGCCTCAAGGTAATATTTTTGTTATATTTCTTGCATAATGCACTTACCTCACGTACCTATCATAAGTTTGATTCATATCTATCGATAATGCACTATTCAATGATAAAATAAAATTCAATAAAAACTAAGTACCTACCAAAATTCATAGGCTTAGTCATACGTTCGTTTCGTACCTACCTAAGATAGGTAGGTATACAAAAATAGTTAGTCCAGGTTCCCGCCTGGACTTATTTCTATTAACTAATATGATTTTTTTCGGGTACTTACCTACTGTAAAAGGCAAGCAAATTTTCTTTGCAATAAGTAATTACTACTTAGTCCAATAACATTTCATCTATGCTTTCACACTAGGTAGGTACTTAATATAATAAAGCCAAACTCAATGTAGCATGTCGGAAACAAAGCACTATACAATTTTATTTAGAATCAAGAATTGTTATTTTATTTTGTACTAGCAGTGCCTTGTGCTTTCACCCGTGTCCTTCCCATTCCTGTGGGAATTCTGGGATAAAGTATGGACTATGTTACTCCCTGGAAAGTAAGCTTTGTAATGATGAACGAATTTATTAAATATGTCTAGTAGTTTTGGAGCCTATTCAATTAAAACAAACATCAAATCTTTCCTCTCTTCAGTTAGTATAGACACACAATAAAGTGTTTTTCATGCAAACATTATAAAATACTTTAAATAAAATTGCTTGTTGGACATAATCATCAACTGGTTTAGATATTATATATTATGTAGGTATGTTTCATATAGATATGTTTTTATACATAGATGTAATTATTTTATTTATCGATACAGCATGAGAAGAGAACGGGCTGGGCGCTGTGTGACATAAATAACTGTGAATCCATCGCCGGGCACATGTACCGCATGGGCATGATGACATTCTTGCTAACGGATGAAAACAACCCTACTAAACTTGACCGCTTCCGTTGCCTCCAGATAGGTATGTTGTTTTTTCATTTTCAGTGACAAATAGGTATAATATACCTATGTTGACTGATATGAGGATGCCTTCAAGGTAGAAGATATCAGTCGAAGCCCTTTGATTGTCATCCATACTAATATTTATCTAAAGTAACTCTTGTTTGTTGTCTGTTACCTTTACACCCCTAAACAGCTAAAGAGATCTGAAATTTGGCTGGGGATAATTATTAATTATAAATATACACACTTTAATTATAGGCCACTTAAAAATTGCATGTGAAGACGTGGGCTGAATCTAGTAGATAATAATGTTGTTATATAAATGTATTATAAATCAGATTGGGTTTTACAAACAAAGGGTTCTTTGATGTAAGTTGGTTAAAAATATTACCCGATTGAATGCTACATGAATACACGATCAATAAAACGACTACTATAGTTTCTAGCATCAGAACTGAAATACAACACCCTTACCACAAGACAAGTGGTTTCACACTATGAGCCTAGCTAGCAGAATCAGACTAGGTTCAATTCTAGGTAATGCTCAAAATTGTATTTATATTCATAGTGTAATATATTATTTTTTTTAAATTCACTACTCCCATGCACGGGAATTGTAATGAAAAACCAAATTTATTTTCTGTGTAAGCTACACAGAAAAAATATTTTTATATACCTCTATAATGGTGTTGATGCAGTTCTAGAATAGCACTTAGATTGAGTATCTATTTAATTAGGCTAAGAGGGCCTTGGTTAGGTACCGTAAAACGGGGTGTCTTTGAGAACCGGGGTGACATTGATGATTACTCAAAATGTATGCTATTTTTTAATTTTCTCCGTAATACGAAACGCAATGAATATTTTTTTTTTGTGTTGGCAAGACTGACATTCGGCGACCATTTCTCAAAGTGTCCGTGCTAGAAGGTGCCTGTGCATGAAGAAAATAATAATTTACTGTTGGTGGGGAAATAAGCAAGAAAATTCGACCTGCAGAACTTCAAATGTACAACCGTATGTATTTAATTTTTATTTATAGTAAATGCACAACGTTATTGTTTGTTTCTTTGTGAATGTAATTATTGCGATGTGATCTAGTTGCGGTCGCCATTTTGATTTTAATGAGTACTTTTGTATACCGGGGCTACATTGATATGCCCTAGGGGCGACATTGATAGCTATCAATCTCGCCCTAGTAATATTAAAATGTTTTATTTATCCAAGTAGTAGTATTCAATCTCGCCCCTAAAACTTTATTTGATTGTTTTTTAAAGTTACATTTCATTTGGCGCTAGAAAAAAAATATGAGCGTAAATTTTTGCGATGCGCGCGAACTACGAAACATTTGATTGACAGTATGATGTTAGGTAGCGTATAAAATGATGTCTTTATTCAATAAATTATGTGCGTGCATAATTAAACACCATTTTTTTAAACGAAAATATTATTTTTTTCCAGTTTCATCAATGTATCATGGTTAGAACTTATAAGAAGACTGCAGGGACCCGAAATGCTTCTATACAACTTCAAATTCCATTTGGGACATTGTACAATAAATATAAAGGCATGCGTATGAAGCTATTGCTCTGTTTAAATGATTAAGACTGATTACCGATTAGCAAAATATGCTGAGGTAGGTAGGTAAACCTACCTATATGCTTTTTGAAATATTTTTTGTTGTAAGTTTTGAAGCTAGTGTTTAATGTTAGTAAGCTTGTTGCTCTGTTTTTACTGATTTGTGTTTAAATTGATGGCTGAATGAGGCTGATGTTGGTTGTTGATTGGATATATAAAGAATTGAAGTGTCGTATATTTCTTTAATAAAAAAGTTCATGATACCTATGCCTTTATTTATTTAATTAAATAATGTTTACTTACTATCAATTTCACCCCTTAGATCAAAGTAGCCCCAAAATAATTAAAAAAATCCTACTTCGAAAACGATAATTCTCAATTATTTTTTTTAAATTGGATTTTGTTCCTATTCGGGGTGTCTATCAATATTAGTTAAAAAAACAGGTGGTATCAAAGTAACCCCAAATGGATTATAAGTTTGATTACGCGGTTTTTATTTTTTTATGTCAAAAATTGAAAGTTTTTTTATTTTTTCTTCTTTTTATAATAAAGTATTTAGTATGTCCACCATTCTACTATTTTTTATAAATTTTTACATTTGAAAATAAAGATGTAGCAGACATTTTCATTTCAAAATTAATCAAAGTCACCCCGTTTTACGGTACCTACATATTATTATGAGCCTTTACTGTACTGTATCTGTCCTGTCTGCATCAATTAATCAATACTTTAGCGTATCCATTTTGAATGGAGCATAAACGTAAACAAACCGCCCATACTTAACCTAAAATTCACTTTGTTGGCGCGTCCTTTAATACGAAATTTACATTACTTGTCGATTTTAGATCCTCCCTTAAATTGCTTACAATTATACCTGAAACTCGACGCCAAACAAGTGAGATTTTGTTATTTGTGTCGTAATTTGTTTACTTACATGCTTCATTCAAAATAGATAAACCATAGTAATAAAATACCTGTTTGTGCATTTATCTACCTAGAAAGTGGAACATGGCCAACACTAGTCACTTTCACTTTGGAAAATAGATTATGATGAAATTTTGGAAAGGTGCATCATTATTATACCTACTATCTTCTACTTAAATTAAGAAATCAAATTATATCCCAATCATTTGAAGACTTGAACCTCCTGTGTGAATGTGACCCGTTGAAGTGGAAAATTATTAGGATATTATTTGATTTCATGGAAATTAACCTGAGTGTGAGGGTTTACATCCCCTAATAACTAAAGCCTACTCTATTTGTTTCTTGTTCTAGCCTTGGTCCATGACTTAGCAGAATGCATTGTCGGAGACCTCACACCACACTGTGGAGTGGCACCTGAAGAAAAGCATCGCCAAGAGGATGTGGCCATGCAGAAGATAGCTGAGCTTACAGGCATGGCTGGGGATAGAATGTACGATTTGTACAAAGTAAGTATATTATTAAAAAAAAATACGTGTGGCACTCGGGGACTGCCGCGGTAAAGCTATTGCAATGCCACGTAGAGGCGAGTTGCTGAACTAAAGAGACAAGCGTGATATTTCAAAAAGTCATTAAAAGTTCTGCTATTCATTGATAGATGGCAAAACTAAAAAGTATAACCGCTGTGCCGGTCGGAGTGGGGGGTGTTAGGTTATTTTCGTTACGGAATATCTGGATTCGGTCTCCACGCTCAAGGCCCGCGATAGAAGCTATGCAATAGCTTAAAACAAAATAACAACTACCTTTTTATAACAAAGTGAATCTATAAAAATATAATAATAATGGGGTAAAATATTTGCCAATTTGTTATGGGTAAAAAAAGAAAATAGTGCTCCATTTAAGAAGTTAGATTCCCGCAATATTATGTCTAATAGATAGATGAAATCATTATTTGGTAATACAGACGCACATATAATTAACATAGAGATTATGATGAGTTATGCCTACAGGTTGATTAGTAGTTAGGTGTAAAGCTTCAAGGAGAAGCTAGCTTTTAAGATGGTAGTTCCCATAGAATAGAACTAACCATAAAACTTATCCATAAAAACAACGCGTGCGAAGCCGCGGGTAAAAAAAGTAGTTAAAATTATAGTATACCTGCTACGAAGTACCTACTTATAGAGTGCCAATTACGTTTCATTAATATTCTAGTAGGTACTGACTGGTCACCGTTAAACTGTAACCTTGAATGCCAAAACGTACCTATTTATCTATCGCATGCAAATGAGATAATATTTGGCATTGAATATGATTACCTCACAAAATCACTGGTATTTCCAAAAAAACCATAGCTATGTACCTTTCTACTTGACACAAGTAGATACTATGAGTAGTACTATACAGAGTGGATTTTTTGACAGAGGGCAGTAAAGGCAGGTTTTACCATATCTAGTGTAGCTAAATGAAAAATAGGCTTAGGATGGGGATAAAAATACCTACTCAAAAAAAGATGGTTATTCGTTTTTAAAAGTGTACCTACTTATAGCAAGAAAATGGCTCTTTTACACAGAAACTTTTTTGACGCCAATCGATTGTCTGGAAGAGATCGCTTTTAGCGATAAGGCCGCCGATTGTGCCACTAGATTATAGATAGTATTGCTAACTATAATCTAGTGGTAGTTCTATTTTTATTCTTTTTTTTGTATTTATGGTGCAATAAAGACAATCTATCTATAGATCCTGTTTCTTATACTCACTAATCGAAACTTCTATCAGACCAACCGTTTCCAATCTTTTGCAATAATTATAATAAACCAACACGAGGACTTTGCTGTAGATAGTCTTCAATGAGTCTCACTGAAGTACGTCGTAGCAAGCACGCGTAACACGAACGCCAACGGTAGTGCAATAGTGGTATGACTATGTCTGATGTGGGTGGACCTAATTTGAACATTCCACTTTCGAGACGCTACCACATCTCTTTGTTACTTAGATCGATGTAAGTTTTTACGACCTCTGTGTTGCAACAGGTGTTGCGGATTTGATTCCCGCCTCGGGACAAATGTTTTTACGATCTGCAGATATAATTTGTTCGGGGTCTTCTGGATGTTTTATGTATAAAAAAAACTATCTGTGTAGTGTATCGTGTATATTATGTATATCAGTCTAGTAGTACCTCTTACACAAGCTTTACTCAAGCTCTGCTTAGCTTGGGGTTAGATAATCCTAAAAAAGTGCTTCATAGTCACGGTACTTGTTATTTGCTGCTAACAAAATATTATTTTATTATTTCAGGAATACGAAAACCAAAGCTCTCCTGAAGCGAAGTTCGCTAAAGACCTAGATCGCTACGACATGATCCTACAAGCGTTTGAATATGAGAAACGTGAGAATACACCGAGAAGACTACAAGAGTTCTTCACTGCAACTGAAGGGAAGTTCAAACATCCATACATTGTTGAATTAGTGAAGGAACTGTACAGGCAAAGGGAGGAATTCGAAAAGAAGAATATCCCCAATGGCCATGCATAGTTTAAATTACATTGCAATAATATCTTTCTATTCTGTAGCATGGTAAAGTGTTTTTAGATATTTTTTTTATTACTGGTAAATGCACATCAATGCCAGAAATATCTGCTGCTAGTAAACAAATAATAATAATCATAGGAACCCACTTATTTTCAGTATTAATGTTACTAGTAAATCCGTTATAATGAAAGGAAAATACAATCGAAATTATAAGAAACAAATTAGAACTAGTATTTACAGTTGAAACAGTAGAGCCAACAGTATTATGATCCTGAAGCATTATTTGCTTATATTTAGCGACATCAATACCACACATTTTTGCATTGCGTATAACATCTAAAGCGTATATGTGGCCACGATATATCGTATGGTATTATTCCCGATATTGGTCTCTATGTCCGCACCTCTTCAATCGTCTGTTGGCACTTTAACAAACCAAAAAAGTGGCTTACTAAAAGAGGTAACACAATTATAATCTTGACTTTATTATGTTTGTATATTTAACTCACGATACCCACTACCTCCCTATATATAAGGACAGATCTGTGGTAATAAGGCTTATCAGTATTCTTTTTTTACTTGGAAGTCATACAGGCTTTGTTTTTTAAGACATCAAGATATCTAGTTGTTCATAACCCTACATGATTGTCTAAAAGAAATAAATAGCCACTTTTATTTTTATTATGAGAACGTGTCATTGGGTTAAAATCGTTTCTGCAACAATAACGCGGCTGGCGTTTTTTGAATTTCAAAAGCGAATCAGTACCTAAGTAATGAATCGTGCTTTATCTATGATCTGTGGAAAACCAGTCATACCAAATAATTAACTCTTTACTAGCAAGGCTAGGCTAAACAATGTTTTTAGTTTGTACGAAGTAATTGAAGTTAAGAACAGAACGGATACCTTAGCTCCCATACAAACGTACTTCCCGCTTCATTTAGAAACTACGTTTCCGATCGTATTGAAATTTTGCATACATAATCGGATGACAAATAGCTATGTTTGTAGCGTTTTCGTTTTTTAAAAAACATTATGATATTTGAATGAGAGTGAAACTAATTTGCCATATTTTGACCACCAAATCGAGTCATTTTCAAGCCATTTTTTATGCATGTTAGACACCGTTATTCGAAAATCTGTCACGCTGCAAACATCCTAAATATAGTCACCATTAGAAATAAACAAAAATATTTCTGAAATCAGTCGATTATTCAAAATGAATCGCAAAGTACAAAAAAATATAAAAAATTGAGAAATTCCTTCAAATTTCTGCAACCGCTCGCTCAAACGCGGGGTGCAATGCGACACAGGGAGCACAATTCCAAAATAAGGCGAATGCCGCGGAATGGCCAACACGATGCGATTCTACGTGAAACAACAACAAATTTACTCGGGCCGGCCGCTGAGATTTGGGAGGGGTTCGTAGCCTTCTTAAAATATAATTTTGACTTAGTTATTTTTAGTTGGAAGTGTGTATTATGTCCTCAGTGATACTTATTAACAGGCAGATGTGATTTAATTTGTTGTAATTATGTTTTAATAATGTATTTTGTCCGTAACTCATAGCAATAAGTATCTAAGTACGTACCTAGTTGCCGTACAGTCGTATTATTTTATATTAACACATTAGAACATCACACAATAAATGCGTACCTACATGAATATAAAAATGCTTTTATTTTTTATTAATTCAAAATTATCGGCTATTATTGTGTCTACATCACACGGCCACTTTCTTTCTGAACCCCGCTGATGTACCTTAGAATAAAACTATTCAAAAACAATCCGATTTTTGAGGCGGGTAGATAGTAGATCTATAAACCATCACAGTGTTGTCGTCGCCAGGTAGAAAACAATAACTCCGAATACCTTCTCAAATGCACGTCTCAAGTCGCAATTTTTTGAAAGTTACCTCCAAATACTTAAATGCTTCTCAGATTTAACTAAGTCTCAAGTGACCAAATAATGTTAACAGATTTTTATTCAAAACTGACAAAAAATCGTGCGACTTGAAACTAGCTGAAACATTATTTGCGAATACTCAAACGCAACTCGGATTACCACGTCTCAAGTGACCAATTTTTGGCAGATTCTTACCTACTCAAACGCAACTTAGGTACCTACCTACTAGGTACGTTAGGCGTTAATTTCTGAAAAAAAAACGTCATTAAGGCGAATAGGCGAAAGCCCCTGATTTGTTCACAAAATGATTTCATTGAATGAGCTCAAGGTTGTGCTGCTTGTGATGACACGAGCCAGTAATGAAAGTGACCTTGCTTGCACAATACAATACATACCTAGCTGCCTCCTCCCATCAATAACTAATGACAGGGTCAACCCACATTCAATATAAAAAATGAATTTTTAAATAAAAACTTCGCTTAAATTTCGCCTTCTTTTGCAAAGTTATATTAATCTTATAAATTTAGGAGGCAACTGTGAAGCATAATAAGAAGTCAGTTTGTACTTTTAATTTTTATTGTACAAAAATTATGAAGGTAATATTATAAAATTCAGCCATAAGTCGATTTGCTAGCTTATGAAATTGTTACGACATACTCATGCACCCTGCATAGGATATCGGATCATAGGCACATACAATCCTTATACTCTAACTGAAGAAAAGACATTCTATGTTAGTAAGGCTTTATGTGAAACTCAAAATTTAAGTTATGTTATGTAATACAACTTAATATAGTAAAATTTCTTATGAGGGTAAAATTTCATTATATAGCCAGATGAAATTTTAGCTGCTGCTATGCATTTTCCCCCTTATTGTAGGTAATAAAGTTGAATTGGCTAAGCAGCTTGCTTAGACCCCTGTTCTGCCTCTTCTTTCTTTCGTTGTTTTTCTCTCATCAGCTCAGCATCCCTGCGACATAAAAAAATAAGTTTCACTATTGTCTCCATCTCTAATTCAAAGTAATGGTGGAATAAAACTTATACAGGTACATGAAACCTGCCTCCTTAAATAGGCAGCTCCCAAAAAAATATAAAATACCAGCTTCTGTTGCTGCTTGCACACTACATGGATACTAGCTAGCTAATTAATATTAAATGTTCAAAAAAACTACAATTTCCAAACCAATGCCTCTTTAGGGCTAAGAGACTTTATTGTATTTTATGATGGAACTTCTCAATATTATAATATTATAAGGCAGATAACTCATTATGATTCTATGTTCCGTCATTACTTGCCTAAATTTTCGTTCAGTGACAGACATCCCAGTCTTATCAGCAGCACTTTTCTTCTTCTGGGCTTCAACTTGTTTCTTTTGGTTCTTCGCCCGAGCCAAATCTCTCTGGTTACCACCTGTAACAATTCAGGCAATTACAAACAATTGCATTCAGCATCAGTATGAGGAACACAAGCAAGGGATGGAATTTTAAACAGGAAATAATATGCCACTCATCAAACAACAGTGGCAGAGGTTGGATGGACCAAATTTAAATGGAGGCATGAGAGGGTATTTACCTACCTACGATTTTCCAAATGATTAAAGGTTATTTTGTCAGGACTGTTTGCAGAAAAATTTGATTTTTACTTACGACTTTGAACGTGATTTTCAGCGAAAGAAACAGAAATATCTTACGACTGGGCCAAATCGTAGGCGTGTACAAAAATCTCGAAACTTCCGTGGAATTTGATCTGCAGATAATCTAATAGTACAAGATCTGGTCACAAGGATGCTATTTGATAAGGTATGGCGGGTTGAAGCCAAGCTGATAATGCAGTAAGTAAAGTTGATAAAAATGAAAATAACTTACGGGTCATCTTGTGTACGGTTTGTCAGTGAGGTGGTTGGAAGAGCGACGCAGTTACCTAATTTGGCTATTGTTTCTGTTTTTGGAAGCCCGGACGATACGCTAGTCCGGTCGGAACCTAGAACAACGCACCGCCCTTTAACCAAGAAGCTATATTATCAACAAGACACCAGTACCTCATGTAAATTCGCTTGGATGTTTTTCCAAGCCAAATCGAGGATACACGGATACACACACTTAGGGTACGTTCCAATTCAAGCTTAAAGCGCTAACGCACTGCACGAGCTATGCGCGCACGAAGCCCCGTTCCGATTCATCTGAGCGCGTTGGTGCGCGTTGGCGCGATTAATGAAACGAAACGCTCAGGCAGCACTCACAAAGAAGTTGAAGGAACGCACGAACTGCCTTGTCTCGAAAGGTGAGGCAGTTCATGCGCTCCCGTGCGCTCGAGGGGCGTGGCGAGGTGGGCGTTGCCGTGCGCTCTGTCAGCGCGCTGAAAGTTAAAAAGAAACGACTTCATGCGCGCGTCAGCGCATTAAGCGTGAATCGGAACGTAGCCTAGTCACAAAATTCACAAATATCACAGCAGAACAATAGACAGACGTGACATATCATGCATGCATGACAGAGTTGGCTTGACAGTACAAAATATCTTGTAGTGTAGTGCGCGTTCCGATTGATCCGATGCGCTGACGCGCGTATGAAGCCGTTTCGTTTAGGCCCTACTCACATCAACGCTAATTTTTAAGCGCGTTTCTGCGTCCTGCGATTTTGCGGGTGGCGGGGTGTGGCGGGGGGGTGGCGGGACGGTGGGACGGCAAGACGCGCTAACTAATTAGCGGCTGTCTGCCGGAGGGCTTTAAACTTTCAGCGCGCTGATAGAACTCACGGCAACGCCCACTTCACCACACCGCGCACCTCGAGCGCACGGGAGCGCATGAACAACTGCCTCACCTTTCGAGACAAGCAGAAAATTTCAAAAGTGGAACCTAACTGTTTGAACATTTCTCAGTTTTGGGATAAAGAAAAACCTCAAGTACGAGCTTCAACTTCAACTTTGCGGCAGCGCGAACGACGAAGGCCGTCCCGCCGCCACCCCCCGCCAACCCCCGCCACCCTGCAAATTCGCAGGACGCCTCGGACAAGCCGAATCGCGGCAGTGTGCGTTTTAGTACAAAATGTTCCGCAAGCAAATATCGCAAAATCGCGTGACACAGGACGCGTTTAAAAACTAGCCCTACTCACATCAACGCAAATTTTTTTGGTCTGTCAACCAACTTACCAACTTAATGATGTTGGTAAGTTGGTTGACAGACCACCAAACTAAAGGCGGCTACTCACACCCCTGCTGCACGGGCAATCTAGGGAGTATATTGGGGATGATCAACTCAACCATGCACGTAAGCAGCTCAGACACATACATCCGCCTACTACATGTCCAACATGTTGGAACAAATTATGGACAAAATTCATTTATAGTGCGAGCGAGTCGAACTTTTAATGAATTGAACAGGATATTGAACACTTTTATTTTTATTTTATTTTATTATTTAACAAAATCAACAGCCCATAAGTCTAAAAATTGACCCTTTCCATACTAGCATTCACAGGGCAAGGCGATGCATGACTCTCAACTTCTTTTGCACATGATGTAGTTATTATTCTTAACCATTAGCTATTGTTTCTTTTTATATGTTAATTAAAATAATTTAATATAATTAGGTACGCAACTGTCGACGATAAAAATTTTAGTGTTCACACTTAGGAAGTTTATTACGATTCTATTAGCGAATGCCTATTATTAGCTTTCTGTGACTATTTTAATCTCTATTGTAATTAGTTAAGCTGATGGCAATCAGAATTAAATAAATAAATAAATGACCCTAAATTGCCTCCTAAATTGTGGCATGTGTAGGCAAGCACCGGCGCGTCGTCGTTTCGTCATGTTGGTAGTGGTTGGATTTGTTCTCGTCCTCTTGTCTTTGCCCTGGTGCTGCCAGCTCCCTCACCCGATTGACAGTGACAAACACTCACACAGCTGGCCAGCAATACAAAGGGTTTATGCTATCTCTCTCTCTGGTGCTTGTCTTTGTCTGTCAGTCAGTCAGTCTGTCAGACTAGTCAGTCAAATTCAGTAAATAAATATATAATTAGTAAATCTGTCAAAATGTCGGTCAATGCACAAGTTGTTTTGAGCAGCAATGAAAATCATAAAAGAAGTGATAAAGCCCCCAAGCCCCTGTTTCCTAAGAGAGAAGAGTGCTCCCATGTGTCTTGTTACTGGTGAATAATATAGTATTCGCAAAAAACTTCTTTGTCATTGATTGAGGAAGTCTCACATCTTTTGTTCTTTACAGCGAAGAAAATGTATGGAAACTATGCCAAGACGTGTCTATTAGAGTGCCAGAAGAGTTGGATACTTGCTACGTTGTTTTTATTTCAAACCTATGTCGTACGGTACCGCTTTGGAAACAAAGAGCTGGGCGTGAGGACGACCGTCTCGTTATATGGGTGTGTAGAATTTTGGTCACGCTATACCTACATAGTTTTCTTACCAGCACTGATGCATACCCATGCATATACCCTATATGCATGCGACTTCAAAAAACTTGTTTACGTATTCTCTCTATCAAATTTACCTGTATCTAAAATATCAAAACAATATTATATTTTTTGATATTAAAATCTATGTATATATTTTAAATTTCGCAAAATTTCTAAACGCAACGCTATTGGCAGTCAAACTATGACCAATATTGGAATAGGTAAACAAAAAACATTTTTTAAAAACAAATTTACCTGTATCTAAGATATCAAAACAATATTATATTTTTTGATATTAAAATCTATGTATATATATTAAATTTAGCAAAATTTCTAAACGCAACGCTATTGGCAGTCAAACTATGACATCACACTGTACATTTTGCATTGTCATGAAGTTTTGGTGAACAAAGTAACACACACACTTTGAGCTGACAAAGGTGATCTGTTGCTCACAGAATGCAAGGGAATATTAAATTTAAACATGGCAGCATTTTTATCACCCAAAACTTAGTGCAGTTTACCTTTTCTGCATAATAACTAACAATTTTGTGTTTTAACGCTTTCACTGCCCAGCCTTGGTGATACAACCTATCTGCTCAGATAGATATTATGCGTATTACTACATTTTTACTCTGGGATGTTTAAGTAGCCCATGTCCTACATGGGACACCATCTCTCTCCTTGCCAAATTAATTTCATTATAAATGTTAGCCGTTTTGCCGTGTAACAATGAGTTGAGATTAAAATTGTCTATTGTTTTCAGGATTATCATGTGATTTTTCTTTATTCCTGGGATTGCAAGACATGCCTTGTGTATGATTTGGACTCTGAATTGCCATTTCCAACATTCTTCCATAAATATGTCACAGAAACATTTCGAACTGATCAAGTTCTGAAATCTGACTTCCACAGGTATTCTTAACATGTTTATTTTAATTGCTTATAGTAAGTAAATATATGTTTTCAGAAAATAAGTAAAAATTAAAAATATATTAAAGTTAACATTGTTTTCCTAGGTTCTTCCGTGTTGTGCCAGCCAAACAGTTCTTACAACACTTTGCATCTGATCGCCGGCACATGAAGCGACCTGATGGCTCATGGATTAAGCCACCACCTCCTTACCCAGCCATCAGTACATCAGGTGAGGATTTATTAATAACAATTATTTGCTTTTGTTGATATACCAACTGTGGAGCCTTACAACGAAGTGGGGTGAAAAAGAGTTGGCCCACACTAAGCAGTGGGTGTTAACAGGCCGATATAATGAATACATATTAAGTATCTTTTAACTGTTATAACATCATTAAACAAATTGTTTCGTTACTAAATCTCTCACATCCATAATGAATCATTTAACTTAATAAACTACTATCCTCAGCCAGCGCGCCAATTAATCAATTGCACTTACAAGTAGTAACAATTATATACATTGGTAGAAGTAGGTTAAGCTTTTTCTAAGTCATGTAAAACAGCTGTACTAAGCGCCCTAGTTACCATATTTTTTGATCAACTAAGGACGTGCTCCGTTCTCCGATCATTGATACGCAAACTGCTGACTACCCCCGGTATATACCCTGTACTAAGCGCCCTAGTTACCATATTTTTTGATCAACTAAGGATGTGCTCCGTTCTCTGATCATCGATACGCAAACTGCTGACTACCCCCGGTATATACCTTTATCACACTTTTAGATCATGATCACCCTCATGTTGTGGGCCTCTTCTATAGTTGTGTTGTATGATGAAAATATGTAATATGACTTTATATGACACATTTCTTTCATGAATTTTTATATTTCAGCCTCAACTCATAATTTAGATGAATACATCAACATGGATATTGACTTAGGACCAGGTCAGGTACATAGCTTAACTGAGTTTGTACAGCGCTTCTACAAAGTGAACAGGAATATAAAAGATGAGTAAATAAAAACAAGAAATAGATAGTTTAATCATTTAATTTATAACCACAATGGTTAGTTCAGTTGATTATGTTTTAGTAATCTTTGTTAGGTTTTTTTTATCCTTTTTTCAATTTTATCCCAAGCAAAGCATCTGTGATGAAAATGCTATTTTAATGTCATCTAAAAATGTACAGTGGGATTTTATTTGATTTATGTACCAGCGTTAATTCAGATGTCACCTAAATTAATTTAACTGTATCTTATGTAGGTACTTACTGAAATAAACAAAAAATATTTTTGCACTCTGACATCACTTGAAATTTGGTCACCCTTTTTGTAGTGCAATTTACTTCTTTATTTAAATAAAGCCACCAATGAAGAAGACAACTTTATTAATTAAGTAATTTAATGTAAGTACATTTTATCATGGACTTATGTTCCCGCAATAACTTATATAGGCGGCCACATCTATAAAATAATATAAAATAAGAGTTGGCAAACATAAATAAAAAAGATCTTAAATAAATTAGCTTAGAGATGAATTAAATAATAAAAAAAATATAAACTTAAAAACAATATCGTAATTTTTGATGGACTCGTTCTTTTCGTTACGTTTTGGCGACATCTCAACTGACACCATTACTATTATTTTAATATTGAGGATTAATTAAAAATCAAGAGCTGATTGAAATACCAATCTTTATTGCGGGTCTGAATGAATTTTAAACATAACAATAATTGTGTGTCTTACATGAAGTTGAAACTCTAATATACTTATACTAAATATCAAGAGAACACACGAAGAATGTGGATGGAGATAGTTTGGTAGAGAAAAAACATCCCAGTTTTCATTTATATTAGTAAGAAAGGAGCTCCAACTCCGAATGAACTTCCTTCTTCTTTTACACTATTGTGGCGTAAATTTGCACTAAGACACGGTGTTTGTGCACATTACGAGTGGGCGATACCATAATAAATCAGATATTTTGTAATAAAATAAACAAATGCAAAAAAAATGAAATTTCTCGCTAAATTATAAAGTTTTAGTAGAACACTATTCCGTAACCAATTACTTAGCTAAATGCAGTTAGTTGATTGTTGAAGTTTTAAATAAACATATAAAATAACCAAGAGGCTAACGCTTTTTAAATATTAAGACGAATGAGTAGTAGTGTTTTGATACTCTACAGTTTATTTCTATTTGTCGTTATTGTGAGATTAATTATGTAGACATTTTTCTCATTTTGACTGAGATGATCCTTATTTATGGATTGTTATTACCTTACGTGATATATTTATTGATATTTAAGTACCATTATTGTAGTGAGTATTGTCGCAAGTAGCTTTTGTATGTTGATATGTCTATTTAACAATTTTGTAACAACTTTTATACACTCTTTTTATTCTTCCCTAGCACCCTTAGCATGTTACTGAAAATATACTTAATAATCATAATTGTAAGAGTTTTATCGCAGTTTTGTACAAGTAGGCCGATTCGAGTGAAAAAAGCCTTTTGTTAAAAATCGCTTGGAAAGGCATTGCGTGTTCGTTTACAATTTACGTGGTTGAATGTATCGTGCGCGATTCGTATAAAGATTATGACTTGGCTAGTTTAAAGTATACATAATTATGTTAGTTATAAAAATCTTTGTTAAAGTTTCGATTGTCACAACAATCTGCTGTTTTACCTTTTAAATGTTTACTCTTGAATGTATTTTCTCTTATTAATAATGACTTAGCTTAAAGGTTCACATGTTATAAGTATAGGTAACCTATCTAGGATTAAGGTCAAATGCACAAAGTTAGATTTTTTTACATAAAATAAAATAGTGAAGTCAAAATTAACGGGATAGGTAGTCAACGATTAATTTACACGATTTGCATTTATTAATTTAATATGTACCTATTTCGTATATTCTGCAGGGTTATTGATCTGTGTTCTTGAAATGTACTAGTCAAATTTCGATTAGTTTTATTTTAACTTCTAAGACTTAAATATTTATTGCAAATTATACCGCTGTTTAACTTATAAAACTTATTTTTAATCTATACTAGATATTGATGTTCTTCCTATAATGATAATCACCAAACTTAGTTATTGATTATTTGAGGCATAGCTAACGATTTAATGGGACCAAAATTGTGGAAATTTAGTATGAGATAATACTCAGATTGTTGGTATATTACTGGGAGTGAGATATCGTCCCAATAGTTATGCCTGTACCCTTACTATTTTAACACAGAAATCGAAACCTTCCTAAAGCCTTTCATAACGTTATCTTTCGACTGACAATGAGTGATAAGATAATCATTGTGCTTGTGCTTGAATTGTAACAAGTTGCATGTTTTTAATTTTAAGATTTATCAAGCAGAAAATAAAACACTACACGCTGGTTAATCTTTTTAATTTATAGAATCCAAACCTTACCTACTAAGAATTTACAAGTCGAGGACGACGAAAAATGTGTAAGTCGTTAGACAAAAAATGTATGGCCAGTTAACATTATTTCAGTCCAGCAATCAAGTGAATCAAAAGATACTGCAAAATATATGACGTCATAGGAATAGGTACACCCCATTGCCGATCGCTAGACTGGAACACCTATCCAGGTAGGCTGAAATAATACTGAAATAATGAAGTTCGACCTTTTAAACACGGAATTTACCTACTGCAGATCTTACTGACTTTACATTGGTTTTACTTTCTTTAAAAAGATTATCGAGCTGTAGGATTTGAATAGTAAGACATTATATTGTATCTGATACAGGTGTATGCAAAAGCCTTGATACGCAATTAACACTTAGTTAAGATCTCGGCTCCATTGTCAGTGATTAGTATAGTGTGTTCAGCTTGTGCCGCCCTAGAGTTATCTTCCGTGATTATGGTCCAGTTGTCTTCTAGCATGACGCTGTCTACTGAGCCGTGCGACAGAACTGGCTCGATCGTGAATGTCATACCGTGCTTCATCACTCCTTCGTAGTCGTTTGCTGTAGGAATAATAAATTTAAATTAAGATTCAATATCAGCGTAAAGCCTATGTTTGGTTCTACATAACTTATCGTGGAGTGCATTAAACATAGGTACAAATCCGAAGACGGTTTCAATTTCAGATCTTGATTGTTGACCCTCTGTGTCGAAAATCGTCCAAAATTTGGTCGCTTGCCTGTCTTGCAAAGTGACAATCAAAATTTTGGACGCGCGCGCTTTCCCAAAGTATTAATAAGTGATGTATTTGATTGATCTGCAGCTTAGTAACATAGGTTTCACATCTTGGGTTGAAGGTATTTAAGGTAGGTTGTACCTCATTATCATCAATCACTTCATCATAAACCACAACATTTACCAGTTCACTACTGGACAAAGGCCGCGCCTTATTGGGGGTGCCGATCAGTTATCGGCATATGGCTGATGCCTGGTAAACGCGGGGCTTGTCCAGCTTCATTTGCCAGCCCAGGCATCAAGCAAGGTTAGGGATCGCAGTTCAGTAGTGGATATTTTCTGCAGGAGGCATTGCTGCTGCGCCAAGAGCATTGTAGACTAGTTTAAATATTAATTACCTACATTATCTTTCAAGTCTAGCCCAATTAGATGAAGAATGTTTACAAACAAACACAAAAAAAACTTGCTTGGCGTCGAGTTTCCGATAAAAGTAATCGTAAGCAATATTTATTGAAGGAAGGATCTCAACCACAGATATCATCTCTGTGATCAACACAAGTCTCGACATACCTAATATAAATTGCGTCAACAAACATAGTTTAAGTTGGTTGAGGTTAGGTATATATTTTCTTTCAGTTGAACTTTCTGGAAAAATATTCCATTTTGTTCAACTTTCACAAAGTGGTTACACAGTTGAACTAATCGGAAAAATAATTCCAATTAGTTCAACTCGTTGAACTTTCAGTTGAACTTTTCGGAATAGAGGCTTCAATCGAGTTTATTTTTTTATTTTTTTTTATGTTTTTTTTAAATAATGCTGGACAATTCACACAGCATTATCTAGCCCCAAGTTAAACAGAGCTTGTGTTATGGGTACTAGATAACTGATATACATAATACAATACACTAGGTACATAGATATATATTTTTTATTATACATAGAAAAACATCCAGAACGCCCTGAACAAATTTCTGCAGATCGTACACAAATTTGTCCCGAGGCGGGAATCGAACCCGCAACCTCCTGCGTTGCAGGCAGACCTTCGCCCACCGCGCCACAGAGGTCGTCGAGTTTGGCTATAGTGTAAGTAGGTAGGCTATCTAATGTTAATAAAAACTCACTCATATGGTAGATATCTGGAGGTCCATGAAAGTATTCCCCTATACCGTGACCGAGAAACGCCGGAAGTACCGTCAAGCCGTTTCTTTTCGCGTGCCTTTCAATTGTATGACCTATTTCTTTAAATGGCACCTTAGGCCCGCACATACGGATTGCCTGAAAATCAATGTCGATTTAAAATAGAAGCAAGGACAGAAAGCCGGTTTAATACAATACAATACAGTACAAATACTCTTTATTGCACACCAAGATACAAAAATACAGAAAGAAAAACACAAACACAAAAACAGTTGCACAATGGGTGTCCTTATCGCTAAGAGCGATATCTTCCAGGCAACCTAATAATGCTAGACAATCCACACCGCATCATCTAGCCCCACGCTAAGCAGAGCTTATGTTAGGGGTACCTTACTAGATGGCTGGTACCATTAAGTAGACAGATAAAACATTTTTTGTTATAGGTACAAAAAAACCCAGAACAACCCGAACTTTTGTATTGAAGAACCATTTGTCCCAGGCGGGAATCGAACCCGTAAACTCCCGCGTCGCAGGCATCCCTTCGCCCGCTGCTGAAGGTTATTATAAAAATCAAAAAACTAATTTAAATCATAAATAGGTAGGTATTAGGTAGGTAATTATGTCTAAGAAGTAAGATTGGTTATTGCAGCCCCACTCAACGCTCATGGCATTATAATGTTGTCTTTTTATGTATTGCTCTTTTCGAAAATCTTTCAGTAGGTATAGTAGTCATATATGAATCCTCCCGAGATTGCTCTTTGCACTTACAATGAAGGTAGTTAGTATAGGTACTTACAATATCTAGGCATTCTTCAGTTACACTGACGAGCTGGCGTCCTAAGTCGTCAACATCGCCAACTAGAAACGTTTTGGAACAATCACCATGAAATCCTTTAAAATACACCTGTGAATTTAAAATTTTATGAGTTAGCAACATGAGAAGTTGCACTAAGTTTGAAAAAAAGGTTTATATATGCTATCTTTGAGTCAATAGCTACTATTATCAAAATGTAGATACAACTGGAGGTGCTGTTTTTAAAGTAATCTCAAGAAAAGCTCATATGGGAGTATAAGTTTGAAAATTAGTCAAATAATTTACTAACTGTTATATCAACATTGACAATATCACCATCCTGCAAAGGCCTGAGGTCCGGTATTCCATGGACGCATACATTGTTGACTGATGTGCACACACTCTTTGGAAATCCACTGTAGTGCAAGGGTGAAGGGTATGCTCCTGCTTCAATAGTCAGATTATGGACCAACTCATCTATGGCATCTGTTGTTATGCCAGGCTGAAATACGAGAGATATTATATAGTCTTATTTTAAGTAAGTGTTAACTTCATTCTAGGAACAAATGCATGAAGCTCACGAAGCATCATGATCATCATGACTTAAAAAATATATTCATTTATTCCAGACAGCACAAAAAATCTGATTATGTGATTAAAGGTTACTGAAATGAATAAGAAGAAAGTCTTAGGCCCATATTATGAAAGCTTGCTCAGTCATCGAGGTATGCTTTAGCAACATTTATGCTATAGAAAAGCGTTACTCAAGCAGAGATTGAAGACTGAGCAAGCTTTCATAATACAGGCCTTAGTCTTAGCTAAATGAGCACAGATCTCAATGTTTACTCTATAATTACCTTCACCGCTTTCTGAACTTGTGCTAGAATATTAGAAGCCAACTTACAGCTTCGTTTCATGCCTAAAATTTTCTTCTCGTTTTTCACTTCTGGCTCTAAGATGTTTAATATTTTTTTATAGTTAGGCTTCTCAATGTGTTCTGGTACATTTCTACTGGGTGTTGTTTCTACAGGGCCCACTACCTCAAACACACCGAACTGTTTCCTGGAATTTATTTAAGTTTTTATTAGTCTCATTATTAGTATGCGCTTTTAACACGTTCTGGAGTCATGCTTACATTTTTGAGCTCCAAAATCTGCCCATTGAACCAAGCAACCTTGTCGAATAAACCATATTTAAGAACAGGAAAATGTGATGGCTATGTATTTATACCGAAATTTAGTTGTTTTTCAAAAGGATGATGGAAATATTGACCTTTTTACAAAATGATTAATAAAAACATAAACTTTTCTTGTTTACATTTTATCAGCTGATTGTCATTAAGATGTCAGCTGTCATTTTAATAGAGTTGTCAAAGTATAAAAAAAAAACAATTTCTAGCAAGAGTTAGCTCACGCGACGTTGTTGTGTCGAATCGTGGACAATGGACGAATAAAATATCCTGGTAGTTAGCATGTGCAGCTGCCGCGTCGCCGCCGCCGCGGCGCGATTTCGGCGACGCGCCGCCAAATCGCGCTTTAACTGTGTGTAAGGTAAGGAATCGCACTTCAAAATACGCGCTAATAAATTAGCGTCTGTGTGCTGAGGGCGTAATTTTTTCGTTCATTCTAATACTCACCGTAATACTCACTCAATAGTCTATGATTCATTTATTCATTTAATTTTCATTCATTCAAAACTTTTGTTTGTGCGGTGCTGTGTTGTGGTTCAATTTTCGAAAATTACTATTTTACGTTTATTTTTATCAGATTTCTAAATAGAAATGAGCCAAAGTAAGTCGCTATAAAGCATTTCTTAATTGTTTTTTGTATATCGCCATAGTATTTTCATTGTTGCTGCTGTAAGTTTACAAACCAAATCTTTTTAATTTTTTAGCCTCTGAAAAGCCTCTAACTCAAGATGTGGTGGATCCAACGGGTCCTGTCGCCAGGAAAGGTATCCTCGTGTCATTTAGGACTGGAAAAACTATGGAAATACCTGAAAAAGACATAGTGAGTTCACCTAACCTCTGGATCAAAAATAATCGGTAGTTTAGGTCTCGTTTGGTTTAACAAATTATGCTTATTTCAGTTGGGAAAATGCCGATTTGTTGGAGAATTTGAGAAAATAAATCGCATTGGAGAAGGCACTTACGGGATCGTCTGTAAGTATTTTTATAAACCATCAAGAATTTTCAGAAACTTGAATACTTTACTCCACCAAATTTAGTGAGTGTGTAATAATGAATGGGGCGATAAAGCCGCCCTCTAAACTTCCTCTATTCTAAGTTTTTCTGTCTGCAATGTTTTCTGTCTGTGTGAGTAGGTGTTGTCTTTATATTGATCTTTCTAATTTCTAGATAGGGCCAAAGACAAGATGAATGGAAATATTGTGGCATTGAAAAAAGTGAGAATGGATGTGGAAAAAGATGGTCTTCCTCTCAGCGGCCTCAGAGAGATACAAGTGTTGATGGCTTGCCGTCATGAGAATGTAGTGCAGTTGAAAGAAGTCCTCGTGGGCAGGTCCTTGGAAAGGTACCTTCTTTACTTACTCTTTCTTATAAATGGAATAACTTGTTGTCTTCTCTCGCTAAAGAAGCTTGGTTATCTTAGTTTTAATTTATTGGGAAACATTTACAGCCATAGCCAAATTAATAGATGAATATTTTAATAGATATGAAGTGTATTCTTTGTGTAATCAACACTGTTACCCTCGTATATAAAGATTACAAAAAATGAACACAGCAGAAGAAGGTTGGTTCAATAAACTATGATTTATTTTATTTTGCCAATATCACTAATTTACTGACCTCTGTGGTTTACTCAGAGTTATTATAAGTTAGGGTCGGTTCACATTGACGAAAAATGCGTCGCGTATTATCGGTCACGTAACGCCAGAACAGATAATTATAGAGAAAACATTCAACCTTTCATGACGACCTCTGTGGCGCGGTGGGCGAAGGTCTGTCTGCGACGCAGGAGGTTGCGGGTTCGATTCCCGTCTTGGGACAAATGTGTACGATCTGCAGACATTTGTTCAGGGCGTTCTGGATGTTTTTCTATGTATTATATACAACACCTTGTCGGTGTGCTCTGTAGATGCTGGATGCAGAAACTGAATAGAAACGAAGTTACACCCGACGCATCTTCCCTCAGATATGAAAACACCCTTTTTGACTGAATAGACGCGACCGATGATACGATCGACGCATTTTCCTTTAGATGTGAACCGACCCTTATTTATTTATTAATAATATTAGTTTAAGTTGGTAAATAAATCAATAAAAAATTAAAATAGGTGCTTACACTATTATTTATTCATTTTCCTTTTCCATAGTATATTCTTATCAATGGAATACTGCGAACAAGACTTGGCATCACTTCTAGACAACATGAGCTCACCATTCACCGAGTCCCAAGTGAAATGCTTGATGTTACAAGTCCTGAAAGGTCTCAAGTACCTGCACTCAAACTTCATAGTTCACCGGGATCTGAAAGTTTCTAATCTGTTGCTGACTGATAAAGGGTGTGTAAAGATTGGTAAGTTGTATTTGAAATGTTCTTATTCTTAAGTTCACGCCATCTTTAAACTTCAGTTGACTATTAATTCCGCGCTCTAGTTTATAAAAAATAGCAGCGCCTCGCGGTTTTACCCGCGTCGTCGTTCCCGTTTCCGTGGGAATTTCGGGATAAAATATAGCCTGTGTATGAAGCTTTTTAGTGGTGTTTTTTTTTTAAATTGATTCATTAGTCTCGAAGCTTATTCAATACAAACAATAAAACAAACAAACAATCAAATCTTACCTCTTTATAATATTATAGATAGTATAGATGGCTTTCAATGGATAATGTGAAAAAAAAGACGTGTGGCACTCGGAGACTGTCGCGGTAAAGCTATTGCAATGCCATCTAGAGGCGAGTTGCTGAACTAAAGAGACAAACGTCAAGGTTTTTTCGTTACGGAATTTCTGGATTCGGTCCCCGCGCTCAAGGCCCGCGATAGAAGCTATGCAATAGCTTAAAAATACCGTAACAGCAAATAGTCCACCTATCTCATTACTAATAAAAAAGAAATAAACAAAAATACTTATTATATTAGCTTGATGATGGTAAAAGACCTGACAGTATGACTGATTCCCTGGAAGATGGGTCGGCCTCTAGTTTTAGATGCCACATTTGTTGATACCCGTAGGGCCTTCACATCTTGCAGAGACATCCATATGGGCCAGTTCACAGCAACAGCGGCGAAATTACGCCAACCTTGACTGGAATTACTGTATGGGGTCGAAACCCTTTGTACTTGGGGTTCTGGGTTCTGTAAATTTATAAAGATGAGATCTTTATAAATTTCGCAAACTTCTTATAGAGTTTACAGGTGATCGAAATGCTGCTTTCTGTTTTGGTCAATGATTGAATGTGGCAATGCTGCCAGCATTATGGGCCCTCTGTCTTCTGGTGACGACTCTTAAGAAAAAGTAACAGGCATAAATTCTAGTTGTAATTGTTTTATTCTGTTACTAGCTGCGCCCCTCGGCTTCGTACTCGTTGATCCTATGTAAACGTTTAAAGGTGAATTCTATCCCACGGGAAAAGATTTATGGGATAAAAAGTAGCCTATGTTTGATGAATTTCAGCCTGATCCGTTCAGTAGTTGTGGCGTGAAGAGGTAACAAACATCCATCCATACATCCATACAAACTTTCGCATTTATAATATTAGTGTGAAGTGTCATTATTATTTTATTGTTCACTAGCTGCGCCCCACGGCTTCGCACGCGTTGATTTTCTCACTTTTTAAACCATCCCTAGACCTCCACGAACATTTCAAGTCTAAGATAAGATAAATCCGTTCAGCCGTTTTTGCGAGACTAACGAACAGCAGTTAATTTTTATATTTATAGATTAATAAATTAGTAACCAATTAGATTTAAAAAACGCACTACCTACCAAAGTAAAATTGATGGTAATTTTACTTTTTACAGCTGATTTCGGTCTAGCTCGCTGGCTAGGCGCTCCGGCCCGCTGTGCCACGCCCCGTGTCGTTACCCTCTGGTACAGAGCTCCTGAGCTACTCTTACAATCACCCAAACAGACCCCAGCGTTGGACATGTGGGCAGCCGGCTGCATACTTGGGGAACTGCTGGCAAACAAGCCACTGCTGCCTGGCAGGACTGAGATTGAGCAGTTGGAGCTGATAGTGGATTTGCTGGGTGAGTTTTTGCTTGTAACTGAAATATGAAATATATATAATATCATTTGAAATAATATGAAATGCTGGACAATTCACACAGCATTATCTAACCCCAAGCTAAGCAGAGCTTGTGTTATGGGTACTAGATAACTGATATACATAATACAATAACCTACATAGATGCGATGGTAACTGCTTTTGTTATACAAAGTTGCTTGCTCGCATTGTGTGCTGTGCTCTTTTAACGGTTGAGACCTAGTTCGGACACGGTGGAACTTCAGGATGCATGATGTTATTAGTATGATTATAATGCAAACAGGATTCTGCGTTATTTGCATCTGCGTGAATTTCTGAAATCGGAGCTGGCCCTCTGCTTGTTTTATTTTTCTTGTCTTGTTAACAAATTGTACATTTATACAAAATGAAAGAACATTTATCAAAACAAGTCGTCAACTAGTTTCGTCTCTCCACGAGACATCATCAGGACACCACACCACTCGATCTTGACACTGAGAGCGCCAAACAACAACGGCAGAGTCCCACCAGAGATGTTGTCACTTCGAGCTCCGCGTGCCAAGTGAGTACGCTCACTTGGCTCACTTGTTGTTTGGCGCTCTCAGTGTCAAGATCGAGTGGTGTGGTGTCCTGATGATGTCTCGTGGAGAGACGAAACTTGTGGACGACTTGCTTTGATAAATGTTCTTTCATTTTGTATAAATGTACAATTTGTTAGATTTTATCGCAGAAGGTTTTTTCGCGGAATTGTTACTAAATATTTTTCATTCTTATATTTACAATGGATTTCCGCAAAGTAACGCCTGAATCTATTATTTTGTTAACTTTTCTAAATTTATGAAAGCCATTATTAGCCATTAGTCAAAGCATGGCTATATTGGCTATATATCAAGTGTGGTGATTTTATAAAGGTGTCAATTCTGTTGTTCTAGAAAGTATTGTTGTGTTGTTGTAAAATTAGGATTTACGAATGTCAATTATAAGATAGCTTTTCAAATTGAATAGTTATCTTCTATTTGACATCAAAACTAGTTAAAATAAGGTTTTACGAATCGTTGGGATTAAGGAATCGAAATGTATCGTTTGACATTCCTAAGTCCTAATTTTAGCTAATTTTAGCAAATACACTCAACACCATAGTATTTCTAATCTGGATGAGAAGACTATTAACCCTCACTACCACCGACGCATTCGCCATCCTATGGTTGCTTGTAGAGCAGCTACGCGCCCCTCCCTTTCTCATCGCTTGAAGCTTAGCAGTGAACGGTTTAAATCACGCTCGCAACTGTTTCTTTTACTTCTACGTTATGTTACGCTGTATAAAATGCCAATAAACGAGTTTAATTTCTATTATTAATAGAAAACAATAACGTCTCTTACAGGCACCCCATCCGACGCAATCTGGCCAGAGTTCAGCGCACTGCCAGCTCTTCAGAACTTTACTCTAAAACAGCAGCCGTATAACAACTTGAAGCAGAGATTCCCTTGGCTTTCTGCCGCTGGACTGAGACTTCTGAACTTCCTATTCATGTATGATCCTAACAAGAGGGCCACAGCTGAAGAGTGCCTGCAGAGTTCATACTTCAAGGAGCAGCCTTTACGTAAGTTCCTATAATGAAACTAGCTTGTACTAGTCTTCACTCATGCGATACCTGGATGAAACATCATGAAACACAGTCAGGGATAACATAGCTTTCGGTCAGTGAAATAATATTCAAAATTGGACCGGTCGTTCTGGAGATTATAACGTCATGACAATCGTAATTCCTCGACGACGTCTGCGGCGCGGTGGGCGAAATTCGATTAAGTGCGACCCAGGAGGTTGTGGGTTCGATTCCCGCCATATTTGTTCAGGGCGATCTGAATGTGTTCTTATATATTTTTACATATACATTTAATATCACGTACTTTGATAGATCCAATCTTGCTGTGCTGTGTGTTTTATACTGTAGTACCTCTATACCTACCTATCAATGACTATAATTTGCACCGGGTGTGTTCCTTCAAGCAAAACACTTTAATTTAGCAACAATTAATTTTGAAGGTTCCGTTCCAAGGGTAAAACGGAACCCTATTAAAGACTCCGCTGTTCGTCCGTCCATTCGTTCGTCTGTCACTGGGCTGTATCTCATGAACCGTCATAGTTAGACTGTTGAAATAACATTAAATACATCTGTGTTTTTTTTTTGAAATGAGAAATAAATAAATAAATAATGCTGGACAATTCACACAGCATTATCTAGCCCCAAGCTAAGCAGAGCTTGTGTTATGGGTACTAGATAACTGATATACATAATACAATACACTACATAGATAGATATTTTTTATTATACATAGAAAAACATCCAGAACGCCCTGAACAAATTTCTGCAGATCGTACACAAATTTGTCCCGAGGCGGGAATCGAACCCGCAACCTCCTGCGTCGCAGGAAGACCTTCTCCCACCGCACCACAGAGGTCGTCATGATGTATTTCTGTTACCTATATATATGCTATAACACTAAAAAACAGGATAAAATAAAATATTTAAAGGGCTCCCATACAAGTTTTTTTTGCCATTTTTATAGTCAATGGTACGCGACCCTTAGTGCGCGTATCCACCTCGCAATTGACCGTTTTTTAATATTATGACCCAAAAACGGTCTATTGATAAAAACCTGCTGTTTTTGGCTAGTAATTTAATTAAAATTTACTATCTTTTCCTTTCCAGCATGCGACCCGAAACTTATGCCAAGTTTCCCGCAACACAGAAATATGAAAGGGCAGAAGGTCATATCAAACCAGCTGAATATTCCTATATCGAGCCTGAACACCGGAGCAAACGATCAGACCAACAATCTCCCGGCCATCTCAGACCTACTTGGGTCTCTAGTCAAGAAACGAAGGCTGGATTAGATAAACCAAATTAGACATTAATAGGTTTGAAATAAGGAAGCGTTTTTGTTGTCGAGGGGTGAATATGAATTCCTTTGTTTTAGTTTTAAGAGTCTGAGAGAACGTAACATCAGAATAAATATTTTATGAAGTATGTGAACGTCCATAGCATGTTTTATTATTTGTCAGAGCGAGAGAATAGGCAGTGTATCTGTGTTTGCGGAACATAGGCTGCTTGGTCTATAGGTTGGCATACACTTGTGCACTAATAGTACCCCACGCACATGGCTATAACCTTCGTTGAGACAGGACGTCGGCTAAGGCAATTCCGTTTTGTTTTGTGGACAGAACGAATGGTAAAAAAATCCCAGTAGTTCTCTGTCAACGGAATACTCAACACAACAGGGAGTAAACGATTATTAATACAGTGATGTATTTTTGCACCTACTCCCTTTGTCTTCTTTGCTTAGGCCTGTATTATGAAAGTTTACTTAGTCATCGATCCATGTTCGAGTAACGCTTATCTATGGCATAACTTCCACTCAAGCATAGATATATGACTCAGCAAGCTTCATAATAAGGGCCTTAGTCTAAATAAAACGATTACACTACATTTGCTCAGAAAGTTGCTTATTCCTTTTCCAAACATAAGGTAGAAAATACGTCATCGCAGGCGTAATAGAATGCGGGACGCAAACTTTATGAAATTGCATTTCTCACGCGTTAACCGGGAGAGAAAAGTGTTTGGAAATCCAATTCTAAAAAGTTATTGTATTCTGAAAATCAGTCGGTAGGTATCTATGGTTATTTTCATAACACTTGGGAGAAAGTGTGTTTTAAGGCGCTCAAATGACACTCCGAATTGGGCAGTTTTCGACTAGATGCACATACATGTACTTAGATACAATGTACTATACTTACCTACAATCAAATCAGTAGTTAAAAGATTTTCCAATTCATTTTTTATTAAGTACATTTCACACTTTTGCTTTATCTTAGAGTTTTGATTACGATTTTTTTGAGTTTAGTCAGTAGATCCATCCTCGTCACCCGACATTCCCATAGCTTGTTTGAATTTGTGGTGCTTTTGTTGTGTTGTGGTCTCATTGCTCTTAGCTTTTACTTTTTCTTTCTGAAACAAGTCGCATTAATGTAGGACCTGGAAATAATACTCTACCTTCATTAACAGTTTGGGTGTTACATTGTTGAAATCGAACGAGAAGTTTAAGCGCTACGTTGGAACATAAAAATCGGATACATACATACGAGTTCCATACATACATACGTGCCCAGTTCCACACCGACAATAGTATGTAAGAACAGTTAGACTTAGTTATGCTAAGATTGTATTGGTTGATAAGCGATAAACTTGCTAGTGGTTTCTTTTTCACTTCTTCCGCGAGTGGACAAAAATTGAAGTGAATTAGAGCCAATTACACCTTATTTCTTGTTTGATAGTAATAACTATTTATCAAGCTGTTTATATAGTAAAAATTTGACTTGTCTAAGTGCTTATTTTGTAAGTCAAAAGAAATAATCAATTTGACTCTGACTCTGACTCGTACAGACAAACAAACATAGGGGGCAACCTCATAACCCTTCATTGGTAAAAATGATGATAAATCTTAACCCCCTTATTCATAATGGTCTGCTAACATAAAACAGCTGCTAAGTAGTGTTATTCTTCAGTCTGACTTATGTCAATAGAAGAAGACAAGATTTAGCAGTGTACTAAGTTAGCAGACTATTATGAATAAGGGGCTAAGTCTACAGTACTTACTATATCCTTTTCTTGTTTTTCAATATGTTTCAAATGACGCATGCACTGAGAACAAAGGATAACGTCTTCCATGTGATTCACCGTTTTCTTCCGATGATGATGTTTCAATCTGTTGAGTAAACAATTTTCAACTTATATTTTGTTGCTTTAGGGCTCTTATACACGGACTGCACGTGTCATACTTATACACGGCAGTCGACGTTTGCAGTTGTAGCGTGCTGCGTCAGTAGACTGCGAATAAAGGCGGCTACTCACACTCCTGCCGCAGCGCAGGGGCAATCTACAGGCGGGGGCGGCGGGGCGGTCGGAGCAATATCGGAGTAGTCTCTACACACACGCCTGTCGATCAGTATTATCACGGCGCCAGTATTATCAAAACATCTATTACTTAGTAGCCTCCTATGACACCCACGGGAAGAAATGGGGTGGAGCAAATTCTAAGCCAGCAGCACACAGCACTCCGAGGTAGGTACTATTAATTAAGAAAAAAAATATACAAAACATTCAAAGACATGCCTGAAAATTGAATAACACAAATGGAATCACAATTAAATTATCGAATATACGCACGCAGACAAATTTATGAATACAATGTCACTCACATGAGATTGTCTTGAGTTAAATTATTAGATTTTAACCATCTTAGGTCGGTCCTCGCCACGTGCCTAACTGAGGTAAGAGGGGGGTGCAACTTAGTCACCAACTTAGTCACCAAGGACGTTTTTCTACACGTTTAGTTGTTGCTAGTTTGTACATTTTTGGAAATACCTTGGTGGTCCAATGAAAGCACTGGTCCAATGATCGCAACCTCTCCCTATATCTGTTTAAAGGTTAGCCCCCGGTTTCTCGAACGCTTATTATTTTGACAAATTGTTGACAATTTGTCAGGGTGTACACGCACTGCTTTTATTACTCGCGTGGTTTTTTTTGCAGAATTCTGTAACTTAATGGAAGTTCAGTAGCGGAAAAATATGAATGTTAGGAGCACTATAAAGTTGTAGGTAGCTAAAATAGCAAGGAATTTTATTCGTCGTACGTGTAAGTTACGTTAAGCACGCAGGTTATATTCCGCGAGATTAAAATTCACGCTGTCAGATTCCGCAGTGCGTATATAACAAGCCGTTGACTATCCATTCAATGTGACAAGCATTCGAGAAACCGGGGGTTAGTTGTGCATAATAAACCTAACCGCCGTGGTTGTGCTTAGCATTTGCATTACCCTAACTCTTCCTGTCGTAAGATGCGACTAAGGGGTATCTATGGTGTAAATTTAAAAGAATATAAAGATATTTCTTACGTTTTTCCACAATAGTCGCATGAGCATTTATCCGTTCGATGGCCAATAATATGCCAGCCGAGTTCACGATATGTCGGGAACTTTTCTGGACATCGGGGGCAGAGGATCTTGCCTTCAGATCGTCCTCCGTTGCTCTGGTGCTCCATCAGTTCTTGAGATGTTTGAAAATTTTGGTGGCAGCTTGAACACCTGAAAAAAAAAGAGTGTTTATGAGGCTGGTTATGGAACAGAAACATGATGAAGTACCTACACATGAAAATAAACCTGTAATGGAGCCAATAATTAACTTGCCATGCTAGAAACAGAATATACCTACCTAGGAACTGAAACTATACAGTCGGGAATTTCAAGTAAATCACGTTTAAATTTCTTACATGAATATGTTTGTCTGTAAGTGGTACGCCATGTGTTCAATAATTTTCTTCGGATAAAAGTAGTGAAATTTTTTATCGCAACACGTGACGTATCCAGGGACGCCGTGCCTGTCCTTATAATGGCGCATCAGCGATCTGAAGTGGAAACCTTTTTCGTGGCAGATACAACATTCCATTTTGTAGAATAACGTGATCTGTTTGTCCAAGGCAGCGCCTTGTTTCGCTGGACGTCCTTCTATTAGCACAATCGGATCAAGCGTGTCATTTTCCGGTTTGTTTTCCGTGATTGTGGGCTTTTGCTCTATCGCAGGAAGATGTTTTAGGGGGGATCCTGAGGCAGCCAGTAGATTTTTATCCACTTTTTCGGAACTCGCAAACTCTTCCATTGTCATCGCCTCCAAGAACTTCATTTCCAATGGCGATTTCTTTTTATAAGGTGTTGAGGGCGACCTTGACTTAGGCGCCGTCAACGCCTGATCTCCTTGTTGGAATTCTATTGAAAGACTGTGCGGTTTTAAATTTGATTCTTTTTTCACGTTCTGAACAGACAAAGTGGCTATTATTGGATGAAGCTTTTGAACATTATCTATGGATTCGATTTTTTCATCTGCAGATTTCTTTTTGTAGAAATCTAGGAATTTTTGTGTTTTGTCTACTTTGACGGAGTATAAATAAAGTACTGAAACTTGGTGCAAGCAGTCGTGGCATATCGCTTTTGGGAGATTGTCGTCTGTGCGAATCTGTGAAGGCGAAAGGGAAAAATTAGTGTGATTCAACCGTATTTCGATTAATTACCTATTATTCTCTTTCTTTGTTTGCTTGCATGCATAGCACGATGGTGTGAATGAGAACCATGGTCTTAGGGCACTACATTTTACTGATATAATGTAAGTTACCTATATAAAGTGCTGATATAAACTACTGTTCTGATCTTCGGTCGGGCGATCATTATAGGCTGCTACGTAAGCCTTTACAATATAGATAGTTACTTAGTTTTATTTTATTTTAAATAAGTACTTAACATATTAAGGTTGCCAGTGCCAATGTTAGGTTTGCCTAATTACTGGGTTTCTCATCTATTTTTCTTAAAATTGATTATACTGGGAACAATACAGTAATCCTGTGTTAGTAGATAGCTTATTAACTAGCTTTATTATCACCTGATAAATTTCTAAATAATCTTAAGAGTGTGCAAAAACGCCGCTACGAGATGGATTTCGAGCGGTACCTATGACATGATTATGGTCTTCTTACGAGTGAGAAATACAGAGCAGAGACGTGCACCGAATCTCCTAAACTGTTCTAACCTAATTACAAGTTAATGAAACAACCAATCGAAAAATTAAAATACATAACTAAAGAAATACTTCTAGGTTTCATACCAGCAAAGACCGAAGAAAAAACGTGTGCTGTTCCTGAGATAAATATCAAAATGTGTGCAATCTTGTTTTTAAAACACTTTATTCAATTTAACAGATCGAAGTAACATTTCCCTAAATATGAAGGTGGTAATTTTCATAGATTCTGAGATAAATAACGATTTTGAACTAAATTGCTTAAAATGGCACATTCTTAAATATTAAACATACTACCTAAAGAAAACGAATATCAGCTTAATAATAATATTAAGTACTGGACAATTCACACGGCATTATCTAGCCCCAAGATAAGTTTATGCATGATAAACAGACTCACACCTTGCATTTATTTATGTACGCATGGAGTATTGCTAAAAGTAGTGGCATTAATTCAGCGTTAAGCCGGCCTGATACAGATAGAGGTCTTCCTAACTAGATAGAGGCAAACTCACAACAATTTCAAAGAGTCGTTTGATTTTCCGTTTGATTTCAGAGCTCATAGGCTTCAATTTGACTACGTCCGTGCAAAGACAGAGGCGACACGATAGCTCACGCACTATTGTTTTCTCCAAATTTCCAAAGTCGTTCATACTGCTGATTTTAACAATATAAACAACACTCAAACTAAATTTATTATAAAATGGTGCTGATTTTATTCTAAGGATTCATCTGTTCACAATAAATAACATTTTTTAGCTCAATTCTATAATTTGGGTAAACGGTGACATATCCATGACTGTTGCTTTTTTGTTTGCGTCAAAGGCTGTGGATTTGTATAAAAAGGTATTTGTATAAAAGAGGGAAATCTATGCTCAAAAGTGAAAGTTTAAGGTCTTGTTTACGGATAGACGGGGGGTGCAGCGGCGCTTGCAGTGTCGCGGCCCGCACTAAATTCAAACACATGGCGTTGGTAGAGTGTGTTTACGGAGAACGTTTTTACACGCGTTTGTTTGATATGAGACGCGTCGCTGCGTGCGCCGCCACTCTGCACGCCCCGCCTATCCATAAACATCATCGTTCATTGCGACATGTTTTTGTTTACGCGTGCGATGACGGGGCTGCTGCACGCGCCCCGCGTAAAACAAGGCCTAAAGCTGCGTTGTCACAATCCAGAGCTTGCTCAAACAAGGCTCGGACCGAGTGCACGTGTTGCTTCAAACGGGTGTTACATACACATGCCCTACCCACTAGGATCTTTCATTTTCTTAGTCATCATCACACTAATATTATACATACATAGGTACATACACTATACATACCTACATACATACACTTACACTAAATACAACTACTACAATATTATAAAGGCGAAAGTTTGGATGGATGTATGGATGTTTGTTACCTCTTCACGCCAAAACTACTGAACGGATCTGGCTGAAATTTTGCATACAGGTAATTCTAATACTGGAATAAAACATAGGCTACTTTTTATCCCATAAATCTGTTCCCGTGGGATGAAAATCACCTTTTAATGTTTCCATAGGAACAACGCGTGCGAAGCCGCGGGGCGCAGCTAGTCAATAATAAATTAAGTGACACATTCGGTGGTTGTAAAAAATCGTTTATTTATGATGCAATAAAATCAATGCTTATAAATGGAAAAGATGTTATCTGCAGAAGCACAGAATTCTTAATAATAATTATAACGATTTCTGTGTGCAGAAGTATCAAAAACGATAACGACTTGGCTAAAAAAAGTAAACGATTAAACGTACCAAACATTACACACTAATTAATTGAGTTAAATGACCTAATTAATTAGCTTGTAATTTTGGTTAGTATTCAGTTGTCAGATTTAAATAGCTATGTTTGATTCCAGGATAAGAATTACCTGTATGCAAAATTTCAGCACGTTTAGTAATTTTTGCGTGAAAAAGTAACAAACATCCATACATACAAATTTTTGCGTTTAATATATTAGTAGGATATATGTATTATCTATAGTGATATTATAAAGAGAAAAGATTTCGTTGTTAGTTTGTCTAAGGAATAGGCTCCGAAATTACTTTACCGATTAAAAATCGTTCATCATTTAGAAAGCTTACTTTTCAGGGAGTGACATAGGCTATTTTATCCCGGAATTCCCACGGGAACGGGTGAAACCGCGAGGCGCTGCCAGTCAGAATATATGTATATTATTCCCACAGCGATCATACAAATCTCTTCCAATAACATTCACAAAACTCAACGGATAGTTACCTAGTACGATTCATTCATTAGCAAAATCGATCGCCTGTTTGCTTCCACGTCAGCAGCTTTTTGGCATACCCATCCACTGATTACCTACTCTCTCTCTATATGATCATCCATGCATGCCACTATTGGAGAGCATAATATGGGTACGATTGATATTATTCAGGATGACACTGCAATAAGCAGAATAGGGTGTATACATTTTATTTTTTAATCTACTATTTATTAATCACACTAATATTATAATTGCGAAAGTTCGTATGGATGTATGGATGGATGTTTGTTACTTCTTCACGCTAAAACTACTGGTCGGATCTGGCTGAAATTTGCATACAGCAAATTCTAATCCTGGAATCAAACATAGGCTACTTTTTATCCCATAAATCAGTTCCCGTGGGATGAAAATCCCCTTTTAACGTTTATAGGAACAACGCGTGCGAAGCCGCAGGGCGCAGCTAGTATTACATAAACAAAAAAAAAGTAAATTACACTCGGTTTCGGGTGATAAAAATGCTGCCATGTTAGCCCTTGCATTTTGTGACGTCACGGTTCATTGGATCCCCTATGTCAACTCAAAGTCAAAACTTCATGCCCATACAAAAATGTTCAAGTATGACATCACGGTTCGGGTGCAAATGAGATTAAAAATATCTACTTTTCAATGAATACATTTTCTAATTAAACCATCAATAAATACAAAAATAAATATACAGATATATTTCTATATCAATAGAGAATACAAAAAAATATTACCATTTTTGAAGTCATATGCTCTATTAGTGAACTTACGAAATCGTTTTGGACGAAAGCTCGTTCGTTTTTCTACGTTTAACTGGGTGAGTAATAGAGAACCAATTAATTTTGATTAATTTTCTTTCCACATCAACAATAACTCTTTGTGTACAAGTCAAGTGCAAATGATTCTCTTAGTAATTGATCCATATGAATGATCAAAGGACCTAAGAATTGATTTAATTTAGATATCAACGTAAAATTCTCCGGAGCCTTAAATAATTCGTCGGCGTTTGCTGAATTAAAGCTCTACTGGAATATCGAGTGGAGTTGTTCGTCTCGTTATTTCTAGAAATATCTATATAAAAGATCATCTAGTTGGCTGACCAGTCGGTCGGTGGTATAAAAACTCGCCTGTTTATTCCGTCGCGACGGAACCGGAGTATATTTTAACCGACTTCAAAAATAGGAGGAGGTTCTCATTTCGACTGTTTTTTTTTGTTTGTTACCTCAGAACTTTTGAGGGGGTGGTCCCATTGATTTATTAAAAACGAAGATGAGGTACTGGTTGCTCGGAAGTGGCAACCTCAAATTGTGTAAAATTGTGTTCTCCCACATCAGTCACCGTCTGACCGTCTGGCGGCACGGGCGGTCGTGATTCGCGTGAAATATTGTTGTCTCAGTCTCACTTCGGTCCTAGATACGTCTTTCCGTCTTTGTTCTTCTTTGTATTGCACAGGACTGGAAATATAACTGTGAGCGTATGTGTTTGCGTGTAGTTGTACTTAACACATGCCAATTTTTGAGTAAGCGCTGGGAACCTATCTTCCCAATGGGTGGTCCGATTTTTATGATTCTTTTTTTATTTGAAAGCTGGTGCTTCCCAGATGGTAATTTGGTCCAGTTCTGACAATTATTCCATATAATTGAAGTCGGTTTTTAGTTTTTTTTAAAACAAAATCATATTGAGTAGCTATTGAGTATCGAGCAATATTCTTTTAAAATCGAACAAGTAATATCTGCATTAACTACTTTTTCCTTAAAAATCGCAGCACATGGGATTCGTTCCGAAGCCCACGAACACTTTACATCGTTTAGAATGGAACTATGGTTTATCCATCCAGCATGGAGCATGTTAGTAAATAAACCACAATACCTCAGACGAAGTAAAAAAACCGCCGCGGAATGGCCAACACTATGCGATTCTACGTGAAACAACAACAAATTCACTCGGGCCGGCCGCTGAGATTTGGGAGGGGTTCGTAGCCTTCTTAAGCCTGAGATATACATTTTCCTAAAAATGTCCTTGTCTCTGCATGTCCTTAATGATATCCCTTAGTCGAGCATATTTACTAACATTTAACTTATAGACCCACTTAGACCACGATATCTCGTTAGACCCCAATTTCGTCTGATGTTATTAATTATCTTATAACTACCGGGGCATCAAGACGAATCATTAGACTCCTCATTTATTGAAATCGGACTTATAGTTTCAGCGCTACGTGAGAAAATAAAATCGGCTACTTACAAACATACCTACAAACGAAGCCAACCTTATTTATCCATGCTCCGTTGGTAGTCGGGTAAAAAAAATAGGTACCTAAGTAAATTAATACATAACATTACGTTTCACGTCACATTCATAACTTCCTCAACAAACGGGAACTTTTGTGACGCTTAGTGTTGGCAGCACTTGTGGCGGTTTTGTGTTCCAAGTTGTCATGATAATTTATAAAGTTGATTTACTAAAAATATATGTTTTTAAGTTTACTTAAGTATGAAATGTGATTCCATCCTACTTCTTGTGTATTGAAGATTGGTTTTTACACCATTTTACAACACAATTTGACATTGTTTCTGTAAAAAATACGAAATATTATATCGTGACACTCCGCGCGCCGGCATAGCTCGACTGACAAGGTATGGCTTAGTTTCGTTTTATGTCTGTGCGTGTAACTGTGTATGTACACGGCTAGGCTTAGTTTTGCCGCCATCGGTGAGTCGGCCGGCGAAACTCTATCTTGCTTTTTTATTCATCTGAGCACAATACAAATAACAAAAACTCACTTGCTTGGCGTTGAGTTTCAGATATAATTGTAAGCAATATTTATTGAAGGGAGGATCTAAAATCGACAACTAATGTAAATTACGTATAAAAGGACGCGCCAACAAAGTGAATTTTAGGTTAAGTATGGGCGGTTTGTAAACGTTTATGCCTCATTCAAAATGGACACGGTATAGATAGAATTTTATTGATAAATATATGTTGTACCTAATATGTGTAAATCTTTGTTAAAAAATTAAGTAAGAATTAGGTACACTTACAAAAACCTGGAAGGCGAAGGCATGGGCGAACTAATAGTCTTTAGATAATATCAAGTTGCAACTAATCTCCTATTCATGCAATCACGGGAATGATTTACATTAGGATTAGTTACTAAGTTGGGATTGTCCGCCAAGTTCGGGAGCCAGCTTTGTGAAATCTAAAGGTGGAATCTCGTGAACTTCGAATAGAGATCATGTTGAATCTAAGATTAAAATAGCATAGCTCTGGTCAAAGGTTTATATTTGTTTTTGGCAGTGTTATTTGCTGATAAACATAAAATCAAGTTAGCAAGGTTGAGGTTACGTAGGTATAGTTTGTACTAAACATATAGGTCTGTTTAGACCACAGGTTAAGACTTAAGACCAACACGTTATCAGAGCTTCACTTGTAACTTTTTACGAAATAGACGCGACCGAAAAGGACCTAACTAACTTAACTAAAAGGTAATTCAAAGGCTAGTTAGTGACAGAAAAGTTGTTTACTTGTTGGTAACTCTTGCTAACGTAGTCGTGTAGACTATGCATGTAACTGTGATGTAAAAGTTATGGATGAGTTGACAAATAAACATTTTGGATTGACCGACTCATCCAAGCTGGATGAAATTAAGTGGATGAGATGACATGACCACCTACTCAATGTACTAACTTATATGTACACGAAAAGAGACACCAAGCCTCCTACACGTACCTACAATCTATCATACCATACCTACGTGTCGTAGGGTATTCGAGACCAAGTTCGGTCTAGCGAGCCATAGGTACGAGTATAAGGGCTCATGAAGTCATGGGAGAAGGTATCCGTAACCAAGGTAGGTATCCGTAACATCTAAGGTCGCCGTTTATCTTATTCAAATCGATGAGTAGGCCTTTATTATGTATTTGTTTGTACACATTCACATCGAGGGTTATTAAGCGGGCGCTTTGTGGTGATGCGTGTTTTAAGAATACGAGTACATATCTGTATTATGTACTTGTTCGATGTTTAAGAACAATACAATACAATACAATAACCATGTCGACGCCCCCCGCGAATAATCCGGTAATCGTAAAAGTGTAAATGTTCAGGAAAAATAAAAAACCATTTTTCCTTAATAACTCCATTTAACAACAAGTATCAGAGACTTTTTATATCGCATAAGGAAGCAAATTTTTTCAGTTATCTGGTTATTTCAACAAAATTTAACTAGGCCCATGGGCTTCCTTATAATTTAGCTGGATGCATTTTACTATATTAGTGTACGTGAAGGTCTGGTCAGTAATGTCACTTACGATATTGTTCGTGTAAGTTTATATTTTCGACGGCAACAGTAAAATCTTCTTGCGATATTATTCGTGTAAATTTATATTTTCGATGGCAATGGTAAAATCGTGTAACGCTATTATTCGTGTAATTTGTTTTGTATACTGAACATTTGTAAAAGCCAATTATGTGGTTATTCGATTGTTTGACAGTAACGTACATTTTATTGTTATGACTTTTACTGTTTATTCGAATAGTTTACTAAAGTATTATTTGGTGATTTTTATAGTATATTTTATGAAATAAAGCCTTAATTTCATGAAATATACTATAAAAATAAAGGGCATTCTAGTAAATGAAACAACTTTGGTTAGTTTGAGAAAGCACGATAGTTATTATTATTATAAAAAATGACACTGCACTGAAGACACGACTATTACACTTGATTACACAATCATGAAAATTATAATAAGGTCCTATTACAGTTAAAATTCTTAATCAGAATCCTCATCGTGACCTGATTCAGTATCACAAAAGCTTAAGTTCCTATAAAATTGTTGATAATGGTGGGGAATTGCTTGGGAGTTACACAGGCTTAGGAGATCGTTATACAGAGCTTTCTTAATAGGGAGGGGCTTGTCGTATGCTGGCTTTAATTCAACACTTTCAATTGATTTGGACACCTGTTTCTGCCGTCGCTGTCTACTTCTGCCTGCATCGTAATCCAATTCAATATAATCCTGATCAAAATCATATTTGAAAAGTAAACAGTTAGGTTTACTGTATGAGACACTAACCTCCATCACATCAGACTATCGTACTTTTTCTCCTGTCTTATCATGAAGCCATCTTTTGGGTTCAACAAGTTCTTTTATGTTGAGGATTTCAGATTGTTGCATTTCTTTTAGGATATACTTGTCTCCGGAGACTTTAGCGTTCATGATGATACTATATACTTGGTCCGGTGTGTACAAAACTTTGTTTTTCAGAGCTCTTTCAATACATGCATGCATGGAGTCGCCTTCATTTTGGCTATGCCCACCAACAAAAAACCGATGAGTAATGTCAATTTGAAGAGTCATTGCAATGTAAAGATACAATGCAAAAATGTATCTGTTTTTATTTTGGCCATAACAACCATCCGAGTAAAATATAATTTTGCGTATACCTTTTTCGTGTACTGTCTTGACAAATTGAAACAAGCAACTCCCTATTTCGATGCATCCCTTTTTTCCGATTTGAGCTTGCCAAACGTAACAGAATCCTAGTTTGTTTAGAGCGTCAAAAACTGTAAAATTATAAATCGGGTATTTACGTTTGTAGTGAAAAATTGACACTTCAGACTGTGGTACATTCAATACTTTTTCTAAATCAAAAATGGCTACAACGGTGTCATCTTTATTTAGTGTTTCTTTTTCTTCTTTTTTAATTTCACGAACTCTTTCTTTCATACTCAAATGTTTCCTGTAATGTGCTTCTAAAGACGCCTTTTCAACGGGGTCAGCTAGCTGATATTGTGAACATAAAGTACACTGATCCTTTTTAGGCTTAAAAAAGGAACTGTTGTAGTCAGTGTTAAAAACTCTTTCATACTGTCGTTTTGAAGCCATCTGAACAATATCTAGATAGTTTTGATTTGCAAACCATGACTTGTAAAGTCGGTACATTTTTGAAATATTAAGTAATTCAGACAAGTATTCTCGTTTAGACTCTTTTCTTATGTAATGCGATTCTACTTTGGGAAATATATCAATATGAGTTTTGATACTGTCTTCGGTTTCTCGCTTCATTTGATGTGGTCTATTCTGATGCCTGCCTCGTTTATCGATCAAACTTTCATCTCTTTTATTTTTTTCTAAAGCTGTGTAAATCATTTGCTCAGTGATAGAAAGAGTGTTTAAAAAAATACCTTGCATACTTGGATTTCTTCATCTTTGAGGGGAAAATAATATTTTAATGTATGCGAACGGTTACTTTTTCTATTTACGGTAATCCTTTTAACATCATTGGATTTAACATGTCGTGTAATGTATTGCCATTGAAATTCTCGATTGGCGAGTTTATAAAAATTAGTATGAAGGGCTAACCTGTCTTCTGTATTGAATTTTAACCCGCAACCTTTTTTACAGGCACAATTAATTGAAATATTCTTTTTCTCATGATGTTTTTTATTACGAGCACCTTCATATGCTCGGCCTGATTTTTTAAGTTTCTTGTTCTTATTATCTCTCCATTCACTTGGGTCTCCTTTACGTTTTCTACTCAGCTTTTTTGGTTGGAGTTGATTTTGATTTTCGGATTCAGATACTTGGTTCGTTAGTTCGTTTATATCATTGACAGCAGGCACTTCTACCGGGATAGCTTGTATGGGTGTTCCAGGTTGGCTAAGTCTGTCAGGTTCCTCGTAAACAGAATTCAGACTTGGTTGATCAATCAAATCCAAAGGGTCTAAGTTCATACTATTGTTAATGTCTTGTTCTATCAAATTCTTCAGAATCCTCTAAAAATATTCCTTCTACGTCTAATTTCTCTTGATCGGCTTCGCTAAGTGTTTGTTTTATGGTCTTTTGTTTTTTTTTGTTGTTTTCTCTTCATCATAGCTAATAACACTTCGCAAACTTGTGCGCGAAGTGGGCGGAGCAATAGCTCTTGCCGTTGCAATAGGCATAATCGAAGTAAGGAGCCACTCGATAATGAATATGGCTGGATATCGTTTTCTAAATAAAACCCCGAATAAACCTGTACTAGCACTTACTTAAATAACGTAGAAAACTTTTTACACGAATAATATCGTAACAATGTATACTGTCAAATCATATTGATATTTTGTTTCGTAAAGATCTAAAACCATATTATTCGTTTAAAATAATTTTTAATTATTTTTTATGGAATATACGCGTAGTTTTTCATATCTTCGTAAATAAAGATAGAAACATTCTGAAAAAAATTCACATGGTGTATTTTGACTTCTAGATGCCGAAAAACGCATGACATGAAAAACCCCGTAATAGGTCATTACCGGATTATTCGCGGGGGACGTCGATGTGGTTCCCTACAACCAGATTTGTACCATGGATTTGTACAGACAACGCGCGCCGAACTCAACGCTCAACTCACTCGCATTATTGTTTAGTGTAGATAAAGTAGGTATATTATAGGTATGTAATGTTATATCTTAAGAACTTTCAGGTATCAGGAACTTATGTTCCGAATTGCAATGCCCACCCGGGCTCATGTTAAAGCTTGTACCTAATTTTAAGACCTAATTGTATGTAGTATGTATACATTGTAGTATACATGTATGTAGGTATTGTATTGTATGTATACAACATGATCGCAATAAAAATCTAGAATCTTCGATCTTAGTGCGAGTAGGTACCTGCTCATTTTGCGCAAGCAACCGATTATTATATTCTCTGTGTTGATACCCAACAAAAGACATTCTATCTCACAATCAAGCCAACGTGAATTGACTCTAACTTTTTAAACGACAGATAAAACTTGCCGGCGTAATTGAATGTCTTCCATTCCAACATCGAGTGGATAAATCAGTTTCCGTGGAAGCACCCACGTTGATAAATGGTTTAGATTCGGTAGTAATTTGTCGGCTGAAAAGGATGGTGACACTTTAAATTTTGACTTATTTTTAGCGAAGCTCGAGTTCATGGAAACAGCTTATGATTGTTGAGTTTAGATCAGTTGTGAGAGCGAAATAGGAATGTGTCGATCATGAACGAACGGCTCATATGATTGCAATCACGAACCGCGCGTGATTGATCCGAACAGTCTCAACGAAATGACCCGATCATTTCAATGTTCGGATCATTGGTTAAATGACCGAGACGCGTGCGACTTGACGCAAAGATCGACTGACTCTGCGTCTTGCTCTTGCGAGGCTGTGAGTGGTGCGTGCGAGTAGGACACATTTTGTGGACTGTCTCATTTTCTCACTGCCTAATTGATAAATAAAATAATAAGTAATAAAGTCTATTGTCGCATTACGGTCCTTTAGGTATTAAAGCCCTTTTCTTTTGAGTAGTAGGTACTTACCTATATGTAAGTACTTGGATATATCTAAGTATGTAGGTAGGTACCTACTGTACGTACCTACTACCTATTATGTAAAGTATTTAACAACAAGGAAAGCCCCGCTCGGCGGCTTAGCACAGGTTCATTAAAATATGATAAAAAAAAGTTAAGTAGGTAGGTACTTCGTACCTGACTATCTACTGTAAGGTACATAAACATACTTAACACTTCAAACGTAAAAGTAGGTAGGTTTTTGCAAGAACCATATCAGTCAGTAACGAAACGACGATGACGACGCGACGCGCGCGACGCAAAGATCCGATCTCGCACGGGTCAATCAATCACAAAATGCATGATCGAAATGAAACGAAAAATCGAAGTGAGGCGATGATAGGCCGCCGGCAAAAACAATCATTCAAAAGATCGGGTCATATGATCCGGGTCATTTTCATAACGGGTCATGATTGATATCGATCTTTGTGAATGATCGAACGACACATCGCTAGAGCGAAAGGGTAATAGAGCTTTCTTTTGGGTATTTCTAAGATCTACTCGATCACTAATCCGCCTGCCAAGCGCTGTGATTATGACACTCTCCTCTTACCTACGGATGTAAGCGGGTTAACAACGAAACTTATTTGTGTTGGAAGAACACCAAAGATAAAACGTTGGTGTTCTTCCTACTCACCTTGTTTGGAAGCATGTTCAGCTGTGGACGTATGTTTACTGTTGAGATGGCCAGACCATCCTTGCTGGTTTTTTATCTGGGTAGCATCCGTCGAATCTATATATTATCACGTTTTGGTCAGTAAGTACCTATTAGACACGAAGATATTTCCAACTATAGACATTTTAATACCTACAGGACCGCCTGAGCGACCTTGGTTTAGTTGTTAACCTTTTTTATTTTCTTATATATTGTATAGACTCGGTATCTTTCTACGGACCTATCGATAGAGAACTAACTTTCGTATAATTTTCTCATCAAACTTTGTAATGTGATAAAATAGGAATTTAAGTTGGTTCCGGAAATTCGATTCAGATACAAATTGTATTTTTAATATTTGTTCCATAAAAAGGAACAAGTAAAGGTAGCATTGTCTAAGTATGGTAATAGGTATAATAGCATGGTCGGAAACGGGAGAAGTTTTACACTATACAAATAATCTACGATCAAACTTTCCATTAAAGCAGCCGCCATCATAGAGGCTTAATTTTAGTTTGCAATCCCTTGTTCTTTTAGGGTCCAAGTGGCAATAATTTGGACAACCTGGCTGGTCTATCTCTTGGGATATCCCAACCGTGGGTTGCGGATCGGTCGTTAGGAAAAGTCGTAAGTAAATATCATATTTAAAAATACCGATTGTGTAAAACAACTATTAAAGAAAAATTTATGTATCTATCACTGCGCCAAAATAGGCCTACAGAAACCTTTAAAATATTCTCGTAAGAACACACTTTACTTCTATCGGGAAGGCTTTGAAAACTACACGAGTTTCCGCTCCGTGGGGTGGAAATCATTTAATTAGTCTGTGTACCATAAAATGAGCAATGTTATGAAGAGATTTTGCTTGTAAGCCTGTACCTGCTTACCTGTTACTCTGTACGTACCTATGTAGGTTTCGAGCGCTGATCGTTATGCTAACGGCAAGTTCCGACTGCAGTCGCCGGCTGTCGTCTTGATTTGACTGCAGTCGTCGAATCAACTACAGTCGACGACTGCCGTCACCTGCTGTGATACTCCTCAGCAAGGCCACTCGCTCTATAGGAAAAATACAGGAAAAGATGTACAATTAATTGTATACAATTGTACACTACACAAAAAAAGTTGTACAGCCTTTATTTCCAAATAGCTTTGCCAAAGAGTATGCTCTTCAGCAAAGCCACCTTGAAATCACAGTTATTTTAACCCTAACTGGCTCGGCTACTAAACTCAAATGTCTACAATTAATTGTACGTCGTTATTAAATCTACAGTTTACGCTAAACTTACCTTTTGAGGTGATATATTCATAAATTGATTTGTATGTATCCTATCACATTTGCAGTCGACGGGGGCAGTTGCCTTGCAGTCAGCGACTTGCCGTGAGCGTTTATGAGTCCTTATTTAGCCCTTATAGACGTTTCTTTAAAGCTTTCCTGCCCAAAAATACTACTAATATTATAAATGTGAAAGTTTGAATTGATGTTGGTTAGGTTCCTTTAATCGCTCTAACTACTGAACGAATCAGCCTGAATTTGCATAGTTATAGTTCTAGAACTGGACTACTTTTTATACACTGAAAAAATATTATTTTAGCAAAGTACCTTTTTGGCTCGGTTACAATCATATCGGTAATTTTTAACTAAGACTTATTTAAAAATCTATAAGTGAACTTGGCATAAAGTAGACTTGTGAACATTGTTATTTGTTCTTGGCTAATAACAAATAAATCAATAATAATTTTCAAATAACATAATTTGTTAATTTTAACACTTTCGATCTTGATTCGAAACTACTAAAGAGAAATATTTAATATTAAATAAGCAAGCTGTTGTTTTTGAACAAGTAATTCACTCGGTTAATTTTTAGAAACATTTTTATTTAAAGTTAGATAAGTTGAGCTCATTTGATTTTAAGCGGAGTGTTTATTGATTTTAATCGAATAATTTTCGGTTGATTTTTACACACCTTCTCATTTATCAATACATAAGATAAACTTATTTAATTTGAGTCAAGTTACTTATTTCCTTTTAAATAAGTAAATCGAATCGGTTGGTTCCAGCAAATGACCATATTTGAAAGTAACCGGCTTGTATCATTTAAATATAATCGAGTACGTTACTCGGTTAAAAACAGCCGAGACACATATTTAAAAAAAGCAGCTCCGCTCGGCTCCGTTCATTGTCCGTTCATTTTCTCGTTCATTTCTCCGTCGACTCGCGCCTTCTTATACAAAAGTTCTTTGTGTTGTTATGTGCTCCGCCGAAAGCCGAAAAAGAAATATTACTGTGTTATTTTAGGAAATATTCAAGTGCAGTGCAGTATCAAATACGGAAAATTATGGATGAAGAGGTCCGAAATTTGCTTGGAATCTCGAGTCTTAACATCGAGATGTTTAAAGGTCGGTACCTACTTTACTTTCATTGTGTTCTTATCATAGGTTAGCCTGTATGATACGATGTGGATTCAATAAATTTCACTTCCTTTCTGTGTTCTTTGTGCTCTCTGTATGATCCCCACGCTTCGCTTTGCAATCTTTAATTGTAAATACTAGTTTATGGAAAAGTACCTCACAGTTATATTATTTTTAGACTAAAATTATAATTTTGTTTTCAGCTCAAAACGGACTTTGAAGTGAAGAGTTATATGCTGGCCTGTATACAGATATTTTTGAGAGTTTTCCTCACTTAAAAGAAAAAAAAAACTGGCCAAGAACAGAAATAGTGCTCTCAACAAGGACATAACTAAATGAACTTCTCAGATTGCAAGATTGTAAGTACACTTTGAAATCTTTATATTTATGATAATTTAGCATAGGTACTTTTTAGGGTTCCGTACCTGAAGGGTGAAAACGGGACCCTATTACTAAGCCTCTGCTGTCTGTCTGTCAGTGGGCTGCATCTGATGCACCGTAAAAGGTATTTCTCTTGCCACTAACAACAAATAATAAAAATAAAATAAAAGCTGAAATTAAAGAGGGCTGCCATACAAAATACCTGTTATTTTGGCTTTTTTTAGGGTCCCGTACAAAGGAATAAAGTAACCTTTATAGGATCTCTTCATTGCCTGTCCGTCTGTCTGTTTGTTACTACACTGCAGTGCTAAGAAAATCTTTTTGTTTCAGCAACAGAAGAGAGCTCCAACATAGCCTGCCTGTTGTTGATCCCTACACTTTTGGCTGTGTCTGTCTGATATCGAAAGCTGAAGTCAGGGAAGGATTTATCTCACATGTAAAAAATAACTGCTATAGAAAACTTACTATTACTACTTACACCTTAACTCATAATTATGTGAATAGTGAGATTTAATATTTAAATAATTTAAAAGGTTTTAAAATATATCAATCAAGGCTCAAATTCAAGTACGAACATTATATCATTGCAAAGCTATGGTATTAATACTGTGTGTGTATTGATTTGAAATTCAACCTTATAAATCAATAATTGGATTTATCTATTAGCAAAACGTAAAATTTTCTTCATTAGTGATGATGATGACACTTAAGATTTGTTTTTATAATTATAGTTGACCTAGACTTGTTTAATTTTGAATACATTGTAATACTATATGAAACTCCTCTATGTATCATTTTGTAAGTCAAAAATAAATCAGTATTATTTTATTTTTGATTGTTTTCAGTTTCCAAATAACCCCACGTTATTTTACAGTAATGCTACTCGGTCACTACAGCCTCTTTATAGTAATGCTCTCAGCAACTTAGTATTCCTAACTAATTTAGTAAGTAAATATTATTAATAAAACTTGTTTATTATCTACAGGTATTTGCAGCTAGTCAGTTACAGCAATGTTATTCAGTACGTAACCAATTCAATTGTTACATGGACACACATACTTACCGTATTATGAATAAAAATGTTTTAATTAATTATTAATAAATATTTGCTTATCTTGTAGATAGATACTTTCAATATTTTATTGATATTTAAATTAAGATTTTCTGTTCATAATGACGTCATGCTGCTGTACCGATTGAATTGGTTTCGTCGTGTACTGAATAACATTCCTTTATTTTACCCAATAACCTAGCTGTATTTACCGAGTAACCTTACAGCAGCTACCGAGTTAACCGGTTGTAGTAACACAATAAATTGGCTGAGAAAACCGAGTAACATTGCAGCAGCTACCGAGTTAAACGGTTGTAGTTACCCAATAAATTGGCTGAGAAAACCGAGTAACATTGCAGCAGCTACCGAGTTAACCGGTTGTAGTTACCCAATAAATTGGCTGAGAATACAGAGTACCATTGCAGCAGCTACCGAGTGAACCGGTTGTAGTAGCCCAATAAATTGGCTGAGACAACCGAGTAACATTGCAGTAGTTACCGAGTTAACCGATTATTAATAACAATGTAACACTGATGTTATATGCTGAGTGAGCCTGCTGTAATTTAGTAAGTTAGTTGACTGTGACGACTAAGCTTGGTGGTGACATTTCTCTTGTTACCCAGTAAAATTGGCTAAACGCAGCCAACTTTACTGTGTTGTTACTAATGTAGGCAACTGTGTTATTAATACTAAAATATTTTAACCAATTTTATCGGTTAATATTTAACAAGAAATGATAGCAAAGTTGACTTATTTGTTTTTAGCTACAAACTTTGCAGGTGCTATATTGACAAACATGCTGGGTTATTTTCAACAGTATTTTGTTTATCTTTAACCCACACGTTTTTTCAGTGTACTGGAAATTTAGTGCGAATGCGAAGGTGTGAATAGAAGCTTGAAATTTCATATAAGTATTAAATAGTAGCTGCGCCCCGCGGCTTCGCACGACTATCCCACGGGGACTGATTTATGGGATAAAAGGTAGCCTATATGTGTTATTTCATACCTAGATTTGTTAATTTAAAAGACCTTCGTTTTACCACAATCTCACCTGATAGAATGCGTTTATCTATGTAAGGCCTGAGGCTATAAACTCGATGTTCCATTTATTGCTGAAACGTCCAATAAAGTCTACATTGGTGAGCCCCTCGAGTATCCCCCTGAAATCTTCTTGAAAGCCCTTAAAAGTTTCTTAGATTCAAATAGTAAAACTTGGAACTTGTTACGGTGTTTCGTAGGGATTTGAAGTGACTGTCTCAGCGTTCGGTCTCGAATATTTGGGAATTTAGTTACAGGCTTATCTGAGGGCGTAGCCAACCGGCATTCGCTATGAAGCGAATCGAAAATGATTGAAAGCGTAGGGTAAAATTCGAAACAGATCACGTGACATGTCTAAGGCTTATGTCGAATCCATACATTTTTGGACTTTTCTATTATCGCTTTCGACATCGATTGTTACATTGTCTAAGCCCTCTGGTCTTCGAATGAAACCAAATGAACGAATTTATCCTGAGTATTGGGCGTAAAGTTTGATGACTAAACATCAAACTTTACGCTTTGGTATATAAAACTGACATATAGAAGTTAAATTATACAATGCTAGCAGCGCCTCGCGGTTTCGCCCGTGTAGTTCCTGTTCCCGTGGGAATTCCAGGATAGAATATGGCCTTTGTAACTCCCTGAAAAGTAAGCTTTTTAATGGTGACATAATTTTGAAATCGGTTCAGTAGTTTCGGAGTCTATTCAATACAAACAAAAAATCAAATCTTTCCTCTTTAAAATATTCGTATAGATAAATACCTGTACATTGTTTGGAACAGTCTGCAGTTACCTCAATCGTTCCAATACTAGTTTTAATTTATTTATATTGTTTGATTGTCATTTTCTTTTTCATTAAATTAAGTAAGTATACTTACTTATTGAATTAAATACCTACTCGTAACTAAGTAACCAAAACAATGAAACGAGTATTCAACATGATTATTCAATGTTTAATTCCGAACCGAACATATTTCAGTCTCATAATACCCCGCCATTCGTTTCCGGCAGAATTAATGGGCCTGCAGTTATCATTCATCAAATACATAATTTAAAATTTAAATAACCAAAGTGACCCTTTCTTTATAATTGAGACCAAGGCAGGAAACTTGTCGTAGAACAAAACGCCTCAAGGTGAAGATGGGAATAAATTAGGTAAGGAAATTGAAGTAAACAGCCTAAGTTTAAATAAGCAAAATCCTGTAAAAACCAGCGGAATCGGACACTAAGGATTATTTTTAACCGACTTAAAAAAAAGGAGAAGAATCTCAATGCGACTGTATAAATATTTTTTTTATCCTTGTTACCTCAGAACTTTTGACTGGGTGATCCGAATTCCATCATTATTTTTATTTGAAAGCTGGTACTTTCCGTATGGTCCCATTTAAATTTGGTCCAGTTCTGACAGTGGCATCTGTGACAAAACCATAGCATTAAAGTTTCGGTTTAAATTCGGTTTATAGTTTTTTTAAACGAACCCAATTATGTATTTTATGACTTTTTTTGACGGAGGCATGAAGGAAAAGTCGTTCATAAGGAAAAGATTAGCCTGGATTAGCCAAAACCTAAATTGCCTGAGCTATAAGGATATTCATAAATAACATTAGGAAAACATTATTAGCTTCGTAAACAGCTCTGCAAGCTGTGCCTAATCTCTGCCTATCTTCTAATATTGCCCAAATTTTGTTAGGATTTATTGCATATTCTCGAAAACGTGCGGAAATTAAAACTTTATTTCAGAAATCATTAGCCTTTTATGGAAGTATGAAACTGCGCTGCAACATCAGGAAAGAAGTAAGTAGGTATATACATTATCTTTATGTGGGGAATGAATAAATAATAAATAAATAATAAATAATGCTGGACAATTCACACAGCATTATCTAGCCCCAAGCTAAGCAGAGCTTGTGTTATGGGTACTAGATAACTGATATACATAATACAATACACTACATAGATAGATATTTTTTATTATACATAAAAAACATCCAGAACGCCCTGAACAAATATCTGCAGATCGTACACACATTTGTCCCGAGGCGGGAATCGAACCCGCAACCTCCTGCGTAGCAGGCGGACCATCGCCCACCGCGCCACAGAGGTCGTCAGAATATTCAGCTAGGAGGCGTCATCAATATTAACCATGATAGAGTAGGTACGTACAGGTATTTTATGAACTAGGAAAATTACAACTAAAGAATAAAAACAAATATGTACGAATTTTTTTAATCGGTCCCATAGTTTCGGAGCCTATTCAATAAAAATAAACAAACAAATCTTTCTTTATAATATTAGTATACCTTACATTTTCAATGCATTTAACACATGCGCATAGGGAGATCTGTGGATTTGTTCATGGCGCGGATTATAGCATTTACAACTGAAACAGTTGAGCTAACTGCAGACTGTTGCAGACAATCTCTAGGAATCCCAGCTGATCCTTATCAAAACCAATCGAAAACGTCCCAAAAACGCTTGCTGTATGTTAGAAACTAACATAAAAACTGTAACAAAACTGCAAAACGAAGACGGCAATATTATCATGGTTCAAGGTCGCTAGTTAGACTTTAGAGAGGCCTATTTCCGACCCAAGCCACAATCGGAGCAGTGAAACTTTGCGGCAACTAGCTAGACCTATCAGAAGCAAAACGGTTTGTAAGGTTTTCAAAAGTTTTCAAGTACAATTAAATTGGACATGTATTTTCTATCAAGAGTAATTCATGTAAACGAAACGGAGTGTGAGAAGATCTCCCACTCGATGGACCGACGGTATTAACATTAGCTTGGGGCTAGATGATGTTATGTGAGTTGTCAAGCATTATTATTATTGTTGTTGCGGTCACAGGGAGTCGATTGAAGGCGGCTCAGCACCGCTATTCGTGGCGTCGGTCGTTTGGGGGAGACCTATGTTTAGCAGTAGACGTCTACGGGCTGATGATGATGATTGTAAACACCACCTAATAATCGACACTTAACCCTACGTACGTCTCTGGTGAACGTACGGGTGTGTGATGATCGGGGGGTAATTACAGACACTAACTCCTACTGTAAGACAACCCTGTGCTTAGTACTTTACCACTACCACTCTACGTGAGTGCGTTGAATGTAGGAACTCACGGGTGTACTATAAGCAGAGAGCGTTCCTAGTCACTATTACCTAATCTACGTAGCCTACTCTACGTAGCCTAACCCTACAGCCTATCTCCTACCCCTACCTACGGACCCTAACCACGTACTTAAACCTACCAACCCTAATAGTTAGCCCTATTAATGTGCGTGTTCCTATAACCCTAACAACGTATGTGTGCCTATAACCCTAACAATGTATGTGTGCCTACAACCCTATCCCTAACCATATAAGTGTACTATATAAATATATAGATAAAACGGGATATCTGTTACCAGGAGACCTAAGGTAACAGACGGAAGGTGGGAAGGAAATAAGGGCGTGTACGGCGTGCAATGTACACAGGGAAGGATTTTCTCACTGCCGGTCAAGCAGACTCACAGGACCGATTAGATACTAATGGCTAAGGTAGTCTTTGCCACAGTGAGAGGATAGTGGTAGCATGAATGTGCAGCTCATCCAGCGGATGCTGGGAACCTCTGGGCGGCTCCTCCAGCGGATGCTGGGAACGTCTGGGCGGCTCCTCCAGCGGATGCTGGGAACGTCTGGGCAGGTCGTCAGCGGTTGCTGGTACTTCTGGGGGCACCTCCAGTGGATACTGGGAACTTCTGAGGGGCACCTCCAGCGGATGCTGGGAACTTCTGGGCAGGTCGTCAGCGGTTGCTGGTACTTCTGGGGGGCACCTCCAGCGGATGCTGGGAACTTCTGGGCAGGTCGTCAGCGGTTGCTGGTACTTCTAGGGGGCACCTCCAGCGGATGCTGGGAACTTCTGGGCAGCTCGTCAGCGGTTGCTGGTACTTCTGGGGGGCACCTCCAGCGGATGCTGGGAACTTCTGGGCAGTTCGTCAGCGGTTGCTGGTACTTCTGGGAGGCACCTCCAGCGGATGCTGGGAACTTCTGGGCAGCTCGTCAGCGGTTGCTGGTACTTCAGGGTGGCACCTCCAGCGGTTGCTGGGAACTTCAGGGTCCGTAGGGTCGTCGTAGAGGGGAGGAGTAAAACTCGACTCAGTTCTTCATTCCAATTAATTTATTTTCCAAAATGTACATCTTATATACTAAATCTAGTAGCTAGCTCAGCAGTAGGTATTGCTGTGTCGTCGCCCTATTGATACATTAAGATAAATGCAACGACCGCGTAAATATAACTAGGCTAACGTTAAAATGTACTAGTTTTGCCGTTGACTTGGCTCGTTTGGTGATTTACATTATTTTATTCGTGTTTGTTATAAACTAAGTGGCTAGTTATTATATAATATTAATTTATTTATAAACATTAAGATATAATATATAATAAAATAAAAACATGTTCAATGGTTTGAACAATGATGATGAATGCAAGGTATAATATTTCACGAGTTTTACAACAAATTATAGATGTATATTATATTTTCCGATTATAAAATAACCCACAGTAGTAATACCACAAAGCTACATGATCAACACTATCCAGACTGTTCCACTGGTTTAAATTCGACTGAATAACTCCAATGGCCTGTGCAAATTGATTGGTTCTCGCATTTGGTAGACCACAGGGAATCTAGTGTTTGGTTTATAGTCATTTATTCAATGATAAATATAATATCATTGCATTTATTGATAAATTTTGAGGTTTTAATAGCTATAAGCTGGTACAGAATGTGCAGTACCTATCGTTTATTGTCATAGTCATATAATTAAATAAATGTGCAATGTTAAGAGCTTAAGGAATGATTATTGCTATGATTTACAGAGTAGACTACTACGTAAGATCTACGACGGAGCAGCCGTAGCCACCAGGGCGTAGAAACTGTGACATAGATCTTAGAATATCTTAATTTCCGGCTAATATTAAATAAAAAAAAATGGGTAACACAATAATAGTAGTGCACAGCAATAGTAGGTACCTAAAGGTAAAGGTGTTCACTTCGTAACGTCATTGCTCCGTTGCTCTGCCGCGACCTATAACATAGGTCGCAAATTAAACTGTTTCTCTAGTCCCGATTGCTATGCCTGCAAACTTGACCCAATATTTCCACAACACTGGCAGCTGTCTGTCCGCCACTCTATCTACATTCAATTCCACCTGGAACTAGAAAGTACGCCTACATATTCACTCTTTGTTGTATCTACCTTTTTTTTGCGTGAGAAAATGCCATCGCACTAGGCCTCCACCTCAAAGAACTCGCCTTGTGGCAACACTGAAAGTCAGATGTGTCAATCAGCTGATACAAATTTATTATATGTAATATGTTTTTTTGTGGATATTTGAGTGATTTAGCTAATTTAAAGTGTTTAAAACAAGTAATTTGTACCAATTACTTACAATAAAGTGAAATATTCAGTAAAATCCCGTCAATACTGTGTGTCTACAATAGTCTGTGTAAAGTGCTTCAAATTTCGTAACGGTCAACCGCCAAAAAATTGATCGCTTCTGCTCAAAGAACACATAATACGACCAGGGCTCAAGAGTTGATAATAATTAACACTTTCGGAGGATGAGACCTTTCCAATCGCTGATGTAACAACTGGCTCGTTTGGTGATTTACATTATTTTATTCGTGTTTGTTATAAACTAAGTGGCTAGTTATTATATAATATTAATTTATTTATAAACATTAAGATATAATATATAATAAAATAAAAACATGTTCAATGGTTTGAACAATGATGATGAATGCAAGGTATAATATTTCACGAGTTTTACAACAAATTATAGATGTATATTATATTTTCCGATTATAAAATAACCCACAGTAGTAATACCACAAAGCTACATGATCAACACTATCCAGACTGTTCCACTGGTTTAAATTCGACTGAATAACTCCAATGGCCTGTGCAAATTGATTGGTTCTCGCATTTGGTAGACCACAGGGAATCTAGTGTTTGGTTTATAGTCATTTATTCAATGATAAATATAATATCATTGCATTTATTGATAAATTTTGAGGTTTTAATAGCTATAAGCTGGTACAGAATGTGCAGTACCTATCGTTTATTGTCATAGTCATATAATTAAATAAATGTGCAATGTTAAGAGCTTAAGGAATGATTATTGCTATGATTTACAGAGTAGACTACTACGTAAGATCTACGACGGAGCAGCCGTAGCCACCAGGGCGTAGAAACTGTGACATAGATCTTAGAATATTTTAATTTCCGGCTAATATTAAATAAAAAAAAATGGGTAACACAATAATAGTAGTGCACAGCAATAGTAGGTACCTAAAGGTAAAGGTGTTCACTTCGTAACGTCATTGCTCCGTTGCTCTGCCGCGACCTATAACATAGGTCGCAAATTAAACTGTTTCTCTAGTCCCGATTGCTATGCCTGCAAACTTGACCCAATATTTCCACAACACTGGCAGCTGTCTGTCCGCCACTCTATCTACATTCAATTCCACCTGGAACTAGAAAGTACGCCTACATATTCACTCTTTGTTGTATCTACCTTTTTTTTGCGTGAGAAAATGCCATCGCACTAGGCCTCCACCTCAAAGAACTCGCCTTGTGGCAACACTGAAAGTCAGATGTGTCAATCAGCTGATACAAATTTATTATATGTAATATGTTTTTTTGTGGATATTTGAGTGATTTAGCTAATTTAAAGTGTTTAAAACAAGTAATTTGTACCAATTACTTACAATAAAGTGAAATATTCAGTAAAATCCCGTCAATACTGTGTGTCTACAATAGTCTGTGTAAAGTGCTTCAAATTTCGTAACGGTCAACCGCCAAAAAATTGATCGCTTCTGCTCAAAGAACACATAATACGACCAGGGCTCAAGAGTTGATAATAATTAACACTTTCGGAGGATGAGACCTTTCCAATCGCTGATGTAACAACTGGTGATAACCAACTCATGATCGAATGCGTGCAAATCGAATCGAGCGGCACTCGTCGGCGATTGTTTGGAAATTCAAACTACAGTTGGGACGGAGATAGTTCCAGAGTTAGCATTTAAACCTGGGGAGTATTGTTATCTAATTATCTCCTTGACTATTCCAGCCACCCGTGAACAATCCTCCGTAGTGGGGCAAGATCTGGTCGCGATTCGCAATCTTGCCCCCGCACTGTTTTTTTACTTGCACCAATAGTTTTCAACGCGTTCTGAAAAAGTATCCTATTATATGTATAAAAAATAACAAAATCAATAAAATCACAACTAGTGTTTACACTTATATCTATTTCCTAAAATCTTAGCCGCCACCTAAATCCTGGCAGCATAGCCTCGTTGAATGGCAATGCTAATTCGTTGACCGAAATAAAAGCCAGAATTTCGATCACCTGTGGACTCAATTGCTTTTTATATTGCTTTAGGCGCAGAACTTTATCTTTGTAAATAATAGCTTCATCGCAATCCGTTTGGGTTTTTTACCGCGAAGAAACACTTACTCTCGCGTTTCATAAGAACAATATGCTGCATATAAAAACTTAGTTAAATTTGCCTTCTGTTAAATTCGACCTCTGGCGTCGGTCGGTCTTATGTAATTTCCTTAATCATCCAGAATATTTCGTACCTTTTCGTGTATAAGGCCTAAGTTTACTTTCCCCTAGAGACTGCACAAATTCCATACGACACTTAATTAAATTTATGCTAATAAGGCCATTTGTTACCCGGCAAACGCCATATTCGTCGTTTAGTACCTCTCAGGGTTGTCATTAAACCTACCCGGCGTACCCAAGAATCGTATGTGCATCAGCAAATCGCTAAGTGGACTAGTTTCCCGCTTCGATTGAGCGACAGCCCTAATTGCTTTCCGGACGTGAGCTTGGAACAAAAGACGCTTTTTGCACCTCACATGGCTCATAGCGGTTTGCGGTGTGTGTAAATGAGAGTCGCGGTACAAACCTACCTATGTTAGCTAAGCTACTTATATCATAATAGGCGTTGACCATTCAAATGATTCTATATTTTGCTTTATTTTTTTTATAAGTATATGAAACTCGTAGCAGATCCAAAACAACGTTTCAAAAGAATTAAAAAAGAATGCGGTTTTTGTGGCCTATAATTTTCTAATTTTGTAAGCGCTTTATTTGTAAAAGCTGTAGATGACGTGAATCGGATTGAGATTGTATAATATTTGTTTAAAATTAGCACCAGATGGCTTTTGAAGTGTAATTAGAAAGGATTCTCGAAAGCTTGATCGATTCTAAACTGATTCTAAAGATTTCGAGAGCAAAAATCTTAAATAATTATGTCTGTGGAATAAAATGATTTCGTAGCAGTATAACGGCGTAGCGGGCCTACGATCTCTACGGCGTAGCTCAGTGCTACGAGCGACACCGTGGCCAACGCGCGATGATGCCGCTACCCGCCGTTACCAACTTACACACGCGCCGTTAAACGCATTTTATGAACGCTGTAAAAATATACTAAACCATTTCTTACTCAACGAAAACTCCGCCACAAAAATACGTATTATTTTAACTATTATTGTGTTAAGGCAAAACTTTTCAAAAGCTTTCAAGCACTTTGAATTTGGTGAAATGAAAGTGTTGGACCTTAAGTGAAGCTCCCCCCGATTTCAATATGATCTTGTCATGTCTTGTCCGACAAGTGGTTTGGATGGCTGCGACCTTTCTCGTGAGAGGTAAGTTTGAAGTTCCATTTATAATTATGATTTTCGATTCATTTGGCTTGTTTTTTTATTCTTAGATACTTATGTCCTGAAATGTTTAATACACACAAAAATAACAGTTATTTTCTATAACACCATTTTATTCAAATTCGGGAATGTATTAAGCAATAAAAACAATATTTGTAACCTACTTCAAAAAAGAAGGTTTCTCAATTCGACTGTATTTTTTAATTTTTGACTGGGTGAACAGATGTTGCTGATTCTTTTTTATTTGAAAGCTTTCCGCATCCATGAGAAAATCATTAATTTGATTTCGGTGTATAGTTTTTATAAACAATCCCTATTAATAGACATTATGCTACGGGACTTTAACACAGTGTTAATCCGATATACAGCCGCACACGAACAAGCATATTATGTTAAGTTAACACATATTGGGGCTTGGGGCTAGATAATGCTGTGTGAATTGTCCAGCATTGTATACAAAAATATATGTACACAGAGCATTAAAATTAAGGTCCATTTCAGAAATGTACAGCAATAAATCATAGGTACGGCAAATGTGGGCTTTCAAGCAAATTATTCAAACAAGCTATAAATCAAAATGGCTGTCAAAGAACGGTTTGGAAACCGACATGCAGTACGAACAAGCTTCCGAATCATTACGTCGCTTGCCAGATGCGTTCCGCCTCCATCTTTGTAAATGAGCCTACCTGATTCGAACTAAAGTGATGACATATTTACATAGGTTTAAGATAAGATGAGATGATTATTTGTGGTTTAAAAAAGAAAATTGGTCAAGGCTGCCACTCAGCGTAGGCTGCAGGAGCTCGGGGAACATCTACTGAGCTGGTCTTCTGGGGCACCTTCGCTTAGAGAAGGTTACTGGCTATGGACACATTGTACAATATAGGTTTTCTACTCTACGTATCCTATTGACCAATTATGTGTTCATTTGGGTGTGATTATTTTATATATTACTTATATTATTAGTTGATTATGATAGGGTTTATTCTAGCATAAGATGCTGTCAAAATTATGGTACGCTAACAAAAATTATGGTACCTACCTTCGGTTTCTAAAAAACTTACACCGATGGTTGAGTTAAGGCTCGAACCTAGTAGATTTGCTAAAAAACCTAGGCCTAGATCGCAGTAATCACGGGGTCCCCGTGGTAAAAAACAAGGATTACATAAAATTCAACTTTTTTTCTTCGGTTCCTTGGTAGTAAAAACACGATTCATTAAAAAAAATACTATAAAAAAATATGTGAGATAAGATTTTTGTTATGATTCGTAGAACTAATTCTTTGGTTTGTTGGATTTTTTCATAAGTGCTGAAGTTTCCTCGTAAATATACTGCACTAAGTGGTTTTACACTGCAAGCGCACCTTTTATCTTTTTGGGTCTGAAGTCTCGCTCAGTTGCAGAATGTAGAAAGAGATGCCCTCTATTTCAACGCAGAAGCATAGGCACAAGCTGAATGAAACTGAATTAATACCTTTTTGCCTTGAAACTAGAATCTAGATTGTATTTTTATCCGGCCCAGAAAGCTAGGCCAGAAAATTTAAAGTATTTTGACTATGGTCTGGACCCACCCTAACGTAAGTTTGGGTTGATACAAAATTATGGTACATAAGCGTACCATAATGGAAGTACTATGGTACATGGTACGAAGACCTGGATTATGGTACAAATACCATAATTATGGTACGTATAACATCCCTATCAATATTGTAAATGCGAAAGGTTGGATGTATGAAAGGAAGGACGACGCTCAAACTACGAAATTCCGGAACTACGGATCGGATTCTGTACTATACTTCTAGATCTGGAATAGATACAAATAGGATACCTTATAGGGTTCTGTACCTCAAGGAACCCTTATAGTATCAATTGTTGTTGTCCGTCTGTATAGCACAAGTAGACAAAAAATCTGAAAACAGTAAATCTGGGGTAAATTAAAAAACAAAAGATTCTCGCCATCGCCAACAAATCTGTGCCTACAACCTTACCCTGTAAAAACGAGTACTTTTGATTTATCATCCCATTAATTAGTCCAATTGTTGGCTTGGAATATCGTATCTAAAGCACGGTCTAAAGGCTACTTTTAAAGCCTGAAACAATGCGGTCGCAAAGTTGTGGGCAGAAACTAGTTTTATATTAAACGAAACATCACTTGCAGCTTTGTGAAAGTGCGGCCAGATTTAGTACATAACATGTTTATATAACACGTTCACATTATAAAACATGTTAACGCATTTATTAGAGAATCGAGAGGCACTCTGCGTCTTGGGCCATTAACGAGTTAAGGCGCATAGGTACATCTTATTTAAATATATAATAAATTTATTAGATACATAGATAGATTATGTCTTTATTGCACCATCGACTGTGTGAATTGTCCAGCATTATTTATTATTTATTATTATTATTATTATTATCGACACAAAAAAAACAACAACAAAAAAAAGAATTAAAATAGAACTTATTGCTAACTATAATCTAGTGTGGTACAATCGGCAATGTTACTTATAATAGATACCTCAAACTGGATGATGGATTTTTATGATTTCCTGTGTTAAACGTAATAATATGATAAAATATGTGGCTGGCTTGTGCGCCTTAAATAATTGTGTTGTGGATACTTAATCTGTACGGACCTTAACACAATATACAACATATACCATATAATAGAAGTGACGAAAAGTAAGTCCTTAAAAAGTTGCAAAGTCTACAGCTGTGGTGGCAATAGTTGGAATAAACAATAGATTACAGTTTGGCAATGTTGGCAACCTCCATCACGTCAAACCTTATTTATTTGTCATGGGCTGACACATTTCACAAACTAAAGTGACCATTTCTCTACATTTTGTTTGCGTTTTTGTGGTTGAACTTGATTTATATATATTTTTTCTAAATGTGCGCAGCTGGACTTGCTTCAATAGGTTTTAAAATAAGATTAATTAACATCTGTCTAATTTGGGTTTTACGGCGCGATTGAGCAATAAATCACTTTTTCGATCTAGATTTCATTAGCTTTCAACAGAAGGAGAATTATAGCTCCGACATAAAATACTTACTGTAAATATTTTTTCAAGCTAAATCTTAATCGTATTTTTATTCTTCAATTACTCAATTGCGAGTTTCCTTTCAGCCAGTTGGCACTGATGGACTATTATATAAATAAATAATTACAAATATTTTTTACCCAGGACTCATACCATATTAGAGTGCTAATTTGCACAATGAAAATGAAACAATAGATTGCGTATTTCGGATAATTAAAATAGGCCTTTAGATCTTATGTTACTAGAGTTGATAGGCTAATAATAGCTTTGATCAGGTATCCGTCGGTCGCCTAGTTTCTCCTCGGGCAGATAGCTTGTTCGATTGCAAATATATTTGATAATAATGGATCATTCTCGTATACCAAGTACTATTGCAGGATATTGGCATCAGTCAATTGAACATTAGCTTCGTCCGGCAGCTTTGCATGGCCCACATAAACTTCTATCCCATATATATCATGTACATATTATATGTATATTTTAAGGTTGCCTAAAATATATTTCTTAATGCAATAAAGCCGCTTATTGTACGTTTTTTTCTTTAATTTGTTTTATTTATATACAAGTTGTTTTAATTTGTATGAACTACAACTAATAAGTGTTCATTCATTCATTCCGTTTATTCCTTCAAGATTTGGTCTAAAAAAAGGGTTTCGCCTGTTCTTTCCTATGATATAGGCGTATTTTGAAATGACACATAAGTATGGATCGACACTTGAGTACGAGATATTTGGCAGTTTTCCCATACAAAAGATGTCAAAAAAAATTACTCAAGTCTTGATTCATATCAATTCAGAATACGGATCATAATATATCTCATAGTCAAGTTTCACGAACTCAAGTCAAGAAGTCGTTCTGCCGTTAATACCTTAAAGATTTACAGACAGACAAAGTTACTTTCGAATGAATAATATTAGTAAAGATTATCAGTACTTCCCATGCTTTCTACGTGCAGAATATTATAGAACCTGACTCTTACTTTTCTATTTCGGACTGCAGTGGGTTTTAGGCACAGCACTTATTATGAAAATGCACTTTAGTAATTATGAAAAGGCACAGCACTTTAGCAATTATGATAAAATATGAAAATCATAAAACCCGTAACTGTTAAAAGGTTTTCAAAATTAATTTCGAGATACCTAATCACGCGCTCAAACAACGATAACTGGTTAATTTAAAATTCAGGAACTTTTTCGTTTACTGAAGGGTCAAAAGATGTTCATAATTTAATGAATAGAATGAAAACTAAATTATTTTCACATCGTTTTGATAATAACAGTTTATTGTGCACTAATCATAACACTAAAATTGTAGAATGGATTAGACAATTGTGTTTGTTTAATAGGTAAATAAAAGAAGATATTTATAAAAAAACTCTGTCGATGCTAAAAGAGTCCTTAGAGTAGGTACAGAAGAGGTGCCTCGAAGCTTTAATAAGGCTTGGTTTCGTAACTCTTGCAAGACTCTGTTTAAGAGTTGCAATATTATGCCTCTACCTCGCATATACATTAGAGACATATGCATGTTTTTAAAATCTTACCCACAACACGTAAACGATGTACCAAGCGCAGGGATATTATCAATCGGTAAAATATAGCAAAATTCTGCTGTACAATCCACAATACCACAAGCACGATATGATAAAAATGATTTTAATATCTGCATCGTCATTTACAAAAAGTTACCAAAACCTATTAAATACCTCAATGGTACACAATTTTCTTTAGTGGAAATGAATATTCATCATCATCATCATCATCAGCCTATACTAGTCCACTGCTGGACATAGGCCTCCCCTAATGAGCGCCATAGCGCCCTGTCTTCAGCTTGACGCATCCAGCATCTGCCTGCAGTCTTTCGCAGATCGTCATCCCACCTGGCCGGAGGGCGTCCTACACTACGTTTTCCGAGTCGCGGTCTCCACTCAAGAACTCGTTTACCCCAGCGGTTATCGGTTCTTCGCGAAATATGGCCGGCCCACTGCCACTTCAGCTTGCTAATTCTTTGAGCTATGTCGATAACTTTGGTTCTCTGTCGGATGTATTCGTTACGAATTCTATCCTTCAGAGAGACTCCGAGCATAGCTCTTTCCATAGCTCGCTGAGCGACTTTAAACTGGTGGACCAGCCCTATCGTGAGTGTCCACGTCTCAGCTCCGTAGGTCATGACAGGTAGGACGCACTGATTGAAAACTTTCGTTTTCAAGCATTGCGGTATGGATGACGAGAAGACTCGACGTAGTTTTCCAAACGCTGCCCAGCCTAGCTGGATCCTCCTCTTGGCCTCCTTCTCAAAATTGTTTTTACCCAACAGCAGAATTTGTCCAAGGTAAGTGTACTCGGAAACAATTTCGAGAGGGTGGCCATGTACGACGACCGGTCCCGGATCAATGAGGCCATTGATCATGATTTTGGTTTTATCCAAATTCATACCGAGACCGATGCATCGCAAAGACAAAGCTAGGCCGTCCAGCATCTGGTTGAGCTCCTCCAGCGACTCCGCCATTACGACTATGTCATCAGCGAATCGAAGGTGTGAGATGTAATCGCCGTTTATGTTAATGCCCTTACCTTTCCAGTCCAGCGTCTTAAACATATCTTCCAAAGCGCTCGTGAACGTGGGCTGATGGCAAAAAGACGGGAAACCACCCAAGCGACTTCGTCAGAGAGGTCAGACCTGAACAAGCGAATTGCGAAGATGGTACGGCGCGACCTTCGGAGCTCCAACACACGCCTCATTGAAGAGGCAATAGAGCGAAACCGAGGGTCCAAAGTATTCACTCAGCAGCTTGGCAGGAGCCACCTGACGAAGCTTAAAACGCACGATGGGAGGACCGTTTTGTCGAAGCTGGAGATATCCGCTGAGATAGAGGATTTCTATGGCCGATTGTACGCTGCACATGCCCCTCGTCCCCAACGAGTCGACCACGATTCAAGAGCCACCCTGACACGCCACTATACCGACGTACTGCCAGACATCAGTCAAGACGAGATTGTGCGAGCTCTGAGGCAGCTTAGAAATGGAAAAGCCCCCGGTGAGGACGGCATAACATCAGAGCTTTTGAAAGCCGGAGGAGCCCCTGTTATACAGGAACTACAAAACCTCTTCAACGCCGTCCTTCACAGTGGGAGAACTCCAAAGGCGTGGAGCGGGAGTTTGGTGGTTTTCTTTTTTAAGAAGGGAGATAAAACCCTCCTTAAAAACTACAGACCCATCTCACTCCTGAGCCACGTCTATAAGCTGTTCTCACGAGTGATCACGAACCGTCTCGCCAGGAGACTCGACGAGTTCCAGCCACCGGAACAGGCCGGGTTTCGCGGAGGATATGGCACCATAGACCACATACACACAGTGAGGCAGATTATACAGAAGTCTGAAGAGTATAATCAGCCCCTGTGTCTGGCCTTTGTGGACTATGAGAAGGCGTTTGACTCTGTCGAAACCTGGTCTGTTCTGGAATCCTTACAGCGATGCCAAGTAGACTATCGTTATATCGAGGTGCTGAGATGTCTCTACGACGCCGCAACCATGAGTGTCCAAGTACAGGACCAGCAGTCCAAACCCATCCAACTGCGCAGAGGAGTGAGACAGGGGGATGTTATATCCCCGAAACTGTTCACGAGCGCTTTGGAAGATATGTTTAAATGAATATTGAATATAATTAATTTTAAGTAGAATATTTTATTATTGTTATGACTTATAACTATTATTGTATTGTTGTATTTCATTATCGGATTGTTAAATATTTATTTTATTCTAGATTGTATCATCCTTGATTGTTTTAATATTTAATGTGGGTTGAATACATTTGACTTTACTCTAGTTATAAGATCTGACATGAACACTTTAAGCTATTCAGCAAATAAATAACTTGATTGATTGAAGGTTTAATCAAGTCTATCATTAGGTATTAAAGAAGTGTAATTTTTTTTATGTAGCAAATAGAAAATATAATGTTACTTAAATCAATAAAAAAATAATTAAAACGTAAGTGCTTTATTAAAATAATTATACTTAAACATCGCTTTACTTACTAAATACCTAGTCAAAATTTAAAGTCATTAAATGTATATCGCTATTTAGTACAATCACGTTTCAAACAAAAGCTTTCTTATTCTTGATTTGAAAATATTTGGACTAATATTGGTTTATAAGGTTTATAAGGGTAAAGAGTTAAATAACCAAACAACTTGGTACCTAGATAGAAACTTACAATGAAGAAAAACCCATGACGAGTTTAGATTCCATAGTTTTAAATTTTGCTAAAATCTTAAGTACGTTTATTCAATTTCGACTCCCATAAAAGCTTTGGAAGTGGCTCACCCAAATAAAACTCGATTAGACTGGGTATATCACTATCTCCCTACATTAATACGTGATCGGCAAATTGATAAACACGAAGAGAATACCAAATGAGTTCAGTAAGTGAGTTGTAATAGTTATGTAGTCAAACTTTGCGTCTTCTCGAGATCTTTGAAACTCTTACAAGTTCGCTGTTTTGCTTCTTTAATGGTTAGATTACTTTTTGATATTATTATGTACTTTTCAAAGTAAACACTGGAGCAAGTTCTGCTTAGTTCTTTACACCTCGGGCATTCAGTATTTATACCCTCAGTATTTGATCAATCTGCTCGAAGTTCTGAAAGGGTGCATTCTAGAATCTAGAATCTAGTGTCTGTTCTAGTTTCATCTGGGCCCAAACATAAAAACAAAGTCATTGGTATATACGAGACCTTTCGGAGTATAATGTTTTGTATTGTATTTTCTTTATTACATCTTAATCATTCTGAATTTCGTATAAGCAGCTTTAACTTTTTTTACAGTAACAATTTAACCTCCCCAAGGGCTTCACGCGCAGCTATAATGTCAAGATGTACGAGTACATTTTAACACGATACATCTCATTACATCTTTCCATAGACAACAGACCACAAACGATAGCTATATTTTGTTTGTTTTTTGTTTTATGTAAAAACTTATTCTAATATTACATTTTAGCATTCTCTAAACCCGTAAGGATTTGTGCAGAATGTTACATTCCTCGGGTTAGGTACAATGTTGCCTATGAAGTGTACGAATATAATAACATAATATGTATATTTTTACATGTGTATGAAATATGAACGAATGTAATGTAAATTAATGTTATGCATTATAGCTGCCGCGTTGGGAAGCCCTTTACTTATAAGTATTCGAAACAAAATCTGCACAAATATTTCATGTTATTATTTTGACGTTGCTTTGAAGAAACATTTTGGAGGTACTTGATATGCGGAACAGTTGTGGCTTGTTTGGTAAGGGTGTTCTGTTTTTGCTCTATCCCAAACGTCCTATTAACATAATACATAACGCTGGTTAATAATAAAATGGTTTAATTCGAGATATTAAGGCTACTTTTGTGAACTCTAACCTATCTTCTGTAATTGAACAAACTGCATAGCTAATGCAAACCATCATAAAACAGGTTCTGTAAAGATACAGTGTCAGATTATACTCATGTTATGTTCATAAATGCAAAAACAAATGAGTGAGCCAAAGCGCAAAAAAAAATCGTAAATACTCTGGGTTTCCATACCCCGAATCACAGTCACGAAATCTGGGCATCAACATCATCACCTTTATCAGTATCATTCTTCATCGTTCTTTATCATCATCATCATCATCATCATCAGCCTATATTAGTCCACTGCTGGACATAGGCCTCCCCTAATGAGCGCCATAGCGCCCTGTCTTCAGCTTGACGCATCCAGCATCTGCCTGCAGTCTTTCGCAGATCGTCATCCCACCTGGCCGGAGGCGTCCTACACTACGTTTGCCGAGTCGCGGTCTCCACTCAAGAACTCGTTTACCCCAGCGGTTATCGGTTCTTCGCGAGATATGGCCGGCCTGTTCTTTATCAGGACACTTTTAATTACTTGTATTCCATCGGACTTAAAAATTTTCCAAAATCGCGATTACATCTTTCCGTATTCGTCTGATGCCCATATAGGCATAGTATTACTTGGTATACGTAATGCATCCCCTGGGAACTTATCACCGGGTATCCTATATCATGGTGGTTTGTCCATATCACACTCATATTATAAATGCGAAAGATTTTATGGATGTATGGATGGATGGATGTTTGTTACCTCTTCACGCCAAAACTACCGGATCGGGCTGAAATTTTGCATACTACCTGTATGCAAAATTTCTAATCCTGGAATCAAACATAGGAAACGTTTAAATATAAATCAATTTAAACGTTTCCACAGGAACAACGCGTACAAAGCCGCGGGCGTAGCTAGTTTTATCATATATAAAGAAATAGTCTTGTTCAAACCAGACTCCTTTTTTTATTAGTAACTCTGAACTCGGTTGCTGTACATTAATTATAGGCCGAATGCCCAGTTTGGCATTATTGTTAGAACCACATCTCTGTGGCAAACGCTAACAACTAGCAAGTCCAAAAAAAAAAAAAAAAACCACAGCTCTGTTCCTGACGTTTGACAAGTAACGATGATACGAAATGAAACACCGTAAGAGTAGGTTGACTTTTTTTAATCGCTTTATGGACATTAAAATAATAGATATTAATGATTACTATTTATGAAGCTGCTTATATATATAGTAAACATTTGAATTGTCTATGTGCCTATTTTGTAAGTCTTAAGAAATAAACGATTTGACTCTGACTCTGACTGATAGATAAATTAATAAAAGATTTTTTGTATAATCAAACAATATAATCTATATTTGTTTTCCTGTCCTGTGACAGGAGGACTGAAGAGTGTTTGTATTGTATTGAAGTTAATTCTATTATTATCAATGTGACCCATTATTAATTTGGTGTGGATTGTGAAGTGTTAACAGTGGCTTAAATTAAAGCAAAATAATATCTATAATAATGTATCTTATCTTGAAACTAACGAATAAGACCAAAGCGTTGATGGTGAGACGAACTAGACGCGCTCTTAAAAGATTGAACCTCATTGGCGCAAAATAGATAAGCGTGGAGTTGAAGGCGGGAAAGGGGACTTTGCCCAGATGTGGGATAAAACATCGCTATTAAAAAAATAGTTGTCTCTAAAGTCGGTTAACGATAGTTTTACGTGAGAGCGTTATTTACTTGATCTATTGAAAATCTTACCTCGTAGTTTAAATACAAGGTGTCCCAGAAATGGTGGATAATCCTGCACGTGCGTGTGCGGAGGAGGGGGTGGCGCCCCACCCCAAAAAAATTTAGTCCCAACAGTCCGCAGTCTACGACATTTTTTGTAAAATTTAGCAATATCCCAGTTTTTTCACATTTGTGGGCATCACGTCCGCTATATGAGACCTAGTTCGGATTTTTTTCTTTTTACGTCTTCCCTAAATGTTGGTATTCCTAAATTACTTTTAAAAAACTCAACTACATAGGATACTCGTAGTAGTTAACTAATAGTTCCTAAACATAAATTTTATTTCTGGAATTGATTTTAATACAAATTTTGAGCACCTGTGGAATAAAAAAAATGTATTGGACTTGTGTGGACCACCACAACCACACCAACCACATAAAAATAAATTTAAAAATACAATTCTTTGATCATGCTACCCATCTTCATCGATTTAATAGACGTTATCACTTCAAAAATCATAAGAAAACCATACTTCGAGTTTATTATTGGGCGGTTATTTGTCTATCGCACCGCGAATAATTTCCACTGTTTATAGGCTTTATCAAATCATTCCTGACTTTATAATAGAAATATACTCGAAACAAAATCTTGTTAGAAGACATCAAATATTAAACCATCTCAGAAAGTTTCAGCAAATTCTTCCAAAACGTGATAACAAAAGTTAAACAATTTCACTGAATCTTTCACGGTCAAAAACTAAGTTTAGCCTGCCGTAACTTGAAGACGAGGGTGCAAACTTAATAATTATTATCTCCGTAGTTTGCCAAACTAATATTCAACTACTTAACGGCTTACGAACGATTTACCTTAGGAATCTCCGAGTGTCCCAATAAATAACCTTAAATCGAATTTATGTCATTGTAGCTCAATTGTGCGTTAAAGTAGGCTCGTAAATAGTATGGAAATTAGTTTCTAATGCATAATTTAGTATGAAATTTAACGATTCATATTCTTTGGTTCAATAGCTGGGATAGGCATTCCTTTTTGTTGCTGTAGTTAAGTATTCATGTTTATAGAGCTCGCGTGAGAGTTCTGCGTCAACCACAAAAATCTGTCATTTTTCGCAGCGATCGAAAAACCAAATAATACCAAATATAAACGAAAAAATATATATAATTGAAAAATGAAATCTCTCGATCGTAGGTACAGTCAGCTGCCCAGATTATATACACTCCCAATTATTTATATTTCGTGTACCTACGAACGACTTTTCGACTTATAAAAGTATTTCCATAAATTTCCATCCTAGTACAAACTACTGTAAATATAACTGGATTCGCATGTTATATTTCATGCTGGGACAATATATTGTACATACGTCACACTAATCACAGTCAATCATATTATAAATTATAAACTATGGATGAACCTTGTATTGTTCACACTGAGATGGAGAAATCTTAAGAATTATTTTTGATTCAATGCGATTACTGCGGCAGAGACCGCAGCAATAGAATAAAAAAATGCCACCATAAGGCTACCTTTGCGCGTTCGGGGCTAGGTTTTGTTTTGGATGATGATTGGCGTTAGCTTGTTTCGTATGAGTCTAGCTAGGGATAAAAACTCACACCAAGTAACCTACACTATACATTTTGTGTATCTATAGGTGACTTCTCCGCAAAACCTACCATTCCTCAGACTCAATAGGTAACGCAAAACTTCCCAGGAAACCACGTAACTGCCGAAAAACTAACTGTACCTTAACAACTTATTTCGTAGATGTAAAATTATATTGATGATAACGATATCTATGGGAATCTAACTTATACACTCCTTTCCCAGGTATCGTGTGCTGTGACGACGAGTACAGACTGGTGAGACATCTGATGCAGAAGTACGACCCTTCCGTGAGACCGGTGGAAAACTCCTCGCTCCCCCTGATTGTTACTTTTGGAGTATCGCTGCATCATATAATAGATGTGGTAAGTTGTTTGAGATACAGATGGGCCCAAAAGCGCGCCCAACCAATAGTTCATGTAATGGTGGGTGTTACAAAGCAATCGGCCAACAATTCGGCCTTCGTTGGTTTTCGCAATGACGTCCACACTAGTTCTTTCGCGATCGTTCGTTAGCCTTCGCTAGTCTAGTTCTCGCTCGCTTGGCCTGTAGCCGACATAAAGATACGCAATGCTATTGCGTATACGCAAATTTCTTTCCGAACTTGGGAGACGGTCTTTTGTGCGTCTCGATATACTTATGCATCATCTTGTCTCAAGGTAGAACTTTGTATCATAGGTACCAGAATACATAATTATAGATACCTTTTTTTCTAAACGTACCATAAAATACCCGAACAAAAATCTTCAGATTTAACTCAAATTAATCTCGTTTTGTTTGAAAGCACGTACCTGGTTCAAAAATTTGCAGATTCTCGTTTTATTTTTAACGGCAATTGAAACCGCTACATTTTGCGTGCCCGACGTTCATTCCACTGCGACGAAAAGGTTTCTGTACCTTTCTTTAGAGACTTAAAATGACTAGAGGGATATGGAAATTTTACGCCTCCGGGAAAAAGATACACATGATCCCATTGACCTTTAATTACGACCGACCCATTAGTCATTTCAAAGTTGATAGCTTATATACGGAAAACATTTTCAACGCTATAACTCTTACATTCCAATTTGGTTAATTAATTGATCTCTAAGGAAACATTTGTTTAGGAAGGTATCGAAAGCAAACCTAATATCAATTGAAATTAATTAAATCTACAGATTTCAGTAAACGTGACGTAAATGAGTGCTTTGATCAATTAGGGCCTACTTTATCCCGGGGGTATTTACCTACGGTTGCTCAAGGGCAGCTGTCTATGGAGCTGGAAAATAGGTTAAACTGTATTTTAATTGAGAGCTTCTCTTCTAAAAGCCTTTGTCCTAACTATGAAGCGAGTTTCATCTTAACTTCAATGTATTTATTTATAGCGGTATTTATTAGGTTAAGTTTAGTTATTATTATTTTAATCTATGTATGTTTATTATAAGCATATTATGTATATTGTTATTCTATTTGTAATTTGTACACTTCCTCTACCTATTCCATCGCCTCTCCTATAACTAAGGTTTCGCTGGAAGAAAACTCTTTGTCAGGGTTAAGCTCGCCTTTGTACATATCTTTTAAAATAAGTTCATACTATGTATTATTTGTGTACAATAAAGAATTAAAGAATTACAGAATTATGTACAGAATTTTCATGCGGCATGTCGTTGCAAAAACAAAAATTACTGAATGACCTTTTCTAAGTGTACATTGTGGTGCTTTGTGGTGCCCGCGAGTGTCGTAAGAAGCGACTAAGGAATATCTACCGGGGGCGGGCAGCTGCGCCTCCTGCAGAACAATTCTGTCACCAAACTGCGATCCTCAACCCGCATGCCTAGCTTGGGGATTATGGAAATTACCCCCATGAGATAACAGCCAATAAAGGCGCTTGCCCAGCTTGGAGATTATGGACACTACCCCCCATGAGATGACAGGCAATAAAGGAGCTTATCAGGAGAAGGCCTGCGTCCAGCAGTGAACTAATAATAGAGGTTGAGAATGTTTACATTTATTGTATTTATGGAAGTAGAGGATTTTGATTAGATTTTTGAAATATCTATTAGTGTTAGGAAAAAAACAGCACTGCGCTCTGAGTCACACTTTCTATAAATTAAGACATTTAAGAATAATATGGCCCGAGATTATAAAAATGAGAAACATTTGGGAAATAATAATAACCAAGATAACAATTAAGATCGTGCGAATCCAACTGATCCCTGCAGACGTTCCAGTCTAGAGCATTCGTAAAATTAGAGTTTTTTCAAACTCGATTCGATTAAATTCTGGTTTGTATTAAGTTTAGTGGCCTCCACAAATGGTATTGCTTTGGTGCTCAGCACACGGTGGCAGGGAGCAATAAAACTCAGCACTGGGTAAAATTAAAAATGTCTTGCCAGCAACTAATGAAACTACAAGAAGAATAGGCTTCATGGGTAATTTCTGAACTAACCCGGGCAAACTTTAACATTCCTGGTTTATTACTTTAGCAAATTGTTTGAAAACTTTCGACATACTAGGCAGAGTCTGCACTAATAAAAGGAGATTTTGTTTTCATTTTTCATAATGAAAAATACCAACTACTCCCGTTAATATTGACCTGAACGTTATATTTTATGACGCCCCTCCCGCAGGTAAAAGTGCCATTTATCGTGCTGGCGAAATATGTAGCAATAAAGGGCAGAATAAACAAAGATAAATGTTATCTAGGATAGAATTGTTTCGCTAAATTCCGACACGATGACGCATTTCGATATATCGGATAAAAGGGACGCAAAAAGCAATCTGTCTCTATCAGAAGCAGAACGCTAGCTTTTGTTTTTGGCCACACGGAAACGTTTTGTGAGCCGAAAACGTCTGTGTAAAGTGGATTTTAGAAATATGATGTGGAAATGCGACGCGGAAATTAAGCGAAATTGTCGTAAATTCTGGCAGCTTCAATTCGCCAGCGTACAACTATAAGTAGGTAGTTTAATACAGTGGTTGGGAAGGCTGCGTTTACGTTCATAATATGAAAATTTACAAGGACAACCAAGCGAAATACCCTTAAAGGTATAATAGCATACGACTACCTATTTAAATTTAAGTAGGTAGCCTACCTACCTACTCATATTTAAGTAGGTAGTAGTATACCGGGTGTGGCTACGATAGATACTCATCTAAATTTTATTTCATTTCTAAATGTTAATAACAGCTTGTTTTGAAATATTTTCTCACTAACTTGTTTAGCATAATTTCATACGTAAAACGATTTCGAAGCCCGACATAATTCGTTTAGGATATCATTTGCGTGTTCTTCAATATTTTTTTGCCATTGCTGCTGTCGAGATGCGTCCTTGAGGAAAATTAATACAGTTTTAAACCTTTTTCTACACCTATTGCATTTCATACGATTATTTTTTTAAAGTTAATCGTTTGTATAAGAAGGTTTGTTTAGACATTTTTAAAACGCTACCGATATTCGATAGATCGCATTTACACAGCTTTATTGAAGCTTAGCACTGCTTTTTTTTCAAAAACATTGGTTTTTAAACATAAACTCAAAGCCAGATATACATATCGCGGTAACTTTGTTCGAAAACATTTTGTTGGAAAGCTCGCTCTTGTATTTGTGCTCAAGTGGTCATGAATACGTGACGTGTTGAACAATCACCTCTGAGCGTTTGAACAGTAGATACCTACCTGCTTACTGCATACAGCTTTGCTCAGTTGCCTTTAAAAAATAGTTATAAATAGTTCCCTAGTAAAGTTTAATAATGAAAAGTACCTACAATTTCATAAACTATCCGGAGCCCTCTTTAAGTCTTTCCTAAGAAAATACACCTACTCTTAAATACATTTTCCATTTTCATCATGTTTACTAGCCCAATGTTTCTTATATTTAAATCCTGTACCCTATTTTTAACCAATATTTCAATTTGGTCCAGTTTTGACTATGGCACCGATGTGAAAATATACGCACGGTTTTGCCTTTTTTACCTTTTACATTGTTTATTTCCCAACTCTTTGATTTTTAGTGCCCCTTTATTTTGTTAGACTTTGTTACGTTTCATCTATGGACTGTGATGCGACGTCACCCAATTTAGGTCCCTGACTGAAAACCAGCGTCGTTATCCACCTCAGTGGATAATGACATCAAGCTGAGGCTGGACCTGATTAGCCGAGTACATAGATAGGAAAGACGCGTTATTTATACCCTTGGGAATCTACTACACGCTTAGAATATGTTTCAACATTTAAATCCAAAGGTTTATATTTTTCTTTGTTACGTATATTTCTGTATTTCCTCTATTATTCGTATATGTGGATATGAAATTTTTAATAAGTAATAAATAGTATAAAGCAGGGTAAAGTAAAAGTTCATTTATTACTTGAAAAACAATGTTTTAAAAATCTTATAAATATATTAAATTCGAACCATTGTTGCCTTTAGGCATGCAATCATTTTATTAGAATTAAAAAAAAAACACTCAATAAAACAAATAAAAACAAAAAATCATGTCAATAGTTCTGTATAATAAGCTGAGTCAAGTAATATAATATGAAGTAGATAGATAGATAAAGAATTTATTTGGTACTACAGACACACACACACACACATAGAGATACAACACAAACAAAAGTACAACAGGTTTAATAATTCAGACAAGCAATTTTAAAGTAGGTAAGTAAGTTCTTAGTGTAGAAAAGTTTGTGTGTGTTGCAGCACATCAAATAGGCCATGTAACATATTTATCATTCATAAATTCATTTACGGTTCTTCATAAGAATGATCTTAAAACCTCCTAGTATGGCATTAATTACCATACCCCATATCACAAGCTCTGCTTAGCCTATGGCTAGATAATGCTATGTAAATTGTTCAACATTATTTATTTATTTATTATTATAATTACCTAATATTATAATAATATATACTTAACCAAATATTATTTCTTTATTTAACTAGATCCAATTCATCGACACAAACCTACAACTTTTATGTTCATGGCCATGGCCAGTACTAACTACTCCCGTAAGTCTAATTCATAAAATCAGATCGACTGCCTCACTCCGATTTCGATTCCCTTCCGAGCGAACGTAAAAACCAGATTCAAATGTGCTTCTTCACTCGGAAATTCCTATTTATCTATTGAATACCGAGATATTAACACATGGGTCCTCATTATAAATTTGAGGCACAATAGAGGTGTGGATACAACAATGGAAGCATTCACACATGAACGTGCAACCATTAAAATTTATTTTCCAGAAGTTTCATCCATTCTTTTCATTCTATTGAATGAGTAGTTTTTCACACTAGCTGCATTCTTCATCTGTTTACAAATTATAAAGGCCTATTAATATTTACCAAATCTTGGTACATAATCGTATATCGATGTTAAATACATATAAATTGTAGATAGGTACTGCTATTTAGTGGTATCTATACGATGATAAGTGTCATCTAAAATATATTTTATTACCATTACAACCTCTGGCTTCGTGGTCAAAAAAGTAGGAAAACTTAGTCTGGATAGATATACATAGTTTATAGTTTATTTTATTTATAATCATAATGTAACATTACAGTTTAACAAAAAAGAAACCAATGCGTTACAACATGTAAGTCCATAAAGAATAATACCTACTTAGTAGGTACAATACATACAGTTGTCACGAAATAATTATTTACCTAGATGACTGATAAACATTTATTTGCGTCTGCAAGACACAGTACATAGGTAGTATAAATAAAAACATTTGACAAAAACTGTAATCGGCTGACAATAAAAAAAGAATATTGATACAAGTAATAATGCAGCTTACGATAATTGATTTTGTTTTAAAAAACTATAAACCGACTTCAATTATATAGTTATTTCATGGATCCCAATGTCAGAACTGGACCAAATTAGGGACCACACGGGAAGCACCAACTTTCAATTAAAAATTGAATTATGAAAATTGGACCACCAAGTCAAAAGTGAGGTAACAAACATAAATAATAACCGTTGAATAGAGAACCTCCTCCTTTTTTTGAAGTCGTTTAAAAATAAATAGCATATTAAAATAAGTTAACAAACATGCAGAGTTTGCAATTATTTGCTAGACTTTTTATTATGATTGCTGCAGCTCAGCAAAAAGGCAATAACTCAGCGCGTAGTTTGACATACGAGTCCCTACCTAGGATACTTTATGTATGCCAGGTAGAGTCTGTTCAAAGAGTCCTGGCGTTACGGTGAACTTTTAGGCCCGTATTATGAAAGCTTGCTCAGTCATCAATCTATGCTTGAGCAACGCTTTTCTATGGCATAAACGTCACTCAAGCATGGCTCTATAACTGAGTAAACTTTCATAATACGGGCCTTAGTCGTACTGCTATGACAGAGCAAAGTCAACGCATCAAAATTTGTCAATTGGCACATGGGCGCCCACAACTGCCACCACTCTTCGCTTTTTGAACAGACTCTAATACGGTTTCTGAAAGAGTTTACATGCCACATTTCAACAAATTACATCAGCAAAATCATTCAGAACGCATAAACAAATCGATTTTGTTATTCCATTTAATTTTCGTATCATTAGGTACAGATTGTTTTGAGTGCGATGAGGTAAAGGGAATTATTTATAAGCTTCTTTAATAGGGAGAAAATAAACAAACGGTATTGGAATAAGAGAGGTTAAATAAAAATAAATGATATATTATTAGTAACCTGCTTTTTGTTTTGAGGATAAAGATGGCAAATGGATAGCGTAATACTTACATGATACCATAGAATAATGGTAATACAATGGCTATTTCCCATTTGGCAACCTCTTGTAACCATTTAAAAACAACTGAACAAAAGTTTTACTGACTATAATTTATTATGTATGTGTATGTATACATGCCTATAGTCTATTCACAATATATACAAAGAAAATTGCTTAGATTTAAGCTGGTAGCTTTTGGGTGTATACTAATTGTACAAATTACTTCACATAAGTATTTGGTTTCTAATCAAATTAACGATCGTTAGAGTAATCTGGTACCCACTTATTGTGAAGCTAATTTTCTCGTAATTCTAATGAACTAGCTCTCTTCTTCCATCTAATGAAGCAGGTAGGCAGTTTCCGGAATTAGCATATCCTCTCCTTTTTCATTCACACGTATTTTTGGTCAACCTGTTACATATTTAATGCTGTAATAAGTGTTCCTTTGTGTTGAGCATTATAATGTGTTACCTACGCCTACATGTTTTGTTAAAAGTGGTAACAAATTAAAGGTATCTCTTATCCTACTAATATTATAAACGCGAAAGTTTGTAAACATGTCTGTATGTATGTTTATTGCTCTTTCACGCAAAAACTACTGAACGGGTCGGGCTGAAATTTTGGATATAGCTAGTTATAGACCTGGAATAACACATAGGCCGCTTTTTATTCCATAAATCAGTTCCCGTGGGATAGGCGTGCGAAGCCGCGGGGCGCAGCTTACAATTATTATCACACTAATATTATAAAGGCGAAAGTTTGTATGGATGTATGGATGGATGTTTGTTACTTCTTCACGCCAAAACTACTGGACGGATCTTTGCATACAGGTAACTCTAATCCTGGAATAAAACATAGGCTACTCTTTATCCCATAAATCTGTTCCCGAGGGATGAAAATCACCTTTTAATGTATAAAATATAATTGTCGTTTCTTAGTCTCAATCGAAATAAACAATATGTACTTATTTTAATAATTAAATTCAAACTTTGTCCTTGTTTCAAGTAATATTAAGATTAATAACTGAGAAAATAATTATCAAGTTAACTTAGAACCCTCTAGACATCCTGTCTCTGATTTTATTTAAAAATAAGTTTCGTCAAGCTAATTATAGGTTGTATAACTCAAATGAATATTAGCGCAGCTTTGGTATTAATTCAAATTATAGATCTTGTAGACAGGGTGTTATAAATCTCATAGTTACTAGCTGTTCTCAGCCAATGTGCGTTTTTTTCAAACCAGTCTCGTATTTCGTTATTTCCAGCAACAAACATAGTATTAAGTTATTTATACCTATATCTTATACCTTTAAACGAGCAATTCTTGTATATAAATATATATATAATCTGAATCTCGGAAACGGCTCTAACGATTTTTATGAAATTTAGTATACAGAGGGTTTCGGGGGCGATAAATCGATCTAGCTAGGATTCATTTTTAGAAAATGTCGTTTTATTCAAGTTTTCAAAAATCTTTCATCAACTTTATCGTAATCGATTGACTCTTCCTGACATCTATTGGCGAATAGTAGGTAATACTATTTTATTTGTGTTTTCAATAATGAACTTTATCATACCTAATCAACTTATACATTAAACTAAAAAATATTATTCTTCGTGACATCTATTTGCGAAAAGTTATCCTACTATTGAATTCGTGTTTTTAATTATCAACTTTATTTCCATCAATTATTCCATCATATGAATTTTCCTGACATCTAGTGGCAAATAATATTACTATAATTTCTATAAAAACAAAATTTACCAATAAAATAAAATAATCCAGGTACTAAATAGATAATGCTTCACAATCCCCACTGCATCATCTAGCCCCAAGCTAAGCAGAGCTTGTGTTATAGGTAGGTACCTACTAGATGACTGATACATACATAATAAAATACATATTATAGATAACTTTTATAACATAGAAAATACCCAGAAAACGCGGAACAAATATTTGCAGATCGTACAAACATTCGTCCCAGGGTGGGAATCGAGCTCTTCACAGCAACCTCCTGCGTCGCAGGCGGACCATCGCCTACCGTGCCACATCGATTACCACTTTTATAAAATTCGCGGTAAATTGCAGGACCGACTATAGTCGCGATCAACGAAAGCGTATCTATTCATCCATTGATGCATCAGTGGATATTTTTCGGTTGTTAGGGTTCCGTACATAAAGGGTAAAACGGGAACCTATAACTACGACTCCGCTGTCCGTCCGTTTGTCTGTCTGTCCATCTGTCACCAGTATCTCATGAACCGTCATAATAAGACAGTTGAAAATGTTGAAATTTTCGCTATAACAACAAATAAAATGTATATTAAAGGAAGCTACATTTTTTCCTTTTTTTATAGATAACTAGCTGCGCCCCGCAGCTTCGCACGCGTTGATTTTATGAAAACGTTAAAATGTGATTTATATCCTACAGGAACTGATTTATTGGATAAAAAGTAGCCTATGTTTGATTCCAGGATTAGGATTACCTGTATGCAAATGTAGGTAATCCTAATTTACATTTCAGCCCGCACCGTTCAGTAGTTTTGGCGTGAAGAGGTATCAAACATCTATCCATCCATCCATACATCCATACATCCATACAAACTATCGCATTTATAATATTAGTGTGATAGTGTGATGTAATGGCAAGAACCCTTGGTGCGCGAGTCCCACTTGACTAGTTTTATTAAGATGTTGATATGTTCACAGGAGGAGAAGGACCAGCTCCTGACGACGAACTGCTGGATCACTCAGATCTGGACAGACTACCACCTGAGGTGGAACACCAGCGACTTTGACGGCATCGGGGTTATACGGATACCTTTTGAAAGGGTCTGGCGGCCAGACATCATTCTTTACAACAAGTAAGTTGAACACGTAATGGTTTTTTTTCTTATTAAATACAGGAAGAAATAACATGTGATTTTTTTTAGAACCACTGAAAGTTTATGTAAATATTCGATTTTGAAAAGAAATTCAACTATAATTTTCTTATTTGTTTTTTTTTTATAAATCTAAGACTCTGATTGGTATAGGGGTACCTAAGGCCCACTATCAATCTTGTTTAAAAAAAAATACAATATCGCAGACTTAGGTCTGTGAAACTGTAATTTTATTATAGCTGCAATTACGAAATTCAGTCTAAAATCTGATTGTGACAAAAAAAAATCGAAAATCCAAATAACTTTTGAACCAGTGAATATCGCAGAACATACATGAGAGTTAAATCGATAGGTACTAAGGTCCCCCACACCCCAGCTACCGATGATCCACCCGTTATGTTACACCCTGTATACTTAATAATGTTAAATTATATTATAGGAATGTATGCAAGCAGTTCGATCGTGACTAAGTGCCGCTTAAAATGTATAAAAAATGTAAATACATTGTACCAGTGGGTGTTGTAGGTATCTATTTATTTTACTCTATTTGTAAATACCCACAAACTATGCTTAGAGTACACTTAATTATAATTATTACATATGAATACAAGGTTTGTTGCATGCGGGGTTCCTAATATTAACCTTTTATGTCTGTAGTGCTTTGGGTATGTAATGTTATGATTACCTACAGTAAAATAATGAACGCAGTACACACGGAAATTAAAATTACAATCCCCTTAAGGCACAGCGATCCTTTGTTGTTTATACACTCCGAAAAGTTTAATAAAATGTGCGTATAATAGGGTATATGCATGTGACATCAAAGAAAATATAGAAATATTATATCTGTATATTTATTTTTGTATTTTATGGTGTTTTTATTGTGAAATTTAATCATTGGAAAGTAGCTATTTTAAATCTCAACCGCAAAATTTCAAAACGCAACGATATTGGCACTCGAACCGTGACGTCATACTTGAATATTTTTGTATGGGCATGAAGTTTTGACTTTGAGTTGACATAGGGGATGAACCGTGACGTCGACGACAAAATGCAAGGGCTAAGATGGCAACGTTTTTATCACTCGAAGCTGAGTGTAGTTTAACTTTTTGTTTTTTACCACAATAATTTAATTTTTTTTTGCTGTTATACTTTTTTCGTTTATGTATTAACCTAAATAATCGATAAATAAAATACACGCATATTCGGAAACAAGCTGGAGGTCTAAGTACGCTTGAATTTCCACTTACTCGATTGTTATGATCTCCCGTTAGAATATAATATTGGAAACCCTGTCGCCGCGCCACCTACTTGCTAACAAAGAAAAAAACTATGATCCTACTAATAATGTTAAACGCGAAAGTTTGTAAACATCTCTGTATGTATGTTTGTTGCTCTTTCACGCAAAAACTACAGAACGCATCAGGCTGAAATTTTGCATACAGGTAGTCCGAGTTCTAGGAAGTTAAAGAATGAAAATGTGTTAAATGTAATAAATGTATTAAGTGTATAACTTACCTAGTATAACACATATGTTATCAAAATGGTAACTTTATAAAAATCTAAAAAATCTAGGCCTGAAATAAAACGTAAGCTACTTTTTACCTACCCCTGGGATAGGCGTTTGAAGCCGCGGGGCGCAGCTAGTTAGAAATAAAACATTGACACAGAACTAATAACTGAATACTTCACGTTATTTTCGAGTGGTAACCTAATCTAAGGGTACAGATGTTTTTCTTGTCCCGTCGTTCCTATCAAAACATCGAGGTGTGACCTAACCTAAGCGCTGTGTCATTCGTTTTTCTTTTGTTTTAGCCGTGTGACCTTAGTTCGTGCTAAGTCATCCGATATTCTTTTGTTTTAGTCTTGTGATATCGATTTCGCCGTTTATTCACTTCTCGGAACCCTCGCAAACTTTTCCTTTAGAAGTTGAAAGTGTTCAGGCTTAATTTAATAAGCTTGCGGCCAGTTGCGGCAACGATTATTAAGGCGGTAACCCGACAAAACTAGCGCCGCCAACTGTTTTATATTATTGTTTCGTTGAACAATCGAATTCACAAAAATAATAGGCTAGTTTGTGATCATAAGTTACCATAAGCTTTTTTTTAAATACCTCGTAAGAGTTTATGCGAAGTTGCACTTGTTGCCACCAAACTCTGTTGTACTGTACAGAGGTATTAAAAGAAAGAATATGGTAGGTATAATAAACTGGCCTATCATTTTTGGAAAATTTCTTTCTTTAGCGCAATAATAAGATAACATAGGCGGCGGCGCTAGTGTGCCTCGGAGTACCGCCTTAATCTCACAAGGAGTTTGAAAAATATACATAGGTATTTATTTTTAACGAAATCTAGTTCTTTGTTTATTTATGAGCATGTTTTGAGAGAGTTTTTATCCATTTGTCAAATGAGAAATCTCGGCATAAAAACTTCCCAGAATCGAAGATTAATCTTCTTTTAGACGCTTTTGTCATTCATTAACGAAAATGACCTGTTTTCAAATATTTTTCTCGTGATTTCGTCGACAGCTTTGATGTCTCCAATATATTAAAACCTTTTTAGATAATAAAGGCTAACTTTCGGTTATATTATATTTTATTCATATAAATGAATTGGCGTTTGTTAGCCACAAAAGCTCTAGAACAGCTGAACCGATTTGGTAAAATTTTGGTTTTTGGTCGTAGAAGTCTAAAGAAGGTTTAAAGAGCGGTACGAAGTTCGCCGGGTCACCTAATAACAAATAATTATTTCCATAGCCATGATGTTTCATCACAGTCTGTTCAGTATTTTCTTATAACAAACTCATTATCTTTTTAACATTAGTATAGTCTTAATACACAGCTTTAAAACATTACAAAAAGCCTGATTGGTAACATCTCTCAAAGGAATGAAACCTTTGTTTTTCCAGTAGACGGCGTTTTTCGCTGCTAAATGCCACTAAAGCGAAATGGAGCAGTCGGAGTTTTTGTACCTTTGTTTACGAGTTTGATTGAAATGTACAATTTTCCTCCATGTAAATTCGTAAACTCTCTCAGGTACAAAATAAGGGCTTCCACAAACGGAGCGTCGGAATCACAGATCTCAGCTCTGTGGTCGGAATGCTAATGCTGTATACGATATGCAAACCTAACCTTGTTTACACAAGCTATGGTAAAATTTACTCGCACTAACTTAGTATCGGAAGACACTAGTGAATACTCCCATACGGTCAAAATCCCACAGCGCCGGTCCAAACGTTTCCGATCTATTTTCGTTATAAGTATCGGTAACGAGTGGAACGAACTTCCTGCATCAGTTTTTCTAGTGGAGTACAATCTCGGAGTCTTCAAATCCCGAATAAGTTAATTTTGGGAAAGCATGCTCCATCTTGCACATCATTTTTTTTGCTTTGTTTCCGAAGATGGTCAAATGCGTTACCACACAAAAACAGCGCCATCTGTTTTAGAGTAAAAAAATCAGTTAAATCAGATAAATAGTGGTAGGTTTAAAATAAAACACAATACCTACAGTGACATGTAGAAACATGTTTCTTATTTTATTATAAAAAACTATCGTAGTTTGACGAATTCATTACGGATGTAAGCGGGGCACCCGCCCTGAAGATGTCTCTCGTTAAGGGATGAAACGTTGGTGTTTTTTCAACAAAAATAAGGTTCGTAGTTAACCCCCTTACATCCGTAATGAATCTTTTTTATTGTTCACTAAAGGCGCAGTGCTAAAAAATACTTCGTATCTGAGCATACAAGTCAAGTGTTGGCCTCTTACACTTGACTTGTATACACATATAGATACACTTCGCCTCTTGATACGGTCGCTGAGCCACAAGAGTAAAGTACTCGTTAGTATGATCCGCGTGCGACCTCAATGGGACGGAACCTTATCAAAGTAATGTTAAGGTATCTAACGTCACATTTATTACACAATCTAATTGTATGTAACCTCATAAAAGTGCATCCCCGAATGTTTTTGTTTCAGTTCAAAATGCTTTCAACCCATTTTGCTGTACGATTACGCAAAAGCCACCCATCCTATAAATTGACATTTGAAAGCAATTTTATAGCCCTTGAATTTGCAATTGTATTTCAATTTCATTTTATAATTTCAATTAATTATTATTTGTTTGACTTTAATATAATTTAGAATCTCTACGTAAATACATAAAATATGGGCTATATGATTAAAAACAAATGTATGCCTGAAATCTACGAAATACATGATATTTTTTAAAGTATAAGTAATCAAAAGATGAATTATTAGACCAGTATTTACAATTGAAACAATTGCACTAACTTCTGGCAGCAGGCATTGCAAAGATTCTACAGGTACCTACAATGATAATTCGAATATTATTAAGGCATTTTCATGGCCTTCAAATGTCAACTACGGAAGGGTAGTTTTTGTGTAATCGTAGTACAGCTGAGCGCGCATGGATTATTAACTTAGAACAAGGCAGAAAGAAAGAACATTACGAACTGCCTTCGTTGCAAAACAGTGTGTAGCTACCCTTAGCTTGCAGGTTGAATGGTAGCTCATCCCCAGGGAGCGTAGGAAAGCTAATTCACTTGTGTTTGGACAAATGTGGAACTTTGTATAGAGCTGTTAACTTATTACTCGTGGTTTCTGAGATAGTGCTCAATTTGCAAGAAAAATATGGTTACCTATAACATTATAACTTAAGGTTGAGGGGTTTACATTGTGTTTATGGGCTCTTCGTCTGAATTAGAAAAAATACATGAATCGTAGGTACGTAACTTCAATATAAATAAACAACCTAGTCAAAAGTTCTTTATAGGCAAGCTTTATTTTTTTCTGATAGATTGTAGTAATTGCTCTATTTATGGATCATTCTAAAGCAAAATTGCAAGACGTCGATTTATACACTTACTTAAATAAAATTAAATAATTAATTAATTATTTTGCAAAGCATGTTTTTTTATTAGATGTGTTTCTTTAAAGTACAGGATAATGTATAAAAAGTTGGGTTCCTAAATTTAATAATCTACACTCAACACTAATAACATTTTAAAGAGCAAAGATATGTATTTTTATATGTTTTTAACAAATAAAATCATAAACTACTGGACCAATTTCAAACATTCTTTTACATTTAAAATGCTGCATTATTCCTGAGTAACATAGGCTATATATACATATATAGCCTATTTTAAACATATACATACATATGTATGTTTAAAAAAGGTCCACCCGTGCGAATCCGACACGGGTTGTTAGTTATGGATGAAAAGAATAAAAGATTGGTTCCTAAATTAAATAATTTTGTTTACAGTGCAGACCCAAACTACCGTTCAGCAGTGATCAACACAAACGTGATAGTCCGCCACACGGGAGAGGTGACATGGCTGAGTCACGGGATTTACGTTTCTGTGTGCGATATCAATGTGGAGCAGTTTCCTTTCGACATACAGATGTGTACTATGAAGTGGTCTTCTTGGACGTATGACGGTTTTCAGGTGAGTTAGCGCTCTTTTAAACATACTAGCTGCGCCCCGCGGCTTCGCTCGCATTGTTCCTATGAAAAAATTAATAAAAATCATCCCACGCGAACAGATTTATGGGATAAAAAGTAGCCTATGTTTTATTCCAAGATTAGAATTACTTGTATGCAAAATTTCAGCCAGATCCGTCCAGTAGTTTTGGCGTGAAGAAGTAACAAACATCCATCCATACATCCATACAAACTTTCGCCATTATAATATTAAATAGTGTGACTGCAAGTTGCCGACTGCAAGACTCAACTTGCCGTCCGCACAATACACTCCTATGCGTGTCGTCCGTGCAGATCTTAGTTCCCCTTAGAATTAGAATTAGATACCCGCAAGGAGAGTTGGGTTGCCGTGTATTTGAGTCGTGCAGTCCATGTATAAGAACCCTTACTGTTTCATGAAAAATATTGATTTTCACCTGTGAACCTCAACCTTAACAGCCTAATAGCTTATACATAGTCCACAGCTGGAAGCAGGCCTGTCCATGATAAGCACCTTATTGACTTTTTTTTCGTGATGTTGGGGTTATGATAATAATAAAAAAAAATAAAAATAACTAAAATAAAATAAAATTCATTTATTTCAGACAACACAAAAAATCAATTTAGGTCCATATTATGTTAGTCAAAAATTTTCTTAGTCTATGTTAGTATTCACGGGTGTTATAGAGTATTTCGGTGTAATTTCAAATACTGCAATCGCCTAATGATGAAACTACTTCATCATTATGCGATTACAGTGCTTGAGGAACGGGCTATCCCATTTATTGGAGAATGCATTCAGGATGGTGTTGGTACTCCCGTGCAGCCTGCATAATAACGAGGCGACTTTCTTCCGCATGCATGCATGGAAGCCGTCTGTGCGCGCCTCTGCAAACATGCCGGATGCGCTGCAGAACCGCGGAAGCCCCAACAGCATCCTGAATGCATTATTATACTGGACGCGAAGGGTGTTCATTGCTTTTTGAGTGTATGTGGTCCATAGGCTCCCTGTGTATAACGTCTGACAGTAGGATTTATACAGGGTTATTTTTGCCTCTTTAGAACATCGGTAGAACCTACGTACCAACATATTGGCTCTTACAGCTAACGCCCTTCGTTCTCTCTCTATGTCTAGTTCGTCACTGAGGTTGTCACTTACAATGTGACCCAGATATTTGAATTGAGTAACCCTCTTTAACACAGATCCATTCAACGTAACGGGTGGTACCTCATTCATTTTCATTGCCTTAGGTGGAAAAACCATGAACTCACTCTTTTTGGCATTGTATTGAAGACCATGACTGCCAGCATAATTTTCACATGTCACCAACAATTTCTCAAGTGCGCTGATAGATGGTGCCAGCAGCACCATATCGTCCGCATAGCTGATATTGTTTACACATAATAATCCCCAAGCTGGGCATGCAATACCTTAATCCTTCTGTGAACGCAATAGGGGAACGTACCCATACTACGTGACCCTTTTAGGGGGGGGGAGCGGAGTCTTTAAATACTACGGTCAGTCACTGGAGCGGGGGGGTGGCTCAGGTTTTTGTACGTAGTCGATTTTATAGAGAGAAATCTCGTATTTTTTCAACCTATATTGGAATAAAGCGCGCAGTGTTTAGCGCTTTTTAAACTCACAGTTGGTGGCATATTTTTCTGTATTACTGACGAAAAAAATCGTTGTGACTTAGACTTATCCGGCGTAGGAGACGAATCAAGCGATACATTTGAACATTTATTGGTCAACGATGTATCCGAGTGGATTGATGCTGGAAACGTATTTGTTGAAGACGTATGAATGAGACGAGACGAATATTAATGTGATTAAACAGAAAATAATTGTTGTGTTCGAAAATTAAGTTACTGTAAGTTACATACGGTATAGCAACATGTTTTCACAAATGTTGTTCTTTTCTATTCACTAGTAATTTAAGAATGCATGCAGTCTTATGCAATAAAGACGAGTAAGAGCCAATTTTTTCCAAAAAAGCGGAATGAATTAGTGTTTTACAGATTCTGTTAACTTAAAAACATTGTAGAATATATACAGCAAATCACCATCGAAGTCAACACTATTCCAAACAGCTATGAAGTACCTATATGTGTTGCGAAGATATTTCACAGCTGAATTCTGCCTCGCTTCAGGCAGTGTATGCTTGTGACATCAATGTACTCGTACCATTAAACTAGTTGATTTGTGACCCACCGTAAGCTGTTCTTAAAAACATTGTCATTATTATTCGAATGAAGTCGTGTCGAATTTTGAACACATAACGTTCATGTATAACAAACCTGGTAACAAACTTGTTATCGTCATTTATCATAATATGAGTAAAAGCTATGAAAAACCGCCATATTTGACAAAATTTAAGAGACGTCTAACTCTAAAAATTTAGTTTTCCAATAAATTGAAACAGTTCATATTCCATGTAGAAAATTTGTTTCGGAATTAAAATCAAATACCAGTTTTTATCTAAAACACAATGCCCAAATTATTGGCCCCTTTGGTCCTAAACTCCTGGATGTTGTGTTCTAGAAAGTAATAGGTCTACTCTGAAAAACAAACAAAGTTGACGGATGACGTCGATTGCATCGAACCTCCATGGAACGAACCACCAAGTTGATTGGAGCTTGTCATTTAGTCTTCCCATAACACACAAGCTCTGCTAAGCTTGGGGCTAGATGATGCTGTGTAGATTGTCCATTATTTATTTATTAATTTCATAGTAGGTCATCACTAAAACGAATCGGCCGTTTTATGCGATCAGACGCAATCCGTCAACTTCGTTCGTTTTTATTTATTTATTTATTTATTTATTAAAAAGGAACGCCAACAGCGTATACATAAAGCATTTTGTTTTAACTTAATATCTAGGCAGGTTCTAATATATACGCTTATAATAGGCGGACACAACATTGTTACACAATACTTTCTTAAAAAAATTTTTTTTTCGTTTTTCAAGTAAATCTCCAGGTCCTAAGTAAATACACAAATGCTGGTTAAAAGAAATAATCATAATAATGTTGGACAATTCACACAGCATTATCTAATAAATCTAACCAGTGTAGACTATTTATACAGATAATTAACATGTATCAACTTTGATGATAGTACAGAATTATATTTAGCTTTCCGATTTTCAAATGCGGTCTTGAAATAATTAACCACGCGCGACGCGCGAAGCGTAATGTAAGATTTTCAAACAATTTAGTGGTCGTGTGATTGAAGCCTGGTTTCCGAAATTAGAACAACACCATCTAATGACAAGAACAAAGGTTCGTTTGAAAAGTACATAATTGGTTACCGAGTTTGAAAGAGAAACTCAAACAGCAGATAAAGAAGATACCAGGGATGTGACCACGACAAAAAGGCTTTGTACGACGTAATAATATACAGGGCTCATTCGAAAAAGATTCATTTTCTAAATCTGCCGCGCTTTTCGCCATTGTAATAATCTATTTCGTCGAAAACTGGCTTTAGATTTTAACGAAAATTCACTGAGAGGTCATTGGGCGAACTTCCAAATACGATAATACCATTACTTGCAGATGGCAGAAATATGAAAAAGTTTGTGCTTTTTCAAACAATGAGCACACGAAAGCCGTGGTCTTATAATAAGACAACAAAAAACGTACTGCGAACACAAACCCTTTATCCAACGACAGAAGTAAAATATTCTCTTTAAATGAAGCCGGAATTTAAAAAAACACGGAATGAATTCTGCCGGAGTAAAAAGTTAAATGGAAACAAAGGTAGGTTTCCGCGACACTCGGTTTTAACAAGAAAGCCCGACTTGAGTTACGTTCTAGCTACGTTTTTCAGTGATTTCAGATTCTTTTAGTACTTTTAATGCTGGATGTTATATGATTTTCAGCATTCTCTTATTTAGAACGAAGTAACTAATAAGCTGATCCTATACTTATAAGTATAGCATCATCTTATAAGTATCTCTTTTACCCGCAAGGCAAAGTTATGGTTTTCATGCATATGTGTATGTGGTTAGATGAGGTTCTTTATCACCTCAAAGAAACATAACCACATAATCGATTTTGGTAAATAAGGTAGGCTTTAGTAACTATAATACTTTGCTGGAGGTAGTAAATTCCGGAAGTGTTCTTAGCTCGCCTACCTTTTTTAGGCTTTCGTTCCCTTTTTTTTACAAAAAGTGAAAAAGCAGGTACCGAGTCGAGGTTAATTATGGTTATTATTTCTTGTGACGTGATAACATAGAAATAATAACTAGCCTATTGAGTTAAATGGATGCGCTATCATAATATTATAGCGCATCCATTTCACTCAATAGTCTGATGACAAAACAAAAGACGTCTGTGGGTGGACACTGACAACATGTGGACCTCGATGTGGACGGACCATATAACCTTGTTGAGTCGTCCTCAACATATGTCACACTTATCTTCATTATAAAAGCACTCCATTATGTCTGAAATAAAATAAGCTGAAATAACCTACCCCAAACATCAAAATATAGCTCAAACCCAACCCAAAAAATATCCATAATAACTCAAGGTAATTTAGTCAGCTCAAGTCAAGCGCGCTCTTTTTGCAGCAAGATTTATTTTACTAAAAGTCTCAAGAATTCTTAATAAAACGGCGTTTATCGTCAAAAAATAAAGAGGAATGTCATTGTAAGGAATTTGTGAGCTGGTAGCGAAGTCTTTTTGTAAACAATGGGCCTGGCTTTGCTTGCTCTCTTAGTACTCACTGTGGGCTTTGTACGAAAAAAACGTGTAAAAACCAAGAATCTCGAGCTTTCGCTTCCGTGCTTCCAATTTAGTTTACTTCCAAGGCGTGGTAAGTTGGCAGTAACAAATACCATAGAAAAGTTTTTACGTGATTTGTTTGTGCGTTTATAAAATACCGCCGTATTTAATGCTAATAACCACATCCTTACATGCATTTAAATTCCAGACTTTCATGATGCTAAAGTGTAGATTTTTCTTCTGAACTTTCTTTACAAGAATTTTTTTGAGATGTGCTTTCATACCGTCGAATGTTATAACGTTTTATGTTATTTCATTCTCGTTGTACAGCGCACATATTCTGTACTTCTTTTTGAGTATTTACCGTAAAAACCAATGGCACTTGGCGTCTTTTAATGCTATGAATTGAGCATTTGCAAGAACGCTCGATGTATTTCAGAGCATTTCACAGATTTTACTTTCTGCTACGAATAGGTACCAACCTATTATAACCTGTTTTCGCACGTTATGTTAAAACGCAGGACATAATTTTAGTAGATTAGTAGTATATATTTTAGTAGGTACACATTTTTCTTTGAATCTGGAGCGCTGTCTTATTAATATATTTTTAAGAGTGTGCAAAGTATTTTATTTCTTTCTTTTTAAAAGTATTTTAAGTAGATTTTCGTTATCTCATAATAAGCTGAGAAATGTTACTTACATTTTGTCTGGAATATCTAAGCTCATTGCATTTGATGGGACACTAGTTTGACCTGAAATACCTACCTGTTTGTATTGAACTATTGAAAGGTGAACTTATTTCGTTCGGTATAGAAATATGTGCGTGGTAACAATATTATTCAATCTATAAAAAAATCCATTTTGTGAATCAATCAATTCCAAAGCAATTTCCTGGCTCGAGCATGCCTATTGATGCCTTTGCAAACTACAAAAGCCCGTTTGACTCCAAAATTGAATTTTAGAACCGCGGTGAACAAAAGTTAAACTTTACAGACTAAAGTTTTATTTCAAAAGAACGGTATAAGTAATCTTATTAATCTTATCCCCATTGATGAAAGGGAAGTAGAAACTTTTACTTATTTTTAATACCCTTCAATTTGCTTGATAAAATTAAACTAAAGACTTTTAAATGAAGACTTTTGTGACCTTAGAACTGGAAATGAAAAAGTAGGCATAGAAATAGACGATTCGAATCGACGTCCCTAGATCATTGTCATTGTGTCTGGTTTTTTTAAAAACTTAGAAGAAGAGTGAGTCAACTCAAAAAAAAAAGAAAATGAGAATAATGTAATTTTTAATTATTATATTATTTTGGCATCACACCACACCATTTTATTGTTGCTTTTAAGATAGGGACTGGGGTCCTATTTTTATTATTTAATGAGCAATTGTGTTTCGTTTCGGCAAATTGGGTTAAAACATCGATTAAGAGTACCCATTTACAAAGAAAAATACCGAAATGAAACACCCAAATGTATATTTATAAGAATTAAAATAGTCTTCCTTTTTTGGCCTTTAATTTTTTCTTTAATTTTGGCCTAAAGCAGTATTGCTCTTTCACGTTTGATTGTAAGCTGATAACGTTGTCTTCTGTTTTTTTATCCACCCAAAAACTTGGAAACGAAGTGAATTTTTACGTCATTACGGAAACCTATTATTTGGCTTGTGATCCGATTTGCATGGACTTCAATATTTTGTATCAAAAGCCTCCGGGATTTTAACCTGCTGATCTGGGCACGGACGGAAAGTCTCTAAGCGGATTCCAAGCTCACAACATAATATTTTTCTTTAAAATATTTTATATCTTCTGAAATATGGATGATTTTGCTGTTCGGAGATTATATGAGGAGCTTTAAAGTATGTAGGAAGATATGGATGTAGTTTAAAGCATGTCTTTAATAATTTTTGCTCGTGTGTAAATTTTATTTGAAGTTTAGTGTAGGTCCTCTTACCTGTGTGGTGCTGGCTTAGAATTTGCACCACCCCATTTCTCGTGGGTGCCGTAAGAGGCGATTAAGGGATATCTACCGGGGGCGGGCAGCAACGCCCCCTGAAGAACATTTCTACCACCGAACTGCGATCCCCAACCCGCATGCTCAGCGTGGGGATTATGGGCATTTCCCCCGCATTATATAAACGCCAACAAGGCGCTTATCAGGGGAGGCTTGCGTCCAGCAGTGGACCAATATAGGCTGTTGATGTAGGTACTCTAATAGTCTCTATCTATATCATTTATTATTATATTTATTGCTCCACCTTGTTTCGTTTCTATTCATACATTATTGTCTTTGTGTGCGCTGGATCTGAGATCGTGTCTGTCACTTGTCGTAACTGGTTCTGACTGAAAACCAGCGCTCCTTCACAAATTACCTTGTCTAGGTTTTTGTGTAGAGCAACAAGCTGAGTCAGGACCTGTTAAACCTACACACACGCGCTTATTTGCCTGCTGAGGGGGCTACTTAGTACCAACCCAATAGGTACTTAGGTAGGTACCTACCAACTTGTGTTAGTTTTAGGTTTCGAATAATTGTTAACTGTGTTTGTTGGTGTTACTAAGTAGTCTTAATTTTTTACCTTATTTTATTTGTAGTGTTGTGTAGTGTTTAATAAATCATTTTCTTTCTTTCTTTCTTCTTTCTCTAAGCTCTATTTGATTGAAATGAATTTCAGTTCAGTGATAGTAAGAAATATGATCATAATACAAAGTGGTAAAAATACTTCACCAAAATACATTGTCATGTAAAATTTCTTAAATGTAGGTTCCTACCTCTACATAAATTGCATTTAATGATGCAAAGTTCAATTGATTATGAACCAGTATAGGTATACAGTTGATGATGTGTAGAATAACTTGATACCTACCTGGTATAAAATGTTTATTCAACAAAAGCATATTCCATTGAAACCCACTTAGTGGTAGCAACCGAAGAATTTTCAACTTGTTCTTCGAGGTAATATTTGACTTTTAAATTGAGGTTCGCGCTTTAAAATTGGTTTCCCTACGGCAATGCCACGGTTCACGGGAATCCTGAATCTAGAGTCTAGTTTGAATAAATTCATGATATTGAGCTGTTTTGTGAATGCAATCTAGATAGCCGTCAGTAGGAATCATTATAAAACTTCTAAATCCATCAGGGTTATTAACACTACAGTCATTTACAACGGCAATAGTAAATATCTATGATTTTTGAGCTTTCCCATATTTCGGCACAGTTTCATGCGCCATAATCATAAAATAACTAGTATTATTAGTGATTATTAAATGACTTTAGTATGATTACAGTTTTATAGACAGGGTGTTTGGTATTGAACTGTCGTGATACTTAGGACATTGATTCTACCAAAGAAATGTAGACCATGTCCTTCCCAATTCCCCAAAAAAATCTCGGTCGCAATACTAAATATCCTGTAAAGTGAAAGTTTCAGGTTGAAAAATAAATACTGAATGTATGTTGAATAATTGCTGATTGCCTATGTTTATCCCTTGATATTATTGGTCTTGACCCACCACTGCATGCCCAAGCCGCATTGCCCTGCATGGGGAGTATGAGTCAATAAAGTCACGTATATCAGGGGAGGTCTATGTCCAGACGAGAACGGGTAAAGGCTGCTGACCGAACCTTTTTTATAGACAATAGACATTCGTTTGATCGCAATCTCATATTATGGAAAGTCGAGATGTGGCCGACAATGTATCACAATGGTCTAGAAGACCTATTTACTCTAGTCTTGAAGAGACCATATAACTCAGATAACCCTGAGCAAAGAATAAATACTCGTATTTACCTCTAGTACCCCTTGGGTATAACACAATACATAAATCAACACACATAACACAAAACATAAATCTCTTTTTTCTGTCTAGCTGGACCTAAAGAAACAGTTTGATGAAGGAGACACAACCAACTACCAAACGAATGGTGAATTCGACCTCGTCAGCTTCGACGCCACCAGACACGATCAGTACTACTCATGCTGCGTGGAGCCCTACCCGGATATCACGTACTATATCAAACTACGAAGGAGGCCGATGTTCTACGTATTCAACCTTATTCTGCCGTGCTTGCTGATCAATGGAATAGGTGAGTGATTTAAAATGAGGATCCGTAACGTTTTTAGTTGAGAATGCATTGAAATGAAAAGAAATAGCATAAAACATGGTATACAGGTGATTAATGTTGTGAGTTTTGAGCTCATGTTTAACTATCCTATAGCATGCAATTAACTAACTTAAGTCTAGGGTCTCTTATGTCTGTCTTAAAATTAATAAATTAATTAAAAATTACACTCACTTAGCCAATTAAAACATTTATGTTTAAATAAATAGTCATTAAACATTTTTACACACATAGTCAAGCAGCTTTTTTGATGTCTCGCTCATTTTCAAGTTTCTCTTAGAATAAGCCTATTCGGGTCTCTGCATTGTCTAGGATTTTTTACATTACTAAATAATTCAAATAGATAATTCAAAAAGATATATTCTTACATTAAGAATTACATGAGTACTAGTTCTACTGCATATGCTATAACTTTACTGTTCCTCATTCTGTTCATTATCAAGCTCGCCGCTTAGGATACAACAGGCTAGCTATGATGCACATGACAAAGTTGATTTGCCCCTGAAGCACGACTGCTGTGTAAAAAGTGTCACACTTTTTACAGAGCCGTGACGTCACTCGGGACGTTAACTGGCTACATCTTCATGAATAAAAGAATAAATAATAAAATTTATTTATTTGTACCAACAACAGACCCTTTTACAATTAAAAAAAAATGACTTTTTGATTAACCGACAAAAGAAAAAGTACGTGTCCAATATCTTCTTACAATCTAACTGATGGAATAATTAGAATTTTTGATTCCCATTATGTAGGTACGGCTGCTAGGAAGGGTACAGAAAGACCCGAGTCTTCGAAAATTTAATAAAAAATCAATGAAATTACCAATTATCTTATATCCTACTAGATTCCATCGATCTCCATCGATCGGTTAGATTGGATTTGAGTCGGTGAATCATAAAATTAATTATCTTTCAATGCGAGCATTAACAAAATGCCGCACACGTTGAGTAGATAAAATACGTGTTTTGTCAATAAACCATTCTAAATGATAAAGAAAAGTTTGTAAACTCACAAACTTCACTAAAACCATATCTTGTCATCCCGCTCGCAATCCATCTCGTAGCGGCGTTATTGCACACTTTTAAAACTTTTCTTTCATTTATGTTTTGTTTCAACATTATTAATCGAACCATATAGGTGTTTGGTGGCATTAAAATCCAAAGACTGGTATAAATCCGCGGCGCATAGCATCCATAAAACAAGTCATGAAAAACTTCGTATGAAAAGCGTAATGTTTACCGGACTATTACTTTATTTATCTTCCATTACCAATACCAACCCAATACCGAACATTACCGATTTCGGCATGTTATATAAATAAAAATAAAAACATCCTAAATAACCCACACAGAGTCATGCCCCAACGTGAGTATAATAGGTATTATAGGTATATTCTCTACTCAAGTGAGCAGAGCTTGTGTTATGGGTACTACATAAATAGATATTATATTCTTTTATAAACATAGAAATCAGCCAAATCACCCGGAAAAAATATCAGCTAATCGTACAAACATTGGCTGTTTTCTCTAGGGGGGCAATACCCATAATCCCCAAAATGGGCATGCGGGTTGGGGATCGCAGTTTGGTGACAGAATTAGGAAAGAATTAGGAAAAGCGCTTATCAGGGGGAGGGCTGCGTCCAGCAGTGGACTAATATAGGCTGTTGAGGTTGAGGTTGTACAAACATTTGTCCCGAGGTCGGAATCCAATTCGCAACTTCCGACATCGTTGACGGAACCTCTCCAGCTGCGCCCCAAATGTTGTAAATGATCCTAGTAAAATAACTCCCAAGGTAGATACTAAACACTGACAACGACACTCGATCTACTATCGAAAACACTTAAGGCTATAGTTTCACCGAAACCGCTGTGCCGCTCCTTAAAGTGGGGCGAGGTGTGATAATAATATTAAATCTACTATCGCGATCACTTCTATATTCAAAGCTTTTTTCTTTTCTTAAAATATTCGGCCACTTTAATAATGATGGTCTTGACATCACGAGATAGCGCTCGACCCATCTTTGGATATTTATCTCGTGTGCGTCTGACCTAGACAGGCCTAATTCTGCTAACCAATCGCTTTTTAAAATCAATGGTATCATTGTAGAATCGTGACATAGAATCCTCGATGAAATAAACTTCTGATAGTGTGTGCGGTGCGGTGCTATTTGCACGAAGAGTTTGTTGTTTTTTTTATTCAGTAGAATGTCACTTGACGCGCATTCTTCCATGTATTTTCTTTTATCTTAGGTAGAATATCAAAATACGTCATACTGTGACGATAATATTGTCATAGTGCAGCTTCAATCAGGTATTTCGCATGGGGCCGGCGAAAACCTTGATCGATTTGGTGTAGCGGGTAATTTAATAGCATTTGGACATCGATCAGATATTTCGCGGCCTGGCGAAAACTTCAATCGATGTATTTGGGCAAGTAAAATACCTTATCTAGCTATAGTGACGAAACACGCCGGTTGAATGAGTATAAAAATAAAGAGTTACAGACAAAAGGCACCCGTAGCTTACCTAGATTGCTTCCAAGATAATCTCTCGTTTCCTATTTTGCTACGATGAACCCAGTTTTTTAAAATAAAATCGTCTAAAATGTTCCTGTGATCTATGATATCGAGCGAACCGTGAATAAGCCTGTAACAGTCTTCATGACAAAGACATTTGAACATTATCTTTATTAAATTTCAGGATGGTAGGTACTTTTATTTAGGTTTGCACAGTTTCTCTCTTTCTCGGAAATTTTGAACTCATTACCTTAACAGGCTTATTATTATAACGACAAATTTCTGGACAAAAAGTATTTTATAGTAGAATTAGTTTATTGTAACTTTAAGGAAAAACTTTGTCTAGCAGTGCGAGAGAATACTAATAGGTTAAAAAAAGCCTAGTGAGTCTCTTTGACGTTAGTAACGAGATGTGATCGTAACGTCACCTTTTTGTATCGGATTTGCACGATAGCACCTTTATCGTCTGCCAATATGGAAAAAGAGACGTCACGTGTCTTTACCAACTTCAAATATACTCGCTCACCCCAGTTCAGCTAACTTACATTGATGATCTACATTTTGCCTTAAATAACGCTTTGGCAGTCTACTCACTTAAAAATCATCCAGACCTTTAAAAATTATGGCACAAACATGACCTAAGCATGCAAACAGCGTTAAAAAGCTCGTCTACACAAAATTTATATTAGTTATCTCGAAAATTATGGTAATAAGCCAAATAATTTATTAATATTAACTTTCTAACAGCTCTACTGGTGTTCTACGTGCCTTCTGAATCCGGTGAGAAGGTGACTTTGGGGATAAGCGCTCTGCTATCCATGACCGTGTTTCTGATGACCATACGGGACACCCTGCCACCTACTGAGAAAACGCCATTGATTAGTAAGTAGAATTGAAGATCCTTTTAGGGTTTTGAACACTTGAACGAAAAATTTAACCATAAGGGTGGGCTTTCACTGACCCGGTGCTGGGTGGAGTTGAGAGGAGCGGACCGTAAATTGGCCAATCACAGTGCTCGAAATCTCCACTCTGCATCAGTGGAAGGTGTAAGTAGAACGGAGCGGACCTGAGCGGATAATTTCAATTAAAATATATAAACACAAGCCCAAGCCCCAAGCTGGATAGAACAGAGTCGAACAAGCTGTGGTGTGTGTACACTCCGCTCTACTTCTATGGAAACATTCGTTGCTTTTCACTGCTCTTCTCCGCTCCACTCAGCTCAGCTCTGCGTCATCAGTGGAAACGCACCCTAAAAGTGAGGCCAAACAAGGGTAATTTTTTTGTGAATTGAGTAATTTGCGTCTTGGACAAAAATGACATCTAATCGCATAGCACTTAGCTTAGACAATTTTATGACGCGACATATTTTACTACGACTCATAACTACGAAAATAACGCTCGTTTGGGTTCATTCTTATATGATCTCTGAGTCTGTCTGTCCTGTCGCAACCAACATTATTTTTTTATCAGGGTTCGATCTTTTGACAGTCATCTTTCATGATGGTAATTGACGATGTAGTCGACAATATATCACCGAGGTCTAAAAATCACTTTAAGTCTTGATACACGCTTTCATTGCCCACGACACGTTACTAGCTGCGGTCCGCCGTCGCCGCCACGCTCCAGCAGCAGTGAATGCGTTAAACTTATAGAAGACTCAAGTCTTAAAGTGACCCAGATTGTTGGCCGAAAAAACAGAGAGGCTAAAATCAATAAGAGATGAAAATTAATGGGTAAAGTTTAGCGATTTAAGTATCTAACTGAAACCTTATCGAAAAACTTTAAAACGCTTTCAGGTATGAATATTGATAAGCTCATCGCTAAATCGGTGTTTCATTCGAAAAACGATCGATGTTATTTTCGGTAGTTTGTTGTAAAACCTATTGAAAAAAACTTTTTGCGTAAATGCTCAAGTTGTTTTGTATGTTTGAAGAAAATACAATGTAATTTATTTCGAACCATAGACGGCATTTAATTTAAAACATTTGATTTGCTTATCCTAGAGGTAGATTAGCAATGGGACCCAGAAGATACGGGTATATCTACGTCTAGAACAAATGAGACAACTATTATAAAAGATAAAGATTATGTAAGAGCTTGCCGTGGCAGTAAAATATTTTACTTTTAACTGGCTCGGATAACGTCGCTTGGCTTAAAGAATTTACTTCTCTAAATTAATAATGAAATCACGTTTTTTGACAAAGATTTAATATTTGAATTTTAATTGATACCATAGCTAGGAATTTCCATTTCTATAAATCTTATAAGTACCTACAAATGAAACTTAATTAAATATGTAAAATTATCTCGGGGACCTCCTTCCTTAAGTTCTTTACATAAAACATAACAAACTAAAGTTATACCAGCTAGCTACTAACTGCTGCCCGCGACCGCAAGAATATAGTGAACAGTAGAGTAATTGTGAAAACAAATATTGTTTGGTCAAAGCTTTCCATTTATTTCATTCGTTATCTTATTTGCACACCGTAACGAGCTCTTGTTATATTCATTTTATTTCCACTCGAATTTATTTGTTTGCGTATCTATTATTTTTAGGTTTTACCAGAAACGCGTAGAGTTTGTCAATGCTATACATTCCGACCTATCAGAATGTTTAGCAGTGACAAACTCTACCTATAGGTTAACATGCAACGCAGGCAACATCAATAACGTATTTAGTTTAATTTAATTAAAGATTATAATAAACCATGTTCGAGTCAATGACAAAAGTGGTAAATTGAAATATATTTTTTTTGCCATTACACAAAAATTGAAATAGAAAAATAAAAAAAACAAGCACAGAAAACAAGAAAAAAGCGCACAAATCAAACAAAAACAGAAACCATTTTCGATCACATTAATGCGAATCACGTTGAGGATCTTACTAATATTATAAAACCAAGTTTGAGAAATGTGATTTTTTGTTAATTTAGATTTAGATCTACAAAACTACTTAACAGATAAAGTTGAAATTTGGCGTACATTTAGAACATAGCCTAACTTAAATAATTGGCTACTTATTATACCGAAAAAACGCGAGCAAAGCCGCGAGCAGACACAAGTTACAATTTTTTTTTTCTATATTGTTTGTAACTCAAGGACCTAATTATTGGAAGAAACTAATTAAAAAGGGACTTCTTATTAGCAAATTTTTCTTCAGTATTTTTTATTCGAAATTTCTCATGTTGACCTTTTGTTTTCATTATTGCTCCAAAGGCCCAGCCCGTTCATTTTTTAAGCCTTGTATAAAAACTGGCACAAGCAAGTTCTTTGTCCTGTTTCATTTTACGTCCGTTGCCTCTTGACATATTTTATACGCTGAGACTGAATAAGATAATAGCCTACCTGAATGGTAACCATTCCCACGATGAAAAGTTACCACTATTAACGATTACCTCGGAACTTACAGGTATGTAATGATTTTGTTATTTTATTTTTAATGTTGTATTGTATCCTACTATGTTAATGTTAGTCGTTTAAATGAACTGTAGTAGTATAAATAAATGAAATGAATGAGTCAAGTTATGAACCTAGTTGATTTCATTTCATTTATTTATTCACAAACAGTTATTACATTGTGTCGGAAATTTTCCTTAAATTAGGTAACATTACGACTAACATTATTATAGTAGCATACAAAACAATAATAAAAATAATATAACAAAATAATTTTATGTCAAACATATAATTTAAAATAAGTGTACAATAAGCAAAATGTTAAAAATACAAATAACAAAATGTCAAAAGTGTAGTAGTTATGTAAATTACTATTAAAAAGGCTATCTGTTCGTCTGTCGGCTAAAGGCATACATAAGTCACAGATAATATAATACTATACTGGTATATACAGATGCCTCATCTCATAGTAAGTAATAGGACACGCTTCGGGCGAGATTTTGCGGGCCAACCAGTTACTGAGTTGAATTAACTAGATGGCGCAAGATTTGGCCCGCAAGAACTAAAATAATTGCACTTGTGAGGAGCCATTTTTAAATCAGTATATAGAAAGAACGCTGGAAACTTATGAGCGCTTACCGGCCCTTTCCGGCGCTTGACAGCGCTGGTAAGCCGCGCAGAAAAATATATGAACGCGCGCCGATAAGCACTGAACGGTGCCGACAAGGGCCGACAAGCTTCATGCCAGCCATCAGCCATCTAAAATTAATAAACAACTGCGACAAGCCGACAACCAGCTTCTTTTGTGTAGAACGGACCAGCGCTGTCAAGCGCCGGTCAGCGCTTATAAGTTTCCAGCTTTCTTTCTGTATACGGCCCTAATCTAAAGGAATTTTGAATATTTAATACACCACCTTTCCTAGGCGGATAAAATAAACACATCATTCTCAGAAGAGCCCTCTCAAAGCTCAGACACTACTATAGCTGCTAGGCATCGAGCTTACTATATAAACTCTATGGCTCCTAGGTATAATACAAAGAGGTTTTATTACAGGTTTATACTACGGCGTTAGCACGTGTTTGGTGTCCTTTTCTGCTTCGCTGTCCGTCGTCACACTCAACATATCTTACAGGCAAGTTTATTTGATGTCAAATAAGTTGTATTTAGTCTGGGCCTCGACTTTGGTACGAGATATGGGACAGGCAAATCTCTACCCAACTAAATTACATTGCTTTGTCCTTTGTTTTATCGTTACTAATATTTTCGAATGATCGTTTGAAGTCGGGGCTCCAAAAGTCGTCTGTGTCCGTAAGGGTGGGTTCACATCTGACGGAAGATGCGTCGCGTATTATCGGTCGCGTAAAGCAAGAACAGACAATTATATGAGAAAACATTCAACCTTTCACACTTAGTCGATGATGCGACTGCGTTAGTGCGTCGAGCATACAGCGTCTGTTCCGATTCCATCAACACATTGTCGGTGTGCTCTGTAGATGCTGAATGCAGTAACTGAATAGAAACGAAGTTACGCTCGACGAATATTCCGTCAGATATGAAAACACCCTATTTGACCGAATAGACGCGACCGATGATACACGTTCGACGCATCTTCCATTCTGACGGAAGATGCGTCGAGCGTATCATCGGTCGCGTGAACCGACCCAAAGCTGAAAAAAAAAACAAAAATGCTGAACATAGGAATAATAGTAACTTCTATAAATAACGTGTGCCTGAACTTGGTAAAACCTGTCTCTCAGGCAAAATTGCTTTCACCGAATAGGCGACAGTACAGATTTTCAAAAAACTAACGCTAACTACGCTAAATTAGGCTACATTTTAGGATAATGCCTTATTACTATCGATGTGATCGCGATTACAAGTCTCGTGGTGACAAGATGGGTGGTGGTGTACTTGTAGCGGTGCGTCGCGAATTATCTGTTTCCTTTTTTTCTTGCATAACATTTCATAACTCGTACGCAGACGCTGTAGAGGTAGTTATAGATATTAGTTGTACTATTAAGTTAAGAGTATTTTGCTGTTATATTCCTCACGGTCACTTACATCAAGATTCTATAAAACACTTTTTTGAGTTTGTTTCTAAGAAAACTGTTGATCACCCTGATGACCTTTTTATGATAACTGGTGATTTTAATATAAGTGATGGACAATGGAGTTTCACAGATGATAACTTTCCAAAGCTTATAAACTCTCATAGTAGCCCTTTGTCCCTGGAATTGGTTAAGTTTCTTGCTTTCACTAACTTTCAGCAATTTAACTCTGTGTTAAATCAAAATTGTAGGTTACTTGATCTCATAATGGGTAATTATTGTTGTAATATAATGAGATGCCTGTCTCCTTTAGTCCCGGAAAATTGTCATCACCCAGCACTCGAGGTCACTCTGCTGGAACTTAAATGTAAGATAATTCGCCCAGCTTCGCGAACGGTTTTTCTCTTTCACGCCGCTGATTATGAAGCCATTAATAGATCCATTGGAGAGGTAGATTGGTCCACTCGTTTGAATGTTAATGACATAGAGGTCGCCTCTGATTCCTTTTATACTATAATTAATGGCATCATTGACAAGTTTGTTCCAAAAAAAGTATTTAAGTCAAATAATAGATATCCCATCTGGTATACTAAACCTCTTATAAAAATTGTGAGAGAAAAATTAAAGTACCATACTAAATGGAAAATATATAAAAACTTAAGTGATTATGACTCGTTCAAAAAATTAAGAGAACGTCAAAAGGCAGTTAAAGCCCACTGTTATGCTTATTTTATAAGAAATTCGGAATTAAAAATAAAATCTAATTGTAAACTTTTTTGGTCTTTTGTTAAATCGAAGAAAAACTCTAATGAATTACCTGATACTATGACATATAATAACCAGAATAGTTCAAATGGTACTGTCATTGCTGAAATGTTTAACTCTTATTTCCGTTCGGTTTTTGAACCACCCGACTACTTGGCCAGTCATGATTCTAATAATAATCATAATATTGTCACTGCTTTGGACAAGGTAGATATCTCTGTTCCGATTGTAAACAAATATTTAAAAAATCTTGATATCAACAAAGGATCAGGACCGGATGGGATACCTCCTTCGTTTTTAAAACAGTGTCACGAGTCTCTGTGCTATCCAATTTATTTATTGTTTAGTTTGTCTCTTCGTTCTTGTTGCTTACCCAAGTTATGGAAGCAGTCTTTTGTTATACCAGTTCATAAGTCCGGAAACAAACATGATGTTCTCAATTACAGGCCCATCTCTAAGTTGTGTACGGTAGCTAAAATGTTTGAAAAGATTGTTTACGATACTTTGTTTCCTGTTATTAGACCCCTCATCATTAGTGAGCAGCATGGGTTCATAAGTAGACGCTCTACCGAAACCAACTTATGTGAGTTTACTCACTTGGTCTCGGATTCTATGGACCAAGGCTTCCAGATGGACGTAATCTATACAGACTATTCCAAAGCCTTTGACAAAATTTCTCACACGCTCCTGATTAAAAAGCTTTCGGAGAATGGGATTCATGGAGATCTTTTGAGGTGGCTGGAATCGTATCTTCGATCTCGAAGCCAAGCAGTCACAATAAAGGGTTATTGTTCTTCATTTGTGCCTATTTCATCTGGAGTACCGCAAGGTTCACACCTCGGTCCTTTGTTATTTTTGGTCTTTATTAATGATGTTTTTAAGAACTTTTTTCACTCTAAATGCTTGTTATATGCAGACGATACCAAAATTTTTAGAAAAATATCATCTATGTCCGATTTCCTTCTGCTACAAAGTGACCTGTCTAGGCTTTTTGAATACTGTGTTAACAATTCATTATTTCTTAATACTAAAAAATGTCACGTGATATCTTTTTGTCGTAAACCTAAACCTTTTATTTTTGATTACAAATTTAATGATAATACTATTTCTAGGGTATCTGTTATTAGAGATTTAGGAGTTTATCTAGATAGTAAACTTACTTTTAATGTTCACTTCGACAGTATCACTTCTAGAGCCTATCGAATGTTAGGATTTATTTTGAGAGTTGGTAGAGTGTTTGAACACCATAGTACCTTGCTTCTCTTATACAATAGCTTTGTCGGGTCCGTGCTTGAATATGCCTCCTCTGTCTGGAACCCTCATTAAAAAGTTCATATTGATAGTATTGAATGGATACAAAATAAATTTTTAAGGCACTGTAGGTATCGTTTTCCTTCTAGCTCTATTGACAGCATTTTGAGTCTTGAAGACCGTCGTAGCGTAAAAGATCAAATCTTATTATTTAAAATCTTGACCAACATTATTGAGTCCCCTTTTTTGCTCCAAAATGTTTATTTCTATTGTCCTCGCATATCCTCTCGTAAAAAGAAAACGTTTTGGACGCCCCCGTCTAATACTAATTACAAAAAAAATATGTTCCTTTCTAGAGCCTGTGATAAATTCAATGATACCTTTTGTGACATTGATATTTTCTATTCTTCATTGCACAAATTCCGGAAGAATGTAATGTTAAGCATTGCCAACCATTAATGTTATTGTTTATTTGTTTGCCTTTTATCATCATTTATATTATTATGTATTTTTTGTTATGTTTTCTTGTTAGTTCTTTTTTCGTTAATATTGTCTCATAAATTCAGTTGCATTTTATTGAGCTCTGTACTGTCTGTGTCTTGTTATTGTGATATGTGATATTTAATGGTGGAAACTTTGCTGGTTTAAGTGTTATTTAAGTATTTTTTTTATTTAGTTTATAATAACTGTATGTTTCCCTAACAAATAAAAATAAAAATAAATAAAATAAAATACGTTATTGCTTTGTTTTATCTCTACCTAGATATTTCTAGAATTCTGGATGCTTCTAGAAACAAGTCTGAGTTCTGTAAATTAAATACCGTAAAAGATTCCCAACCGTAAAATCAGTTTTCTTGTTACCAAAGTGCAATAGCTCGTAAGCCACGACGTACGAACGTAGCGTATACAGCTACGCGTAATCCCGTAGCTCTACGTGGCGTAGCATATTACGTAGCGGCTCTGCGTAGGCTGCATATAGCTACATTTTCCATTTGAGTTGTTGAGGTTATTTGTATGGAGAATATTACAAGCTTACCTGAGTACAAGGTGGTAATGTTTTTGTTTAAAACATGGAACGTGGTGGTTAAACCGGTATGAGGAAGTGGAAAAGAAACCTCTAGCTGGTTAAAAAAAATTACTTGAAAGGTTGACTGTCCAAGCATCAGCGAGTATATTGCTTGTATGTCCAGTGGTGTTAATACAGGATGTAACATAAGGGGTGGATCATCGACGGCTGGGCGGTCGGGGACCTCAGTGCCTATCGATTTAACCCCTTATAATTTTTTTTATCCACATTGATATAACATTAAATATATTCATTTGGTACTTGGGACTATTTAGGTACATTTTTCAAAATGATGCCCTCATCCGGGCCAAATGAAATTTTCAGGGTTTATTCTTCGAAAGCCAGTAGTATTTAGGATAGTTTGGAGAAAAAAATATTATTAGATAATTTTTTTTTAAAATTACTGATAGATCATCTAATTATTCGAATTTTAAAAGAAAAGCTATATTTTTCTTATTTGTTTTTTTTATAAATCTAAGACTGGTAGAGGGGTACCAAAGGACAACTATCGATCTTGTTTAAAAAAAGACAGTGCGAAATTCAGCCTGAAATCTGATTTTGACCAAAATTTTACTAAAGTCCAAATATCTTTTGAACCAGTGAATATCGCAGAACATACATGGGGGTTAAAACGATAGGTATCTACTGAGGTCTACCACCCTCCAGCCGCCGATGATCCACCCCTTATGTTACACCCTGTATATAAATAATATAATAAAAGTATACTGGCGGTCTGAAAAAGGGAACAATTTATTAAAAAAGTACTTACTTAATTATGCTAATTAAATAATGCCGGTAATTATGTCTTATCTACTGAGTTAAAATAAAAGGCATACATTATTGGCAATATATTCCACACAAGCCCATTTAAATAATTAATTAAATTTGCATGCATGTTATGTTTGACCAACTTAATTTCATTATGACATTTGTTTGCGGAAATCAATGTTTAATATAATAGTTCAAATTATTTTCATGCTGGTAAAATCACTATCACTTTAATGATTTCGATATAATGCTATCAACAAATGCTCTCTCTGGCTCTATATGCAATTTATAGGTACAGTCACCGGAGACATTATTGTATGTTCATATCACTCGTAATTTTAATTATTATTCGACTTTATACCTTTTCAAGACCGTGGCAGTTCCAAGATTTAATATAATTTAATACAATCAAACTAAATAGTTATGGTATCTACAGTAAATTGTAATACGCAATTTTTGTGCTTTTTGTTATGACAAGTGCGATGATCTACATATGTAAATATTACACCTCATTTGAAAGGGTTAGACTTTGTTTACGGAGACGCGGGGCGTCGAGCGGCGCGTTGGGCGGCGTGTCGAGCGGCGCGTTGGTCGTTTTACCGTCGCGTCAAACAAACAAACGCGTGTAAAATAGCTTCTCCGTAAACGCACTCTACCAACGCCATATGTGTGAACCGCGCGTCTCCGTAAACAAGGCCTAAGAGTCTAATTAAATTGAAAACTCCCAGCGTATACATATTTTCGCAGCCGACTGTCCATTCGTTTAATTATTTAAATTACTGACAAACATTTATGATTCTCTGCTTTTTAAACGCAAATTTCCCGGTAAACTAGGACTGTAATATCTCAAGTCGTTATTCCAATAAGATTAGAACTAATTCGCGGTATATTTTACAGCGGGCTGGGTATTCCGTTTTCCCTCAAGTTATCTGCCTAGGTAATTGAACGGCGCCATTCCATTTAAATCCGTCAGGTAAATGTTGCAAGAGATTTTAATAGGGGTGTTTCGAGTAAAAGATTACAGGCTACTGGAAGAACTTTTTTAAATGTAAGGTTCTTGCAATAAGCTGTTCAATCTAGAAAAATAAATTTTAGGTAACAGAAATTATTAAAGCCACGGCCGGACTTCAGGATGGTAGCTTGGATAGTCTCGAAACCTAACTAACAACGTAAAGGTTTCTTGTTCGCTTCTTTCCTAGTTTGTATGAAGTGAACATAAAATCAAAGCGATCTCTTTAGCTAATTTTACTTCTTTAATTTAAGTTTGGTGCGTGTCCAAGAGTCATGTAAAGTAAAAGACATAAAGTACCTACTCTGATATTTGGTAAATGGTTAAAGAGAAAACAAACGTATGACGAAAGTGTCTGGCTAGTTTAGGTCGTAGTTAGTCGCCTGGATCTAGCGAGGTGATGTCTATTTTAGCTATATATATTTTAAAGTCGTTATGCAATCTAGTCCTTACGAAACTAACCCTTATTAACCCTAAGCCGCGTGAATTAGAGTTTAAAATCGTCCTAATTATAATCAAACCAACCGATTTTGTAAGTGGTTTAATGTCAACATCTATAAAGAGAAATCGGCTAGCAAAAAGAAATCAGTTTTGTGATAAATCGTTTCCTGCTTGTTTTTGCACACCTCTACAGACCTCTGAGCAATTATTTTCAGAAGCTCACAGAAAATTGTACCTTATCTATAGGTAGTAAAATGTGTTGTTGCTCGTAGAGGAGTGAGAGGGCAGCCGGTGCCTGCCTTTCTGCGTGAGCTGATTCTGCAGCGGCTTGCCAGGATGCTCTTCATCAACTTCGACACGGAACCAATTAAGGTAAGAAAATCGATTAAGCTTTGCAGGTTTGTTTTAAAGGTGGTAACTGACTGGTGTTTCAGGGTGTAATGTTACGTGTTACCCAGCGAACGTTCGTGCAGTCAGTACGGGAATAAAGGTGCTCTTAACAAGCAACGATACGAATGTTAAGCTACTGTTACACATGCTCATTACTAGCATGAAAGCATGCTTTTATTGAGCAAATGCTCATAAGTAGCACGTATAGTGAAACATTGCTGATAATGAGCATGCTCATTTCGAGTTTGCTCAAAATTCGACGGTCGTGCAATTTTTGAGCATACTACCTGCAGTGCGGGTGGAGGGGTTGTGCTTTAGCACGTGTGAACAGGTTTGCTTATTGAGTCTAGATATCCAATCACGGACCCAAATCTTTCCCTTTCTTTTCTTTTTTTGCCGAGCTTCTGGGTGCATTGCATCGCCAGCAATGATCTTATTCAGCTCCATACGGATAGCTGTTCGTTAATCCATGTCTTTGTTTGAACTGAGACAGAGAGCGAGAGAGCTCGCTATAAAATGGCATGTGTATTGAAGTGTTTGCTTTGAGCATGCTTATTCAGGAGCATACTTAAAATTAGCATGCCTATTGCTAGCAAATGTAAACTGCTCATAAGCATGCAAGTATTGAGCATTATTGAGTATGCTCAATATTTGCATGCTTATGAGCAGTTTACATTTTTTGCATGCTTTTTTAGAGCATGTGTAACAGTAGCTTTAGCACACGCCGTAACGTATCATGCACGAATGTTACATTACGAACAGTAACACTAGCCAGTACCTGGCTTAAAATATAGATGGATAGCATTTATTGATATAAGAATGATACATTTTATGGAAAGTGACCCTACTTTCCATAATTAAATCCTAAATTAGGTTAATCTAGACAGTTGGGTGTTCTAATATAAACTTAAAACACGCTTAATAATAAGGACAGGCGGACGCACACAGGCACAGATTAATGATTAAGGTAATGAAAAATACCTTTATTATTAAGATAAAATTTATCTTAATAATAAAGGTATTTTTCATTTCCTTAATGTTCATCAACTTTATTAATTCGATCGATTTAAAATGTCGGCATCATTTTTATTGAGTCATATTAGTATAGTTTCTTAAGTGCGTGTAACGTATCGTGCTATGTTTTATCTTTTTAACACGCGTGCAAAGCCTCGGCCAGCGGCTTGTATTTGATATATCGTTAGAAGTTAGATGCCGTAGATAAATCAGGACAATTCATTTCTTTCACCAATGTACGAGTAGAAATGTCAGTGGCTAATAAATCTGTAGGGCAGAAGGTTCAAGTCACAGGGCATACTGGATCTCACCGAGAGATTGGATCCCAAACGGGTCAGAACACTATTGAGTAAAATACCAATGTGTGCCTCTACGTCTGCGACGATTCCCTGAATTTCAAATAAGGGTCGAGAAGGGGTTATGATAAATGTTTGAAAACTTGCAATAGACTGCCGGATATGAGATATGTCACGGCGGTAAGGTGGGTCTGAAAAGTACGTGACAAATTATCTGCTTGTATTTGGAGTTTCGTTGCTGTTTATCGTTAAGATTTTTTATACTACACCTGCTAAGAAAGTAGCTTATGCTTTTTCCAAACAAAAGGTAGAAAGAACGTCATTGCAGGCGTACTAAAACTATGTAGGATGGAAAACTATGGAATTTCATTTTTCTCGCGTTTAGAGGGGGAGTAGAGTGCATGTGTAGATTTTAGATCTACGATGGAAATCCATTTCTAACATGTAATTTTTTTTATTTTAAGGTTATTAGCTGGTATGGTTATTTTCATAATAGGATGAATAGGCCATCAATATAGACTGTAAATCCGCTATGTAATATCGGCTTCTTCCGTATTCAGAGAACCATGCGTTCCCACGTCTGCGTATTTATAAGGTATTAAACGATGATTTTTTCTCAAAGATGTGCTTTAAAGCATGCTATGTATCACTCGATAGTGCGTCTTTCCTCGTGTGTTTTTAAAACCCTCGGCTGTGCTTCATCCCTCAAATATACAAATGACACACTCGATAGGAATTGGGCACTTTTCGCCTAGATAAACAATGTATACTTTAATCGCAGACTACTAAAAACGTGAGTTTAAATGAAGTTTGTAGCTATTAAGTTACAATTATAATTTCATAAAATGAGCACGGGTTTGATTGAGATAATTGGGAGAATCCTTTGTTCAATGAGATACAAAGTCTATGATGGTTATGGTAATAGCGGTCAACCAAACTTGTAGTATAGTTGGAACAAGCTTTGTCTTTCAATCAGCAATGTTAGACTAACGTATAAATGATATGAAATAGGAGATTATTTTATTTCATCAATAATTAATTTTATTTTAAAAAACTATAACTGACTTCGTTTTTTCATGAATTTCCATGGAACCCGTTGTCAGAACTAAAACAAATTAAAATGGGACCACACGGAAAGCACCAGCTTTCATATAAAAAAAGAATCATGAAAATCGGACCACCCAGCCAAAAGTTCTGAGGTAACAAACATGAAAAAAACAGTCAAATTGAGTACCTCCTCCTTTTTTTGAATTCGGTTAAAAACAAGTAATAAATAACAACTACCTAGTATTTACACTTATATCAATGTGCTAAAAATCTAAACAGTCACCAGAAGGCATAGTGCGCAAATTGCTAGCAGCATTGCCAACGTTGAATCGCGATGCTAATTCGTTGTGTATAAAAATCTGGTCATAGCAAAGGCGCAAGCATAAAGCTCCGGATTCTTACACGTACCTATGTGCACAAAACATCACAACCAATTACTGAGGGATCGATTTGATCATACTCGCACCCCGTGTACTAGTGCCCCTTACACCCGCTGTCACGTAATGACCTAGCGATTTCACACGTTTTTACGAGATTCTACCTACACACACATCTTTGACGTATCAAGGACGATCTAGCAAGGTTGTCATTTATCGACGGATCATAAAAAAGACAGGTTTCAATCAAAGGCAATTTAATTTTATTATAACTTAGTGAAAGACAGTTAGTAAATAGAGTTTTTATTAGATACACAAACAGCACAGAACATGTAACCAAAGAATAGTATTTTATTTAAGGAACACATTACGTAATAAAAAAAATATCACATAAACAACATAATTATTAAAATAAAGGATATCTTGTGTAGAAAATTTGCAGCGTGTATGCTTATTCGTCAGATTTGTTTGTAAAACAATTATTGAATACCTTTAAATCCTATCCTTGTAATGTAAGACAGAGATGGTAATGATCAATTGAGCTACCCCGAGATTGTTTATTTACTGATTCAATTATAAATACAAGTTCTATGTTTGTATTCTTTTATTGTAGTATTCTATATTTGTTTATTAACGTAGAGAAGCGACAAAGGCTGCTTTTGCATGCAACATAGCATTTAGAGAGTGTAAAATAAAATAATAATAACAGAATAAAATATTTTCAACTAATATTTACACTTATTACTATTTCTTTAAATATAAGCCGTCACCATAAGGCAGAGTGCTCAGAATACTGGCAGCAGGCCACGTTGAATGGCAATATAATATTACACTTATATTATAAATGCGAAAGTTTGTATGGATGGATGTTTATTGCCTCTACTGAACGGATCGGGCTGAAATTTTGCATACAGGTAATTCTAATCCTGTTATCAAACTTACTTGTTATTCCATAAATCAGTTCCCGTGGGATACAAATCATCTTTAAACGTTTTCATATTTTTACAAAACGTGCGAAGCCGCGGGCCGCAGCTAGTATTTTATAATCGTAGATTATAAATTCTCTTGTAAGCCTGGCAGAATATTGGCTTGCTAAAATAGTGTTCTCCCAATATACGACAGCGACAAAATATATTACTGACAATCCCTGGTGTGATGCTTGAGGCAACAATTCTTGCGTGGAATTTAACGTAGAGCACCGTGTAAATATCGTCAGGGGACTCAACCCGAAATAAAATATCGCACTAAAAGATAAACTGTTCTGTCTTTTTTACGATGAAGTAAGGTAAATATTCAGATTGTATGAAAATAGGAGCTAAATTATTGTAGGTACGAAACATAAAATAAATATCTAAAGGTATGTAATAGATAAAGGTGCTTTAATACGTTTTGTATATAAAATAACGAAGAATCTTAACCACACTAAAACGATTTGTGAGATACTTACCTTAAACCAAATTAAAAAGCATTTATATTACGATTTTGTCCTATAAACCACTTCTATTATAAAGTGAAACTGAAAAACATAGACCACATTAATAAGAAGACCTTTGCTGTGACTCATTTGTGACTTGTATGCAAATGAAATGTAAACTTGTGTTTGTGTTTTATGAAACATCTGGACTTTGCTGAAATATTTCAAGCGTACAGTTTGCCTTTGAGTTTTAATGAACTGAGTTCACCTCAAAGTTTGTATAAAGTTAAAAACGAGCTTTTTATTAAAATAAAAAAGTATAACATAAAATTTATGGTAATTGGACCCATATTTCGCGATGAAAAAATTTCGTGTCAACTTCAGAGTTTGATTCATTCGTGATTCGCCATTAAAAGTTAGTTCGAGAGTTCGCTTTATTTTTGAGCCAAGTGTTCATGCTCATGCAGTTATCAAGCGTAGAGCGCGGTTTTTTCTAGTGGAGTATTTAAAACTACGAGTAGGCACCTATAATTTAATAATACCTGAGTACTTACTTAAAACCACTATTACCGTAAGAAAATATTTTTTAATACCTTACCTACACTAAAGTTATAGAAAAAATACTAGTATTTATATTTACAATTGAAATAGTTGAACTAATTGTAGACTATTGCAAACAATAGCAAACGGTTTCTTTCAAAAGATAACAAATATGTATAATAAACTATGGTACAAGTACAAGCAATAATTACTTTCAAGTATTGATTTTTTTCGAATTTGCACTCGTTGTTTCCGGATAAACAGTAGTATGTAGGTAGATATATTATTCCTAGTCGACCAAGATTATCTCTATAAATAGTTTGCCAAGCACCTACATAAGAGTCATTACAAAATAAGTTCTTAGACAAGTAAATTTTTTACTATACAGGGGTAAATAACAGTAGCTACCCCCTTCAGGGTAGCTACTGTTTATTTTGTAGTTAGAAGGTTTTGTTCTAGGAAACCTTCTGTTTTATTTTGAAGAAAAAAATATTGCCATATTTAGTTTTTTGAAAAAAAGTACGGTTCGCCCAAAAAATGACAATTGTCAAAAAAAACAAGTTGGTCTTAATCGACTCTATTTCCAACCAGGAACACTTTTTCCAAAGTACCATACCAAATCAAATCTTAGGTTTTGGCAATAATTAAATAAACAATTCCCATACATTTTCTATGAAAAACGAGTAAGTGAAAACAACAATGTCACTTATTCTATGGTTCTTAATTTAAACTCGTATGTTTAAAGTAAGATTAAGTACTACTTTTTTAAGCTGGTAGACTTATTTTGAAGGCATCTCAGGAATACAATTTTTACTTTTTTTTTTTATCAAAAATCAAGTTATTTACTTACCAAACAATTTTTATTTTATTTAAACTTGTTTTAAAATGACGTTTGTCAAAAAGGTAGATAGGTAGATATGTTATGGGCGAACCGTACTTTTTTTCAAAAAACTAAAAATGGCAATATTTTTTTTTGCAAAATATAATAAAACAGAAGGTTCCTTGGAACAAAATCTTCTAACTACAAAAGAAACGGTAGCTACCCTTAAGGAACCAAAAATTTGCCCCACCCTGTATAAACAGCTTGCTAAATAGTAATTGTAATTGTTATAATAATTATTGTGTTTACCAATATCAGGGTGAGAATACAGTGGCGGCAGGCGTGCAAGTAAATCCGCGGACCGGGTCACGTTTGAAGACAGAGGCGCGTTGCGACGGGGTGCCCCTCGCGCCTGCCTCGCCGCGCTTCGCTCGCCACAACCACAACCATCTCGGTAAGTCAAGTGAATCCACAAACTGGCTGTTTTTGACGGAGGCGCGCTGCGACGCCACGTCCCTCACCTCGCTCCGCTCGCCACAATCATAACCATCTGGGTTAGTCAAGTGAACCCACAGACTGGCTGTTTGTAGACGGAGGCGCGCTGCGACGCCACGCCTCTCACCTCGCTTTGCTTGCCACAACCACAATCACAACCATCTCGGTAAGTCAAGTGAACCCACAAACTGGCTGTTTTTGACGGCGCCACGTCCCTCACCTCGCTTCGCTCGCCACAACCACAACCATCTCGGTAAGTCACGTGAACCCACAGACTGGCTGTTTGTAGACGGAGGCGCGCTGTGACGCCACGCCGCCCCTCACCTCGCTTTGCTCGCCATAACCATAACCATCTCGGTAAATCTAGTGAACCCACAGCCAACTGGCTGTTGGCGTTCTGCATGTTTTCTATGTATAATAAAAAATATCTATCTATGTAGTGTATTATATTAAGTATATCAGTTATCTAGTACCCATAACAGAAGCTCTGCTTAGCTTGGGGCTAGATGATGCTGTGTGAATTATCCAGCATTATTTATTTATATTTTAAGTTAACGTCATCTTAACAGGGTAAATTCAAAAACTATTTTACGCACAAGTACCTACGTTATTCCTGAGTGACCCTCAGCAAAGCCGCAGACAGAAGTTAGTAGGCTATTAATTTGATACTTATCTTGATGAGGACTTGGAAATAGAACGCTCAACCCCAAGTTTCGTTTCCACAAGGGTAATTCCCAAAACATCACGATGTTCCAACGCTGACTGTTCTTGTGTTGTTAAATATGGTGTTGTTTCCATCAATAGCAACTTCCATTGTTTAGCGAGCCTTTACAAATTCTATTATGCTTTTAACGTTGATATATTTATTTGTGAGGGAAAATACAATCGTAGCATGACTGAGGATGTTAACAATGTTTCGAACAATATTGAGTTTTTTGCACAGAGTCCATCATAAATGTTGAGTGATATAATTTAATAGCAGAGGCCCTGTGCAAATATTTTGTCACGAACAATCTCGTGAATTTCAAGTAAGGTTTTCGCGGGTCCGAATTTTTTGTTGGTCGTAAATTTTTGTTCTTTTTATGATGTGAGGCTTAAAATCCAAGTAAAGTGGATGATATTGGAGTGACCTTTGTGTTAGCAAATGCTCGTGACTTTCGGAGGGCTTTGACGTCAAATAGATTTAGTATTTTTTTATAATATTAACCTTTTTATTATATACTCGTACTTTATTCATAGTCTTGAAGTACCTAATCAATAACGTTTATTCCATTAGGTTTAAAAAAGTTAACGGAGAAGTCAAATTTTGATATATTTTTCAAGTAATAAAAAAATAAGCAGAGCTTGCGTTGTGGAATAAGATAACTGATAAAGATGCATATATTATACACTAGCTTTTGCCCTTCGGCTTCGCACGCTCTATTCAAGTAGTCTATGCCCGTTCCCGGGATACCGTTTACCTCGCTGCCAAATTTCATCAAGATTCGTTCAGCCGGGAACGAAATAAAAACTATCCTATGTCCGTTTCCTGATTCTAAGCTACCTCCCCACCAATTTTCAGCCAAATTGGTTTAGCCGTTCTTGAGTTATAAATAGTGTAACTAACACAACTTTCTTTTATATATTACTAGCTGCGCCCCACGGCTTCGCCCCCCTGGATTTTTTTAATGTCAAGTTTCACGGGAATGGGATATCCTATGCCTGACTCCTGGTTCTAAGCTACCTTCCCACCAATTTTCAGTCAAATCGGTTCAGCCGTTCTTGAGTTATAAATAGTGTAACTAACACAACTTTCTAATATAGATATACATGATATAGCTCTACTAAGCGGGTTAAATTGTCCAAGAACTCTACTTAGCTTGGCGCTACATGGTGCTGTGAGGATTTTTCAGCATTATTTATTTATTATAATAATCACGAAAATTTACAAAATTTCCCGCAAGCGTCATATAGACGTCTGACGTCTTCAGTCCACGAATTGTGAAAAATCAATACTAAGACTTTATTAGAAACTTTACTAAGTCCTAAACTTTTAAGCTGTCTTGTACAGTATTATTAAAAATCAGCTAATGTAAAACAATACGATAAAACAGATTACTGCTAAATCATGAATAGAAATCAGGGATTTGAAGTGAACGTGACTTCGGCTTCACAGTTTAGATTTTGATTTTGGATAACGCCGAATTTGCCTAGAGGCCTTACCGAGTGATCTCCTAAACTCAATCCAAAGTGTGGAATGACAAGAACCTTCTTACTTTCTGGTAGTAGATAATACATCCGAGAAATACATGCTATTACGGTATACTTCCATGTATTTCTCGGCAAAAGTCATTTGTACATACTAAAAGTCACGTAGACAAATATCGGGACTGAAAATGTTTTATGCTGGAAGAGCATGAAAGAAGCGCTTAGATGTTATTGGATGATTGCATTAAGAATCTTTATGTACGTGACTGGTATCAACCGCTGACGACTACTGAGACGCGCAATAGAGCGTCAGCCTAGTCACAGAAGAAATAATTATATAGGTAGTACGTCAAGTTAAGAATAGTTACCTAACGTTTCTGAGAATCTGTGTCTTGTAATGGATAATTTTACCTGCTTGAAAACAAAAACTACAATCAACTTACCAACTCAAGAGAGAGTTCTTTTAATTCTTCTCCATCCCATTTTACAAAGTTTCGTCAAACTAGTGACTTCGTAACTAGGTTTCTAGAAGTTTGTTTTGTCCGTAAAGCTATGGCTTAACTAGTCTTACGGAGATTCACCCTGCAAACGACAGGTATTTCCATATCGACCGTAGATGAGGGCTCCATTTCACAGATCACCAAGCTTCACCATTCAATGCAAATAGGTTATAGGCATCCAGGTTTCAATGTTTTGTAATAAACATGTCCAAACTTGTCATCTGGAAGCCTTTTAGCTGATTTCTTAATATATGGGCCCTAAACCCATCCACCCTCAGATTAAGGTGGGTTTAAAAACTCCAGGGAAAATAAAAATATGGGTTTTCTTAAAAATATAAAGAGGTAAAAGTTTGTAAACATTGCGATAGAAGTTCTTGACAAAAACAGATCATAATTGTAATAAAAAGGTAATCATGCGAATGAAATAAAGTCACATAAAGGCTGAGCATGCAAAAATGTGGAAAAGTGATGTCGTTTCTTTGCTTTCTACCTTTTTGTCGCCATATTCATGTTAGGTGTTGTGTTGTGGTTCACGAACAAGCGCCGAGAATAAACGACTGTATTTTGGACTCGCTCATTTTTCAGGACGGATAAGGCAAAGGGATTTGTTAAAAGATCCATCGTTTATTATGTTGCACTTTATGCTACAAAAGATGTCTGGAAAATAAAATTCGTAAACGAAACATTTATTGTATACGCTACATATTGTTTAAATTGCTTGCATTTCTTTGGCTTCTAGCGTAAAAAGACACTAAAATGATCTCGTAAAACTATCAGGCAATCTGAAGTTTTGTAGGTTTATAAAAGATTTTCCAATTTCGATCGTCAATATCTTATCTGACAATATATTAGTTCTCGGATTAATGTAATCGCCATTAATTACAGGCATTGTCTACTGCGTAATCCCGTGAGAAACGCTGAATCTTTTATGAATGAGTTTAATGAAAATGTATTTCGAATTGATCCATTCATAAAATACATTTTACATGCATTTTATATTCATTCAAAATGAAGGCTTCAATGCAGATGACAAGGATTTATACATACTTACTACTAGAATGGATTTATACATACTTGTGCTGGATATTGGAAGCAAATTGTGGGAATTATGGGTGGGTATTACCCGCCATGAGATAAAAGCGGATAAGGCAGATCAGGCTCCCCCTGATCTGCCTTATCCGCTTTTATCACACATGATTCCAGCAGTGGATCATTATAGGTTGTTGAGGATGAGGTGGATACAGTTACTATAACTATTAGGAATAAGTAAGAGGTAAAATAAGTCATACGTCTTGAAATAAAACTTAATGCGTAATGGAACACCTTTGCCAAAAGAAGGCAAACAGCCCAAAGTATCGATATCGTAACTAAAGTATTGTTCAGGTATCAAATAAAACGAAAAAAAAAAAATTGTTTGGATGAAAGAAAATGAGTTTAAATAATCCCCTTTCTTGTCAGGTGGAGTAATACCGGCAAGTGGGCCGATTCCAGCCATCCCTCCGGCTGCGTCACCCGATGGCTGTGCCTGCGCCTGCTCGCGGTGTAGCTGCTGCGGCTGCTCTATCCGGGAGGCGGCTGCCAGGCACGAGCAGCGGGTCGCGGCCAGCGAGCGGCTGGAACGAGCCAACTTAGAGTGGAAACAGGTGAGACATATGGGCTAACACTGGCCATCCCTCCGGCTGCGGCTGTTTGATCCGAGAGGCGACACTGAATCGTGGACAAAAACCTGCTGGAACGGGCCAACTTACAGTTTAAACAGGTGAGACATGTGGGCCAATCCTGGCCATTCCTCCGGCTGCGTCTGCTCCATCCGAGAGGTGACACTGAATCGTGGCCAAGAAGCTGCTGGAACGAGCCAACTTAGAGTGGAAACAGTCATGTGGGTTAATCCTGGCCATCCCTTCTGCTAGAATAAACACGAGATTGTATTGTTTGCTGATGATACTTCATAAATTCTAAAATTAAACGACAAAACAGTAATTTCGACGATGAAAACAATGCAATCTTAAAAGTAGTTAGTTCATTGGTTTAGTGTCAACAATCTTTTGCTTAACAAAACCAAAACGAAATGTATTAGATCTACCCTACCAAATGTTAAACAGTTATCGCGTCGTTACATTAGGTACCGTTGGGTGCAATGCAATGAAGTAGTTAACACACCACACGCGTCCGATAACTGTACTTGTACAGCAAATAGTTACCGCGTTGGTCGTTAAAAGTTTCTCGTATACGCTAACTTTAATACACGTGACATAGCTCAGTGATATAGTCTGTGGTAGCAATTTGCCGGGTTGCGAGCGCGCGTTCATCATATTACTACATTTGATCAATATCCGGCAAACACCGTCTGCTTCCTGTCGTCGTAACTAAATTGAATGTAAGCAGATTATAATATCTTTATTGGTAGTAACATAATAATGTCATTTCTGAGGTTTTTGTTGTTATAGTGCGACCACTGAGGGCTATTTCTATGATTTTGATTGATATCCATAAAATGTACTTTGAGGGGACTTGAAACCCGACGAGTCTGAAAAAGTATCAAAGTTATTCTATGAAAACCGGTCGAAGTCTTAACTTTTTTGGGATATAATGTATTTAATGTTTCACTTCACCTCTACTCTTACTAACTCACTTATAAACTTTAAGAACCTTAAAGTAGGACCCACGAAGTTGACTTTGGTATATTCGTATTGTTCACGGTTTTTACAAGAAAATGATTATTTCTGTGAATACTTGAGCCGGAATGTAAGATAAATTGCATTGCAAATATGCAGAAGCACAGCAGCATAGACGCTCGGAATCAATTTCACATTTTCAGAAAATGGAGAATAATAACAATTCTGTTCAACATAACGACATTTGGATGGACGTTCGCAGAGATATCTCAATATAAATCGCTTGCATATTCAAATAATATTAGACAAAGCTATTACTTTAGAATACTGCGTCTGCTATTTTCTTTATAGAAGAAATGGGTAATGATTTACGGGGTACCTTATATTGAAGTGACTAACCCCCCGATTAATTAAACGCAACTCAGATCTAAGCACGTCTGAAAAGAAGAATTGATGACAATTTTCGTGCTTAAATCTGTTGCGTTTGAATATTCGAGGGTTAAGTGACCAACCAAGTGTGGGGTGAGATATTGGCAGTGTCTCCGGACCAAAAATATGCAAAAAATAATTAATATAAAAATGTTGTTTATATTGGTGTCCATTACTAAACTAAACTTATTTGACAACACTAGAAATTTTGCCGTTCCTTTTATAGCGATCAAAATAAAAAGGATAGCATCATTTTTAGTAAATTTCAGCTTTAGCTGTCCATGGTCCAACAAGTTTCATTTAGTATTGGCGACATCTGATCTGTTTTTCCGGCCAATTACAACTTGGGTTTCTTCAAGACAAAAGTGAATAGGTATCTTCTAGACCTTCGTGTTATATCTTCGACCACATCGTCACTTTCCATCAGCTGGCCTAGCACGGGGATTGCTGTCTAGGGTAGAATAGAGAAAAATTACATCGCATCGTCATACATTGTGTAAATTATTGAAGTTGGAGGAATGAATTTCAAACATTTTACGCATTCAATGACAAAGTGACTTAATTTTTTCTATTCTACCCTAGACAACAGGCCCCGTGCTAGGTGAGATTGTGGTCAAACGAAGGACAGTAAATAAAAACTGTATTGACACCAAGTGATGAAAAAACTAGGTTTTAATATGTACATTTATTAATTTACATGTCGAGCTACCTCAGAGCGTAAAAGAGTTTACACTAATGAAAGTGATTGAACAAAACAGACAAACCGAACGCTAAAACATAACACCACCCGGTGTATGTAGGTACTTTAGAGTCTTCTATAGAATATGATACAGACTGAAAGGGTAGCTGATATCAATTCCATTCAAAAGATACCACTTTCAATAGAGTTCGTTTACGTTCTCGTGACAAATGTGCCGATACGAGGTTCCACGACCAACCGCGAGAAAAGCAATAGGTTTTCAACAACAAAAGCGGTAAACAACCATTGACTTCTAATGCTTGAGGTGTTTATGAATTTGGGAGATTGGACCTCTTGATCTTTATTGTTAACTGTATGTTGTTACATTGTGTGTGTAGGTACTAGGTTTTTCGAGGTTGTTACTAAACCACAAGAAAAAATTAAGCCGAATTGGGTGAATCCTATTGGCACAGGCACCTTGAAAAAAATGTATTCACAATTTAGCTCATTGCAGACTGTTGCAAATAATGTACAAGCATCTTAACTGATTCATATCAATACCAGTCTGAAGGTTCTGCGAGACGTTGCTGGCTGCATTGTCTTGCTGTATGGTAATCCTGATGTGCTGCGCAAGACACTCACTAGGTCTGGGGTCACGCGTTGCTTCCACTAGAGGCATTCATTTTCTTAAAATAGCCTCTTGGAAGCTCTTAGAGTCGGAGTCCCAAAACTGCATATTTGCGCTTCTTGATATCCTTGATATACACCAAATAAAGTTCCTATTTAATTTGTGCCAAACTAGATACATACATATGCTACATACTATTCCAATTTAAAGAAAAAGCGTGTTAAACCTTCCATGTCCTAGACAAAAAAGCAACCGTATTATAAGGTTTCATCCTATTAATGTTTTTCCATTCTAATCGATCCCGCAAAGATAGGTTTCAGGGATAATAATCTCTATGTCGATAATTGGATTGTGGCGTAGCAAGAAAGGAGAAAGCGCTAACAAGTTTTCATTTTCATTAAAAATATGCTGGAGCTGAAAGCTTGTTGAAAGGTATACTTATAAAATTACCGATGTTTATCTTGAACCCTGCTGTGGGAAGGAAAACATTAACATACATATTATGTTGATGTTATCTTGGCAGTGTGATGCTGGCTAGCTGTGTTGTGCTGGCTTAGAATTTGCACCACCCCAATTCTTCCCGGGCGTGTCGTAAGAGGCGAATAAGGGATATCCACCGGGGGACGGGCAGCAACGCCTCCTGTAGAACAAATCTTCCACGAAACTGCGATCCCAACCCGCATGCCCAGTGTGGGGATTAAAGGCAATACCCCCCATGAGGTAAACGCCAATAAGGCGTTTATCAGGGGGAGGCCTGCGTCTAGCAGTGGACCGATTTAGGCTGTTGAGGTTGAGGTTGAGGTAACCTTAGGCGAATAAATGATTCTCTGATATTTATGCCAGTTTTCAATTAACTTGACCTGTTATTTATTTAGTTTGTGTTCAGTCGCCCCTTGACGACGATCGCTGTAATGCGGTAGACACGTAAGGGAAATAATAACAAAAGGTTTGCGATAAGTATCCAATAATCATCAGTTGTGCTACCTGTAGTTTGTGTAGTCTGCAGTTAGCTCAATTGTTTCAATTGTAAATACTTCAAAATAAGTATTTCATTTGATTTTATTGAATGTACAATGTATGTGTGTGTGATTTTAGACTAGTTATCCTCAACTGATTGAGTTGAATTTTAACATACTTAGGTGAGTTCGTGACAATGCAATGTTATGGAACATCGAGCTGGTATGCTGATGGAGACAGAAGGAGGCCATAGGAACTCCTAAACGAAACGAAGTAACCACTTCGAGTTTTGGTTTGTTGGAATTGCCCTCCCATAAGCACTTTTGTCCTGGATGATGACCGTTGTACTGATGATAAAGCCGGAGGGATGCCATAGGAAATATAAGACAAAACAACGTAAGCTTATCAAGTTTGGAATGAATTAAAAAAAAGACAAATTAATTTTTCTAAAGGTTTGCTGTAAGAAAACTCATGTAGGTTTATGCCAGCCTCTGTATGTATCATTTAATTTGTCAACTTTTGTGTATTTTCATATTTGTATACAATAAAATGTTGTTAGTTCACACGTACGTCAAAATCTTCTCTGAAGCTGAGTGAGTGAGTTAGTCTAAAGACGTTGTAATGTAATAAATAAGTAAAAAATGTTTTTTTAGCTGATTTTGATAGATATAATCCATTGCGTACTACACCTACGACTGGGAAGCTTTGTTACTTCAGATGAAAACTTTTTTTAAGGTTTAGTTAACCATTAAGCTAGCAATTAATGGTCCAAAATAATTGAGCGCAACGTAACAGAGATCAACATCCGTGCTGATATTTTTAATAACTTAATTATAAAAACACAGCAGGTAACAAATCCAGACGTCTAGACTTCATAAGCAATCTTGAGTTAGGTGTACTTAATAAAAGTGATAAGCTAAAAGAAGTTCAAGCTTTTTAGTAAGTAAGTGGGTACTACTACCTAAATTTTTTCGACTCGGACTATCTTGATAAAATTAATTACATATTTTTATAAATCTAATGCCAAGTAAAAAAGTCGGGTATTTAATAAAAACTAAGCAGAAATTAAAAATAATGAGTAAAATAAAGAATATACTACTCGTATTAGTGAACGTTGTTCATCCAACCATATTATGAAATTAATCTGAATGTAGTTTTGCTGAAACGAAATTGCAAGGACACACGTGGTTTAGGGAGGAAAATGCGTAGCAAATATTATTCTCACGGCAATACCTCATAGTTATTTGATGCCGTATTTTAATATGAATGGAGAATTTTTCGACATGACTATACCTGATATTTGCGACGGAAATATTGCGAATCTCTAGGAGATTATAATGTGAGATAATATTTTACTTGCTTCTTGGGAAATACGGTGCTTCAAAAATAGAAAAAAAATTGTTATTTTCTCGTACAACCGAGATTTATTAATGAAAGGGCACTCTATGAAGTAAAGTCACAACATCAGCTCATGTCAACCCACTACTGAACATGCTTTTATTAATGAAGGGGCACTATAAGAAGTAAAGTCATAACATCAGCTCATGTCAACCAGTGGGTTGACATGAGCTGATTAGCACGTTCAGCAGTGGCTGAACGTGCTTCGATGTGTCTGACAATCGCTTCTGTTGGTATTGTCATGAGCCCTCGTCGATATACTGATTTGATGACTGACTGTTTGATGATGCTAATGACACGCTGATGATACCTACCAGAATTTGCCATGCACGTGACTTTTGTGACCGGCATGGCTTCTGGAGTAATAATCGTTCCTAAATAGTTCGGTCGGCTTGAGAGAGCATATTGTGAAACGCCGAAGTTTGTTCAAGCATACAATATATACCTATCCCTTAAGCTCTGCAGCGTTCATTAGTCCAATAGCGCTACCACACAGTATAAAAAATGCATTCAAATTTGGCCTTTAACTCGTTATCTGTAGAAAATTAACAGTGATAACATGGCTTCCCACAAGCATCAAACGAGTGGCCCGCGCTGTCTGTCGTTTGATGTCGTCAATAAAATAATTCATCTAAAAGTTACGAGCTAAAGTATATAGCCACATATGAACTTTTTTGTGCTGTGCTGCAGCTATAATTCCCAGGTGTGCGACAAGCTCGCGAAATATTTTTATTTAAATTATTTTATGGATTATTCCTGTTGTCCACCACTAAGATTGACCCAACCCCCAGTGCAGTGTTGCCGTCGACAACCTGCCTTCAGTACGAGCACACATGAGCTCTACGGTGCCGGTGACGTAATTCAATGAGATAACTACCCTGGTATTGTTGCAGGTCGCAGTGGTAGCAGACCGGGCGCTGCTAGCCGTATTCGTCATCATCACAGTGATATCCACAGCCGCTATCCTTCTGCCTCAGCTTAACAACTTACACGTCGGGAATACGCCATTGAAACCGCCTATCCTCTAGATAGGCATTGTCAATTTTCGATACTATAGTTATGGGTATTATTTTATATTATTAACTAGCTAATGTCCGCGCCTTCGCACGAATTTCCGTGTTCGTGTATCGCAGGATATAATTTTCATTCTAACACTATGAAATAAACTTTAAAAAGTGTGATAGTTAAGCACAAGGTCTGCTTAGCGCTGTGTAAATCTAACCGACAGATACTTTGTCTTATATTTTTATACTTTGTTTGTTTTTGATGATCTCTCATTCGTTTATTTATTTTGTTTAGTTTAGTGATGCGAAAGCAATTCGGTTTATTTTATACTTAATCTTGGAACGGATACATAATTCTATAACTAGAAAAATCTAGAGCGAAGCCGCGGGCTGCATCTAGAATTTTATAATTAACCAATAGTACTCGTATATAATTAACCAAGGTTTGGTTTTAAAGGCCTAGGTTTGACAGCTGTTGATTGTTTAAGTCTTACCCTTATTCATAATGGTCTGCTAACATAAAACAGCTGCTAAGTAATGTTACTTCTCAGTCTGACTTATGTCAATAGAAGAAGACAGGGCGAGAGCAGTGTGCTAAGTTAGCAGACTATTATGAATAAGAGGGTAAGGTTTTAGAATGAGTAATGGAATTTGGTGGGATTGTTGTCTGAGATCTCAATGTATCACGTAGTTTAATTTTAAGGTAAGCCAAATTAATGCCAAAATGTAAGCCAAATTAAATGAAAATAATTTATTGGTAAATTTTTAGAAGCTGTCACGATTATCTGATGGTTTTTTTGTACAATTATCCGCACTAAAGTCAAATATCCAGGCCTCCTGTATACGAAAACAATAGAAGATCGCTTCAGCTTTTAAAAAAAAGATTTATAAATAATATACCGAAAAATAAAAGGCCTTGACGGAGCTTGGATCCGCTATCTTCCCATATAAAAGAATTTGCTACGCAATGGCTAGCCTTGAGGTCGAATAATCGACTAAATAGTTTTTTATTTAATTTCCTACAAATTGACCTAATTGTTAGGGGCTAGCATAGCATTATGAAAACATAAATTATATCTTATCGATTTATTTACTAATAAAAAATAAACCAAATATTGAATAATTACGGAAGCGCGGAATCTTTCGAACACGGCTTATAGTGGTAAGTCATCGTTTGTTTCTCTATATTGATTTTCGTTATTGTAGGTGCAACAATATCTCTTCGAATGCAGCGAATTGTGTAATTATGTCTTTAAAATAGGGTAAGTTTGTTCCAGTTTCAAATAAAAAAATATTCTTCTATATATTTCATTTAGGGATTGAAAAGTTATAAAGGGGGGGAAATGTACAATACACATATACCTACATAATTTAATCTTCTTTAATTTGGTTGCAATTTTAAGAAGTTTACCCCCAATTCATAATAGTCTGCTAACTTAAGGCGCATACCCGAGCCAATCTGACAGCAATTCCTATTTTATCATATTTTTACGTTTATCATAGGAATTTTTAAAAATCCTGCGTTCAGTTTGTAGTATCTATTATAAGCTATTTTTTTTTTACCTCTTTTATAATTTTATCTCATATAGTTTAGGAGGAGATGCAAAAATAGAGTTTGGTGGCCAAAAAGCGCAACTTCGTATCTCTTCCTAAGCTTTACAAAATGAAACTATTACAGAGGCATTAATAAATAGCTTATAATAGATACCACAAACTGAACGTAGGATTTTTAAAAATTCCTGCGTTCAACGTAATAATAAGATATAATAGTTGGGGGCGCCACTTTCGCTGGTGTATGGGCCTTAAAATGTTGCTATTTGTCACTCTGTCCTCTTCTGATGACATGAATCAGAAAGAGAAATGACACTTTAAAGCAACTGTTTTAAGTTAGCTCTTATTCATAGACCAATATGAATAAGATGGGATGGCTTTTGACAGAATCTAGAATTTAAACTGCATCGACCACCCTGACTTTATTCATCCGCTTTGTTAATTTATTTCGGTTCCCTGGAAGGCCCTTAGTTCTGATTATAAAGCTTCCATAAAAGGGACTTTTGTCGTCGCGAAACCCAGGTCGTTTTCCTTTGTCAGTATTTTGTGCCAGTGGTATAATCATTTCAAAATGAGATGTTTGATTTCTCTGAGCTTTTTTATGTTTACCGACGAGATTTGGTTGGATAACTTTGGTGTTCGATAATACGTCTGGCAACGAGGTGCAGATTCAATAAACCAGAGGAAAAAATGACATTATTTTTACAAAGCCAACAGTTCACCTATATTTATAAGGCCGTTAAAATACTTATTTACAGAAATGTTGTAACAATACTAATCGTACCTATACACTAGCAGAACTCGATGTGAAATGTGTGTAAACCAACCATGACATAGGAATCTAAAATTGTTAATTGTAAGCAATATCTGTTGGAGGAAGAAGGTCAAAACAAAAAGTAATATAAATTGCGTATAAAAAGACCCGTTTGGCTAGAATATAGGTACCTACTATTATTATAAAGAGGTGACATTAATTTGTTAGTTAATGTGTATTTGGTTTAATGGATATTATAATTTCCATATCTACGGACCCGATTGTAAAAAACCTTTTCACTGATAGATTAATTCATTATCCATTACTATATATGGCTTTGTTGTGTCTAAAATCCTCGTGAGTGAAGCCGTTTGCAGAAGCTAGTATTCTCCGAAATAACCGAAGCCAGAATTCATACCGAAGTAAAAAAATACAAAAAAAAGTTACATTGTGGTTTATTTTCATTTGCTACGAGGTTCTACGAAAGTGCTATGGCGTAGATGTCTACGCCGTAGCACTTTTTAACGTTGATATAATAAAATAAATTTGGTTTTTTTTCACCAATACATTTTGTAGCTAAGTTGTTTCAGCTATGTAGCTGAAATGTTTCATCTGCGAGTACGAACATTGTAAATCTTACTACAATAGTACTTATTAGGGTAGCAAGAAATAAAATTAAAGTGTCAAATCAGTTTTTAAGTAGACATGCGTTTCAGGGTTTTTTGAATTTCGCACCCTAAAGTTATAAAATTCACAACTACTTAGTTACAAATTTCAAATATACTACGTATCTACCTAGTTCAGTAAATCTTGAAGTGTAACTTGTTTTAAGGACTACCAAAGTGGTGGCATTAAACCATGCCACCATGCCACCATGTTTCAGGGTTTTTTGAATTTCGCACCCTAAAGTTATAAAATTCACAACTACTTAGTTACAAATTTCAAATATACTACGTATCTACCTAGTTCAGTAAATCTTGAAGTGTAACTTGTTTTAAGGACTACCAAAGTAAAAATACAGGGCGGCACAAAATATGTGGTCTAAGGTGAAAGGAGGTGAATCTGTATCCCAGGGTAATAAACCTGTGAGTAACGATTTATGTAGCACCCTGTATATTGTCTTTCCTTACTGTTAGTTTGTGATTCTCTGTTCTTTATCACAAATGCCAAGTTTACTGTGATAATTAATCAAATTGGTACGATAGTGACTTGCCAGCAGAATTGTAGAATTTTCGACAACTTAATTTGAAATCTGTATATTTATATATTTTTATTAGTAGATAAGGTTATACTAATGTTAGATAGATAGCTAAACATAGTGGTTTGTGTTAAATAGAAGTCAATTAAGGTAAACGTTCTCGTCAACTACAGCACACAGCTGCGTTACGTACATATAAGTTTGCCTTGAGGCGCGTTATATCGAAAATTTCCCTATAATACATAATAATACAAAACCAATAATAATATTTGTCATATAATGTTAGTAGTGTACTATATTTATGCTCAAGATTGTTGCCAATTAATATAAAAACGGAAAAATTGGAAAATGTAAATAAATAAATGTTACAATGTACTTGCTAAATTGTTAAGGTTAATGTTTAAAGTAATGTTATTAGGTGTACAAAATAAAACCAACTCGCTGAGATTTTTTTTCATTTATGTACCTTGACGAAATCTTTTTCAAGAACCCGATAAGAAACTGTAGGTAGACACAGCGTAAATAGAAATGAGATAAAGCTGCGTATTAACTTCTAACTCTATTCAGCCAAGCTTTGATAAATTTAAATAGATGGTATTTAATAACTTACCAAAATAACTCGCGACGCAAAATATTGATTTTGCCTTACCTATGCTAAATTTAAAGCTTTTTTAGATTTATTTTATGTCCTGGCGCAGTCTTCATATTCTTATTTATCAAAGAGTATTTTTTTATACCAGCAGTAAGTTACTTTAATTAGTTTTAAAATTCAAAGAGTCAATGTCATAACCAGTGTTTCCAATTAAGATTTTGATTTGACCTAAATTCTTCGAAAATTGTCCATAAAAATCCCTTATTCATTTTTGAAATTCCCTTATTATCACATGAATCTTAAATTTAATAAAATACGATTGATCTTATCTACTGAAGTGTAAGAGTCAAAAGCGGAACCATTACTTCTGTAGGTTTTCGCGGCATTGAATATAGCACTAGTAGGCTCCAAAATTTAGCAGTTATTAACCAGCATTCCTAACTTACTGTGAATTCCTCCGTTGAGGGTTTCATTGGTCATCCTGTTTCTTTTGTCCGTTTTTAAATGTTTTCCTTAATCTTGTAACTAATGTCTGATGTACTTTACAAAATAGTTGATAGTAAGTACTATCCAAAAGTTAAACTATTTTGATGTACTTTACAAAATAGTTGATAGTACTATCCAAAAGGTAAACTAACATTCGGGGATAACCTAATAGGTAGAGCCATAGAGCATAGACCAAATAGGGTTACCATAAAATATTTTTTTCCCGAAACTTATCTAAATCCCACTCGCAATAAAAATAGCCCAAGTCTTTCGTGAAATATGTGTAATTTGCCCTTAAAAAGGGTGAAATCCCTAAAAGTGGAGACACTATCAAATTTAATCATTTTCTGCTACTCAACGAATATTTAATTGTTAATATTAGTTCTGGTAATGTCGGCGACCGATATACTTAGGTGTAGGTTAATTTGGTTAAGCTAGTTTTAAGATTTTATTTTACGCATTGTCAGTCGAACATTCTAGAGCTTTCGAGAGACGTAAAGAAACGCGTAGAAAGCTTTGGAAAGTTATAGAATATTCTGGAATAGTCGAGACCATTCGGGAACTTTCTGGAAAGTTCTGGAAGCCTGTGGAACGTTATGGAAGGCCGTAGAACATTCTAGAAATCCATGGAAGAATACAGAACCTTATAGAATGTTCTGGAACCCAGCCTTTTATATAGGAATTTGTCAAACGTTCTAGAACAAATCGAAAGAAAAGACAAAGACCGCAAATATGTTCTCGAATTAAGAGCGAGATAGATATAGCTTCCAGAAAACCGTAGAAATGTTAGATAGGGACGGCTGACAATACGTAGGACGAGTGAGTGAGACAGAGCTAGTTCACTAGATATTACGAGAATATTCTAGTAAGTTTTCAAGGGCCGACGGAGGTATAAAAACCAGAGCTTGTCGGTCAGTCAGTTCTATTTTAACAGTCAATCTGAAGTGATCGAATACGGAAAAGTGAACAAGTTCTGATCTGCTCTCAAGGCCCGAGCCTGAGGAAAAGTGTTCCTAGTCTTGTGTGTATTCCTGAAAGTTTCAGTAGTGTTTCAGTGATTTAGTGCTTAGTGTTTGTGTTTGTGAAAATAAACGCTTATCATTGGAAGGACGGACTTTCACTACATCATCAGGGATTCCTTCTAGTATACGCCGGTAGCTAAGTTTCCATTCCGCTACAGCGTTGGGTGGCTGGTTAAACAGCTGCTTGTAAGTCATCTACTTCACGCCCCTCGACCACGTCACCGGACAGCAGACGCAGACCGGGTTTGCCGAGTGCCACGTGTAGAGCACCGAGTTAAAGCTTTGAGCTCGCACCCCGCGAAGCTTGGCATTGCCTGCACTGACCCTTGTCCTGGCGACTGAGTGCAGAAGCTGGTATCTTGAACCGATTGCACTCGCCGCAACAGCTGGTCCTTCGAGCCGGATTTGCATCACTGGATACTAGTGACGAGAAGAGGTGGTTGCTGTTAGTAACTACCGGTACTAGAAGATACGAGATAGTGTGTTACTGCCGAGAAGAGCAGTAAGTGATTGGTGAAACAATGCCTGTAACGAGGTGTGGAAAGGACACGTCATATCGTAAACCTGAGGAGGAGCCCTCTGGCACGGTAGCCACGAGGAATCCAGTGACAACTGGTGAGTCATCTGGTCCCACAGGTACGACGGCAAGCAGCATTTTGAGTACCACCGTATCAATAGAAACGCACACGGAAGGAACGACGGTGAAGGAGCAGAAGACTGCTCGACCTGCATCAGTATGTTCGTCGAAGTCTTTACCTACACGTGAATGGAAAATGCATGATGTAAAGCTTCATGTAGATATAATACAAAAGGAACTCGCCTTTCAACAAAATGAAATCGTCCTTGCAAAAGCTAAGAGAAAAATGTTTCGTCTGGAAAACGGAGTAGAAGAAGAAGCCGAAGACTCCGCAGAAGATGAGCCCGAAGGTAGAGAGGACGATGTCAGAAAATGGGTAAAATCTCAGGAAATGCGAATGCCTAATGAACAGCAGTTAGAGGAAGAGGGAGCGTCTACAAAGAAACAACTCCGGGAAGAACTTTTCTCTGTTAGACCATTCAATAACCCTCTGAACCCGGCTATAGAGATTAAAAAAGACTCTAAAGAAGGCGCAAAAGATGGTGGCTCCGATGACCTAGCTCACGCAATCTTGAAGGCTATAAACTCGGTACAGAGACCGATTGCTACACCAGCATTTATACATGAGCTCCCAATCTTTGATGGCAAATGTGAGAAATGGTTGGCGTTTAAAACTGTGTACGCAGATACACAAGCGCTCTTTAGCAGTATTCAGAATATGGCACGGCTTAGGAAAGCGCTTAAAGGAACTGCCGAAGAAGCTGTCAAGAGCGTCTTATATTCTGAATGTCATCCAGAAGAAGTGATGGAATCGCTTCAACGAAGATTTGGTAGACCAGAAATTTTGGTGTCGGCTGAAATAGATAAACTAAGAAACCTGCCAAAGGCTACAGAAAACCCTCAGGACGTATGCGTATTTGCTAGTGCGATTAATAACACGGTCGCAGCGATAAGAGGATTAAAGAAGGCACATTACCTGAACTCGCCCGAGATGATCAAGGTTATAATTGAGAAGCTGCCCATGCTCATAAAATATCGTTGGTTTGATTTTGCCGCAGACCATGAAGATCCAGATTTGGCACTCCTTTCTATATTCCTGAACCGGGAAGCAGATAGATGTGGACCTTATGCAACGCAAGAATCTACAGGTGCAGGCAAGAAAGCAGCCCATCGACAAGCCACGCATGCTACCGCTGAGACGGAAGAAGTGAAACGACGCACCTGCCCGCATTGTGAAAGGAACCACTACATTGAAGACTGCAAGAAATTTCAGGCAGCATCAGTGTCAGAGAGGTGGGACATCGCCAAGAAGGCTAAAATCTGCTTCAGATGTCTCCAAAGTACTCATAGAAGGGAGGCTTGCCGCAAGCCTTCGTGCAAGAAATGTCATAAAGGGCATCACCAACTCCTGCACGATGAAACTGAGAAAGAGTCTCAAAAATCGGAAAAAGGTTTAGAACGAAATGAGGTAGCGAACAATTGCCATCTGAAGAACCAAAAGAGGGCCTACCTTAAGATGGTGCCAGTAGAGATCTACGGTCCTAAAGGGAAAGTGCAGATTTTAGCCTTATTAGACGAAGGATCGACAGTCACCCTCTTGGACCATGAAGTGGCAGATAGGGTAGGACTCAAAGGACCGAAGGAACCACTGTCCCTGGAAACTGTCGGTGGGAAAATCATCAAGAATGACAACTCCATGAGGATAAATATGAAGTTGAAAGGCCTACATGCAAATCAAAAACGAGAGATCAGCGGGGCAAGAACAATTGATGCCTTACGACTAACACCTCAGAAGATTAACAAAATGAGGTTGAAGGAGTGCAGACATTTGCAGAAAATTGTCAATAAGCTGCACTACGATGAAGAGTCGCCGAAACTACTTATTGGTCAAGATAATTGGGAGCTAATAGTTTCGAGGATGACGCGCAAAGGCAAGAGAGGCCAGCCAGCCGCCTCACTGACACACTTGGGATGGGTACTTCATGGAACAGATGGAGAAAGAACTCTGGATGTGAACTACCTCACATGCGCGCACGTCAAAATCAGCGACGAAAACATGGTGGTTTCGAGACTGGCCTACTCTGGAAGAATGAAGCAGAAATTATGCCGAATAACTACGACTCAGCATTGAACAGGCTGAAGAATATCGAGAGAAAGTTAGATAAGGATACGGACCTGAAAGAAGAATATTCTTCTCAAATGGAGAACCTCTTTACCAGCGGCTATGCCGAAGAAGTTGAACACGAGTCGTCATCAGAAAAGAAATGGTATCTGCCGCATTTTGCCGTCACACACCCGACGAAAAAGAAGAAGCGTTTGGTGTTCGACGCGGCAGCCAGACACAGAGGTAAGAGCCTGAATGACGCACTCTTATCGGGACCAGACTTGCTGCAATCATTGTTCGGGGTGTTACTCCGATTCAGGCAGCGACCAGTCGCCGTTGTATCCGACATCAAAGAGATGTTTCTTCAAGTAAAGATCCGAGAAGCCGATCGAGACAGCCTACGCTTCCTCTGGCGAGCGGAGAAACGGACAGGACCACCCAAGGAATACAGAATGACGTCAGTCATCTTTGGTGCCGCCTGCTCTCCAAGCTTGGCGATATACGCTAAGAACCTGAACGCCAGTGAATTCCGAGATCAATATCCAGAAGCAGCTGATGCAATCGAAAGAAATCACTACATGGATGATTACCTTCACTGCTTCGAAACGGAAGACGAAGCCCTCCGAGTGTCTAAGGAAGTAGATACCATCCATAAGAAAGCAGGATTTGAACTGAGGGGATGGGCGTCTAACAGAGCTAAAGTTCTGATGGGACTCAGTCACGATGAAGTCTCTACTGAGGTTGAGCTTGGGTCTAAGGAAGAAAAGACACTTGGGTTACGATGGTTTACCTTTGAAGATGAAATAGGCTTCAGAACGACGTGCCTACGAAAAGCAAAGGAGGTCATTGAGCAGAACAAAACACCCACCAAAAGACAAGTGACTAGTGCTGTAATGTCTACTTTTGATCCCCTGGGGCTAGCATCGCCTGTACTGATTCAGGGCAAGAAGTTCCTACAAGACATCTGGAGAAGCGGCATTGGATGGGATGAAGAGATTCAATCTACACACGAGACTTCATGGGCCAACTACCTGCGCAATCTACATCTACTGGAAGAATTAAGAGTGCCAAGATGCATCCATTTCAACACCGAGGGGGAGATGCACATTTTTACGGATGCGAGTGAGACTGCGTATGCTTGCGCGGTATACTGGAGACGACGCCGTTACGACAATAGCTATGAAGTAACACTGCTCGCAGGAAAAGCAAGGGTCACGCCGCTGAAGCCAGTTTCGATACCGCGTTTAGAACTCCAGGCTGCATTACTGGGAACAAGGTTGGCACACTCAATATCCAAGGAAATGGGGGGAGAGTCTATCAACAAGACATTCTGGACAGACTCTAGCACGGTACTTGCATGGATCAAGTCGGACCCGAGAACATTTAAGTCAATTGTGGCACACAGACTGGCAGAAATAGAAGACACGACGAAACCCCAACAATGGCGCTGGGTGCCTAGCCTACGAAAGATAATCCAGCGGATGATGCCACTCGACAAATTCCGAAGAATTTTGATGGGAACCATCGATGGTTTAGAGGTCTAGAATATCTTAGAAGAAATGAAGACGGTTGGCCTAAGGTGCGCTCAATAGAATGTGAAATGACCGGAGAAGAGAAAGAGCAACAGATAGCAGCCACAGCCCAGGTAAAATCATATGGAACTCCCGATCCAAGCAGGTTTTCTCAATGGAATCGACTTAGAAGAGCGACTGCAAGAGTTCTCCAGTTTATCTATCTTTGCAGAAAAAAGGAAATTGTGAGCACGACAAAGAATCAAGACCCCACATGGCAACAGAACCCAAAGAAGAAAATGACTCAAAAATATTCGAGATCTGCCACGAGGAGGGAAGAAAAGAAGTTTCTGCCTCTGGAAACAACCTATCTAGAAAAAGCTGAAGTAGAACTTTTGAAGAGAAGTCAACAAGAAAGTGGTTTAGAAAATGATGGGAGACTCAGGAAATTGGACGTCATTGAAGAAAATGGAGTACTACGGTTGCAAGGAAGGATAAACGCGGCTATAGAATTCAATGACAGTATCAAGAGACCCATTATTCTAGATGGAAAAGACATAATAGTGCGGTTGATAATCGCCCATTATCACATCCGGTTTCATCACGGGAACCATGCAACTGTCATTAATGAAATTCGCCAAAGGTACTGGATCCTAGGATTAAGATCAGCAGTACGAACGACAGCACACCAATGTCAGTGGTGCAGAGTAAACAGAGGAATACCGCTCCGGCTACCACCAGGCGACCTTCCAAAAGAGCGAATGGCACATGGGGAACCGGCCTTTACCCGCACCGGAGTTGATTACTTTGGGCCAATGATGGTGACAGTAGGACGACGTCATGAGAAGAGGTGGGGAGTCTTATTTACATGCCTCACTACTAGAGCTATTCATTTGGAGCTCGCAGCGTCACTATCAACAGACTCTATGATCCTTGCTCTCAGACGAATGGTAGCAAGACGAGGAATGCCGAAGACCATCTTTAGTGATAATGGGACCAATTTTGTGGGGGCAAACAAAGAACTCACCGAAGCAATAAAAGAAATGAAGAGCGAAGTCTGTAGCGAGGCTGAAAAAATTGGAGTTTCATGGAAGTTCATCGCACCTGGCGCCCCTAACATGGGCGGGGCTTGGGAACGGTTAGTAAGATCTGTGAAGATTGCTTTAGCAGTAACGCTGAAAGAACGGCAGCCTAAAGAAGAGATCTTGCACACACTCTTACTAGAAGCAGAGCATGTGGTAAACTCAAGACCACTCACTTACACCGTAGAAAATCATGAAGAAGAGGCACTAACCCCTAACCACTTCTTGATTGGAAGATCGTGTGGAGCCCCCCGATTAGGAGCAGTCACAGATGAAGACATCAATGGACGTCGACAATGGAGGGTAGCACAGCGTCTCGCGGACCACTTCTGGGCAAGATGGGTGAAAGAATATCTTCCAACTCTTACACCTCGACGAGTTAACGGCAAGATCAAAAACCGGGATCTACAATGTGGAGACACCGTCCTAATAGTAGATTCTACGCTGCCTCGTAACTGTTGGCCACGAGGACAAATCATACGAACATACCCGGGACCAGACGGGAGGACTCGCGTCGTGGACGTGAGGACGACTGGAGGTATCCTCAAACGTCCCTGTTCCAAAACGGTGCTCCTAGTTCCTACTGACAGCCCAAACAGTCAATCAGAAGACCAAGGAACAGTTTGTCATGTCGACGAAGAAGGATATACAACACAGGAGTCGCCGTGACAAGAGAGTGTGTTAGAACACAAGGGGGAGGATGTCGGCGACCGATATACTTAGGTGTAGGTTAATTTGGTTAAGCTAGTTTTAAGATTTTATTTCTACGCATTGTCAGTCGAACATTCTAGAGCTTTCGAGAGACGTAAAGAAACGCGTAGAAAGCTTTGGAAAGTTATAGAATATTCTGGAATAGTCGAGACCATTCGGGAACTTTCTGGAAAGTTCTGGAAGCCTGTGGAACGTTATGGAAGGCCGTAGAACATTCTAGAAATCCATGGAAGAATACAGAACCTTATAGAATGTTCTGGAACCCAGCCTTTTATATAGGAATTTGTCAAACGTTCTAGAACAAATCGAAAGAAAAGACAAAGACCGCAAATATGTTCTCGAATTAAGAGCGAGATAGATATAGCTTCCAGAAAACCGTAGAAATGTTAGATAGGGACGGCTGACAATACGTAGGACGAGTGAGTGAGACAGAGCTAGTTCACTAGATATTACGAGAATATTCTAGTAAGTTTTCAAGGGCCGACGGAGGTATAAAAACCAGAGCTTGTCGGTCAGTCAGTTCTATTTTAACAGTCAATCTGAAGTGATCGAATACGGAAAAGTGAACAAGTTCTGATCTGCTCTCAAGGCCCGAGCCTGAGGAAAAGTGTTCCTAGTCTTGTGTGTATTCCTGAAAGTTTCAGTAGTGTTTCAGTGATTTAGTGCTTAGTGTTTGTGTTTGTGAAAATAAACGCTTATCATTGGAAGGACGGACTTTCACTACATCATCAGGGATTCCTTCTAGTATACGCCGGTAGCTAAGTTTCCATTCCGCTACAGCGTTGGGTGGCTGGTTAAACAGCTGCTTGTAAGTCATCTACTTCACGCCCCTCGACCACGTCACCGGACAGCAGACGCAGACCGGGTTTGCCGAGTGCCACGTGTAGAGCACCGAGTTAAAGCTTTGAGCTCGCACCCCGCGAAGCTTGGCATTGCCTGCACTGACCCTTGGCCTGGCGACTGAGTGCAGAAGCTGGTATCTTGAACCGATTGCACTCGCCGCAACAGGTAATCTCCATGCTGGGTAAAGGCCTCTCCCATCTATCTTTATATCTATACATAAATGATTTAGTTTAATATGATGATTATTCAGAATCATGTTAGGGAAGCCTTAGCAGCGGAAAACTGCGAATGTTGATTACTTAGAACCAGCTGTTTCACGAGCCATTCAAAACGTCTGCATACCAAGATGAACTTTACCTTGGCCTAAATAAGTTTGAATGTATACAAACCCAGTTCAGCCACATAGAAACCTGATAAGTTTTCATTGTCTCCCAGTCTGACGCTCGTCTTTATAAAAAGACAGCTATTTTTAATACCATGAATGCAATTCGCTTCCTAACCTTTTGACAAAAATAGCAATTACTGTCAAAATATAGTTTGATTGCTGAACAAGCGTATCTATTCTCACAATCTGCAATTCGATATATTTCGAGGACTTATGTTCGTTGTTGCTCTATACGTCTCGAATGGTCGCGGGCACTCGCTCTTCTATAATAATAAGAATAAGATTAAGAATCATTTATTGTGTCCAGTGTTAACATAGTTATTGATCTTATTAACTACAAATAATTGTTCCAACAGTTTGTCCTTTCGGAAATACAATAATTGTTATGTACTATACTAATACAAAGGTAGGTACTTAAAAATACTTTAAAATTAAATGAATTGCACATTTTCTATCACACAATGTGGAAGTCACTATTTATCTAAATTTTGGAGGGATACTCTCAAAGTATTCTTTAATATTATAATGGGTTTTTGATACTAAGTATTTTCTTAATTTTATTTTGAACGTATTATCTTCGATTTCTTTGATTTCTATTTATTTACCATGTCTTTAACTAAGGCTTGATATTTATCACCTGATAAAATATCTTACGATACTGCGTATCACATCGTTGTATAAATATCACGTGATACTAAGAACTTTCCACGCTCTTGCCACTTGTATACCGCAGGAGGAGACTAGCTTTCTTGTGAGCACTGAACTCCTTGTGAATTATGTGATGGTACGAGATTTTTTTGTTTTATACAGGGTAATTAGTTATTCACTGACACTGTAGGTTCTGCTGATCACAAAAACGTTTGCGAAGACGCCGCGACTTCATTCTTATACTTGATATCGCTAGTAGGTACCAAACTCCATTCAATAATAGGCAATTGTCTTTAATAAAAAACACCGATCAGAAATAGATCTTCGTTTGACCGCAATCTCACCGGGTGGAAAGCAAAGATGCGGCCGACGATGTATCACGAAGGTCTAGAAGATGGCTACCTCGGACACACAACAGAGTTGCTTCACGGACTGGCCCAGCCCGGAGGGTGGCTGTCGCCACCCTCCGGGCTGGGCCAGTCCGTGCCGAAGCCTACCACCAGAGGGTACCGCTCTTAGCACCACCCAGAGGACACGTGTATGGTAACAGAGGGTCAACACCTACGGACGTGAGCGATACTGTCCCCCGATTGCACTGTTCCCAGATTATCAGAAGATATTGGACAAGTATTTTTTCTTGTGACGATTAAACAAAGACTTATGAAGATTATGACAGTTAAAGTTCCGCGTGAAACGTAAGGTAAACTTCTTCCGCTAGTGGACAAAAAATTTAAGTGAATTACAGTCAATTGCACCTTATTTCTTGTTTGATAGTAATTACTATTTATCAAGATGTTTATCTAGTAAAAAAATGACTTGTCTAAGTGCTTATTTTGTAAGTCTATAGAAATAAACGATTTGACTCTGACTCTGACTCTAAGGTGTGACACCTTACGACACTTTTTAGGAAGGTGTGACGTCACTAGGGGGCTAGTGACGTTACACCTTCCTAATAGTGTTCGTAAAAATGTACTCCCAAATTTTGCCAAAAGAAAAAAGATGTGCTCAATATCTTCTGATAATCTTACTGACGGACTAATAAGAATAATACGTTTTTTTACCCAGAACACTACTCTACCCTATTGTTCATTAAGGTTTTATTTGAAACTAGCTGCGCCCCGCGGCTTCGCACGCGTTGTTCCTATGGAAACGTTTAGAGGTGATTTTTATCCCACGGAAACTGATTTCTGGGACAAAAAGTTACCTATGTTTGATTCCAGGATTAGAATTACCTGTACGCAAAATTTCAGCCAGATCCGTTCAGTAGTTTTGGCGTGAAGAGGTAACAAACATCCATCCATCCATCCATACAAACTTTCGCATTTATAATATTAGTGTGATTTAAGTTAGAACGCTCTCCCTGAATTAACATTGGGACCCACCCCAATATTAATTCAGGGTGGAGCGTTCTTTAGTAGGTAATGCGTTAGATTCCGGACAAACATGTTTTTGCATTTACTAAAAAGTTTAAAAATTAAGATCGGTCTTCTTCACTATTGCGTTCGTGATGATGGGCAGAACCAGATGGGTTCGCGTAGTCTCAGTGAATTACCAGTAACCCTGTATAACTTCAATATTCATAATATACGTTTGCCACCAACTAATTTGGTCAAGAGTTTTTCGTTGTCCAAGTAGGTACATAATACGCGACCCAATCTAATTCTGGACTAGTGATTCGGAAATGGGCGATATTATGTGAATAGGACAAAATGGATGCTCCAATAATCTTTATAGCATAGTCCTCTATGCCAACTGATTGGGCATTTGGGATATTTATTGGCTTGCGGGAGGGTCAGGGAACGCAACCTTAGCATATTTGTAAATCCATGTTGATTGAATTGCTTTCATCTAGTTTTAACTTAAATTTTCTAGTGGTTTCTTTTTCACTTCTTAGAGATAGAGATACATTTATTGAACAACACAGTTACAACAGTTCTTCCGCTAGTGGACAAAAAAATTACGTGAATTGAAGTCAATTACACCTTATTTCTTATTTGATAGTAATTACTATTTATCAAACTGTTTATATAGTAAACTAGCTGCGCCCTGAGGCTTCGCACGCGCTGTTCCTATGGAAACATTAAAAGGTGATTTTCATCCCACGGGAACTGATTTATTACTGATAAAGTAGCCTATGTTTGATTCCAGGATTAGAATTACCGTATGTAAAAGTATGTAAAATTTCAGCCAGATCTATCCAGTAGTTTTCGCGTGAAGAAGTAACAAACATCCATCCATACATCCACACAAACATTTGCCTTTATAATATTAGTGTGAAATTTGACTTGTCTAAGTGCTCATTTTGTATGTCTAAAGAAATAAACGATTTGACTCTGACTCTGACTTCGAATAGAGGTGGAGGTTCTAAGTTCGCCAGTTTCTATGCTTTTTTTATGTATACATAATTATGCAAAATAGTACTAATAACGTTTTTAGGTTATTTCTATTCCATGGAAACTATTTTTTGGGATAAAAAGTAACCTATGTTTCATTCTAGACCTAGAACTACGTCTATGCAAAATATCAGCCCGATCCGTTATTAGTATTTTCAGCGTGAAGAAGTAATAAACATCCATCCATGTAAGTATAGAGTGAAGTATTGAAGTTTTAACGGATTTCTTGCTTGGGATAAACAAACGTAAAATACTTAAATCTCTCAATACAGCGTGTTTATGGAAATCGGTGAATTTTGTCTGCCACCACAACCTCAATCTCAACCTCAACAGCCTGTATTGGTCCACTGCTAGACGCAGGCCTCCCCCTGATAAGCGCCTTATTGGCGTTTATCTAATGGGGGTAGGTAATGCCCATAATCCCCACACTCGGCATGCGGTTCAGTGTTAAAATTGTTCTGCACGGTGAGCTGCTGCCCACCTCCCAGTGGATATCCATTACTCGCCTCTTACGACACCCACAAGAAGAGATGGGGTGGTGAAAATTCGAATAAAAAACTGTTCTTCCACGCAAAGCTTCAAATACCTATCTACCTACTAGTAAGCCTTTCACCACACAGTCTAAGAAAGGATTGGACAAAAAATATGTAAAATTCATTTAACTCCCCCAAAAATTCTACAAAACAGCCGAAAAATAAATCAAAACACACGAAAATACAGGGATAGCAATGATCGGAAGAGGTGCATTAAGTTTCAAAAGGAATGTCAGCGAAATGTTGCCCTCGGCGCCGACACAAAGCTTGCGGCCTTGCAATTGTTCTGTTTTAGGGATGGGCTGGATGGGAATCTCTTATCGATAAAACCAGTTCAACATCTAGGTACATTTACCGTGGAACACGTTGTGGTTGCTGCACGGCTGAGGAGCCTCATAGAGGCATCAAACCAATCCACACCTACAGAAAAGCTGAAACGAAGCTGTCAATCGCCAAAAGTCCTGCTCTGTCTCTGCCTGTACTTCAAGGAGCTGGACTGGTTAGGTTAGCCTGTTTAGGCTAGGGGACAATGCACAAAACACTTAGATGTCAGTGCAGATCCCAGTTCCCCCACTTAGAATTAGAATTAGAATTATGTACACTTTAACTGCTTGCTGCCTCTCTAGCCGAATTTTAGCAATGGTTTAGTTTATTAGTTTCAACGGAGACATTTGCGCAAGACATTCTTTTAGTGCACAAGTGTGTGCAAGTGTGTACAGGTGAACTCTCGACCTCTCATAATCTGATGGGACAGCAGACGGCCACGACTCGTGGCAGATTCAGTGTCAGAGGTCAGGCGCAGGACCAACGGTTGATGTACACTCCGAGCCTTTCACGCTAAAGTAACCATTGTTAACAATCAGAAATTATTAATAACAACTGGAAGAAAATGTGATGGCTTTATAACACGCTTACTACGATTTCGTAGCAAGTACATTGTAAAGGCCGTAGATAATCTACGAAAACTTGATTCCTAAACTGAGACGAGAGAAAAACTATAAAAATAGAAGTAGGTTTATAGTTTTTAAAACAAAATGAATTATTGTGTTTACCCCTTTAATATATATTTTTCTTTTTTAGTTATTTATGGCCTAATAGTACACAGCACACTTTACAGCTCTCACTATGTGTTTTCACTTTTATGGACATCAAAGTGAAAGGATCCGTTATTCCTATGGACGGGAACACATCCCACGGGAACTCATTTATAGGATTAAAAGTAGCCTATATATTCCAGGACTAAGACTTCACCCATACATCATTTCAAGCCGACCTGTTCATCCACCTTCATCATAAATATACAGGTCGAAATTCGGCTATGAGGACATCATCATCAGACGTGTGTGTTGCTTTGCAAGTTGATTTTATTTTCTTTGTTCTTCGTTGATGTAGCATTTGAAGTGTTAATTAAATGCAACGCGCGCATTGGTGGTGTCACCCTGCGGAGCGGGCTGAGCGGGCGCGCTCCTTTTAGCTTCGGGCAGCACGACGGATGCACGCGTGTGTCTCATTATAACTGTGTTTTATTGGCAATATACCCAACAGTAATCTAAACCTGGTACAGTTGACTCATTGGCAATGTCATATCTTTGCTTCAACTCTGCTTATATTCATTTACATGTGGTTTTATTTGAGGTAACGGATAGTAGACGCTTTGTTATAAAAGCCAAAGGTATGAGAGTAGCGGACTGATTTCGTCGTCGTGCTGTACTGACGTGCACCCTCGATTGCTTGCGGTATCAATGCTTAGTACCTTAGTGTGGTTCATTATCTTCAGCCTACATAGGTCCACTGCTGGACATAGGCCTCCCCAATCAGCTGCTGGTGAAATATTGAAGTGTGGTTGAATTTTCCACTACCTTAGTTAATTGAGTCGAGACTTTCGAGTATAACCCTTGGTTATAAAAATGGTATTAATTATAAATAAATTAGCCTTTGATTGGTAAAACTGCTATACCAGCTGATCTATTTATTAATTTACCTATTTTTGTACTTAGATATATGGATGTACATTCCTTAGTTCCTTGTTTACTTTTCTGTGTATAGTACTAAAAAGTAGTAAGGTCCCTCTTGCTTCTACAAATAAATGCGTATGAGAATAATGTTAGTGAGTTATTATTGTAAGATTATGAATAAAGCATTATAACTATCTATGTATAACTATCTATGTATCTATGTCTGTATGGTGCTGGCTTTGAATTTGAATCACCCCAACCCATCTCGCAAGTGTCGTAAGAGGCGACTAAGGGATATCCAGAGGCCCCCCTCTGGATATCAGGGCTGGCTGCAAAACAATTATACCACCAAACTGCGATCCCCAACCAGTATGTCCAGCGTCGGGATTTGGACATTACTCTCCATGAGATAAATGCCAATACGGCGCCTAACAGGAGGAGGCCTGCGTGCAGGAGTGGATCAATACAGGCTGTTGAGGTTGAGGTAACTACCTATCTATCTAGTAGGTATACGTATATACTCATTCATATAAATTAAACCATCGATAGCCCAACATCACTATTCGCATGTACAAATGTGCAACATTGGGCGGCCTCCCGGCTCTCGATTGTTCTGTGTACACACGTACGAGTAGGTATTCAAACACGAGCTGTGTTCATAGCGAACACGGAATCACGCGCCTCTTCACACCTACAAATTAAGGCCTGGTTACCACTGAAAACGCAAAACATTGCGGTGTACGGTGCTGAAAATGTAGCTTATCTTTTCAACAAAAACGTTACTACTCGATCTTTGCAATGGATCTATCTATTGTTAATCGATTCGCAGAAAGTTTGGATGGAAAGATATGGGTGGTTGTTTGTTAATTAACAGTAACAGTTCATTCTGAAATGCATAGAGGTCGGCCTAATCATATATAAACAAAGGCTACTGTTGTCTGTAATTTTGTGTTTGCCAGGAACCATTGTTGTCCGCTTTATTGATTTATTGTTTATTTGGCATATTTTTGCTTCATGTCTGCCTACATTAAACAATCGATATCCTGGCTGGTTTCCACTAAACACCCAACACGTTGCGTTGTACATGTACAGTGCTGAAAATGTAGCCTTTTTGATACAAACGCGATCTGTTATTGCTATTGGAAATCACAACGCACTAATTTTGGATGGATAGATGGATGCTCGGCTTAAATTTTGTATAAGTGTAGGCCTAATCTTGGAATATTTAGGCAACTTTTTATCCCATAAATCAGTTCCCGTGGGATAAAAACACCATTAAAGGTTCATAGGAACATCATGTGCAAAGCCGCGGGGCGCAGCTAGTAATATAGAAAATAAAGTCGTGTTAGTTACACTATTTATAACTCAAAAACAGCTGAACCCATTCGGCTGAAAATTGGTGGGCTTAGAACAGGAAACGGACATCTCGTTCGACGTGGGACGTGAGGTAAAAAAGATCCACGGAGGCGAAGCCGCGGGGCGGAGCTAGTCGGTTATAAAATCTAGTGGAAGATTACTATGTTTCATGACCTTATGAGACCTCACGTACGAACTCAAAAGCCACGCAGGCATAAAAACCTTCCTACCGTGAAATGCATTTAACAAACACCCGTACCCCAGGTTACGTTATGATTTCCTGGAGAATGAGGGTAAACCTTCCTACATAGTACAGTTGTGCTTTTATCCTTACGTAGATATATTACGTTTTCCAGATTTTTTTGTCACCAATTTATTTTAATAACTCAATTATATTTATGCTCAACTCTTATATTATATTCTTAGGAATATGGGATAGGATTCCAGGATTAGAATTACCTGTATGCTATATTTCAGCACGATCCGTTCAGTAGTTTTAGCGTGAAGAGGTAACAAACATCCATACATCCTTACAAACTTTCGCATATATAATAAATATAGTGAGCCGTGTGGTGCCGGCGGCATAGAATTTGCACCACCCCAATTCTTCCCGTGGGTGTCGTAAGAGGCGACTAAGCGATATCTTCTTGGGGGCGGGAAGCAGCGCCCCCTGCAGAACAAATCTTCCACCAAACTGCGATCCCCAACCCGCATGCCAAGCGTGGGGATTATGGGCATTACCCCCCATGAGTTAAACACCAAAAAGGCGTTTATCAGGGGGAGGCCTGCGTCCAGCAGTGGACCGATACAGGCTGTGGATGTGGATGTGATAGTGAAATGTGATGTGATGTGATGTGATTAGCGTGATAGATATGGCGAAGTCCGTCTGCGACGCATGATGTTGAGGTTGTTGGAGGGGTTCTATTCCTGCCTTGGGACAAATGTTTGTATATGGTCGGACAATATGTGTACCGAGTGTTCTGAGTATTTTCTATGTATGGTGAAAATATATAATTATCTGTGTATTTTTTTTATTTATTTATACGCAAACATCGATCAAAACCGAGGCTTTTCAAGTTTTCAAAAAAATATCTGCGTGCCCCGAGAGCTGGTGAGTATCTGGCGCAGCACATCAACATTTCCATACAATGTAGCCAGCGTCTAGGGTACCTACCTACTGGTATTGATATAGTCCAGTTGAGCTACCTATAGATTGTATGAGCTAAATGTATTGTCTACTGTGGATTGTCTAGTATTAATATAATTATACATACATACCTACACCATGCCTTTGTAGGTAACAACTATGTTTAAATACATACTAGGTAATTGATAGGCCCTCAGATTATGCTACCCACTTATCCTATACCAACAACATTACTTAGGCATATACACATAGGATGGAGCTAAAGTAAACACTCCCAATTATTTACCAGAAACAATGCAAGACGTAACTTTTTCAATTTGCCGGAACATTATCGCTAAGCTTCCGAAAGTTTTCCTTTGGTTACGCTAACCTGTATTGAAACCACACGCTTATATGTACGGATATATGTATGATACACATACAATTGCTCTCTTTAGGCCCGTATAGGTAATCTGACCTTGAAAGAAACTTATAATAATGACCTATACAGGGTGTGAAAAAAGTAAGGACCAAACTTACTAAGGGGGTTTAGCTTCGATCACATAACAGTGATAATTTATGTGATCAAAACTGAACCCTTGTATTTCATTGGGTATATGGCCGAGTCTGAAACACTCCTGAATAGGTCACGCACACCTGGTATAGGTCATTATTATAAGCTACTTTCAAGGTCTGATTTCCAGAAACAAGTAGGTAATTAGTTAAAAATAAACATTCTACGCTTTTCCCGAAAGAGATGGCGAAGACCTTCAAATTGTAGCTAAAAATAGTCTCGGAATTTAGTCGGGTATTTTGATACCTCTCTCGCCAAAATAGCTATAGCTGTTTTGATGCATCGAGGCTACGAAGTGTTAGTTACTTATTGATACTATAAGAGATATTTTTATTATACATAGGAAATATCCAGAACGCCCTGAACAAATATCTGCAGATCGTACACACATTTGTACCGAGGCGGGAATCGAACCCGCAACCTTCTGCGTCGCAGGCGGACCTTCGCCTACCGCGCCACAGAGGTCGTCGAGGGAATTATTCGGGTGTTAGAGTGATAGTTAACGAGGTGTAGCCAAATAATGCGACAAATAGGTACGTCTCATCCTATTCATAAACCTGCGCTTGTGTGACCTGTTCACACTACTAGGTAGTAGATTTGTTTTTGGCTTTATACAGGGTCTGGCAGACGGACGCAGCCTGCGGTGGCGGTCAGTGCATTTTGTCAACACCTATTCGTCCAGAGTCAGAGTTAGAGTCAAATCGTTTATTTCTTTAGACTTACAAAATTAAAAAAAAAAAATTAAATTTAATGCCCAATCGCTACCACGCTGTAAAACAGTGTTTCTAACTACTTCGTACTAGCGTAGATGGTAGAGACTCTTTAAAGATGGCTTTAAAAGAAAACAATAGGGTATATGCATCGATTTTTTTAATTGTTTTAATCGATTCCTTAGGTTTATTTAACCGAGAAATGATAAGACGCTCACTGAATTCCGCATTAACAAGGTAAAAAAACAAATCAAAACTACAATCATTTTCGGGTGATAAAAACGCTGCCATATTGTCGCCATGTTTATTTGACGTCGACGTACACACTTGATTAAAACCTTTGGTGACGACCTCGGTAGTAATCATCTCAGAAAAGAGGTTTTCCGAAAAAACTGAAAATAATCGACAATACGAAATGTGAAGTGGGTAGAATAGTGTCAAATCATGGTGCAGCAAGCAGAATAAAAAAAGAAGACATGTGTACAGTGATGTCATGTCCGCTCTTTAGTCAATGGCGTAGCGTTTTGAAATTTTGCGATTGAGATTTAAAATATCAATTTATCAATGGTTAAATTCTACAATAAAAACATCTCAAAATGCAAAAATAAATATGTAGATATGTTTCTATATCAATAAAGAATACGTATATATTTTTTTAGCCATTTTGAAATCACATGCATATACCCTATTGTACTGACCGCCACCGAAGGTCGCGTCAGTCGCCCAGACCCTATTGTTCAGTCACCAACCAAAGCTATCTGAAGTGGCAGTGGACCGGCTAGATCTCGCTAAGAATAAACAACCGCGGGGGTAAGCGTGCTCTTGTGTGGAGACCGTGACTCGGCATACTTCTTTGTACCTATGTGTGTGTGTCGAAATAAACGAAATTCTATTCTATTCTATTCTATTCTTAGGACGCGCTCCGGGCAGTCGGCATGATCTGCGACTTCAGGCAGATGCTGGATGCGGCAAGCTAAAGCCAGGTCGCTATGGCGCTTATAGGGAAGGCCTATGTGCAGCCATGGATAGACTGATGATGATGATGTATTGTGTGTATGCCTCTGTTGTGACAGCGGGATGTTTTAGCTCTTCTGGCCTCTTTTGTTTAACTCATATTTTACCTTTTACCTCTTGTTACCTCTTCTGTTTACCCCATGTTTCACGCGCCTCAAGGGTAAAACGACCTCTCTCGGTACACCAGGTAGGTATAGAAATTCAACGGTTTACTCTCCAACAATGAAGCTTTCAAATTTCCATACGAAAACTTTGATAAAGCACTTCAATTTCCATATGAATTTTAGTGGCTTTTTTCTGATATGATTTCAGAGCTATTTATACGAATAAATTATTTGTGACCAACCTTTTAGTTCACACCGACCGACTCTATTTCCTTTTCGGGAAAGATTTATTGTAAGGATGTTTATTCATTTATACGACGAGGTACATATTATCCATACTTTCGTAGTGATATTATAAAATTCGAAAGTTAAATAAAATAATGGTTGGACAATTCACACAGCATTATAAGAAAGCAAGAAACTATGTATGTCTGTTTGTTGCGCGTTCACGCCTCAACGACTGGACGGATTTTTGATGAATTTGGCATGGAGATAGGTGACCTGAAGCCAGAGACAGGCTACTTTTTATTACAAAAATCGCAAGCAAAGCCGCTGGCAGAAGCTGATTCATAATATTTGCCATTATTTTCTAGAGAACTACTATACCTACTGTTAATGTTATTATCACTTGGTAACATAATACTCTTTTTAACCGACTTAAAAAAGGAGAAGGTTCTCAATTTGACTGTATTTTTTTATGTTTCTTACATCATAACTTTTGACTGGGTGTGGTTCGATTTTCATGATTCTTTTTTTATATGAAAGCTGGTGCCTCTCGTGCCCCATTTTAATTTGGTTTAGTTCTGACAATGGGATCCATGAAAATTCGTGAAAAATCTATAAAATTTGAAGTCGGTTTATAATTTTATAAAACGAAATAATTATCTGATCAATTATTAAAACTAAATTATTAAATCAAACATGAAATGTCTTGTTTTATAAAGGAAACTGGTAGGTAGTAGTGATATAATAGTAATAGGGAACAGAATGTATCTGTTATAGTAAAATAGGTTTATTTCCCTACCTCGACAAACTAAAATTAGCATAATCCTGACATGTTTCTAACTCGGTACATATCTACGGGACATGATTAAAACGAACTCATGTGAAAACTATTTAAGGAATAATGTATAGGCGAAAGCGGATTGACAATTTACCCCTCAAATCAACTCTCAGCTAAGACTCGGTCATAACCGAATGAGGTATAAATATTATTTAACTCTCTAATTCAGACTACATTAGAGTTTTGCAAGAATCATTTTGAATAGTGATCTTTTATTGGTTCTCTCGCTTCTCAGCTCATACCATAATGGTGATTTTTGTTATACTTTATTTTATTAGAAAACTAACAGCTAGGGAAGTATAACAGAAACATCGGTAACGAAAGGCTAATTATAAGTTTCCACAGAAAAAAAAATATTTAACAGATAGAAATGGACAGCACATTTGGTTCAGGAAAAATTAAAATTATATTATAATTAAAATACTAACTACGTTAGAATTAATAACTACTTAATCAAAATATAAACTACTCAAAGGGTTTAAGACGCTTGGTTGAGGTATTAAACAAATCTATATTTACCACTTCATTGTTCCCATCACTACACACAGTATTTGCTAACAAAACATTAAAGGATTTGTATGCCCTTAAGATGAACGAGTTCTGCCTTTAGTTCGTCCTCGTATAACTTATAGTTTAACTATAATAGGTGGACTTACCCATGCGGTCAGCTTTCCTAATTAATTTCCTTCACTTCGGTCAATCCTCGTTGTCGTCTTCGGGTAAGCTGAATTATGCATTATTATTATTAAAAGGGGCTTAAAGATTTTGGCATTACCGAACGTACCATAAGTATACAACGTGTAACAAAATGTGTGTAGTATCCGAAAGGGGGGCTATTGTCCATCCCCCGGGGAACAACTTTTGTTCGACGTTCGACGACTTTTCGAATTTCGATTGAAATCTCTGAAAAAACTGCAACAAAGTTTTAACATGGATAGCTGATTTTGTACGAAGTGACAACCCTAAAGTCAGCTGTTTTTGCTGTTATTGTCCCAAGTGCTGTCTTGCACTTGGGACAATGACCCCAGTATGGTCACAGATGAGGAGTGACAGTTTCAATTATAAAAAAAGAACTAAGTATAGTACATTATAGCTATATAGGTATGTATTGTATAGTGCATTGTTATCCAAGGGATGAAAGTAACATATTTAGTTCCTAGACCCGTCTCGGGACTAAATAAGTTACCCTCATTCTTTTTTACTCCTATTATTTTGTTCTGTTTGGTGCCCGAGCATAGCGAGACGTAATATAGTTCGAGGGATTAAGTAAGTTACTTTCACCCGAAGAAAACACTGTGATTTTCAAAACGAATACAAAAATGAAAATATAAAAATATAAATGAGCTAAAAAACATATTAAATTTTATTGCACTTCATATCAACAACTTGATGAGCTATTTATTTATTTTCCAGGAAACTTGAGTTCAGTAGGTATCCAGGGATTCTCAGGTGAATGTTGGGGATATAAAGTAGATCCTGATGACGCCATTTTATAAAATCGTTGTACGATGTTGGGTACCTACCTCAATGCCTTTTGACTTAAGTGGTTAAAGCTTTTCCACTACTGCTTTAACCTATTCTTTTTTTAAAATCAGGCGTTTAATTCCTCAACAATGTCTGAACTCATTGTTATAATCTAACAACTCAAAAAAAACCAAAACTCGAAAAAATAAAGTCAAGCTCTGCTTATTTTGGGGTTAAATTATGCTGAGTGAACTGTCCAAAATTGATTATAATTTTTCCAGTGAGTTATAAAAATGCTGCCTGTTGGGTTTTTCAAGTATTTTAATACAACCAAGTTTTCAAGTAGGTTGGTACTGGTACTCATTACATGTGCAAAAGCTCGTATGATCCCGCTTTATTGCTCTGGGAGTTTGCTTTGAGCCTGCGTCGGCGGCACGTGAAGCATTAAGTAAAATGCTTACAGTCTTGCTCATTTTAAAAGCTTGAAACTGTGAGAGAAAATTAAGTTACTGCATTTACGTTTCTTCCTGGAAAAGATCTACGGGTACCTACATAAGTTGCCTACTGTGAAAGCTATAGTATGGTTGACTAGCTTCGCAGGCGTTGTTCCTATGGGAACGTGTAAATGTGATTTTCATCCCACGCGAACTGATTTATGGGATAAAAAGGAGTAAGCAAATTACAGCCCGATCCGTTCAGTAGTTTTGGCGTGAAGAGGTAACAAACATCCATCCATACATCCACTTTCGCAATTATAATATTAGTGTGATAGTGTGATATTAATGCATATTTTAAGCATAAGTATAGTTATAGACACTAGGTATAGCATAAGGATTATCCGATCGAGAACAAGTATTTTGAGCTGTTTTTTTTGCATTATAATGATTTTATAAAGATGATATAATTAACGAATATTGTTAGATTATAAAACGAGTATTGCAAAAAAGCATAAGGTATGTTTAATATTATTGATTTATTTATTTTTTATACTCAGACAGATTACCATCAAGTAGGTAAGCAGTTTGTGTTATGGATAGGTACTAGATAGATTACTTGACCTTGTGTGTGAAATAATCATCAAAAAATATCTACCTGACGATAGGTTTAATTTTACTTTTTAACTTTAAAATTTTTACCATTCGAAATTTATGAATTAATAACTACTTCTTAGGTCAGTAGTACATGTTCCCCGTAGGGCACTGCAAAAATAATTTAGACATTTCGGTAAAAAAAGTAGTGCAGAACTACTTTTTTTACCGAAATGTCTAAATTCTTTTGCAGCCCCGTAGGGCACATAATAGGGCTAGGCCGTAGGTAAATCTAGATCACTAAGCGATAAAACCTTTCTATTCATTGATTAACTTCATAAAACTTACCTTATGTAATCATATATTTTTTTTATTGTTCATAGAAAATATAAAAACCTCATATTATGGACCAAACATCATAGACTTGATGACAACGATGGTTCTTCTGCAAATGAAATATCGATGCAACGTTTGTGATATATGTAGAACATTTGTAACTACAAAAAAACGGCAAATTAATTTGATTGAATTTTTTGCAGGGAACCTATCGTTATCGAAAGAAGCTATCTATCAACAATTTTATAAAAAAAGACGCATTTTTATTTTCGTATGTTTCTATCCATATGCGATAAAAACGAACGAAAATTTCAAAAGGCACTAATTTAAATAAAATACACCGTTTACTCACAAATTAAAAAAACCCAGATGAAGTTTTCATAAAAAAATACTGTTTTTGCGATAGCGAGACCTATATTTTTTTCCTTTTTTTAATCGCAAAGTTTTTTCATGTACCCCGCACATTTTTTTGATAAAGATTGGACAATACATATTGTATAATATGTATAACTTGGTACAGCAGCGTCTCTATCGTGCGGACAGGGGTCTACGCAAATCCCAAACAAATAGAAGAAGTCACGATCTTGTTAGTAACGTCAAATAGACTCACCCCCCCCACTTCCCCCCTCCCAGAGCAGATGGCCTGTGGTATCTAAGATGGAGATGAGTTTTTAGGGTTTCGTACCCAAAGGGTAAATCGGGACTCTATTTCTAAGCCTCTGCTGTCCGTCTGTCTGTCCGTCTGTCACCACGATGTATCTCATGAACCATGATAGCTAGACAGTTACCATTATCACAGATAATGTATTTTTGTAACCCTATAACAACAAATAATAAATGTTAACTAAAGGGGCAACAACCTTATCACCTTGAGAACCGATCACCGAAAATAAGCAACTTCATGCGTGGTCAGCACTTGGATGGGTGACCGCATCACGTTGACTTTTTGTTTTTTTAGGGGGAATAATTTGTATTTTTTTCATTTTAATAGATAATGGTACGGAATCCTTCGTGCGCGAGTCCGACTAGTATTTAGCCGGTTTTATTCTATATGTAACTATACGAGTTTATATATTATCTTGGTAAGATCAGGTACCTACCGAATTGTAGCCAGAAGCGATCAACTCGGTTTTCCACAATGGCAACGGTTCTCGCACCTTTGCCCGCGTAATGATTAATTCACATACATTTGTATCGAGGCGAAGGTGTGGAGAGATAAACCTGTCAGTTTTGCTAAAATATTACACCGTTTTGTGTCAGGACCGTTATCAATCCAATCATAGAATCGGTGCGGTACATAGGCGCAGGTTATGAGGCCTATTTTTCTCTTCAAAATATGCAATTGCAAGTTTCGTTTCGTTTTTATTTGTGCAAATTGGTACCTCCTAGTTGGTGCGGTGTATTAGAAGCGTAGGTACCAACATTGTCTGAAACGAAAATTGCGTAGTGGAGAAATTAAATAGGCCTCCTACTCTCCTAAAAAGATTCTCAATAATTAATTTTGTTTTTAAAAACTATAATTTCAATTTTTATAGCTTTTTCATGAATTTTCATTAATCCCGTAGTCAGAACTAAACCAAATTAAAATTGTACCACACAGGAACCACCAACTTTCATATAAAAAAAGAATCATGAAGATCGGACCACCCAGTCAAAAGTTCTGAGGTAACAAACATAAAAAATACAGTCGAATTAAGAACCTCCTCCTCTTTTTGAAGTCGGTTAAAAGATAGATACCTACAGGCTCACACATTGTTTTACATGGATTTGTTTTACCATTTTTAGTCATTTTCAGTTGGTACCTTTTTATGTAGCGACATAGGATCCACCAACATAGTATCTTTAATTTATTAGGCTGCCTCGTTGGTGTAACGGTCAGTATGTGCAACCACTGATTATGAGGTACTGGGTTAAAATCCCGGGTCGAGCCAATAGTTGTTGTTGGGTCTTTTCTGTAAGAAAAATTCACAGTAGCACCCCGGAGTCAGGAAGTAGGCGGTGTTACACCCTCGTTCATCGGAGAGTACGTTAAGGTGTTGGTCCTGCGCCTAACCTCTACCATCGGATTATGAAAGTGAGGAAATAGAGAGTGCATTTGTATTTGCGCGCACACTTGTGCACTACATTATTATGATAAAACTTTTAAATCCATCATGGTTATTAATACTAAAGATATTTACAACGGGATATTTACCATGATTTGAGTTGTGAGCTTTCCAATATTTCGGAACAGTTTCATGCGCCATGATCACGGAATAACTGAATGTCTTGCGAGTGAGTTATTATGGGCAGATATATCGATCTAACCTCTTTTTCAGTCTTTTGCTACCACTACCACCGGTTTCATTATCGAACGCAACTCGATCACGACACACAACACTGACGACGGTATCACAACGCGGTTCGGTTAGTGCATCACTTCTTCGTTTTTTACACATTCTCACAACAGGGTTCCAGGTTCCGGATAGTTGGAAACCTTCTTCTCGGTTGAAGTTCCTGTGTTTGGTAATCTCAATGGCCTCTTGTACCAATCTTGGTATATAATGTCGCTCTGTTGAGATTACTTGTGGATTGTGTAATTCGATCCAGTCCAGACTCCAGAAGATGCTCGGCTATGGCAGACTTCTCAATTGCCCGATTCTTTAGCGCTCTTATGTGCTCCGTCATGGCGCATGAAACTGTGCCGAAATATTGGAAAGGTCAAAACTCAAATCATGGTAAATATCCCATTGTAAATAACTTTACATTATTATGTCCTGCGCACCTAGCTAGTCTTCGTTGAGACTTGCCGCTATGGCCGAAATTCAGTTTTTATTATTAAATTATGAGTGTAACTATATTTTTTCTGCTTCGAAAAAAGAGAAAGTGTAATATTCGGCTTCATGTATGTTTTTTACCTTTATTTTTAATGGTCAGATTTTCAAATAATCGCTCTTTCTAACTGTCACTCTTTCAAATGGAAACGTTCAAAGGTGATTTTTATCCCACGGGATAAAAATCGCCTATGTTTGATTCCGGGCTTAGAATTACCAGTGTGCAAAATTTCAGCCATATACGTGCAGTAGTTTTGGCGTGAAGAGGTAACAACATCCATCCATCCATACATCCATACAAACTTTCGCATTTATAATATTAGTGTGATAAATAATAGATTCAGGCGTTACTTTGCGGAAATCCATTGTAAATATACGTATATATACGTATATATACTTCGAGCTTAGACTTGGCACGCGGAGCTCGAAGTGGCAACATCTCTGGTGGGACTCTGCCGTTGTTGTTTGGCGCTCTCAGTGTCAAGATCGAGTGGTGTGGTGTCCTGATGATGTCTCGTGGAGAGACGAAACTAGTTGACGACTTGCTTTGATAAATGTTCTTTCATTTTGTATAAATGTATAATTTGTTAGATTTTATCGCAGAAGGTTTTTCGCGGTATTGTTACTAAATATTTTTCATTCATATATTTATTACTGTGATGTCCGTCGATTTATTCATCATTTGGAGATCGATACGGATGATTCGTTTCCAATTGTATAGAAAATGATCTCAAAGAATGCCTTGATTGATAGACAACCATCTCTAACCAATATCGATCATCTACTACTACATAGGGCCTCAAAAACTTTAATTCTTGACGAAAGTGTTCTTGACCATTAAAAAATCGTTTCTCTGTCACATTTTTTCCTTAGCCGATGTATACAAGGTTGCCTGGAAGAGATCGCTTCTAAGCGATAAGGCCGCCCATTGTACTTTTGTTTTATGTATTTTTCTTTTGTACTGTATTTTTGTTGGTGTACAATAAAGTATTTTGTATTGTATTGTATTGTATAACATCAAGTGAAATTGAGGCCAACCAAAGGTTGAAAAAAATATATTTTTCCACAGCTGAAATCGATATTCTGAGCAGCGTCGTGGGACACAAATTAGTAGCATAATACGGATGACTCAGTTTGAATTTGTTCGGGCAGCTTAGTATTTATTTATTTATTTTAGTATTGAAGAAAAAGTAAAAAATTACCAGAGTAGTAAAAGTCTGACAACAACGCACTCTAAAGCCATCCACAACGGGATATTCACCATGATTTCATATTCCATATCATATCGTATAGATCCCGTTGTAAACGTGTGTACAAAGCACTCGGAGAAATGTCAAAGTGCATTCTGTTAAAGACAGATTCTGTTTAGGACAGTATTTGTACAGTTGTATCAGGTAATTTAATCCAGGGCACTCGCCGGATCGTCAATTAGTACATTCCGGAATATTTCAAAGTGGCGTCACAGCGCCATGTTATTCTTGACTTGAACATTTTTCGGTTTCTTTTTACAGCTGGCGCCGGAAATTTAAGGGAGCTTCAAGTTCGTGACGATTAAAGACAAAAAAGGTGCCCATTACGCCATAGTACTGCGGCTTTGCCTCTCACCAAAATATTTTGTGTTATAATGATAAAATGAAATAAAATAAAAATAATTTATTTCAGACCGGTATGGTTCATATCGGTACACCGTTTACAAAAATTACACAGTTAGAAAAAGAAATAACATGCTGGCAGGTGTGCACTCAGTGCCAGGTGTAGGTTGCAAGCACTGAATGCACCCCTACCCAATGCCGCAGGAATCGGCCGTTCATGTCCTCAGCTACTGCTGCGAGGAGGCTGTTGCGGCTGGCGCGCAGGCGACACAGCGAGGCAGCGCAGCGGGCTCTTAGCTATGTAGGTTAAACTGTGAGAGATGGTCATCTAACCATAAATAATAAATAAATAATGCTGGACAATTCACACAGCATTATCTAGCTCCAAGCTAAGCAGAGCTTGTGTTATGGGTACTAGATAACAGGTTTACATAATACAATACACTACATATATAGATATTTTTTATTATAGATAGAAAACATCCAGAACGCCCTGAACAAATATCTGCAGATCGTACAAGTATTTGTCCCTAGGCGGGAATCGAACCCGCAACCTCCTGCGCAGGCGGACGTCAATCATGTCACAATGAACGCCTATATCACAATACCTACCAGAAAAAACATAACATAACCCATTGTTATTTCCCCATACAATAAGTACTTGCTGCCACATTTCATTATCTGAATAGCCGAAGCGCAGCTCGAAGTGATTTGTGTGCAATGAATCTTACTTTTTGTTGAAACCCTGATCTCAGCGTAGTTGATTGTGACTCGATCGACTATTATGAGTCGGGAGACAGCGTGAAAGCATTTTCCATACAAACGTTTTTGAAGTTCAAACGTCATTTATTTGCGAACATGAGTCAAAAATATAAATTAGTTTTAGAGAGTTGGATTTTAGGCAATAAAGATTTTTACATCAAAGTACTTTTTCTCGTTGTTTGGTAAACCAAGACTTAGGTTATGGTTTGTCAGCCAGCATCATCGTCAGTGGGTACTTGTCGACCAACAGCTGGGCATAGACATTTTGCCACAGTAGTCCAGCGCCTGTCTAGGCACGTATGCATACCTACCTACCGTCGTCGCGCGCGTCGACACATTGTTGTTTTGTTTCGCATAACACTAAAACAACAAAGCTACATACTATAAAATCTACCTATCGTAGTTTGACGAATTTATTATGGATGTAAGGGAGTTCTGCCAACACAAATAAGGTTCGTAGTTAACCCGCTTACATCTGTAAGCTTAACCGTAATGAAAGCAACATACATTTGAAAATCATTTTAGTTACAACTTAGCAGGAGTGACATCACGTTGTCACTGTTCAGTAATATTCGAATAAGTTAAATCATATAAATAAATAATGTTGGCTGATTCACAGAGCATTATCTAGCCCCAAGCTAAGCAGGGCTTGTGGGTACTAGATATCTGATAATACATAATACAATACACTACATAGATAGATATTTTTTATTATACATAGAAAACATCCACAACGCTCCACAAATATCCGCAGATCGTGCACACATTTGTCCCGATCGAACCCGCAACACCGCACCACAGTGGTCGTCATATGTTGAATGTGCGTGCCAACCCGGTCTTAACACATAAAATGCGTTTGTATGAAAACAGTTTCGCTAGAAAAAATTGCAACTAGCTATGGTGCCTGGAGAATAAGAGATTCGATGGCGCAGCATCGTGCTCGATGTAAAGCGGTAGGCGCCTTTGTTAGACCACTGATAACTGCGAGATCTTGGAGCGCAATTGCACATACGCTTGCTCAGCTATTTTTGTAGGTTATCTTTAAGAGACGTATGTAACTCACATACGTAGGTACCCAATGATACCGGGTACCAGCAGGTATTTAGTACAGCAGGAACAACGTGGCAGAGAGTGCTCACCACTGAGGTAACCCGGCGTTGATCGCCAGTCTCCGGACGCCGGACAGTTTTTAATAAATTAAAAAAAGACGTGTGGCACTCGGGACTGCCGCGGTAAAGCTATTGCATAGCATTTTTATCCCAATGCTACCTAGAGGCGAGTTGCTGAACTAAAAAGACAAGCGTGATATTTTAAAAAGTCATTAAAAGTTCTGCTATTCATCGATAGATGGCCAAACTAAAAAGTCTCCACGCTCAAGGCCCGCGATAGAAGCAATAGCCTATTAAATAAAAAGTAAATTTTAGGTCGGTTTTCAAAACCACAGTAATTGCATTTCTGTGTTCGAAACAATCAAATTGTTATCTTTGCTCGAAGTAATTCGTACGTTCCGTATTTTTCATCAAGCAGCAACGACGGGTCGTTTCGTCGATACAAATAGACAATAGCCTTTTTTCTTTTCACCCCAGAGACTCGCGTGACATTCACCACTTATGAGTGAATCCCAGAGAACGATAGCCTCTTACTAAAAAAACAAAACATTGTTAAATAAACTTATTATGCTTAAAATTTCAGCTGTATGTAGTAATGGCCGATTTCGCACTTCGAAAATAGGAAGATGTTCTCTATTTTCGAGTGTATGGATGTTTTTTTCCTGTATTCGGATTTTAAGCCTTTCAAATGGTCAGATTTGTATGTACAACCCGGTCACAATATCTGTGCACCTCGCTGGAATGCGGCACCTCCCCCGCTTCCCCTGTCCCCTCTCCGCGCACTCCCCGGTGCGACAGTACGGTTAGCATCTTCGTTGCCGATACACGTCCTGATAATTTTGATATTTTCGCTTTGTTGTTGTTTTGTTTTTTAATATTTATTGTTAAGTGTCGTGCACAGATATTGTGACCGGGATATATATGTAAGTAGCAGTAGTAGTAAGCTAAGTGGCGGCTGGCTTAAAATTTGCACCACCCCAACTCTTACTGTTGACGTCGTAAGAGGCTAAGGGATATCCACCGGGGGTCGGGCAGCAGAGCCCCCTACAGAACTATTTTGCCACTGAACTGCGATCCCCAACCCGCATTCCCAGCGTGGGGATTATGGGCATTACCCTAAATGAGATAAACGCCAATAACGCGCTTATCGGGGGTGGCATGTTCAGCAGTGGACCAATACAGGCTGTTGAGGTCGAGGTATGTGTTATGTATATTTATTAACTGAAGTAGGTACCTACATAAACTTTTCTATAAAAATAATTATACCTAGTCAATTCGACGAAATCGACCTACCATCACAAAGCTCTCAAAGGTAGGTAGGTCGATTTCGACGAATAGTGGGACAGTAACGGCTAAAAACAACAAAAAAAACCTGCTCTATAAATGACGGCGTAATCGATTGATTGCTTACCAAATCATTTATGGAGCGAATCTAGATTTTTTTGCAGTTGTGTAGAAAATAATCCCGAATTGGTCCCATCGAAAAATTCTTCCCAAGGGATCAGTATTTATCCTGCAAAAGTGTTTAAAAGTAGGTAAAGGATTCAAAGTGGGTTTTAAAAATTTCAAACAATACATTTATTCTTCAATCTATCTGTTTGTGTATGTTGTGTTGTATGTAAAAGTAAAAGTAAAAAGGCGTTTTTTTGCAACCAATACACATAAAAAATACATGGGTACACAAGATTAAGGTTACAAAAATGGCCAACACTCAGCAAATGCTATGGCAGTATGTATCCTGCCAGAGCGCTGGTCTTCCGTGGAGGCCATGATGAAAACGTGAGTTACGGCGCAACTCACACAAAATAAGAAAATTATGAATAAATACACAAACCTAAGTAAAACGTTGTCATGTTGTTGCTATGAAACATAATTTTTCTATAAAAAACATTACCAAAACCAACAAACACTTTGCATCATTTGCATGAACTTTTAGGTTTTGTAGTTTTATTTTGTATAAATATAAGTTTTTTTTTTATGATTTGTATGTTCTGTTTCACCTTATTCAAGTTGTAAATAAGTTGGGATGCACCTGTATTTGTAATTTTTGTATGTTATAAAATTATACTCAAAATTAACCCCCTTATTCATAATTGGCTGTTTACATAAAACAGCTGCTAAGTAGTGTTATTTCTCAGTCTAACTTATGTCATTAGAAGAAGACATAGCGAGATTTAGCAGTGTGCCAAGTTAGCAGAGTATTATGAATAAGGGGGTAAGAGTTTAGTTTAGAATTAAAGTAATTGAAGAAATTGGAAGGAAATAGCGATAATTATCACCATTTACTTCGAAACGTAAACTTCTGGTCAGTTCTATTTGGACTTTGAATAAGGTCAAGATAATTAACCCCAGACGGACGTCTATTAATAAGTGAATAAAGAACGTACCTACTGATTAAGGAAAAACACTGAGTAAACAATGGAAATCAAACTAAGAAAGTTAAGTACTCTCTTCAGATGACGAGGTGATCAGAAGTATCTCGTAGCTCTGTGTAAGAAATTATTACATGGAAATGATGGAATGATAAAATTGTAGACGTTTCTTTCTACTATTCTACCATTATATAATCCACTATACTTCACTATAGCAATTAAATATCCTTCATATATAAAATAAAGTAAATGCACCCATGACTACACTTCTGGGGCCTGATTCCACTAACACAATCGCCTCACTATGACACTATTATCGCTTCATTATCGCGTTACAATCACCGCCATTGACACCTTTTGGTAAAAAAGATCGTGTTAGTAGAAACTAACACGATCTTTTTTTGTTTATACCATATCTATGACTATTACGATTATGATTATATGCCCCAACACATTATTGACACGATATTATAAGTCAAAGAGATTGTAATCTTATGGTATTGGAATACCAAATAAATTTACGACTAAATCTCTATCGTAATCGTATGGTGCCATTATGGCGCCATTATAGCATTTTGTTTAAAAAATAGTGGAAATAGGCCCCTGTTCTCCATTTTTGACATGTACTGGGCTTACCAATTCAACTTGTGTAGAAATATATTTATTTCCTTAATAGGAATACGTACAGGAAAAAGGTTTTAAAACTTTGAAAGATGCAAATAGGAAGAAATTTATTGATATACCTACATAAATTTCAGCGATACCCCACCCCACGTTACCTCCAGCCAAGTCGTCGGCCATCAGGACGACGTCGTCAAAATGGTTACCTTGAAATGTTTAATTTCTTCTATAATAAAAAGGAAGCAAATCTCTTATTGTCGTAAGCAAATAGAAAACATTGTTTGTATATCATTTGAACGGTCATCTACATCTACATCTACAGCCTGTATCGGTCCACTGCTGGACGCAGGCCTCCCCCTGATAAACGCCTTATTGGCTTTCAACTCATGGGGGGTTATGCCCACAATCCCTACGCTGGGCATGCGGGTTGGGGATCGCAGTTTGGTGGAAGATTTGTTTTGCAGGGGGCGCTGCCCGCCCCTCAGAAGATATCCCTTAGTCGCCTCTTACGACACCCACGGGAAGAATTGGGGTGAACGGTCATCTTGAAGGATTATTTGGCTCCTATCAACAATAGAAGGCTTTTATGAGTTAAATAAAAAATAAATGTATTAACAGATAGATTTAATTTTATAACATTGACAATCTGATGATTAAATTAGAGAGCTCCTTCTATATCGTCTGCTGCAGTGCAGTAAGTCAACAGTTTCAATGTAAATACTAGTTATAATTTGTTTCTATTCTCTGATTGTAGCATAAAGAATCATATTACATTATCTAAACATTAAAATGTCAATAGTTCAGCATTAGCATAGCCCTGAGTATAGTTATCTCTACCTACCTATTTTTTATGGTATTTGGTACAACGCTTTTGCCATGCATACAAATCCCATAAAATCGAAATATCATGACTTGGTGTTACTATCGAAACCAAACCCTGGGCACAGTTTAAACATTTATTAAACCCAGGTCATCATCTGTTTTCCAATTGCTCATACTTCAGGAATGCGTGTCGGGTAAAATCCAGGGCTATAGTCCGGGTTGTTGGGGTTATACTTCCATATCAGGTATTCTGGTTCGTTGAGATACAGAGGCGGTATCTCATCGCTGGGCTCGCGGTCCTGCCCAATGAGATTCTTGTTTCTTAGCAACAGCTCGTCGACTTTAGCTTGAGTTGCTTCAGAGATATCTAGAACAATCATTGGTTATTGGTATCGCTCAAGTTTGTATAATACTTTGATAAGATATCGTAATCGTACATGTGGGTACTCATAGCAATAAAGATAATGTTGGTTTTTTAGGTACCTACGTGTTATAAATTAGTATTATATCACTAGTCTCTATCTTATTTGAATAGTTTGACCGAAACAAGGTGGGCGCCGGGCGAAAAAACAGCAAGAGTACATACGAGATCGATATTGTCGGATAGATCTTAGGATATCGTAGGTAACGAAATGTTTATTTTATGTAACGATTATATTTTTTTATAACTAAATTATCTACAGATATTCTGACATAGATACTGCTTCAATTTCATATTCCGTTTCGCCATATTCTATTTCTGCAAATTTATTATTAATGGATCGATTATAATATTAAATCTACTATCGCGATCACTTTTACATTCAAAGCTTTCTTCTTTTCTTAAAATATTTGGCCACTTTAAGAATGATTGTCTTGACATCAAGAGATAGCGCTCGACCCATCTTTGGGTATTTATCTCGTGTGTGTCTTACTACTTCCCCCCCGTCTCGCCGCGCGCATACCTCAGGCGCGGTACAGCGGTTACTTACGCTCCAACTATAGTCACAGTCTAAAATATTGTTCTTCACTAGCGTTACTTAATCAAATCCACGTCTCCCCACCTCACCCTCCCTCCCTCGCAAGTATCCTTTACTCTTTAGGTCGATTTGTGGTATTTGTATTGTCGTTATTAAGATAGATATCCAGATTTTCATTACACTGTCGTATTAGGTTAATCTTCAATTTATTTTTTGTTATCATTAGTAGTTATTAAAGTTTTTCTAAAGTATTTTTTATAGAGTCCACTGCTGCCCTGTTTATTTGTCTTAATTATAGGTAATTTATTTTCTGTATGTCATTCGGCCTCCCGCGATAGTAATAATAATAAATAAATAATGTTGGACCATATACACAGCATTATCTAGCCCCAAGCTAAGCAGATCTTGTGTTATGGGTAGTACTCGATAACTGATATACATAATACAATACACCAGATACATAGATAGATATTTTTTATTATACATAGAAAACATCCAAAACGCCCTGAACAAATATTTGCAGATCGTACACACATCTGGTCTCGAGGGATCGAACCCGCGTCCAGCAGTGGACCAATACAGGCTGTTGAGGTTGTGGTGAAATAAATGATTTTAGTTTATAGTGGTGTATTTATTAAAAAAAAAAATTATTTCTAATCATTGATTTAAAAAGGGTTTTTAATAAATCAATGTTTCTAATTATAAGAATTTACTAATTTCCACATTATAAGATGTTGTCAAAACTAGACTAAACTAACAATAGCACCAAAAATGGCGCAGACTTATGATCGAATTAAAAAAAATTAGTTTAGTTTAGTTTTAGTGACACCTGAATTGAGACCATTTGGTATGTAGGTGTAGGTAGGTAGATTTGTAAACAAACAGACCAGACTGAGACAATTATTATGTAACACTGATTATCAAAGTGACTCTATTTATTATGAAGTAACCTAAACCGGGAGACATTTACTCAGACGAGGTGCCGGATAATATGAACATAAAGAGAAAGTTACCCTCCCTTATGTTCTCAGAGAGAAATTCTCTTGACGGAAATTTGACGTAAAATATTAAATTTGACAAGGTTTCGTCCAATATCTCAATTCTGTGGTTCCGAGACATATTAAGAGGTTTCAATCAAAGTTTATTCTTTGGTTCTAATTGGATAAGTTTACGTTCTATTTATAGGTAAATACTAGACGAGTGATGTGGCGGCCCAGCGGGCTAATGTCCGCCAGCGACGCAGGAGGTTGCGGACTCGATTCTCGCCGCGGGACAAATTTTTATTTTTTTAAATAAAATATTATAAATAAATAAATAATGCTAGACAATTCACACAGCATTATCTAGCACCAAGCCAAGCAGAGCTTGTGTTATGGGTACTAGAGAACTGTTATACATAAAACAATAGGTACACTATATAATATATAGTGTATGGTAAACCCAGTACATATACAAATATTTGCACGATCTGTGAGTATTCGTTCCAGATGCTCTGGATATATTTTATGTACTATAGTTAAAATATCTATTTTATTAGTACCTATAATGTATTATGTACTTAAATCAGTCATCTAGTAGGTATTCATAAGTAACACAAAATCTGCTTAGCTTGGGGCTAAAAAATGCACTGTGGATTGTCCAGCATTACACAAACAACGAATCAAGCACCTAAACTTTACTGTAGGTATAATGCACTATGGACAGTATTTGTTTTTTTTCTTTTAACTTCATGTTTAATGTGTGACATGACAACACGTTGTAACTGTCGACACTAGACAGAGCTTATAGTATGTGGTATAATATAACACCTTAAATTATACCATATTGGTGTCAATTCAGTTGCTGCCAAAACTAAACTAAACTAATTTGACAGGACTAAAATATCCGTCCCTGTCATAACGACCCACATAATAAGGATGGCACAATCCTGTCATATTAGTTTAGTCTAGTTTTAGTGACATCTAAATAGACACCAGTGTTTCTACCATGAGTTTTGACAATCTATACTCTAGCGACTGTATAGTCCGCACCAGTTAAATTGAGAATATAGTTCGTTGACCTTTTGTCCGTTCAGTCAGAGGTGACAAACATTTGGAATCGAATTTAATACATTAATTTAGTTCTATATTTGCTATCTAAAAAATAAAATCTAAATTCTGGTTATGAAATTTTTATTTAATTTCATAAAATGTACATATACATAATACGTTAAATAGAAGATACAAAATTATCCTTATAATTATATTATTTATAATTATTTCTTATTCCCCAACCTTTAGGTTGGTGGGGGGGTCTTCTTTTCTTTCTCGGAGATGTAAGCGGTGGTGTTTCGCCAGAGGAACCTAAATATCATTATCACAATATATGTAGTATCCCGTATGTGCGGAGAGCAATATTGCATTATAGCATTATTTTTTTAAATAATTCTGGAAATGTTAACCCGGAATAATCTTCTTTTACCAACTGAAATAGATATAATATATTATCAAGTTCTCTATATAAATTAAACGTACTGCATTTTTGTATAAATCTGTGACTAACCTGCCACAGCCGCGGGTAGGGTAGGTAGTATATTATGACGGCGGCGGCGCGTGCGCCCACGATAACTTGACGACGGACCAGCTTGTTCCGAATCCATAGCGTAACCAATATCTCCCTTTCTTATAAATAACCACAAATCAATAACAAAAAAAACAGATATACTAATAACAAAAAACTTAACAGATCTAACAACAAAAGTTCGACAAAAATGTTATCAAGTTTTATGGAATACTCGAAGACGTATACACGCAAGCGCTATCCGAACACGAATTATTGAACAAGCGACAGAATGGCAATCCAAAGATGGCGAGCCCCTGGCGTGTCAACTAGTGTCAAGTAAGAAAGCTGTGTAAGAATGTAGGTGTAACCCAAGTTTTGTTCGTTTTTACGAACTTAATTTGAAAGTGTGAAATGAATTGCTATGATATGTTTTAAGCACATCTATTTGAAATAGAACTTTGAAAAATCAAAAATCATTCCTATAAAGTCAAAAATTGGCCAAAAGTCATATGAAATGCTCCATAATGTGCATTTGATACAGTTGTTTCCTTTACAAAAGTTAGAAAATGAAAAAACTAAGCATATTGAATCTCTTTATGAACTCAAATATGGTTAAAATATAGTTAAAAAATACATCTAAATTTATGAATTTTTCCTCAAAATTAATAATTTTTGGGTTAGACCTCTTCTGTTTTAATGCCAAATTGAGGTCAATGAACTTTATTCTCAATTTAAATGGCGCGGACTATAGTTAAAAGACATGTAATGGAAACTTCTAAAGCGCCTCTAGCGGATAGTTGGGAATTTACCATTGATTACTTAAAAAGGGAAGATAGGTTACGTTCTCCCAGCGCTTACTCAAAAATTGGCATGTATAACAACTATACGCAAACACATACGCTCACAGTTATATTGCCAGTCCTGTGCATACAAAGAAGAACAAAGACGGAAAGACGTATCTAAGACCGAAGTGAGACCGGGACAACAATATTTCACGCGAATCACGACCGCCCGTGCCGCCGGTCCGACAGTGACTGAGGTGGGAGCACACAATTTTACACAATCTGAGGTTGCCATTTTCGAGAAACTAGTACCTCATCCTCCCTTTTTAATTAATCAATGGAATTTACGTAACTACTGTAGTAACCTTAGGCGAATTAACTGTGACAAGTCATGGTAGACACACAGTAGGGTTTAATTTATAGTGTTGAAGTAATACGATTAGAATAAGTTTTGAATAATAAAGAAACAAGACAAATATTTAACAAGTGACATGAAACGTACAGGTTCGTCGCAAGTCTATCCGGAGTATGTTCCTGTTCATCTCCAGAGCGTCGAGGAGGACCTTCTCAGCAGTTCCGGAGAGGTCGTTGGCAGCCATGTCCAGCCGTGTTAGCCCACGGTTTAGGCACAAGAGACCTGTCATCTATATAATAACAGCAATTTAGACAATGAGAATCTAATAAAAGACATAACTAAAGAATTATTCTAGGTTTCTTACTAAAACAAAAACCGACGAAAAAAAGTGTGCTGTTCTGTTCCCGAGATAAATAGCAAAATATGTGTAAAACATCTATTTTAAAATAAATTAACTATCGAGAATACTATCACCAAACGTGTTTTCAAAGCACGTAATTCAAGACCGAAGTAACATTTCCCTGAATATAAAAGTTTCACAGATTCTGAGATAAATAATGATTTTGAAGTACAATTTTGAAGTAAATTGCTTATGGCACACTCTTCAAAAAAATCCATAGAAACAACGCATGCGAATACGCGGGCAGCAACTAGTATTATTATTACATTTGAAAGTTTTTTTTTTTTTTTTCGTTTTAATCGTTTATTGTGGAACCAAAACAACGGTAACATGGTTAAAAATGAAAACGATGTCATCTGCAGAAGTTTTAAAAACTGTGTCGCAGATGACAACGCCCTCCTCCGAAAGTATGTAAATACAGTTCCATGACAATTAAAAATTAAAGCAATTTTTCTTTTTTTTATCTACTTCTAAGTAAGATTACAATTTTGTTTCAAGACAAGTTAATATAAATAAAAATAATATAATATAATAAAATTTCAAACCAAAAAAGTAAAAGAAGAAACAAAAATAAAAATATTTTAATTAAAGATTAGCCAGTCTCTGTTGGGGAAGGTGTGTTTGTTTGTTTGTGTGTGTGTGTATGTGTGTGAGTGATAGTGTGTGTTATGAGTATGATACTCCTGAGGACACCGATCTCTTGAGAGTTCGGGCAACAGGAGCAACCAGCCAGGGTTTTGTTTAAGTATCGGCAAGGGTGAGTGAGCGTGAAAGTAGGTGTGTATCTGTGCTCAGGAGCAACTGTGAATGAGTGTGTGTGTGTGTGTGTGAGTGTATGTGTGTGAGTGTGGGTGTGTGATTTGTATGAGTATTTATTAGGCAAATTCCAGCAGTTTCTCTGTACTATCGTAAGACAATGAGCGTAGGTATTCTGTACATTTCATTTTACATTTGTGTTGAGTAAGGGGGTATATGCTTAATTCCTTATTTAAGCGATTATAAAGGGTGGAGCTTATGTTATAAAAATGACGTTGCGCACATTTCGTGCGACAACTTTCAGTTTTACAGACTTTATCATTTCTGCGTTTATTATTTATAATATCAGGGTTGAAGGGTAATTGAGAGTGTTTACGAAGTACCGTCTGTAGTATAAAAAGCTGACGGACTGTTGGAACTTGGCATATTGAAAAGAGATCAGCCGAGGGAAATAAGGTAGATTTTCTTATCATAACTTTAAGAACTGCTCTTTGGGCTCTTTCAATCTTAAGCATATGGGTTTTAGCAGCTGCACCCCAGGAAGTAACGCAATATGACAAAACGGATTGAGCTAAGGACATATAGACAACCTTCAGTGAAGAATGGTCCAGGCAAGATCTTAAATTTCTAAAAACATATATAAGTTTTCGAATACGGGAGGTTATATAATCAATGTGAGGTTTCCAGGCCAAAGCTTTGTCAATTATGACTCCTAAATATTTTGCGCATGGCGTGTGCAGTACTTGTGCACAGCTGCAGGTGGTAGAATCATCGTTATTGCAGGAATGAGCACGGACTAGAAAGGACGAGGGAGGTAAACTGGTTGAATTCAAAGAAAATGTGATTAGTTGTGTTTTTGATAAATTTAAAGTAAGTAAATTTGAATTCAGCCAAAGCATAACCGATCTGAGGGCATTTTCAGCGTGAAGTTGTCTGTCTGTATGTTATCTTTACACGCCTAAACTGCTGAACAATATGGTAATTATATGAGTCTGGCAATATATCTGCTAGATAAATATGACAAGAACTAGTGATTGCTTCGTAGCGAAAGTGAAGTTGTGTGGCTTAGAATTTGCACCACCCCATATCTTCGTGGGTGTCGTAAGAGGTGACTAAGGGGGCAAGCAGCAGCGCCCTTGCAGAACAATTCTACCACCGAACTGCGATCCCCAACCCGCATGCCCAGCGTGAGGGTTATGGGCATTACCTCACACTAGATAAACGCCGACAAGGCACGTATCAGTGGGAGGCCTGCGTCCAGCAGTGGACCAAGACAGGCTGTTGGGGTTGAGGTAAAGTAAAGGTGCATATGGCCATTTTTCCATTAGACGGCATGGTCACGGCGGCGACAGCGACGGCGCCGGCGCAGAAAAGGTAGACGAACGATGATGTACGCAATTGTCAATTGCACAAAGAGACGACGTTCAACTGGTTGTGTTCGCAATTGTCAATGGGCTTCATTAAAATTTCCACCACTCGCCTTCACGTAGTTCCGAATGACAATGTTTTCAATTGCCTCTGTCGATGATCATTTGGTCCATCGATGACGTAAAGATTGACAATTGTGAATGACCATGCTCGGGCACATCTCAAGTCACAATCAGGTATTAATTCAAAGTAGTTGACTAATGGGGCAATACCCCCATGAGAAAAACGCCAACGAAGCTCTTATCAGTGGGAGGCCTGCGTCTAGCAGTAGATCAATATAGGCTGTTGAGGAAGTTAACTAATGTTTTTGGCATCTAAAAACTAAGGTACCAATGGAACAGAAGCAAAGATGGGATGGAATTTTCCTTCATTGATGATCAATATAACAAGTAAAAATAAACTTAAACCTAGACTACGGCGTTCACCGATTGTGCCTAGACTATTAATATCGTCTAACGTCATATACCCTATAACTACCGGGGTATTGAGACGAATCAATCGATATCTCATTTGTTGAAATCGAACAAGTAGTTTCAGTGCTACGTGGGAACATAAAAATAGGCTACATAATGTACATACAAAACACATAGGGTGCCAACCTTATAACCCTCTTCCGTTAGCAGTCAGGTAATGCTAGTGGTAGATTTAAAGAATACATTTACCTTTACAGCTGATTCACCATAGAATCCACATGAATTGAGTATGAGCGTCTGTGGTTTTTCTTTGCATCGCACAAATGCAGCGGCGAACATCGTGGCGCAATCAATCGACATAGGGTTTAGACTGAAATCTGTTCAATACAATATAGTTGAAATCTATTATAATGCTGCGTACACATCTCCGAACCGCTTTTTTAATGTAACATGCGATGCACGGTAATTAGTGCTCAGGGCGAACACATCTACGAACTGCCTTGCATTGCATGTTACATTGCAGACGCGGTTTGTAGATGTGTACGCGGCATAACAGTTAAGCCATCGGTGAATGTCCCCTCCAACTCGGCCTGTGGATATTGTATGAGGATACTAAGGGAATCTACACCAGTGGAAACAAAGCAGCTTCCTTCTGTGTATTTTTTTCCTATTTAACTGCTTAAGATCTGATAAACGTAACAAAAGGTGCACGATAAATACCCGATAAATAAGCAATGTAGCTCTAGATCTGATAAACGCAGGGAAAATAATAACAAAAGCTACACGATAAGTACCCGATAAATAAATCATTAATGATGTAGGTCTAGATCTGAATAAACGTAGGGGAAATAATAACAAAAAGTACGCGATAAGTACCAGATAAATAATCAATTATGATGTAGCTCTGGATCTAATAATCGTAGAGGAAATAATAACAAATGGTACGCGATAAGTAAGTACCAGATAAATAATCATTCATGATGTAGCTCTAGATCTACAATAACTTTAAGGACTACGTTTACCAGATAAAGCACGCCTATCATCGAGCAGATATTATAATTTATTTTAATTTACTTACCAAGCAACTCAATCGGTGCTGCCGGTTTCATTTGCAATGCATAAGCAATTCCTTGAACACCTACTTCCTTGAATCGATTGTTTGCAATTCGTATTCTTCTTACATTATTGTGAATAAAAATAAATCCACCTAAAGCTTTCATGCCATAATCACCGATCTTGCAATGATTAAAGTCGAGTTCTTCTATGGTTTCCTTTTTAACTAGATGTTGAAGAATCAATTTGACTTTAGAGCAGTCCAAGTTGCTTCTGTTGATTCTGAATAATCGTAGATGCCTTAAATCTGCCAACCCTCTGCAGAGCGAATCACAGTCCGCCATAGAAAACTCGAAATATCTTGTCAGATAATTTTCTGCGAGCCCGCTTAGTCCGAAGACAAGAGATATTTCTTGCAGATTATATAGTTTCACCAGAACTGGTTCTAAAGGGATGTGATCAAAAACCTTTATAACACTGAAAGGGCACGTGTCTTCCACTTTTTCGTCATTTGGTATAGCCGGCAGTGGTTGACGGACCATTTGAAGTTGGTTCAGGCCTAATTCGTAAATGTAAGGACTGACCTAAAATCAGAAATATTGAGTTTTCAACTTTATACCGCTGATTATGTTCTTAAAGTTATCGAAGTTCTTATTGACATTCACTACACAGACATGCACTACACTATTCGCAACCGCTTGCACTTGTACCACACTACATAACACTTACTTCGAACCTTCACTTAAACTTAAACTTAAATCTACCCTCAACTAATTTGTTATTAATTTCATTTTCACTCCTTTTGATTTTACGCAAATTGCGACAAGTTAAATGTTTTTTGGTAAGAAACTTTTGTTACTTATATATTTTATTGTATGTTATGGAAGAGCGTTACCTCCTAATACAGGTATTTTATACTTAAAAGGAGGTTCCGAGCACGGATCATGATCTTTGTAAAAAAAAAATTGATGAAATAAACATTTTGTATTTTTTTGTATTGAGTAGATCATATTAGCCATGTGGTGCCCGCGCACCGGCTTAAAATTCACATCACCCCAACTCATTTAGCTGGTGCGGTCACGACTCTACCACCGAACTCCGATTCCCAACCTACATGCCCTGCGTGGCTTCCCATAACATAAAAGGCGTTTAAGGCGCAGCGGGAGCCCTGGGCGGCGGGGGACCTGGTCCAGCAATGGCCATGTATAGGCCATGTATAGAAGATGTAGACCACAGTCAATGATCATGGTGGAAGTAACTTAACTAATAACATACAAAGTTTACCAATTGAGCGAGCTCTACTGCCTCTTCTTCCACAAAGACATCGGGATTGACACTCTCAAGGTAGTCCTGAAGACATGCAGACAAAAACTTGCCCTTCCAGAACGATACTCCCAGTTCCACTTTGTAAGGAAACTTTGCAGCGAATGATCTCTTCCAATATTGCTCATCCTAGAGGTAAAGATTACGGAAAATTATACGTCGACGTACTAATATATTAATATTAGTACGTCGAGGTATAATTTTCCGTTTGTTTTTTATTAAAAAACACATTTAAAATTTTGAAAAACCGAACATGAAAACCGACGGATATAATAGTAATCGAAAAAGGAAAAAATATTTTTGCAAGACTTCCGACTAAATGGAATTGAAAAAGACAAATAAATTATAAAATTACAATTATAGCTTCCTAATTTTTTCACCTACCCATTACTACAAAGCCAAAATAATCGGTCAGGGGGCTGCCATTGCTTGATGTGCAATTTGCACATGCATACATACACTGACACACATACATTCATACATACATACAAACAACATCACACCCAAACGCATATTATACCGTCTCCTATAATATCGTCTGACGTCATACCCTATAACGATCGGGATATTGAGACAAATCAATCGATACCACAATTGTTGAAATCGAACGAGTAGTTTCAGCGCTACGTGGGAACAAAAAAAATCGGCTGCATACATACGAACAAACATGGGCGCCAACCTCATAACCCTCTTCCGTTAATAGTCGGGTAAAAACAACTATCTAATCTACATACCCGGATGAGAGGAACGCTGTTCCTCAAAGGTATGTTCGCAGGATACAAGTCCATAAGAATATCAACGTCCTTTTGCAGGATTTTATGTAACGGGTTGATCCTGTGGAATATTCTGGATAGGGCCAGTGCCGCGAAGTACGTCAGAGGTGCTGGAGTGACATTATCGTCCCATTCGAAGTCTTCAGCGATGATCTTACGATTGACCTCGTTCAGCGACGCCTGCATGATATTGGACGTAAGGTATGCATTGCGAGTATTATTCGGCACTTGGTAGGGAATCTTCATATTGAGGCTTTAGATTTTTGTTTTCAGTCCGAAGTCTCTATATTATATAGTCGGATATAAGGATGAAATAGGAACAAATGCGTATTTGCAAAGAATAAGGTTGTTTATCAGGGTTTTATTATGGGTATTTCGGTATTTTTCATCAAAGCAAAGAGAATACAATAACTGCGTCAAAGGAAAGTTTTGGAAGGCATCACAGATTTATAAGTAGAGTACTGAGAAGGGATCAAAGAGAAAAAATCACAACAGAAGGGATATGGGAAGAATTTTCCGTTCCCAAAGAGAATACAATAACTTCGTATCCGTTCCTGTAAATTTTGATTGACGTTTATGTCATCTATGATCGAAGCGATGACAAAAGAGGTTAATAGGTAGGTATAGTCAGCAAAAAGGTGCGGAACGCTTCTTTATATGTATGGGTAGGGAAGTACTATATAAACTCTATGGTAGGGAACATAGAGATATTATAGTCCCTTGTTACTCGTACATAACCGAGTTACATTACCAGCAATGTACAAAGAATAAATATTCTTCGCACAGAACTAGGTTATGTATTAAGAAATATTTTTTCTTTGCACATTACCGATTACATTTCTAGTTTTGTATGAGGAAGAAAATATTCTTCCTACATTACTTGGTTTTGTTCAAAGAAACTGTTGTTTTTGTACAAAACCAAGGAGGTTCTCCGAGTAAACAATAAAGAAAAACCAAGCTACTGTTGCAGTTTAAAAGCATTCACAAACCTATCATTGTTCACCTGATGTTCATTCCATCAGGTGTACAAAATTGGTCAGCATTTCTGGCACCATACCATGGACCATATTTAAAGAAAACCCTGAGCAGGACAGCGATTGACTCAGCATGGACTGGTTCGAAATCAGTTATAGGGTGACACGAAACCTTCATTCGGTTTCGTGTCACCATTAATGTAATGTTGTGGTCATATAATTAAGAACGATTTGAAGTAGGTACCCGATTTTTATAATATTGACAACTTCTTTAGCGTTGTGCCCTTTTTGGATGTCACTTTAAACTCGCATCAGGGTCCCGTGACCCTGATCGAAAACTTCTAAGACGGCGGCAGCAAGTACAGGAAACTACATGCAATTAGTGAGACTTCTTAGTTTGAAAAATCTCCTCTTTAATTTAGCGTTGTTTGTCATATGACCACCACCGTGTATTATATGACTGTTATTAATTATAAGAAGGTATGAAAATTCTATTTATTTTTTTATTTGGGAGAATAATATTAGTAAAATAAATTAATAATATGTAAAAAAATATATATTATATAAATTAAAACAAAATCTTCCACTTTTTGGTAAACTAAAATAGGACCTACACCACACACATAAAATAATCCTTATCCGCTTTAAAGAATGATAAAATTAAATAAAGAAGGTCATGAGACAATGTCCTATCGTTATGGAATGGTTCTCCAATTGAGACACAGCTCTATTTATCCGAATGTTAAATTGGATGTCGTTCAAAGTTTTTCTTTTAGCATGAAAATTTTTCCTCATACAAAACTAGAAATGTAATCGGTAATGTGCAAAGAACAAATATTTCTTAATACATAACCTAGTTCTGTGCGAAGAATATTTATTCTTTGTACATTGCTGGTAATGTAACTCGGTTATGTACGAGTAACAAGGGATTATAGTACTGAGTAACGACGACAGTACGACCGAAAAGAGTTAAAAAATAAATGAGGGCGCTGCTGTCGTTTATTTTGATGACAACAATAAATAAATAAATAAATAAATAATGCAGGACAATTCACACAGCATTATCTAGCCCCAAGATAAGCAGAGCTTGTGTTATGGGTACTAGATAACTGATATACATAATACAATGCACTACATAGATAGATATTTTTTATTATACATAGAAAACATCCAGAACGCCCTGAACAAATATCTGCAGATCGTACAAATATTTGTCCCGAGGCGGGAATCGAACCCGCAACCTCCTGCGTCGCAGGCGGACCTTTGCCCACCGCGCCACAATGCTCTGTCATTGCATTATTATGATTATTATTATTGCAGTACGACTAAAAGTGTAAGTTCACCGTAACGCCACGACTCTTCTCTTTTTGAACAGACTCTACTTTGCAGGGAGTGACATAGACTATATTTTATCCCGGAATTTCCACAGGAACGGGACGGTGCAGCTAGTTTCTTATAAATGATAAATATATTTTATTTATACTATTTATTTAAGTCGATCATTAAAGATCCATGTAGATTACTGGTAAATAAATAAAACACTTACCTGATTTTATGGTCTTTATTAAGTAAAATCCGCCTCAATATGAAATCAGAAAATATGTACCTACTACCTACTCATGTATATTATTTAATATTTGGCCTATACCCAGCAGTGGGTGAAGTCGGGCTGCGGATGATGATGATGATGATGATGATGGTAAAAGACATTTTAGATTAAGTAATGTGAAAATGATTTAGTGAATTAGTACTTATAATGATTATGTACTTTTTTACTTATAATTTTTCAAGCAATACATTTTATTTATATTCTTAGAATAAAGGCTTATCTACTTTTGTGACTACAAATTAATTTAGTGTATAGTATACGTACAAACAACACTTTTAAAGAAATGCAAATTTACAACAAATTTTAGCATCTTGGTAGGTCCTTGTTTCTATTTTTACCCATTCCCAGTCCAAAACGAAATACTCTTTCTAATCATAATATTATAATATGGCAGTGTGCCGTTAAATAAGAATAAGAAATATTTTGAACTTAATCTAGGTAGTAACTTAACTTCAGTATGGTACGTAAACGAACAAAATAAACTTTTTTATATTGTACTACTGTTCATATGACTGGTTAAGTTAAAATATTTTTAATTTCCGAGTTAATTTTAACTCCAAACGAAGCAACTTATTAACACCATTCTCTTAGCAAGGCCAATCAAATAAACAGTAAATTGGTTTCTTTGTATCTACTGTACAAAGTCCAGCACCATAGCATTCCGTAAATATAACTTCGGGCGTTTCCGTAGACGTTCGTGAGAGTTCGGACCATAACAACACCACTCGTTTCTCCCGCTAAGCCCACGCTTGTTTTGTTTTGTCATCACACCGTATCAACACAGTGTTATCGGCAAACGTGCGCTCGAGTTGTCAAGTTCCATAAATTATGGATTCTTCTGACAAGAATTCGGCCAGTCGTCGTAATAAAAGTAACATTCAGAGTAACTACAATCCGTGGAATTTGATATTTACAAGGAACCGTTCCGATAGTGAGAGCAGCGTTGGCAGTGTCAACTCTAATCCTCCGACCAACCAAACCGGTAAGTAACGTACCAAACTCGTATATTATTCAATATTAATAACATAACGTCCTAATAGTATAATAAAGATAAGTACCTACCTACTGTTATCACAATTATGGGCTTCATACACTACCGTTATAATGTATATTAATGTTCATTACATTTACATGTAAAAATATACAATTCGTAGTTGTCGCGTGTTGTATAGGTATAGGTACCTATCCTTATGGTTTCTGTGGAAAGATGTGATGAGAATCATATCATAATAAGGCGGGGGGCCCAGACCAATTATTGGTCTGGGCCCCCCGCGCCGCGCCGCCCAGACTCCTAAAAGACTGGTGTCCTCATACATAATGGTACATTTTAATGTACAAATTAGTTTAAGTATTTATTTACTATATACACAACTGATAAATGCACATATTTACAAAGCATTCATGTTATTAATATAATTTATTACATAATAATAGTATAATGCACAATACTATGTCTGGGTCCCACGTTGCCCAGACTCTTATGAGACTGGTGTCCTCGGGGGACCCTAGACAGACATATTCCTGTTAATAAAGTTAATAAACTAGACCATAATTAGATTAGATGTTAGATTTTAACAATTAGAATACATTTAGATTTAATAACTTTTGCTTTGTTTCTTATTTACTTTGTAATCTGTAACGTTTGTTATGGAAGAGCGAGACCCTCTAACACAAGTTTTTTATACTTAAATGAGGGTCTCAACCATAGAATTACCGATTGTAATATTGTTACAGAAATAAATATTATTAATATTATGTAATGAGATGCATCGTGCTACGCATTGTACCTTCTCGTTCATCTTTAAATGAATTCCACCTAGGTATACGGGAAGGTACTGAGTTCCTAATATTATCAATTGTTCGTATAAGTAAGACAATAAAATGAAGGTGTGGAACTGGATGGGCAATAAATAGGTCGGCTGGAATGAGGTTCTACCTAACATCATTGATCGGCTGTCCAAAGTTAAAACGCAGTAAAGAAAGCGGGGGCCATGCATGCATGAATATCTTAAAAATCGTGTTTTATAAGTAGATTAAGTTGAATATAAAGGGCACGTACGACGTTTAATCTTCAATTACATCTACTTTGGTACCAGGAACCCAATAATAAGTTTTTAGGTAACTACTCTTTATTTTTTTTTAATTTCTACGGGAACATACCTACTAAGTTTTATTTGATTTCTAAATATAGAAAGCCTATATAACTTACGTTTTAAATAACGCATTAGCGTTAATTCTAACAATGTCACGTCGATACCTACTCGTAACTAATGTAACTATAGTTTATTTTCATTAACGTGACTCAAAATTATGATTATGAATTTATGACATATTATGAGGTACTTCACCTACTATCAGTCTTTTTTGGTTTGTTCCTTTATCTCATTTTCATTCGTTTTTTGATACAGATCATAGATACAAGTAAAAAAAATACTTGATTTTATGAAATTAAAATAAATGTCGTTGGGGACAGAAAGACCTTAAGACTTGAATGCCTTTATTCAAGTACTTGACTAGTTAAGATGGAAATAAACCATTCTAAAAATACACGCCGATTGTATCACGTTTTGTGGAGGCTTGCATTTTTTCCACCTTAAGCATTCTATGTAGACATTGATAAGAACTGTAAGAAACGAACTACCATACCAAAGGAGACGCCATCATCGTAGATCCAGCCCCGAAGACGACATCTTCTGGAGATTGTTGTCTAGGAAAAAAATCACATCACTTTGTCATCGAATGCGTGAAATGTTTGAAACTCATTCCTTCAACTTCAATAATGTACGTAATGTATGACGATGTATTTCTCGTTTTTTACAATAATTAGTAAGTATACATACTAAACCGTTGATTACATTGACAGGTTCACAACTTGGAAGGCTGGGAAAGCAGACGAGCAAAAATGAAGAGTACTTGTGGATGATGTAAGTAAATCTGAACTAACTAGATCTAATATTTCGGGTAAGGGAACATCTCATACAAATCTAAGGCCCGTATTATGAAAGTCTACTCGGATATCGAACTATGCTTGAGTAACGCTTTTCTATGGCACACCGTCACTCAACCTGTGACTGAGCAAGCTTTCATAATACGGGCCTTATCTCGTCCGCATTTAGTCTCATGGTACGAATTGTCAAATCGTCCGCTAGAAGATCGTTTCTCTCCAAGGGTCTATCGACATATATTATATGTTTAAACATCCAATCGCAAATGCTGCCAAATTTCACTATTAGAGTTTTTTTTACTAAGGGAAGAAATCAAGGTTGTCGTCTGCTCAGATATATGCCTTGATATAGAGGGTAGGTTATACCTACCCTTTATATCAAGGCTGGGCAGACGAAGTGAGACAAATTCAAATTAAATTCAAGGTAACTAGGCATTTGAATTTGTCCGCCAGCATTTCGGTTGGCGCCGGCTGGCCGACAAGAAAAATATTTGGCTGTTTATGAATCCTTTGAAATCAGTTATACGAACCTTCTTACATATCCAGCAAACATTCAGCTCGAAGCATCGATCAGGTATTTTGCATTTATAAAGATTTGATCGATGGCTCGATGTGACAGATCTTTAAAATCACACTGCCCTTATATTCGTATTATTTGCTACGATATCTTCAAAGCAGCTAACAGAAGGTATTGCATAGGTATTTAAATTTTTAGATAAAATTTCTAATGAATATTTTCTAAAATTGCGCGACCAAGCTATGCAAATTTTAGCTTAATTATGCAGGTTTGTTTCCACCTATGCCTGTGAAAAATGTTTTCAACTCATCGTTTTCACTTCATTAAAAATAAATATAGCCCATTCGTCCGTGACTCGAAAATTAGCTCGCAAAGAGCTCACATAAAAAATACAGGTAATTGTAGCATTTCATTTTATTTACAAATAAAGCATATGTGTCTTTTTTGTGTATAAATTGACTATAATCATCAGGAAATGTATAGTGGCACGGCGCGGCGCGGCGCCGCCAGTCTAAAAAAATTTGCTCACCTGGAAAATTTATTGGGCGGCCGCGGTCTTGCTCTATAATGTACAAGAAAAATTATTCAGATATTTTGCAAATAAGCATTCTTTGGACGCTAATTAAAATATTTCATAATTTCGTAATGTAATGTAAATGTAATCTAGTAATTATTGTTGTCCCACCAAAAAATAAGCTACAACAGTTAGTTAATACAGTTATTCGTTAAAGTTAAACGACAATCAAAGAATAACACCCTTACCTTGACGTTTATTGTATTAAAATTCTTTCAAAACAAATCAAATTTTCTAATTTCTTTCTCGACCATTTATTTTTAGAACACATGCACACACAGTATTTACACTTCGAAGTATTAAGCTTGTACATCATCATAATAATTTGCCGTGATTTGTCATTTGGATATCAGCCAATAGATAGATTAGATGCAATTTGTAGCGTTTAGATATTATATGATTCGTAATGCAAGTATTATAATGTGACGCGTGACAGAGAGCTGGTGTATATCTGGCGCAGCGCATTAGCATTGCCATACAGCTCGGAGCAATGCAGCTTAGAGATGCTTCCTGGTATAGTTATGGATCAGTTGAGCTATCTGTAGATTATTTGCAACAGTCTACAGTTAGCTCAATTGTTTCAAGTAAAAACTAGTTCTTGTTGGTTTCTATTATTTGATAGTAATCTTCTTCGTTGTTACGGTTTTATTTTTGAAGCATATGTAAAATTATTAATTAAGTACATTTAACTAACTGCGCCCTGCGGCTTTGCACGCGTTGTTCCTATGAATACATTAAAAGGTGATTTTCATCCCACGGGAACTGATTTATGGGATAAAAAGTAGCCTATGTTTGATTCCAGGATAAGAGTTACCTGTATACAAAATTTCAGCCAGATCCGTCCAGTAGTTTTGGAGTGAAGAAGTAACAAACATCCATCCATCCATCCATCCATCCATCCATCCATCCATCCATCCATCCATCCATCCATACATCCATACAAACTTTCGCCTTTATAATATTAGTGTGATCAGAAAAGAGCGAGAGAAGCTACTGTACCTAGGTGGCTAAGTGCCATTTTGTTTTGGTCACATCTGGTCCAAAAATAAAACCTAAAGAGGGTATCCTTATTAAAATAATTTACCTATGTATGTCCAGGATCCGCAAAGGGTTCCATAAAAAAATATATAAAATATAAAAGCAACCTATAAAAACCGAGCCCAAAAAAACATCTTGAAAGAAGTCAGCATAGACTTTGTTATATTTATTTTATTTCACGTGTGAATCTGGTGATTTGAACATGTTTATAATGTTTATCAATATGAACCTAGGTAACTTGCTAATTTATTATGCAGTGATATTGATAACTTTGATTGTGACTTGTGTTATCTATGCATACTTATATCGGCTTACAGGGAGCCACGTAACATGTGTACTAAGTCGAAAAGGGGAGATTTAGGACTCCCCGGGGAGAGCAACGAGTGAATGACGAGTGAATGAATTTATTATTGTTATTTTAAGGCGCATACCCGAGCCAATCTGACAGCAATTCCTATTTTATCATATTTTTACGTTTTCATAGGAATTTTTAAAAATCCTACGTTCAGTTTGTGGTATCTATTATAAGCTATTTTTTAATACCTCTTTTATAAGGAGAGGAGATGCAAAAATAGAGTTTGGTGGCCAAAAAGCGCAACTTCGTATCTCTTCCTAAGCTTTACAAAATGAAACTATTACAGAGGTCTTAATAAATAGCTTATAATAGATACCACAAACTGAACGTAGGATTTTTAAAAATTCCTGCGTTCAACGTAATAATAAGATATAATAGTTGGGGGCGCCACTTTCGCTGGTGTATAGGCCTTAAGTTGTCATTTTTGCTTGTTCATGTACTTTTACACGGTGTTATTCAATTCTCTTATGTTTTTTGCTTATTTTTTCAGCAAAACCAGTGTTTTGTCTTGTTATTATTACTATAAAATGATGCAAATCCTTCAAAATTTTAAAACTATAATAATATAACGCCGGGACCCCGGGAATATCTTCTTTTTAATCTAACAATTTTTTGTAGATATTTCAATAGTCACTTCTCACTTCACTTCGCTCACTTGGTCTTTACTGTACGCACCATAAGAAAACACGTAAAATAAGTAAAGAGTCTTAATATTATTTAAAGAAAATGAAAAAAAAAATATAGAAACAATACAAAAAATATTAGAACAAAAAGAAGATATGTCCGGGATTCAGTATGGGTGATACTGGACCCCGGATATATGTTCTTCTCTCCGGATATATCTTCCTTTCACCTTAGTACACATGTTTTGTGGCACCCTGTATTCAACATTATAATTATTATTTTATTACTTAACAAAATTACATTTTGTTATGTGAATACTATGTTCGAAGTTGCATTGCAGTGCACTACTCGGGCTCCTGTTAAAGCTTGTACCATCCTGTACCTAATTTTAGACCTTTAAATGTGCAACAATTAAAATATTGAGCCTTGTTTGTTCATGATATTGCAAAATTAATGTTAATTATGCGCTCAATGCTATCTTTAGTGAGATTTTGAAGTTGTTGAAACTGCACGAAATTATAAACTTACGAAAGAGTTGCTTTTTAATTGTTTTTATTTTCATATATATTTACATTATTTAACTAGCATTATAATTTATATACTATATTCAAATGGATTTTCAGACAATGTTGTTGTTGATACCATATTAGCAACAACATTGTCCGAAAATCCCTTTACACATACAAATTATGCAGTAAGATTTCGCAACCCTCATTGAACATTTAAAGGAACCTGAGAGCATCATTTAACATTTTCAGACGAGGGCCGTTTCAGGAAACCGACTGAAATGAGTTCATTTGTCAGAACGAGGAGCTTTCTGTAATCTAGCAGACTGAGTTTCGATTTCGAGCCTATTTGAAGCATTCATAAGTAAACGAATTTTCGCAACCGCATTCACAAACATGAATATTGATGGCCTTATTCATAAGAAAAACATGGGTAGATCTTAGTGACCTATGTGGGACAAGGAATTAATGGCTATTGCAAATATTAGCGACTGGATCTCGAAGGTCGACAGCTATCTGCAGGCTTCTGAGGCGGTCTCGTGTGCAAGTGTGAGGGAGACGAACCGTGAGTCGGCTTCCCCTCTCAGAGATGTCGAAACTGCAGGTTTGCTAGCGTGAGCGGCGTCACGGCCGCCGGCAGCGCAGTCACTACTCCATCGAGTACCAGCCGGACCATAGTTTGTGATAGTGACCGAAAGTGACAGTGTTTATCATGAACCACGTGTTTGTGGAGTCACCGGGATAAACATACTCGATAGAGAATTACGCTCAAATTGCCTCGATTGAGTTTGGTTAGTGACTGTCGACAAATAATTGCCGTTGCTTCATATCAATAAATGCTTTGTTCTTTCTTTGTTTGAAAGAAAATTATTAATTGCATTGAAGACAAAGCGCCGTGCAAGCGCCGATGCCGTCATCAAGTCAATGTCACCAGAACCGGTTATTATGTTTACTATGACTGCGTAATCCGTTCAGAAAAATATCAAGATCATTAGCCTTGATTTGTTCGAGTCGAAACCACGCTTGTACCTTTTACAAATTTTGAGTAATCAGTCCAGCGCAGTTCTGCTGATGTGTTTTACGATATGTTGCTTAATTCGGTGTTAGTTTCTAAACCAAACGTTGAAATGTTTCATGCGAAAAAGTGTTCAAACGAGTGTTAATACCAAGTTGTTTTTGTCCTTATTGAGTATAACTGGATTTCTTTTGCACCGTGCTTAGTAGGTAACATGTATTTCGAAATATTTACTCTAACTTGAACCACCAGATACCTAGCTAGCCTATAGGCTTGCAAATATAGAATAAAATCGTTTTTTAAATATAAGAATGATGGTTCTAGATTCTCCGTCTGGTTTTTGCTTTATTTTACCTAAAAACTAATTATAATAAGGTATTTCAAAAATCTTACCTTTTTATATATTAAATTATGCTAGGCTATCCGCATAGCATCATCTAGCCCCAAGCTAAGCAGCATTTTTTGTCTGACATGTTGTTTGTCTGACATCTATTACTAATTGATCACACAGAACGTCTATATGCGTATACATACCTACTTTTAAACTGATATTAGAAATTTAAACGTAGCTCTACCTTGTAATATTTTCACTCCAAAGCAGCTGAACGGATCTTAATGAAATTCGGTAGGGGTGTAGGTGTTATCCCGGGAACGGACATAGGGTAAAGTTCATCCGGGAAAAGAGCGTGTGCAGCAGTTAATCTGACATATAAATATAATAGTAGAAGTCAAGCCACAGACTGAATTCTATCCCCTTTATTCATAATAATCCGCTAACATAAAGCATTGCTATTTCTCACTCTGTCTTCTTCTATTGACATAAGTCAGAGTAAGAAATAACGACCACTATAAATAAGGGGGTAAATGAAGAAAACAAGTGTTTGTTTTAAAATTATACGTATACAAATACATAAATAAGGGTCAAGTTTTTACAAGGCATAAAAAGGCATCGAGCAGTTTTATTATCATGAACAACCGGAAATCTATGGATTTCAGTAGCAATAACAAATAAATCTGGTGGAAAAATTTCACAGTGGTGGGCCTTTCTACAATGAGGTCTTGCAGACCGCAGTCATCAGATGCTATTTAAAGGGTAATAAGGAGCTGTGTCATAGAAGTGTGTTCTATGACACAACTCCTTATTACACCATAAATACTCGTAGCTTCTGATTGCGGCTTCGCCCGCGATAATCCAGGTCTTTATATGTGCAAAATTTCAGCTCGACTCATTCAAAAGTTTTGGTCTTCTGACAAATATCTTTCAACTTTATAATATTAGTAGTTTACTTTTTTAATTTATACGGTTTTATTTGTTTCAGGTGGCATTCATAGAAATTGCCCGAAGCAAAACACCGCGTCTGCAAACCTACGAACTCTGCTCAACCAAACGGTTTACAAAACGGATCAAAGTGTGCAAGTGTTTGATATTCGGGAGTGAAACGATGCTCAACTGTTTGCGATGATGTTTGACCAAGTGGCGTTACTCCCTGCTTGGCTGGTCATGGCATGGCTGGGGGCCTGCCTGCTTTTCAGCCCTTTTGCCATTTTTTTCGTCATCTGTATGCCACAGTTACCCCTTCTGATGGTTAGAAGGGCATGCCATATCCCGTTCGAATATATTTGATGCTTGCGATCATATTCAGAGGCTCTAGTAGTGTTTATGTAAAATTATGAGGAAATCAGTGGTACCTATCCGTCTATCCTTTAGGTATATATTTATAATCTTCCTCCATAAACATGGTGGAAGACTCTTTTCAGCATAATATTAAAATTGTGATGTAGTAAGTATAAGTATGTCTTTTGTTTAGGAATTGATTTGTGTATAAAATTGTAAAATAAGGCTGGAAATTAAATAAAAAAAATATTTTAATAAATATTGTTTTTGTATAATTGTAGGCACATAATCTTTAATCTAATTGGATATTAAGTATTCTGTATCACGCACTGGACTAAGATAGTCTCATCATTTTTTTAACGTTGTCATCAAATAATCGTACGTAGGAATCACGTGGTAGGAATGATGTTAACAATTTAGCAAAATAATTGCAACCTAGCTGCAAGGGTCTTACAAAAACGTAAGTAGTTTACTATTGTATTGCAGGTAGGTAACTGGAGCATTCTTTGTAGTACCAGCAATATAAGTAGGTCCCTCGCATTGCCTCACCAAAACACTGCGAACTGTGACTGTTTCATAGGCGTTACACCTTACCAAATAGTAAGCGACATTAACATTTAGTTTCCTTAGTTTACAGGCTACATTTGCACGTTTTTAGAGATTTCACTCGACTAAAACATCGACTTGCTTTTGTGTACCCTAATTTTGTCATTCCCTAGCGGTTGCCTTGCCTCATTTTTTTAGAGTATTTTTTAGAACGAAAGATTAACGTGAACATTAATTTTTTAGAGTATTTTTTAGAACGAAAGATTAACGTGAACATTAATTTTGTGTTTTCAAACTGTACTTTTTTGTCGAAGTAGGCTTTGTATTTTGCAGTAATTTTAAGTAATTAATAAAAAATATATGATCTAATTTATTGCGCTTTAAAACAGTGTTGATTAACATTATAGTAAATGAAAATATTCTTACATACCTTGGTTATTAAAATAACCTAGGGTTGAGTTTATTTTCTTGTTGTGTGGTGCTGGCTTAGAAATTACACCACCCCATCTCTTGCTGTGGAAGTCGTAGGAGGTGGCTAAGGGATATCCACCGGGGGCGTTCAGCAGCGCCCACAATTCTACCATCGAACTGCACTACCCCCCATCACATAAACGCCAACAAGGCGCTTATCAGGGGGAGGCTTGCGTCCAGCAGTGGACCAATACAGGCTGTTGAGGTTGAGTTTATTTTCTTAAAATAATAGGTAGTACCTATAATAGTTTCCTTGCTACATTCGCACGTTTTTAGAGGTACTACCTATTATTTTAAGAAAATAAACTAATGAATAAAACTAAAACTTATAACGAGATAATACAAAACGTAGAGCTTCTCTTAAAATTTTGCCATATCCAGTAAATATAGAGTACTGCATCCTATAAGCATGTAAGTGCCTTCCCTACATTATGATTATAGAAGGTTTATTAGTATGGATCGAACAATAAAGGGGTTTTAAGATTTTGGCCCATCTTCGGTCACCATTTTTTTCTTTTCAGAATCACCGTTGAGTACCTATATAATTTGGATAGAAGACTTAAAAATAAATAAGTATGTCTCCTAAAATTGTGTTCTAAAGCCCCTTGCATGCTTTAATTTCTGAGATATTCAAAAATCAAGATAACTTTTTTCTGATTATTTGATAACTAGCTGCGCCCCGCGGCTTCGCACGCGTTGTTCCTATGAAAACATTAAAAGGTGATTTTCATCCCACGGGAACAGATTTATGGGATAAAAAGTAGCCTATGTTTTATTCCAGTATTAGAATTACCTGTATGCAAAATTTCAGCCAGATTCGTTCAGTAGTTTTGGCGTGAAGAGGTAACAAACATCCATCCATACATCTATCCAAACTTTCGCCTTTATAATATTATATATATATATATATATAGTGTGATGTGATGCATATGATAATGATTTTTTTCTAACGCTTTAGAACATTTTTATTTGTTTTAGTGCTACAAAGAAATAGTAGTTTTAGTGCATCTATCTATCCAAATACTTCATTTTAATATTTATTAATCTATAACATTTACTGTGCGACGTAGTTTTAAAAAAATAAATCACATTTTAATTTTGGACTATGGTAGACATGATTGTAGGTATTCTAAATAATTAATTTTGTTTTAATAAAACCATAAACCGACTTCAATTTTTATAGTTTTGTCGTAGGTTTTGTCATGGATTTTTATGGATTCCACCCATCGTCAGAACTGGACCATATAAAAATGGGATCATACGGGAAGCACCAGCTTTCATAACACCTAAAAAAGAATCATGAAAATCGAACTACCCGGTCTGAGGTAACAAACATAAAAAAATACAGTCGAATTGAGAAAACGAGAAAGTCCTCCATTTTTTTGAAGTCTGTTAAATAAAATAGTACAAGTGCGCCATCTACCTAAATACGGCGGAACCGCTAAGGAGTTGAGCCAGCAATGGAATTCCGCCAAACTAACCGTAACCAGTGATACGCTCACCATCTGCTACGTTGCTTACCTAGAAGTGAGATGTAAAAAAAATCCAATAGAGTGCTCTTTTTAAAATAATTAGTGATGTCTTTTAAAATACATAATTGTGATACATGTTTTAAAATATGGTACTGGTAATTCACTGCGTAAACTGCAGGTTTTCATTTTTAAGCTTGGTATTGGTAGTAGTTACTTCCGTCCGTGCAATTATCGTTCAATAGAGTTATTTGAAAATAAACCCTCTGCACTGATTCAGCAGCAATAAAAATTGGGGAGGAAAGGTTCTCGAGTGGCGACCGCGATGCAATGCGAAACGGAGTTTGGTAAGACCTTCCTCTCGATGGACCGACGACATTGTAGCAGTCGCAGGGAGTCGATGGATGGAGGCGGCTTTGGACCGCAATTCGTGGCATCGTTTGGGGAGGCCTATGTTCAGCAGTGGACGTATGCAGACTGATGCTGATGAACACTTTCATGACCCAAGACGCACGTGTGCCTCTCGATTTTCTTATAGCCGAGCTTAAACTACTGCACTGATAAAAAAAAACATTATTAAAAAGCCTACTTTTCAGGGAGTGACACAGGCTATATTTTATCCCGGAATTCCCACGGGAACAGGAACTACGCGGGTGAAACCGCGAGGCACTGCTAGGACTTACATAAAATTTTTGTTTTACTTCGAAAATCAATTAATAAAAATACCATTTGAAAATCAATTTATTTTACAGCGAATGAAAATTCTCTGTAGAGTTGCTTATTTTTGTAACGTTCTCTTCATAGTAAAGTATTCAATTTATTGCCTTAATAAAATTAGTTTTTTTACTACCTAATGCCCAAAATGAGGCTGAAGCTTACTAACTACAGAGCTTATCTTTGTAGCTTTAGTAGGACAAAGCACGGCGCTTGCATTCGCTAGCAAGGACGTAAGCGCAGATATAGAGGCCCTAGAAGAGACTTAAACGTGCTATGCTAACTGAACAGGCAACCTTATATAACCTGTTATGATATGGATCAGTTGAGCTACCTGTGAATTGCTTGCAATAGGCTGCAGTTAGCTCAATTGTTTCAATTTTAAACACTTGTTCTAATTTGTTTGTAATTTTCTTGTTGGACACCTACGGTAAATAAATAAAAAATGTCGGACAATCACTTATTTTTTCTATATAATCAAACATAAAATACGAAATTAATGATAAGCGTGTTGTATTGAGTCCAGCTATGGACCATTGTAATTGTTGAGGAGCCTATTACAGTTATAACACTAAGCACTTACAGGCTATTCACAATTTTCGCGTTCAACTGTGTTTGTGTCCCAATCGGGGGGAGGAAAAGTGAAGGAAGAATGGGGTCTGCGAGTGTGTGGAATAGTAGGCTCGCCGGCTATATTTGGGAAGAAGAGGCGATGCCAGTGGGTTCGTCCAAATTTACCTGTGGTTAGGCGAAAATGGCGAGAGGGTCACCGGAGATGTTTTAGTGAGTAACGTCCTTCTCAGGGCGTCGCGTCCCACCTAACTCTGGTCCGGACCAGTTTATTCGTAGACATATTTTCTCGCCGAAAAAAAGGCTATTCACAATAGGGTAAGTATAGGCACGGATTTTTCATTTTTTGAATCGAATATTCAGCTTAATGCATAACCGAAAACAAATATGACATCCACAAAATTTTTAATTATTGAGGTAAAAACCTAAAAGTAAAACTGCACTCAGTTTCGGTGCCCTTGCACTTATGACGTCACGTTTCATCGAATCAACTATGTTTACTCAAGATCAAAGCTTCATGACCATATAAAAAAGTCAAAGTGTGACGTCATGGTTCAGCTGCCAATAACATTGCGTTCAGTAATTTTGCGGTTGAGATTTAAAATATCTACTTTTCAATAATTATTATAAATATACACATATATTTTTATATCAATAAAGAAAACGTAATAAAAATATTAGCTTTTTGAAGTCACATGCACAGGCACTTACAGGTTGCCGCAGCTATTGCAGCTATTGCAAACTATCACTTCCAGCAGTCAAGTTCGTTGTCCATAAACAAGTGCGCAAGAGCATGCCTGCGCGCGACATTCAACGACCAATCGCCGCAGCGCCAGCATGGCCGTCGTCCTCTCCTTGCGCGTGAGTACTATTTACATTACCTTGTGACTCTTGCGTTTATTGCGGAATAATAGGCTTAGGCTGCTAATTATAATTAGAACCTTAAATGTGTAATTTAAATAACAAATAAATAATGCTGTACAATCCACATAGCATCACCTAGACTTCAGCTACGTAGAGCTTTTGTTATGGGTACTAGATGACTGATATTTACCTGAGCCAATGTGTTTTCATCATTATCGTTACGTTTAACACATGAAGTTTTAATAATCCATCGTACAGTTGGTGGTACCTATCAAGTTATTTTAAAGTGCTTCTGTAATAGTTTTGTTTTGTATAGTTTAGGAAGAGATGCGAAAATAGAGTTTGGTAGCCACAAAGGGCAACTTCGTATCTCGACCTAAGCCTTACAAAATAAAACTTTATAGTGGCATTAATGAATAACTTATTATAGGTATCACAAACTGTAAGAGGGAATTTTGGGAATTCTCAGTATTTCTGTATTTCTGTAAGGCGCATACCCGCGTCAAACATAATATAACTCATTACATATCATATTTGCTTAATATCTCATTTAAGATGATTCTTTCCTCGTAATGTTTTCATGTACTTATTGAGACCTTTTTTAGAACTTTTATCGGAAATATAGATCAAAAGTAGAGCTTTTATACTTTGTTCCTTGTGACTAACTAACTTTGTGTTGTTGAGTTATTTCTATACTTAAAAGTTATATGTCATGTATTGTATAAAGTATATCAGTTATCTACCTCTAGTACCCAAAACAGAAACTCTGCTTCGCTTGGGGCTAGATGATGCTGGAGGGTTATCCATTAATATTGATTTTTTTACTTTTATTTTAAGGTGCGACGCACATAAAATTTGAGACACAAAAAACTTTTATACTTACGAACTTGTATGTTATTAATTTATTATGAGTGTGGTTACATAACAATAGACCAATTATTATCTAAAATTCTAAATTTATTGCATAATAATTTTAGACATGTAATTTCCATATTCATTTGATTGATAAACTCTGTGACTATTTTGTAGTGCAAGACGCCATTTTCTATTTCTTCCTACGCTTTTTTTCTAATTATTTTGAAAACTTACCCCCAATATCAAGAATGTGATTTAAACATGATACTAGTTCGAGTTAAGTAATTGTTTTTTGTCTGTCTGTTAAATAGGCTTTTAACTTCGAAAAGTTCGCCGCTTATTAATTTATTTTAGTATTAAATATGTCGGTAATAAGATCACTAGATGATTGATCTGATCTCCAACATATTGAATACCAAAATAACCGTTGACATAATTATACAAATTTGAATATTGATTATTGATAAATCATAGCTTATATGATAAATATATATTATGGTTAAACATCAAAAAGTAATATAAATAGAAAAGTTTCCGCCTTTATATTCCATATACGGTGGAACGGATTTGTTGATAGATATGTGTCCGTCCCGAAAAGTAGAATAACAAATAGTAAAATGAAAATTCTCGACAAAATTATGAACCTCGTTTTTTCTTAACATGTTTCGTATGCAACGCCACCAAGAACCAGGGATACCAGGTTTTTGGCGGAAAGATATTAACCGGGTCAGTAATAATAAAATGCAGAGTTTAAACGGCAATTTTTATATTTCATATAAAAAATATTGAATTAAATATTAATATTAAATACAGGTATATAAAAGCTAAAACTGTTAATTATGGTGGTGTTCTTAGAAACATTTATTAAAGATCTAACCAATTATACATATATAAAATGGAAAATATTTTAGGCTTACTATTAGCTTTACCTTTGCCTATGTTCTTTGTCTATTAAAAATCTATAGAAAATTTATAAATTAAATTAATATGTATCATACAAAAACATTTCTTCTTCTCAAATTTCTCAGAAACAAAAATATACCAATTTATGTCAGAAAAAAAATCCTTTATACTAAGTTAAGGCCCATACACCAGCGAAAGTGGCGCCCCCAACTATTATATCTTATTATTACGTTGAACGCAGGATTTTTTAAGAATCCTACGTTCAGTTTGTGGTATCTATTATAAGCTATTAATTAATACCTCTGTAATAGTTTCATTTTGTAAAGCTTAGGAAGAGATACGAAGTTGCGCTTTTTGGCCACCAAACTCTATTTTTGCATCTCCTCCTAAACTATATGAGCTAAACTTATAAAAGAGGTATTAAAAAATAGCTTATAATAGATACCACAAACTGAACGTAGGATTTTTAAAAATTCCTATGATAAACGTAAAAATATGATAAAATAGGAATTGCTGTCAGATTGGCTCGGGTATGCGCCTTAAGAATACTATAGAACAAGCAAGAGTACCCATAATAAAATCTCTACAGTAAAATATTGTAGAGTAGGTCACTGACCCCGGCAGCTTGTAGTGCAGGCCTTGCTGCAAATGTCAGCAGATTCTGCGACTCGACTGCAATACAAATTAACACTGCTAAGGAATAAATAGGTATATCTGTACGAGATACAATATAATTGTATTGTTTTATACAATGGTAACACCAGTTCTGTTTTTAAATCGCTTGCGAACGTTTTGATGTGATCTCATGTGCTGTCGGTAATTTGTTCTGCAGTTACGTGTAGTGTTATTGCGGGATATCGTATTCCAAGTATTTGGACTTCTGCACTACTTCGTCGGAAAGTCAGTTGCGTCGGATTCGTCATCGGAAACTTTTGACAAATCAAAATAGCGTTCAAAAGTTCCGTCAGACTAGAATTTAAATTCGAATCTGAAGTTTTCGCTTCGGAAACGAATCGAATGAATTAAAATAGGTACTCCTGCCTGGTCTTCCGTAGTACACTCTGATGGTAAATGACATTAAATTATCCAAGATCTTTCCTAATGTAGCAAAACTTATCGATTAAAGTTGAATTGTTACAGAAAAGTTTGCAACATCTTATCAAAACTAGAATCTGACCGTGTTTTCCGTGTTTGTAGAGTGAGGATTATATTAAGTTTTATCTCCGGGGGAGTCTCTTATTGTTTTTTTTTATTTTATTGCATTTTTGTATGCAGTTATGTATGGGTAATGCGTCACCAACCGGTTAGAACTTTAACGCAGGAGAAAAATACATACGGGGAAATTAATGCCAAAGCCATTGTCTGCCAACTAGGAACAAAGTTTTAACAGTTGTTGTGACACTAAAGTTTGTCGCACATCTATAAACACCGCTGCAGCACAGCACAAAAATTAATACGTACCTTAACTAGTAACGTTCACATATCTTTCACTTTTCCATAGAGTACTAAGTGTTGCTAAAGCTTGTAGAGGAAGCCATACAAGCTTCAAAGCTTTTTCATCATCACTTTTGAACATTTTGATGTGGTCTCATGTGCTGCCGGTAATTTGTTTTGTAGTTTAGTGTTCTTTCGGGATATCGTATTCGGACTCCGGTATTCGGACTTCTGGTTTAAACCAGCGAACTGTCTGTCATCTGTATGCTGAGTGTGAAGTGTGAACTGTCTGTCATACTGAGTACACATTTTCTATGAAAATGTGAAGGTTATGTGAACTTCTTGCTTGCGCTGACACATTTCCATAAAAAATAGAGTAACGCAAACTTTGTAAAAATGTTAGAAATAGTTATCGAAAATTGGACATCCAGATTAGACTACGTCCAAGCCAGCCGTGGCGGTCATATGCCAGACGTCATATTAAAATTATATTGGCAGAAGATTATCTTTCGAATAAAGAAAATTTCATATGAATTTAAAAAAAAAATCTTTCTTTTATTCAATTTCAAAGTTCTATTCCTCTAAAAGAAACATCCTTTAGTATGGCAGTTAATACTCAGCATACTGTTGCCGTCAATAAAGATTATCTAAATATTCTATTACCATTTAAAATTTCACCAAAGTTGGTCGGAGGCTGCAGCGGGGTCAAGAACATGTCAACGAATATAATGTAGAGTCGTGTCCGGTTGTAGGTAGGTACAGGAAGTCTGTCAATGCCGCGCCGCCCGCGCCTTGGCGCCTCCAAGGTTCAAGAAATGGAACGTACCTATGCCTGACAAAGGCAAACCAATTCGTCAGAAAAAATGTGTCTTGGTAGCATTGAATAAAGTCAGCATTTGTATCTACTAAGGCAGGGCGCAAACTTGCACACTTTTGTGTCTTGTACAATAAAAGCTACCAATGATTTTTTGATTATGTTGTATGAAATAAGAGTAATATGTAAGTTTAATCTAAAGTAGGTCTACTTACCTTAAAAAATTGTTTAATGTATAATTACATGCCTGTTTCTAGTTTTATAAAATAAGTGTACCTATCTAATGGTTATGAAGATGGGCACGTAGGTGCCTATTATGTTCGTACACTTCTTACCACTAATTGTATTTAACCCGAGGAATGTAACATTCTGCACAAATCCTGACGGGTTTAGAGAATGTTAAAATTTAAGATTAGATTAAGTTTTTTATAAATAAACAAATACAAATACAAAATACAAATCATCAACTTCCTGCGCCTTATAGTCTCTTGACAGATTTTTTATGAGGTTTGAACAATAATTATTTAATTTAACCACGGAGGCTGCCGTTCATTCTTTTATAGGCCTTGAGAAATCATAACTGGTTGTCATCCTGCAAAACATTCTTTGTTTTGGGCAAGCCTAAACATTCTTGAACTATCTTAATATCTGCGTTCTTACTACGGTGAAGATATTGATTTATCTGTGTAGATACTATAGTTACTACTATACTATAAAGTACTAGCTGCGCCCCGCGGCTTCGCACGCCTATCCCACGGGAACTGAATTACGGGTTAAACAGTAGTCTTTGTGTTATTCCAGACCTAAAACTACATGTATGCAAAATTTCAGATCGATACATTCTGTAGTTTTTGGGTGAAAGAGCAACAAACATACACGTTTACACACATACATGCTTACAAACTTTCGCGTTTATAATATTATAGTAGGATAGTGTATCTACATAATATAGTATAATAGATATAACACATCTTTTTACAGCCTTTATTGAACAATGTTTAATGAAAAGCACGGGCACACCTAATCAAAACCTTAAAAGAAATATACTTTGGCATTCGATTTTATTGATTTCTACCAAAGTTAATAAATGTAGGACATTATTATCCAGTTATTGCTGTTAGCAGGTGTACAAGGCAGCTAAAAAATATGTGTGCCGAATATAAACATAAACAGTGGCTTATTTGGCTTTCAATTACTTCAACAGTTAGACAACATAAATATAATTAGGTACAGTACCTTACCATACTAGGTATATAAAATACTAGGTACACTAACTTACCAACCTCAAAGGTTCATTTATGATTTCAGTTACGTGGTGAAACGTAGGATCCTAGGATCTTTGTTAAAGGGTAGGTTAAATCTCAAATATTTTTGTTACATTTTTGATTTTAATATTCACGTAAGAGTTTTCTTTACGCGTAAAAACAAAATATCTGTGAATTCAGAGGATCTTGAAAGATGCGAGTTTCACCATTGTAGGTAAGTTTTCTCTAATTTTCTTTCCCCATTCTCGATAAAAATATAAATATGTATTTTTAGCGTTTCGCGTAGCATCCAAAAGATTTCAACGCGCACCAATTTTGAGCATCAAACTGAATATTACCCATTTTTCTTAAATAATAAGAAAGTAGAAAGTTTTCATAATAATGAAGATGAATTTTCGTATTCGCATTGTTCTTTCCTTATATATTTTATATTATCCATATTTCCTTTTACGATACCTATAGATCTTTTGAGCCCCTAACCACTCAAAAGGCAATTGACAGTGCCGTTTGCTATGCTTAATAACTACAAAGAATCAACTGTTACTCCATCATTTTTAAGATAACAAGTGCACTAAGTAACGTTTATGGGTACAACATCCTTACCTCACCTCCACAGTCTATATTGGTCCACTGCTGGACGCTGGCCTCCTGATAAGCACCTTTGCGTAAACCGTAGCACAGGCGCATACCCGAGCCAATATGACAGCGATACCTATTTTATCATATTTTTACGTTTATCATATAATTTTTTAAAATGCTACGTTCAGTTTGTGGTATCTATTATAAGCTATTTTTTAATAGGTACCTCAGTAATAATTTTTATCTGATATAGTTTAGGAGGAGATGCGAAAATAGAGTTTGGTGCCCAAAAAGCGCAACTTCGTATTTCTGCTTAAGCTTTACAAAATGAAACTATTACAGAGGCATTAGTAAATAACTTATGATAGATACCACAAACTGAACGATGTATTTGTAAAACTTGCTGCGTTTAACGTAATGATAAGATAAAATAGTTGGGTGCGCCACTTTCACTGGTGTTTGGGCCTTTCGGGAAACTTTTTATTTCAGAATTTGGCATATCGGACATGAAAAATGGCGTATTAATTTAGCTGTCATTCTGCTTAATAAGTTCCCAAAACTAACAGAGACATTGAAAACAACATCACACCCTAAACGCATTTACTGTCTCCGTTCAGTCGCGGGTAAAAATAAGAAGATAGATAGATATAAGCAACTCACTATCTAGTGCCTATGTACTTAATAAATAATGAATCATACCTACGATCAGAGCGTTCAAGGCAAACCCTAATTGCTACGTTACAGATGTTATTCAGAAAACTGGTTTGGATAAAGTATAGGAAAATTTATTTGCCTGCTATATTGCATTCCTATCGTAATTATTGATAGAATCAAGTACCTACTTATCTTGTATATACCAAATACCTACTTATTATTCTTAAGGTTGGATCTTACGAGAAGAAATAGCTATTGTTGTTTCTTTTTAACCGACTTCAAAAAATGGAGGAAGTTCTGAATTCGAGCGTTTTTTTTCTTTGTTTTATGTTTGTTACCTCAGAACTTTTTTATTTTTTTGACTTTTGACTGGGTGGTCAGATTTTCTTGATTATTAATTTTAAATTTAATTTAATTTAATATTTTGATTTTAAGGAATAAAAAATATCTATCTACTATATCGCTGTCTGTAATCTTTAAGTCCCAATTGGAAACAAAACCTCTTTTTTGGTACGTAAGCCTAACCCTTTATTCATAATATAAAACAGCTGCTAAGTAGTGTTATTTCTCAGTCTGACTTATGACAATAGAAGAAAAACATAGCGAGATTTAGTAGTGTGCTAAGTAGCCGCCGCGCCGGTTTGACTATGGCTGAGGTGGGTGAACCTAATTGGATCTAATGTGAGCCTTCCACTTTCGAGAAGCTAGTACCCAATCTCCTGAATTATATCTACGTCGATAGACAGCCGATCTATTCTAAATAATAAACAATTATTATTATATTTATAGTCACGCGATCGTTTTCGAATGTAGTTAATAATATTAGCCGATCTATTTCAAATAATAAATAATTATAGTTATTGAATTTTATTTGTAAGTTTCAAAAGCTATCTTATGCTTTTGAAACTAACTAATAAAATTAAATTTAACTAGTATTATAAATACTAGTATTATTTTTAGCGCCCCAACGGGTTACATGTTTACTACTTATGTAAGTTCATGATGATATACATGATTATTTCTTCTGTGGTAATACTAACAACATGTAAACAAATTAATAAAAGATCATAAGTGAATAGCTCCGCCTCGCGGCTTCGCACGCGTTGTTTCTATAAAAACGTTTAAAGACGATTTATATTATATCCCGAGGGAACTTATTTATTGGATAAAAGTAGCCTATTTTGAGTCCAGCATTAGACTTGTGTGCAAATTTCTGCCCGATCCGTTCAGTAGTTTTGGCGTGAAGAGGTAACAAACATCCATCCATCCACACATCCATCCAAACGTTCGCATTTATAATATTAGTGTGATTATTATTTATCTTTGTCTAATTTTCTTGTTGATGTAGAGATTAACAATTTTTAAAATGAACACGTCTCCACAGAGTTTTCCAGTTTATTTCTCTTTTGTGAGCAAAAAGCAGATGTTTTCTTTTTCGTCTTGATAGTACTCTACCAAGGAAGCAGACTTTTCACCGCCTCTCGCTAAAGAGTAATAAACTGGTATAATTCTGTGAAGAAGGAAAGGTTTGTCTCTACATAAGTATATCTATCAACAAGGGCTTACATTCATAATGAATTCGTCAAACTACGAAAGTTTCTATAGTAAAATATGATCTATCAACTTTATTTGTTTTTCCAGTTGCTGAGCGCATTCTTGCTAGCTGTTGGGGCGGTGCCTGCGCCGGCACCAGGGCGCGTCCCTAAAGTGTACAACGCCCTCATTACGTCCAACCAGAACCTCGAGCCCAGCAAGTCTTACCCTGTGTACAACCCTGTGCTGCATGACCCCTTCGGATTCTCTCTCCATCCTTCCGTGCTTTATGGAGGTGGAATCCCTTTTGAAAATGTAAGGTTCTTTCAAAGATACTTATCTCACCTCAACAGCCTATATTAGTCGATAGCTGGAAGCAGGTCTCCCCTTGATAATCGCCTTATTGACTGTTATCTCATGAGATTAACACCCATAATCTCCACGCTGGGCATGCGGATTGGGGATCGCAGTTTGTTTGTAGAATTGTTCAGCAGAATCGAAGGCGTTGCTGCCCCGGGAGATATCCCTTAGTCGCCTCTTGCGAAACCCTCGGGGAGAGTTGGGTACAAATTCTAAGCCGACACGCTTAAATGCACGGCACTCAAAGATACTGCTTGACTGTAATAGATCTCATCATTATGGACACTGACATATTTAAAATGATTTAGCGGGCCAATAGCGGCTCTTTAATGGCTATATAGGTCATCGATCATCATAGTTATATTAAACTCATTATTAAACCGATTTTTATTGAAACTAATGAAGAAGTCGTACCAGGTTTAACGTATCTTAAATACGTACCACTATAGTACTAGTTACCGGCTAAAAATATAGTCGATGCGTTTTAATAATTAAATAAACTTCCTAACTTATACAGGTGGCCACGAAACATGTGTACTAAGCCTAAAAAGTGGGTGATTCTGGACCCCCAGAGGATTCATATTCTGTTCTTTTTTTTCACTAAAAATCAATAATACTGTTCCAGGGAATTCCACAAGCACCACCAGCATCCAAAGCTCCTGAGGCTCCTGCGGCGCCACCGCCGCCCGCACCTGAGGCCCCCGCAGAAATTCCAGCAGAGGCCCCCAAGGATCCGGCCCCTGAAGTGCCTGCTCCAGCTCCCGTCGACGGCACCCTGCCTGCGCCTCCCAGCACAGAATCACCTATACCCTTAAACGAGTTCGGCTTACCATCTCAGGTCCTTCCGCTCGGACGAATCAATCCTGCCTACAACGGGTTCACCCAAATAGGACCGTACCCGTACCCATACCCCGGTGTACGGTACTATAACCCTTACGACCCATTCTCTCTGGGTTACGGTTTCCCGGTCTACCGGCCGAACGTTTTAGAGCTAGGAGGGCCAGGTTATGGGAGACCGGACGTTCCTTTGGTCCCAGCGCAGGCCCCGGACTCCCCTGCCCCTGAGCCGTCAGTGGGGGCTCCGCCGAACGAACCCAGTGACCTCAATGTACTCAACTACTCTTCTAAAGACTCCACCATCCCTAACGTGCCGCCACCGCCCCTACCACAAGGAGGTCTCAAGTCCGATTCTGAATAATTTGGTTACTGATATTGGATAAAATTAAATATTTTTTGTTTTAAAAGTATTTTGCTGTCATCTCATTATTTACCATTCGTGTAGTGTAGGAATTGAGCGATATAGATGAAACCATTAACTTATACTAACACTGATAAAACTGAAAAAGTTTATTTAATGCAAACCGCGGCCGCCTGAGCACCGGTGCGTCGACGGGTTGTTCCTAAAGTACTCCATTCAAAGATTAATACAAAATATTTATTGACCAAAATATAGAAAGAAAACTTACATTTAAACGTTAATGTATACAGTGTAGCTCTGGACGTAGAGTAACTTCTCAAATCCTCGCTCTTACGCTCGCTTATAAGAAACCCATACATTAATTCTCAAACTTTTCCAAAGAATAAGTTGGACAAGGTACCTATGTTGTATCCTACTCCAAAGGTAGCTAGACGTAACGCTGGCTGCATTGCCCCGCTGCTGTATGGCAATGCTGATGCTCTGCGCCAGATACTTAATATTCACTAATTAAAAACATAAAATACTGAAACTAAATTTATCTTCTAAAAGAAATATGATAAAATAAAAAAAATACAGTTGTTGCTATGAGAACCTTTTCCTTTTTTGAAGTCGGTTAAAAAAATGTTTTGTCACACATCAACATTTATAAATATATATAAGTACATAATTAGTCTTAAAACTAAACGCAAAGACACGCTATTTCCAAATTTTGAAAAAAATTATACATACAAAAAGGTTAGATATAAAATTATCTTACTGCTAGTTGTTAGTTTAAACATATATAGACCGCATGTGGCGCTGAAAGTCTCCTACAACCGTTTCCAATCAATTTTGTTTCTAACTAACAAAAACTATGATAATCATGGTGTACGGATAAAAAAAATAGTGTAGTGTAAGTGTAGAGATAATAATAAAAAGAAAGAAGAAAGAAAGAGATACATTTATTTATAACAACAGAAGAAACTTTGTATACGAATATTGTATCCTACAACTATGAGTAAGTAGAATCAAAATACAATCTTAAAGAATGTAGTTATATAAAAGTTGTTATAAAAAGGCCCTAACTCAGCATTAATGCTTGCTAGGCTCCCGTAAGAGTTCTAGCCAGCGCTGGTCTTCCGTTAGAGCCCGAAAAAGTGACGTCACGAACAGACAAAGTAATAAAATAAAAAACGAAGTAATACGATTATGACAAAGTATGTGTGAACGCAGCGCAAAAACAACGCGCCATGGCAGTAAGTTATAATTGACATTGACATTTCTCTGCATTAGTCAACCTAGAGACAGACTACCAAGATCAAAGTTGTGGCAGCAAAGACACAGCAAGCCATGAAATAAGAAGTTGAAGTTGACTAACAAGATATCACAAAAACAAAACGTTTAATTATCTTAAAGAAAACGTGATTCTGGACCATAAAAGTTTATATGCCAGTTCATACCGCCTATATAACTGTACGGTAGATACCACTCGTAGTAATAATACTTAAACCTTTGGTGTTGGTGGCAGTAGGTGATACGTGGCACGCACATTTGGAACTCGTAAGACGTACTTTGAAGCTGGTCTTCACTCCATGATACACCTCGAAGGACTATACATGTTGGAATCCTTTGTATGTCTAACCAACCCTGTAAAAACATTGAACTGAATAGATAGAAAGATAGTGATTTTATTGGGTGCACTGCACACACAGACAGCGTTGAAAAGAACAGTGAACAGATTGAGTTAACTGTTAAGGCGCATACCAGAGCCAATTTGACAGCGATATCTATTTTATCATATATTTACGTTTAAGACGCATCCCCGAGCCAATATGACAGCGATACTATTTTATCATATTTTTACGTTTATCATAGGAATTTTTAAAAATCCTACGTTCAGTTTGTGGTATCTATTATAAGCTATTTTTTAATACCTCTATAATAGTTTTTTCTATCGAGGAGATGTGAAAATAGAGTTTGGTGGCCAAAATGCGCAACTTCGTATCTCTGCCTAAGCTTTACAGAATGAAACTATTACAGAGGCATTAATAAATAACGTTTAATAGATACCACAAACTGAACGATGGATTGTTAAAACATCCTGCTTTTAACTGAAATAAATGTTTTTATTTTATTTTTATTTATTTATTTTATTTGATTTTTAACGTAAGATAAAAATAGTTAGGGGCACCATTTTCACTGCTTTATGGGCCTTAAGTATTGAGTACTAACCCAATACTTAGGTAGGTACCTACCTACCTACATACCTCTATCGAATGTAGAGGAAATATTATCTCAGGTTTACTTAGTGGGGTGGTTTCATACAAATACGATTGTAATTTTCTAATGCTTTTGAGAGATTTGACAGAGGCATAGAATATTATACGGGGTGTAAAAAAGGGATAGATCATCGGTGGCTGGGGGGTGGGGGAACTAGGTATCTGACCTCTCCACTGCACATCCAATCGTTGAACAATTTGTCACGTTGACTACCCAGTCCAGTGTGTCTACCATGAGTTTTGACAATCTATTCTCGCTAGCGACTGTAGTAAATAAAATGTATGGAAACTTCTAAAGCGCCTCTAGCGGATAGTTGGGTACTAAAATGCGTTGTGGATAACTATATGCGTATTTACGTAACTGCTGTAGTAACGTCAGGCGATTTAACTGTGACAACTCATGGTACACACACTGGAATGATCAGTTTTAATACATGTATGTTCTGCAATATTTAGCCAAACTACAGTCGAGATCACTGACACATGTCATATAAATTCAATTTTCAGAGGAGAGGTGTGCCATAGGCAATTTACTTCAAAATCTTTATTAATCTCAAAATCTGTAATAGCTACCACTTTTATATTTAGGGAAATGTTACTTTGATCTTTTATCTTGAATTACGTGTCTTAAAATCACGATTGGTGAAAGTTTTCTCGATAGTTTTTTTTAAATAGAAGTTTTGCACACATTTTGCAATTAATCTCAGGAACAGCACACTTTTTTCTTCAGTTTTGGTTTTGGTAAGAAACCTAGAAGTATTTCTTTAGTTATGACTTTGAATTTTTCGATTGTTGTTTCATTAACTTGTAATTAGGTAAAAACAGTTATGGCACATAGAAAATTTGGTGCACGTCTCCGCTCTGCACTTCTCACTCGCTAGAAAACCATATCTTGTCATCCCGCTCGATACATCCCATAGCGGCGCTATTGCACACTCTTAACTCACCCTTATGATTAATTTTCCGAGAACATCCAAGTGGTTTAGGAAAACGTGCGCATAGAAAGTCAATTTGTTCTTGCCCGTTAACTGTGTACTACAGTTGCCAAACCTGTACTCGCTGTGAGTAACATCTGAAAATAAAACGCGTTTTGGAACGGCGTGACGTAAGTGCAAAAATCATGTTTTCATTTACAATAAAAACTACACATTTTATGAAGGAACTTGTTCAAGCAACCAAATAATTTGTTACAACCTACGAATCAAAACAAATCAATTCAATAGAATCTCTTATTTATTATTTTAACAATGAAATTTCCGACCGTTATTTAATCCCAGCTATCTCGTTCTTCACGACTGAACCAATCGGGCCTAAATTTCGCATAATGTAGTTAGGCCTGAAATAAAACATAGTCTACGTTTTATCCCAATGCAATCAGATCTTATAGGATAGGAAATACTTTTAAACGTGTCCATGGAAACAACAAAGCGAAGCCGTGAGCATAAACTAGTCTTACCGGCGAGATCTCGATCGTGCGATGTGCACAACAGTAAGTACACTTTCATGGTTTTTTTTATCTTAAGACTAGTTTATTCCCACGGCTTCGCTTTGTTGTTTCCATGGACACGCCATAAAAGTAATTCCTACACCATGAGATCCAATTATAATGGGATAAAATGTAGACTATGTTTTATTCCAGGCCTAACTACATATGCGAAATTCAGGCCCGATTGGTTCAGTCCTGAAGAAGAACGAGGTAACTGGGTCTCAATAAGGGTTGGAAATTTCATTGTTAAAATAATAAGCGCAATTGGTAAACGCCGTAGTCGGGATTTAGTTTTTCTTGTTGAACCCCATGACACAGGTACAATCAGGTACATGTGTATGGTATAGAGACTTTTTAAGTGAAACATCACACTAATATTATAAATGCGACAGTTTGGATGCATGGTTGGACGGATGGATGTTTGTTTTGTTACCCTCTTCATGCCAAATCTATAGAACGGATCAGGCTGAAATTTTGCATTTAAATCTTTCTAAGCCTGGACTAAAACTTAGGCTACGATATTTATCCCACAAATCAGTTCCCATGGGATAATAATAAAACATTTCCATAGAAAACACGTGCGAAGCCGCGGGCTGAAACTAGTGAGTAAAGCATTTTCAAATCAGGCTAGTTGTTTCGAAAATTAGATGCATATGCATGCCCAGCGTGGGGATTATGGGCATTACCCCTCTTGAGATAAACGCCGATAAGGTGCTTATCAGGGGGAGGCCTGCTGGACCAATAATGACTTTTAGGGAGGTTGAAGATGTACTAGCAATCCGTCCCAGCTTCGCACGTGTGTAATGCTGAGGCTAAGAATATTATACAAATAAATCTTCCTCTTAAATTACTCTATCTATTCAAAAACTGTATCAAAATCCGTTGCGTAGTTTTCAAAAATCTAAGCATACATAGGGACAGACAGACAGCGGATAGAGACTTTTTTATACTATGTAATAGTAATAATGAATAACGTAAATAATAAATCATATATAATCACCGTAAATAAATTAATCGTAAATAATAACTTACACTCTTGCGGATCAATTTCAATGTTACTGAGCAGCAAATCTTCCATCGGAGTGAAATATTGCCAGCAGCATACATTGAACACTGAAACCAACCATGAAGTTAAAATAAGTCTATTCATTTGGAGGATTCAAAGATATAGTTATTATAACCGACTTCTAAAAATGGAGAAGGTTCTCAGTTCGAATGTATTTTTTTATGTTACCTCAGAACTTTTGACTGGGTGGTCCGATTTTAACTTGGTCCTGTTTTGACAATGGGATCCATAAAAATCCATAAAAAAAACTATAAAAATATCAAGTTGGTTTATAGTTTTTTGGAACGAATATTAAGTATAAGTACACTAACTCACCAAAGTCTAGTAAAATAACGCCAACTAAAGAATGCGCAACTGATTTCATAATATATAAGAATAATATATAGTAAGAAGACAACGCTACGCCAGCCAGAGTTTTAAAAATATAGATACTCGTCTAGATACGTATGTATATATATCAAATCAATAAAATAAAATATTTACCGAAACTTCATACTTAGAAATAAACATAAAGTGTTTGTTTTTCAATGATGTTTGTTTATCAAATTGTTTATTTTACTGAATACAACATTTATTTGTAAAACAAATACTTTACTGGTGAAATGATGTTATGAAATATGATTCAAAGATTGATTTGCATCAAACATGTAGGTTAGACATATAAATATTAATTATGTGCTCACTACGATCGCATGCATTAAAACAATTCTACAATTAAATAAATTTATTGAAAAAGAAAATTTAAATCAAATAGAAGAAGTAAATTAAAACTTGTATTTACAAATGAAACCATTGAGCTTACTGCAGACTGTTGCAATAAATCTACAGGTAGCTCAACTGATCCATAACAATACCAGTCGCTTACCCAAAGCTGCATTGCGCTGCTATATGGCAATGCTGATGCGCTGCGACAGATACTCACCAGCTCCCGGATCATGCGTCACTTCGACCTCAAACTCAGTTTTTTTTTTTTTGAAAACTCGTAGTGCCTCTGTTCCCCACGGACCTCTTTTAATTTTGTGAACGTTTTTGATACAAGTTATCATTTTTGACATCAGCCGTCACTTTTGACATTTGCTGTCATTGACATAAGCAGTTTTTTGCATCTAATACTACTCAGAGAACCAATAAAATTTGTCGGGATTCTGTGAACGTTCAGATAACGTTTATATTATGTGTTTTGTCGAGATTCCGTGCGTCGGGATTGCGTTAACTTTTTGTTTTCTGTCGGGATAGCGTGTGTCGATGCCGTAGTACACCCCTGTGACCATGCCCTCTTCTGAATCAATATTCAAAACGGATGATAAAGTAATCTATAATATGTTTTCTAAGCCTTCTACCAACTAGTTCGGGGGTAGTGAGCGACACTGTGTGTCTACCATGATTTTAATACATAAGTATGTTACTTTTTTTTTTCTGGTCTAGGAGCTATGGGTTATACCGGCGCTAATTAAAGTTTTCAAATTGATGGAACGCCAAGACTAAACCAGTAAGTACCGCGAGCGGAGCGAACCACGATTTTTACGCAAATATTTTGCACATATTGCATAGTACTTACTATATGTCAAACAAAAAAATGTGTTGATATTTGGTGCTTAGATCAAAATAATTTACACAAATTTGTGTTTATTTGTTTAATTAATTCACTAATTTATTTCGTATGATAAAAGTATAGTTCCCATTGTTGGTAGTACTGCATTTCCACTGGTACGAACCATTCGTAGTAGCGATGAGTAAACTCCTTCGCACCGTATAGGTATATCAGGCGACATATACAAATGTTGAACTTGAAGTTGTGGTATTTAATATACTCGCTCCATACAGAATTAGCCTTTATGTAAACGCATGTAGGGTTCACTTCCAGGTATAAAGGAGCCTGAAAAATATCAAAATGAACAATGATTAGGTAACTAATGTTGGTTGTTGCAATGCATGTGATGGCATATAACATGTTCTACTACATTTTTATGATACTGAAACTTTTACATTCATTATAAGTAGTTTTGCCATAAAGTACGTTATCTCGAATAGATGTACACTGATATATTCAGATAATTAGTTATTTAAGTAATAGATAAACAAAGAAAGTAAAGTAAACGCAAACTTGTCGCTCGCCACCGGTGGCTATGGTCGGTGGTCCGTTTGCGCCAAGCCTTAGAACCTGTGTTGTTTTCGGTGAGTGTATCTAAAGGGCATTAGTCAGCTCTCTGATATTAAGGCCCGTATTATGAAAGCTTACTCAGTCATAGAGCTATGCTTGAGTAACGTTTATGCCATAGAAAAGCATTGCTCAAGCATAGATTGGTGACTGAGCAAGCTTTCATAATACGGGCCTAAGTGTATGTAGGTACGTAGTTTAAAGCATGTTAGGTTTAAGTAGTATGTAATGTACATAGGTAGGTATATTCATATCGATTTCTGTTCCTTAAGTTGTTTTTTAAATGCCACCGTCTATATTGTCTTTCGCTAGTAGACAAAAAATTGAATTAGAGTCAATTGCACCTTATTTCTTGTTTGACAGTAATAACTATTTATCAAGCGGTTTATATAAAAAAAAATGACTTATCTAAGTGCTTATTTTGTTAGTCTAAAGAAATAAACGATTTGACTCTGACTCTGACTCTGATTGTTCTTTTATATCCAGTTCATGCCAAGGTTGCCTGGTCGCTCAAAGCGATAAGGCCGCCCTTTGTACTTCCGTGATTCTGTAAAATTCCTTCTGTATTGTTTTTTATGTTTGTGTGGTACAATAGAGAGTTGTCTATCTATCTAAGTGAAAAGCTAAGGTTATACCAACATACCCGTATCACAATTTTATTTCGGATCAATGTGAAGTTATGGTAATCATGTCGGACAAGTAACTTTTTGTCATCGCCGGCACAAGTCCCAAAATAATATTCACTATGAGTGTCATCTAAAAAACGATTGTTATGTTATATTATATAAACAATGTAAAGTACACAAGGGAAGCAACTGCTCTCCTGTAACACAGCTACATCGTAGCTACCACAGGAGACAGTTCTCTAACCCAATTGTTCCACACATTTATGAAAATAAACGTTTTGTATTTTTATTTTGTATTTGTATTATATTAATTGGTCAATCAAATATCTAAAAGGAATTCAGAACTTTACTAGAGAAGCATAAGAATAATTCATATGTGAATCCTCAAGTTAACAGGGGAAATTAAACAAAAAAAGTCCTTTTACCACAGGTAGGTTTGGGTTTAAAAGTTACGTAGTGTGTCGAAATCTTTCTGAATGTACATTCAGAATAATTTGGCCAAATTCTTTTGCAGTCTATCTGATGTTAGAAACGATAATACAATTTGGTACAGCGTCTATCGTACGGAGAAGGAACTGCGTAATACCCGATACAAAAAGAAGACGTCACGATAACGGCTCGTTAATAACGTCAAATAGACTCACCTCTCTGGATATACAATTTTTGAAGCTCATTGAGCGCATTTTAGTTAATTAAATAAAAAAAGTCGTTTTACCACAGGTAGGTTATGACTTTAAAAGTTACGTAGGTAGTTTGTCGAAATCTTTCTGAATGTGAACATTCAGAATAATTTGAACAAATTCTTTTGCAGTCTATCTGATGTTAGATATGATAATACAATTTGGTACAGCGTCTATCGTACAGAGAGGAAACTGCGTAATACCCGATACAAAAAGAAGACGACACGATAACGTCTCGTTAATAACGTCAAATAGACTCACCTCTCTAGTTATACAATATTTTTGGAGCGCATTAAGAGCATTTTAGTTACCAATATAAAAACAAAAGTAAATCCGATAGGCGGGAAAAGACACTCTGCATCAATCTACAGTATTCTACAGGGTGGTTTTTTTTGAGATGGGCAGTGATGGCCAAGTCTAAAACCACGAAAGTTAGAGAAAAGACCTGAAAGGAGCCGTGCTCTTGATTAATAAGAATAATATAAGAAAACAATAACTGCGTAATTAGTTTTATTTAAAAACTTTTGCTTTTGTTTTAAATCGACACGAGTGATTTTCCCAAAAAAAAGACTAAGGATCAATTTCTGCAAAGAAACGCGTATCGTTTCTTTGCAGAAATTGATCCTTAGTCTTTTCTCTAACTCTCGTGGTTTCTGACTTAGCCATCTCAAAAAACCTGTATAAATTGACCTCCAACATAAACAAGGTTGGTTGTAAGCCCGCTGACATTCAAAACGATTCCTTCTATCAAGGATAAAACCACAGGATTAATTTTACACTCGTACAAAAAAACACCTACGTAACAAGCTTTTCGACCTTACCTTGTGGAATTCCATTAGCAGTGTATACAACGCTATCAAGCGCGTTAAAGGAATTGTAACTAAAGGCTGGACCTGCAAAAAAATGACTAACAGTGAGTACGTTACATTATTATTATTACTTCAACAGCCTGTATTGGTCCACTGCTATGCCACTGCGGGCCCACGCCCGCGCCCGCGCCCACGCCCACGCCCACGCCCACGCCCACGCCCACGCCCACGCCCACGCCCACGCCCACGCCCACGCCCACGCCCACGCCCACGCCCACGCCCACGCCCACGCCCACGCCCACGCCCACGCCCACGCCCACGCCCACGCCCACGCCCACGCCCACGCCCACGCCCACGCCCACGCCCACGCCCACGCCCACGCCCACGCCCACGCCCACGCCCACGCCCACGCCCACGCCCACGCCCACGCCCACGCCCACGCCCACGCCCACGCCCACGCCCACTCCAACGCCCACGCCCACGCCCACGCCCACGCCCACGCCCACGCCCACGCCCACGCCCACGCCCACGCCCACGCCCACGCCCACGCCCACGCCCACGCCCACGCCCACGCCCACGCCCACGCCCACGCCCACGCCCACGCCCACGCCCACGCCCACGCCCACGCCCACGCCCACGCCCACGCCCACGCCCACGCCCACGCCCACGTCTACGCACACGCCCAAGCCCACGCCCACGCCCACGACCACGCCCACGCCCACGCCCACGCCCACGACCACGCCCACGGCCACGCCCACGCCCACGCCCACGCCCACGCCCACGCCCACGCCCACGCCCACGCCCACGCCCACGCCCACGCCATGGCGTTTTAATATAAGTGTGAAAGTGTGATACAGTGCCTGCTATGAGCTCTATCGCCTGGAACAGTACACTCTCACCAAAATCTCCCGTTCGACCTGCTGAACAATTCCCGGAGCTACCTCCTTATAAATCACCGCAGACCAGAAAACAGGAAAAAGCCCGGGCAAGCACGCTATCTGCTCAAGTACCAGTGCAGGGGCCGCATGACGCGGGTGCGCCTTTAGGAGATACCCCTGTGCTACATAAGAGCTGTCAAATTGAAGCTTCAAAGAATAAGGACGGTTGGACTACGGTAAATAGGCTGTCTGATGTAAAAAAGGCGTAAATAAAGCTATGAAAACTATTCTTGCTGTGGAAAGAAAGAAACACCTACACGTATGGTTCCTCACCCTGACACTACGGTAGAAGCATTGACTGACTATGTAAAGTCAGTCTGTAAAACGTCGTAGGTCAAAATTGATAAAATCAAGCCAAAAAGTAAACGAGACTACTCGTCCTTCATAATCGGAGTTCCAGAGAGTGCATACGAGGAAATATCAACGGGCGCTGTCTGGCCGGTGAATGCCGAGTTTGGAGAATGGTTGTGGTTTCGGAAAAACACAGAAAATTATGGTGCCACTAAAACGTAATAGTCCCACTAGAGTTAAGCCTCGTTTTGAATCTTTATACTACCAAAATGAACGAGGGTTAAGAACAAAATTAGATGAGTTTACTCAAGGGCGTCATGGCGAGTTAATACCTAAAGGCTATAAAGTACAACCCCGTTTCATTGGTAATACTGATAGCGCGTACGGCACTGATTCCGTTTCAATGGACACGTAACTTATATTGGCAATTTAAAAAGTGTAAAGTAGGGATAGTTGCCACGGTGGGGACACCTCATCGCCAAAAACTTAACAACTGAAGGGCGAGTCTGTTTAACGTTAGTATCGTAACGTCTCCTTTTTCCATACAAATTAGTACAGCACCTCTATCGTGTCGAAAAATAACTACACAAATACCTTATAAAACAGAGTTTTCTTCTAAAAACGAGATCGCGTCTGGTTACCAACGTTAAATAGACTCCCTATGCCTATGAGAATCGCAATTAAGTTTTGTAGTACGGTAAATATTAAACTAAATTTTCATGATACTAATCTAATCTATCTAATCAGAGGGGCCTAAGTCCAGCCGTAGACGATTATAGGCTGTTGAGGATGAATCTAATCTACCAAACAATACATAATTGCAATATTCAGAAAATAGGTTCTATAAACCTATTCATCCTAACTAGGGTTGCCGACCCCACTAATTACTAACTTTTTTTTATGGGTACTACGAGTAGATAACTCATACACTTAATATCAATACACTACATAGATAGATAGTTAGAAATTTTCGTTTAATTTTTAATGAAAATTATATTAATAAGACCAAGTAGGTACACTATTGCATTAGGTGCCCCTGTAAAATAGTATATTTTTTATTGTAATTATAAAAAATAAATAAAATATTTTCTATCATACATATAAGATATCCAGAAGACCCTGAACAAAAGCTGCAGATAGTACAAACATTTGTCCCGAAGCGGGTATCGAACCCACAACCTCCTGCGTCGCAGGCGGACCTTTGCCCGCTGCGATCGTCAATAATCAGGGTTTCGCACAAAATGCTATTATTTTGGTCAACTGTCGAAAGACAGTGGACTCGTGTGAACGTTCGCCATCTTAGATATCGAAGCAAATCATAATTTCTCAAAATTTTTGTATGCATGTTTTAATATGCTATGTTTTAATGGTTTACTTTGAACCTGATGAAATAATCAACCAAATTGCAATTATTGCATAGAAAGATATTAAAAAGATTAACTTCTGTAGATAACTCAAAATCGGAGTAATAATTTTAGTGATATTTACTAGCCGAAGTTCGAATGCATATTGTCCAATGAAAATCATGTTGATTTGTACCAACTGTACCAAGAGTGTTAATTTATGAAAGACATAATATGTATATTTCCTTATCCATTTCAACAAAATCGAACACTTGTTATGACGTTTTAAAACGTCGATACAGGAGAGATGGCGGAACCTCGAAAGAAGGCACTTTTTAATTTCAAGGGAACAGCTAGTCAGATCAGACTAAAAAGCAACGTAATACGTATATATAGTATAGAAAGATCTAAACCAACATATTGTTATCAACTACCATAAATTTTATAAGGATCCTTCGCTATGGAGTTTATCTCCTCTGAAAATAGATCATTTTGATGACACTATCTTGTCACATTGTGACATCCCTGAGCATACCTCAGATACGCCATTTTCGAAAAAGTGGCATAATGTGGCACCCCACACCGCTACACTTTAAAAACAACGCCGAAAAAGTACAGCATTGTTTTTAAAGTGTTTGTTTTCGAATTAAAGCAAAACCATTCTCGAATATTTATTAACCTCTACCTCATATCTCTATCTAGATACATAGTATGAAATTTTGTTTTAAGTTATTGATAGGTAAACAGAAGGTTATAATAAAACTTTTTTGAAAAAAAAAGAAAATCACAATCAAATAATATAAATAATTTAGAACTAGTATTAACAATTGAATCAATTGAGCTAACACAGAATAGTTTTGACAAAACTTAATTTCACTATGTTGAACAGAACCTACGGAGTACATAATTACAACCAAAATAAGTTGGCAATCCTAATCCTGACTGACTTTCAAATAAATTAAGTAATTATGACCGTATTTGTGATTACTTACATATAAGAACCAATAACAACGTTAAAAACAGGCACATTTTTTAAATCAATTTCGACCGAGTCACCTGTTTCAAGCGACTGCTCTTATGAGTGAACCTCTTGCCAAAAATCGAGATGTCACCCAGAAAAGAAAACAAAAATCGGTACTCCGTAACCACAAATATATTTTAAAAATATCCGCTTATTTACTAAACATACTCGACATCATATTACACAAAATTAATGGCCGCCAACCAATTAACGTGTATTCCAATAATCGTTTACTCGTTGTAGAAAGCAAATAACAATTCCCATTTTTTCGTGCAGCTCATAACTACTATATGTACTTACTTAACTTCACTGTGTCTGTTCAGATGTTGCCAAAACTAGTCTTAACTAATCTGACAGGACTAAAAATTATACCATCCTTATTATTTGATCGTTATGACAGGGGCAGCGACATTTTTCGTACTGTCAAATTAGTTAATTTAGTTTTTAACAACATCAGAATAGACACCATTGACGCATTAAAGAAAAGATGGTTATGGATTACTGACGATTCGAACACTGTGAAGTATGTGATTAGCCCCATTATGGCACTGAGCGTTTCCAATACCGCCATTCAGCGTTCATATGACTAATAGAGATGCGTTTAAAAAACATGTATTCGGCTGTGTTGAACTATCAAATTAAAATATAACAGGGGGTTTGCACCCAAACTGAAAAAAAATAGACAGCTAAGACTAAACAAGTAAGTAACGGCAGCAGAGCGAACCGTGATTTTTACTCAAATATATTCACACAGTTGCACAGTACACACAAACTATATTGATTTTTGGCGCTTAAATTAAAATAATTTACATAAATTTTTGTCTTAATTTGTACAATAATATTGTATAACACTAATTTATTTCGTATATTACGTAAATTCCAACACGTTATAAAAACCCCCGGAATCTTCACAACTGCTTCAATATCAAGATTTTTATTTGCCTGGATTCCCGTGGCTGTTTCCTGACATGTCCATGGTATGATAGGTCAATAGCCCATATTAGCAGGCATCTTCTTTTTAAACTCGTTAATTCTATAAGTTTCACTGTCAGCATAAAAGTATAGTTCCCATTTTTGGTAGTACTGCATTTCCACTGGCACGAACCATTCGTAGTAGCGATGAGAAAACTCCTGCGCACCGTAAGTGTAGATCAGACGACAAATACAAATGTTGAACTTGAAGTTGTGGTATTTAATATACTCGCTCCATACAGAATTAGCCTTTATGTAAATGCATGTAGGGTTTACTTGCAGGTACAAAGGCGCCTAAAAAACATAAAAATTTACATTAATTACCTGCTTTTTCAGTTATGTATTTTTTTTGTTGTTATTAATCTTGTAAATGGGGCATATTTTCTTTTTATGTCATATTAGGTACCTACGGCAAAGAAGAAAGTCATTAGAATGTATTGTAGATGTATGTACATACTTTGAAATATTCCGAAAATAGGTTACTAAAGGGGTTCGTTTGCGAGTATTGGTTTCAGTGTGGTACTTCAGTATGCTGGGTGTATGCCATACTAAGACTTCTTACTACAAAGTTTGTGTTTTTTTACACAATCATTTTTTAATGAAAACAAAGTAAACGCAAAAATTGTAGTAAACAGTATGACAGTACACACTCAGCGTACAAAACGTTGATTTTAGACATAAATCGCTTATACTGGTGTCAATTCCCTTGTTGCCAAAACTAAACAAATTTGACAGCACTAAATATGATTCGATCCTTTTTATTATTTCGGTTTTTTGAACGGTATGGCAGCATTTTAGTCCTGTCAAATTAGTTAAGTTTTGGCTACATTTGAATTGACACCAATAGTCATTAATAATAATAATAAATAAATAATGCTGGACAATTCACATAGCATTATCTAGCCCCAAGCTAAGCAGAGCTTGTGTTATGGGTACTAAATAACTGATATACATAATACAATACACTACATACATAGATAGATATTTTTTTTATTATACATAGAAAACACCCAGAACGCCCTAAACAAATGTCTGCAGATCGTACACAAATTTGTACCGAGGCGGGAATTGAACCCGCAACCTCCTGCGTCGCAGAGGTCGTCAAAAAAAATCGTCAGTCATACCTCAACAGAAGAATTGAAGCGAAGTTTGTAGTCAGTGAGTGTATCTAAAGGGCATTAGTCAGCCCTCTGAAATCAAGCGAAAAGTTAAGGTTATACCAACATACCCGTATCACAATTTTATTTCGGATCAATGTGAAGTTATGGTAATCATGTCGGACAAGTAACTTTTTATCTTCGCCTGCACAGGTTCCAAAATAATATTCACTGTGAGTGTCATCTAAAAACAATCGTTTCATTATTTTAATTGGTCAGTCAAATATCTACAAAGCATTCAGCACTTTACTAGAAAAGCATATGAATAGGTAATTTCATTTATTAACCCCAAAAATAATACCTGGATAAAATTAAATAAAAAAAAGTCCTTATATCACCAACGTAGAAAATGCAGATGAGTCTATATGACGTTAGTAATACTAAATTTGTCACTGAGCGTACGGAGAGGTAACTATACCGTGTCCATTTTGAATGAGGCATAAACGTATACAAACCGCCCATACTTAACCTAAAATTCACTTTGTTGGCGCGTCCTTTTATACGTAATTTACATTACTTGTCGATTTTAGATCCTCCCTTCAATAAAAATTGCTTACAATTATATCTGAAACTCGACGCCAAGCAAGTGAGTTTTTGTTATTTGTATCGTGGTTTATTTACTAACATGCTCCATGCTGGATGGATAAACCATAGGTGCGTAATTCCAAATACAAAAAGAAGACGTCAAGATAACGTGTAATTAGTAACGTCAAATAGACTCTACAGGGCTTACAGGGGTATTTTAATTAATTCGATTCGTTTCCAAAGCGAAAATGTCACATTCGAATTTGAATTCTATTCCGACGGAACTTTAGAATGCTATTTTGATTTGTCAAAAGTTTCCGATATCGAATCCGACTGCTTTTCCGACGAATCCAAATACCCCTGCTGGTCATATAATGCACTGAATGGCATATTTTGTTTACCAATAAGACAACAAAATTAAAAACAATGAGCGGGGAAAAGAGACTCATGGATCCATAAATTGACCTGCTTCAACACAAAGGTTCGTTGTAAGCCCGCTCACATTCATCATAAGTCTTAATAAATTAAACCAATAGGCTAATTTTGATATCTACTCGTAAACAAATACGTTACAAACTTTTCGTCCTTACCTTGTGGAATTCCATTAACAGTGTATAAAACGCTATCAAGCGCGTTAAACGAATTGAAACTATAGGCTGGACCTGCAAGAAAATAACTAACAATGAGTACCTAACATAACTTTTACCCATAGATTTAAATCGTAAGATACGCCCTGACCAACAAAAACTGTAGCAATGTTTTGAAATGTGTCGCATCATGTCCAAAACCTGTGCAATCTACACAAACAAAACAAGCGTACTGAGAAAATAGTGTCATCTCTTTTTCTCACACATTAGTTGCAAACACTACTTTCTCATTCGTGCACTCGCCATTTAAATTTATTATTATAGTCATTTTTGACAATGCGGACGATAAAATAAAAGTTATTTCATTAACTCGCAATACCTAAGAGTAAAATGTTACACCTCTGGCTTTGTTTGTGTTTCTAGAATTGTTGTTGCGCTTTCGAAAGGCATACGTCATTTTGTGACGCTATAAACTGCTCGCAAACGTCCTTCACAACACGTCCGGCTTAGACATATACTTAGTTCAAGTTTATGCATGCGTAAGGTTCGACTTGGACACAACACGGCGCGGCGCGGTCTCACTGAGGTAAGGGCATATCTAACGATTTAAATCTATGCTTTTACCTTACTAATTACAAAGGTAGACTCAGATATAAAACGCGCCCACTGCGCTTCTACTGGATCGGAATCGGAGCATACGGAGCGAAAGGATTTGTTGCTTTGTCATTTTGTTTTAGTTAATGTATATGTATAGTACCTACAGCAGCGTGCGCTGGTTCTACATATCTACCAATAACTTTATAAAAACAGTTAAAACAAAACAATTTATAAAGGAGGATTTGTCAAGGGGGGAAACTGGAATAAGCCAAAATAATACATAAAAAACTGTTGCCGGCACCTTACTTCAAGAATCAAATAAATAAATGCAGTTGCCAAAAAATTATATTTTTAGGGTAATACAATTTTGTAGATAATATAAAACTTCTTCCGCTAGTGGACAAAAAATTTAAGTGAATTAGAGTCAATTGCACCTTAAATTGATAGTAATAACTATTTATCAAGCTGTATAGATAGTAAACATTTGACTTGTCTAAGTGCTTTTTTTGTAAGTCTAGAGAAATAAACGATTTGACTCTGACTCTGACTCTAAAAAACCATTTTAAATTCTTTATGACACTAGTAAAATAATTAACATTTATGAAAAACAATGGCAAAGGCGAGCTTATCTCTAAATAGAATTCCCTTCCAGCAAACCTTAGAAAAACATAATTTATCTTTTCAGTGTTTAGATCATAACGCAATATCTTCGTCACTATCCCCCAAAATGCGTGTTCAGGCCAACTAAATTGCTTTGAAAATATATATACAGGGTGCCACGGAAACGGTGAACTAAGCCGAAAGGGGTTGATTCTGGACATCGAAAACGTCAACATTTGTTCTACAATTTTTATGAATTTCACTCTTTCTCTCTCTGGTATTTTATCACCTCATCTATAAACTGATGCCGCCGCGTATGCTGCATTCGCTCCGATTCTGATCCAGTGGACACGTAACTTTAAAAAGCTTTTAGTTTTTAAAAGGCGTAAAATAAGGAGAGTCGCTGCGGTGGTGGTCACAACAAGTCAAAAACTTAAAACCAAGTGGGGACGTTAGCGAGACGTGGTCGTGAGGCACAGAACAATATACTTGACGTCTTCTTTTTCAAACTATTTGGTACAGCAGCGCCTCTATTGTGCGGACATGGAATTACGACAATCTTATACTCCTATTATGAAGAGGAAAGATTTTATTGTTTGTTTGTATAGATCAGGCACCGAAACTACTGGTCTGATAAAAAAAATCGTTTATCATCAAAAAACCTACTTTTCAGAGAGTGACAATGGCTATATTTTATTCCAGAATTCCCACGGGAACGGGAACTATACAGGAGAAACCGCGAGGTACCGCTAGTCCCTTATAAAAGGAGATTCTTCACGATCACGTCTCGTTACAAACGTCAATAAAACACAACCCCTTTGATAAATTCAGTTAACTGTTTTTATCTATTAAGTAGGACAACAGGGATTTTATTGCAATTAAGTTCTTTAATACGGTTAATATTAAGCTTAATTTTCAGGGGCTTTAGTACGTATTTATTTAGCAACAATAAAATAACAACAACAGGATAAAACATCAACCACCAAAACATAATTTTCAGGCTTGTAAACTAATCTACCAATCAATACATAATAGCAATATTAAGAGGTTAGGTTATTTAAGTTGGAGCATCCTTACTGAGTTTTTCTACAAGCCTTAATAGATTAAGTTATTATGAACGTGATTGTGATAACTTACAAATGAGAACCAAAGACAGTAACGTTAACAAATGGCACATTTTAGAAATCAATTTGGATCAAGTCAACCGTTTCTAGTACTTAACTCTACCTTATGATTGAGAATATTGGAGATAACCGAGATCTCGCCAAGAAAAGTAAACAAAAATCGACATTCCGCAAGAACAAATATCTTTGTAAATTCCGTTATTTACTAAACATCCTTGACATTACCTGGTATTAAACTGAGCCTTCGGTTGGACGATAGTATCGACACGTTATCGTGCCGTCTCATTTTCTTTCTTTGGGAATTACTAAACATCCTTGAAATCACATTATCTAGTATTAAAGTGAGCCCTGAGTTCGGTTGGACGATAGTATCGAGACGTTATCGTGCCGTCTCATTTACCTTTGGGATTTTGTACAGCGCCTCTAGCCTGTGAAAAAAGAATTACGCAAAAATCATAAATAATAATTAGTCAATAATTATGTAGTTAGTGGGAAGGAAGGGGGAGAAAATATTATCTACCTGATAATATTTTCTCCCCCTTCTTTCCCAGAAAATCTTTTACATAATAATATGTTGACATAATATTATTATGTCGAAGATCTTCGTAGTACGTGCTACGATGATAAACAACCGAACCAGTGGCGTAGCGTTCAAAAGACTTCAACAGCACATATTATTTTATTTATTATAGAATCATTCTACAAGCGAACTGCGATCCCCAACCCGCATGCCCAGTGTGGGGAAAGGTTGGACTAACAGCTCCCCCGTTGGTAGTAACCTTTATGATGAGGTTATGAAGTCGGCACCCTGTTATTGTAGCCGATTTTTATGTTCGCACGAACCGCTGAAACTACTCGTTCGATTTTTACAAATGTGGTATTGGTGATTCATCTCAATATCCCGGTAGTTAGGGTATTTGATGTTAGACGATATTGGGGGTCTAACGTGGGGATTATAGGCATAAGCACCTTTATTGGATGTTCTCATGGGGGGCATGAGATTAAAGCCAATAAAGGCGCTTTGGGGGAGGCCTGCGTCCAGCCCTGGACCAATAGGTATAGGCTATTGAGGTTGAAGTATCTTGTTATTGTAATCACTTTTATCTCTCATAACTCTTCCCAATATGTTACGATGCTACGCGCCAAACCAACAACGTCTAGTTCCGGAGATATTATGAGTTTTATGCGTTTTATGTTTGATTTGCGCCAGCGAGTTTCACTTGAGCATATAAATAAATAATGATGGACAATTCACATAACATTATCTAGCCCCAAGCTAAGCAGAGCTTGTGTTATGGGTACTAGATAACTGATGTACATAATACAATATACTACAAAGATATTTTTTATTATATAAACATCCAGAACGCCCTGAACAAATACCTGCAGATCGTACACAGATTAGTCCCGGGGCAGGAATCGAACCTGCAACCTCCTGCGTTGCAGGCGGACCTGCGCCGACCGCGCCACTGAGGTCGTCGACGAAATGTCTCTCGCGTATGTAGGTACCAGCTCCCCGAAAAACTAGAAGCCGTCTGGTAATATCCAGTAACATACCAACTAAAATAACCAGACAAAATTATGCTAGTTGGTGATAACACCACCGCCTACTATATAATCTGGTCATGCCCTTCGGTGAAGTGGCAATCTCATGGGTACTACGCCTGCAAAATTTGTACTGTCTGCAAATAAAGAAGCTAAATACGAACTGCACGTTTTTTTCAACATTTTGCAATAAGCATCGGACTTTACTTTACTTTTTCATGTAGATAATAATTTATAAGATTTCTTAAGGCGCATACCCGAGCCAATAATACCCACCTATTTTATCATATTATAACGTTTAATATAGAAAATTTTAAAAATATATCGTACAGTTTGTAGTATCTATTATAAGCTATTTTTTATACCTCTAATAGTTTCATTTTGTACTAGCTGCACCTTTCGCACGCTTATCCCACGGGAACTGATTTATGGGATAAAAAGTAGCCTATGTGTTTTGCAGTCGTAGAAGTAACTGCTGTATGCATATTAATTTAATAATATGAATATAAATTTCAGCCTGATATCTGTTCAGTAGTTTTTGCGTGAAAGAGCAACAAACATACGTACAGACAAATGTCTAAAAACTTTTGCGTTCATAATAACTATTTAGTTTAGGCAGAGATGCGAAAATAGAGTTTGTGGGCCAAAAAGGGCAACTTCGCATAACTGCCTAAGCTTTAAAAAATAAAACTATAACAGAGGCATAATAAATAACTTATAATAGGTATATAATAGGTATAAGAATATTAATGTATTTAATAATATATAATATAGTAATATATAATATACATAATAAGATAAAATAGGTGGTGGTGCCACTTTTACTCGTGTATGCGCCTTAATACCTTTTTGTTATAAAAGTCTCTAACCAATTACTGATTCCAAAAATCGTTTAGTAGTTTTGGAAAGCAATTCATTTATAAGAATTCCCATTTCTAAAAACCGCTCACAGCTACTGCTATGCATGTACTTAGCTTCACATTGACGCACGATAGAAAAGATTATAAGGCTTACCGACGAATGTCATTATTATATCGAACATTGTGATACTATACTTGCTATATAGACAGACACAAAGTAAACAGATAGCCATCCAATACCGGTATCACTTTCCCGTGATAACCGAAATCTCAGTTGTATGTGAAGCACTGGTCGGACAAAACACAGATTTTTATAAAAGCTATTCTACATGACACGGCTGCAATGGTGGTGTCGTTTGAAGCTTGTATTTTTGTTTGCTGTTATACAACAAAGCTTGCAGGTAATATTTTATTTGATAGTCATATTTTACTAATAGTTTAATTTTTATTCTATCCTTTAAAACTTGCTTGCACCCGAAGGATTGCACGCTTTATTCCTGGATAAAACAAAGCATTTAGATGTAATAATTTTAACTATACGTTTTTTTAAGTTACTAACTTAGTAGATTACAAAGTTTGGTGATAGATTCACCAAACTCTGTTATCTAATCTACTTAAATAAAAAGAAAGAACAACTTTATAAAATCGCAACTTTTGGCTGTATGGATTAATACTTTCTACGGAAACGTTTAAAAAGTCATTTATACCCATTCAATGAGAATTGATTTAGTATGATTTTATGAGATAAAAGTAGGCCATGTGTTATTTATTCCAGGTCAAGACCTACATCTACGACAAATTTCAGCCCAATTTTGCCCGCAGCTTCGCACGCTCTATTCAAGTATTCTATGCCCGTTCCCGGGATACCGTTTACCTCCCTGCCAAATTTCATCAAGATTCGTTCAGCCGTGAACGAAATGAAAACTATCCTATGTCCGTCTCCTGGTTCTAAGCTACCTACCAATTTTACCCCACCAATTTTCAGCCACACGACACGTAACACGTAACCACATAACACGACTTTCTTTTATATATATAGATGTTATTGAATACCTAGTCAGTTTTTAACTTTGAGTTTCAGTTGATTGTGTTAGGTTTTTTATGACGTCAAACACAAAAGTGAGTTTCCCATTTGTTCTAAACAATTGTATTTTACAGGACTGCCCAGAAGAGTACACGGACAAAGGCGTGAAATGGAGCCAGACCCCTGATGCATTTAAAGTAGAGTCCCATCCATTGTGCTACCAAGAAAATAATCTAGTCACAAGAAACTGTACCGAAGGAGAATGGAGTCCAGCTGCAAACGAGTTAGAATCTTGTATGAACGTTTTGAAAGTATCTGACCAGGATTCGTGTATATTTGGTTTTCACAAAATATCAGAAAATAAGTCTAACTTCTGCTACCAAGTCTCACCACCAACGTCTTGGAACTACCCTTGTTTATCCAATGGCGGTGCTTCTATCATTACTGAACTGGATGCATCAGAAACTGACTCGTTGATTGATTTGCTTATTGTGTCTAATATTTCACGTTACTACTGGCTTCCAGCAAATAGATCTAAAATTTTTCATCCAGTTGTATGGAACATTCCTGGTCCTAATTGGGGCCAAACTGTCAGGGCTAACGACCATTTGGGATTCCAAATCTCATTTTGGAAAAATTGTTTGGCTTTAGACGTACTACAGCGATCTATCATAACTGAAACGTGTACGGAAAATTACCCTGGCTTATGTTTTTATCAAAACAATATTCATTACCGCGCGGTTTGTCCCGAGGGCTATCACCCATTCCGCTACAAGCCTGATAATGGTACATGCTATGGTATTGAGAAATCTGACTCTGATATCGGCTTAACATTTCAAAACTTTATTGATACAAAATGTCACAGACCTATGAGTGATGATGCAAATTCTATAAATCGATATATATTCACAGAAATTGCAGATCGCAACAACCTTCCAGATAGTGAGTGGTGTTGGTTTAAAACTTTAAATATTGATGGGTTTGAAGGCAATGATTGGGGAACTGAGAATTTAGAAGGCATTATCAATAATGTTGGAGTTTTAGGATTAATCAATTCATCATCTGCGATGACTTGCATGGCGTGTGAAACTGATGTTATTTACGGAGAAACAGAACTTATGTTTGAATTCAACTCGCAGAATAATAAAATCTATTTGACAGTTTATTTCCCATCAGGGTTATGGAAATATGATCACGATGATAAAGGTATTCAGTGTTTTTCTGATGCAAATGGATTCGTAAGAGTAATAGATATCAGTGTTTTGCCAGATATGTCTCTGAAGCGAGAGGTAGATGAATCTAATTGTGAAAAAGTGGTTTATACAGTAGATCTTATAACCAATCGGTCGGCTCAATATTGGTGCGAAGCCCATACGTTTAATTTCACGTTAATAAGCACTGACAAAATAATAGTTAATCCAAAAGGTCAAGAGGTTCATGTTTTTTCTTTGACTATTTATTGTTACAATATCACAAATAAAATGCAAACTGTACCCGACATAGCGAATATATTAGGCGTTCTTACTCAAACTTTAAATGTCAAAGAAACTTTGCTGATGGATGTTTTTGAACTTACTGACACATACATTCTAGCTTTACTTCACGTCCATGCTTCCGTTGATCATATTTACGAAGACGAAGCTCAAAATATACTGGCAAGATATAATATGTTGATGAATGATGCTATTCACAATTTGCCTCCCGTAAATTGTTCTTTTGTAAATTTGACGAGTTCAGTTTATTGTTTACCTACTTCCACCAAAAACTATGCCTCTAACCTTACCCTTAATTGGAGTTTAACTTTAATTGGACATATATCGGCTCCCAAGCAATTTTGTTTACAGTCTAATGGGTTGCCTGTAAAAAGACAGTGTTTAGGTTCATATCACTTAGGTGGTATGTGGGGCAGAGTAGAGGGCGAGTGTGATGATAGCTATGCCCCATCTGAAACAACCACCTTCCTTTACAATGTTGGAACAGGTCAGGTATCTGATAACGATACAGCTAGCTTTTTAACTGAAGGTTTAGGGTTTGTTCTAAATGGCGTGGGCTTAATAATACCAGCGGATATTTATTACCTTTCAATTTCATTACAACAGATGACTATTCTCGCACAAAATAACAAAACTTGTATTGATTTAGGCGATGTTGATAATATGGCTTGGGTAATGAATAGAGTTATGAGTCTTGAAGCTGACTACATGCGACTTGCGCAAACTCTTAATTCAACTAACGTTATATTAAATTCTGTAAATGATATTATTGAAATGATAGCTGAAAAAGATTTTAACGATACTATGTTTAATATAGGAAAACAAAACACGTCATTAGTTGATATTTATAATGCCTATCAATTGGCTGTAGAACCTCAATTTATTGTACAAATTTCCTATCCAGAATACAGTAACGTAACAGGTTTAGCAGTCCACAAACTATCTTCAAAAGATACATTCACAGATATGATTATAAAACCTTTATACGCTAACACTACTCTTGAAGAAGTTTTTGCTTTTGAAAATTTAGTAGTAGCTACTTGGTTACCAAAAAAACTGTTGAGGTCTCTGAAAGCAAATAGAGATGAATCTGAACAAGATATGGAACAAAAAAAACTGTTACATATTATAGTCAGTGTATTTCAAAATGATGTTGTTTTTCAAGAGCTTAATATAAAAGATCACGTCATAAACAGCCATATTGTGGGGGTATCAATTCCAGGCTACATACCTAATTTAATTTATCCAATTCCTATCGTATTTAGGCGAATAAATCAAACAAGGTCAAAAGATATGTGTAGTTTTTGGGACTTTCAATCATATAACTCAACACGATCTCTCGGTTTATGGAAAACGAAAGGTTGTTTCCCAGTAAAATCTGATTTTGATGACAACTTTTCAATTTGTAAATGCTATCACCTTACTCATTTCAGTCAGCTCATGCCCATTATATCTATTGCCGATTTGAATATAGATCATTCACAGGTACATAAGCATACGAGGGCGTTGAATATAATAACTTTAGTTGGTTGTTTCCTTTCTCTATGTGGTGTGACAGGAATTTGGATAACAGCAATGATATTTTCAAACTGGAGAAGAAAAGCCGGTACCAAAGTGCTATTGCAATTATCTACTGCAATTGCACTACCACTTATATTCATTGTAGTGTCAAACATAGATGATAAAATGTTTCATAAAAGTATTCAAACTAAACTTTTCGAAATTACCGAAAATTATGAAATACTTTGTGTTGTTTTAGGGGCTCTACTACATTATTCTATTCTGGCAAGTTTCGTATGGATGCTCATTACTGCGGTTCTTCAATTTGTAAGATATGTTCGAGTTTTAGGTATCAGCAGACCATCAAGGTTTATGTTTAAGTTTGCTCTTATAGGATGGGGTATTCCAATAATACCAGTGATGTCAATTTTAATAATTAACTACGAAAGTTATATTCCCAATCCGTCGATCAGCAAACCCATGTGTTATCCAAAAGGAATATACTTTTTGATAGGTGTTATGCTTCCAGTTTCAATTATATTATTAGTTAATATTATTCTGTTTATATTAGTTTTACATTCTATAGCTCGTAGCTCGAATGATAACATGAAATCAACTGATATGGATCTCGTGTACGCTCAGTTCAGGTTATCAATATTTTTATTCTTTTTGTTGGGTTTGACATGGATTTTTGGTATATTTTCTTTTACGAAAAACCCACTTTGGTCTTATCTTTTTTGTTTAACTTCGACTTTGCAAGGGTTTGTACTATTCATATACTTTATTATTTGTGACCCAGCAGCAAGAGGCATGTGGGTAACTTTAGTTAAGCCATCTTTTAGCGCTAACTCTTATAGAAACAGCATTTCTAGTACAACTTCTTAAAAAATTGCGCTATATTTGTGTTGTGTGGTAGTAACTTTTTTATATTTATATTGACGTTCCTTTGTTTATTAAACTAATAATTAAAAAGGTTTGAAGATTTTGACCCAATAATGATTCAGTATATTTTTTTATTTCTTCACACAGCAAAAAATATAGAATTATGGATAGAAAACAATAAAACAAATAAAAAATGGGTAAATAATAATATAATAAATAAAAAAGGTTTCCGAGGTATTCACAGATCTAAAGGTATAGATAATAGTGATTAGCTCAGACATTTTTTTTAGTGTTTTCTGTCGAAATGATAACTTTATTGTGATTTTTGAATAGGCAGACATCGGTCAACATTTTGTTTTGTTATTTTCAAAATCGCGGCGCATACAAATAGCAATTTTGAAAAAATAACTGATGTTAGCAAAATCTTCAAACCCTTATAAATATGTTAAGCACGATTTTAGTATAATGCTATGGTTAAAAAATATATGTGATTCCTAAATTAATGTTTATATAAAGGAAATTAAAACCTTAATTAATTAATTAATACAGTAAATAAACTTATGAATTTACAAAAAAACTGTTTTCATGAATTTTTTTCTAACGGAGTAAGACAATTTAAGTTTAAAAAATGCTTGATTACGAGTATATTATAAGTCCTTGTGATACCACAAAATCTGTTTTTAGGGTCAGTAACTTTTTAGGATGAGAGATATATTTTAATTTATGTTATGAACAATTCTATTTAAACTGTTCTACATAGAAACGTAAGTACAAAGTACATTTTAGAATACGATTTTTCATATATTGTACAAAAATGTTATCAATTGATAGTGATTGTTCCTTTGGCTTTCTACGAATTGCAATCATCATAACAGGTAGTATTGTGTTAAACATTTGAAAAGAATGTCAATATTAAGAGTAAAACTCCATGTTTCGTAAATAACAGAACAAACATTGTTAAGATAATCGTTCCATGAATGTAGTTCATTGACGAATCCCAAATGAATATCATCACGTTTATTCAACCGCTCATTGTCTGTAAGTTGTTTCATAAAATTTGTCCTAATAATCCTATCCCATTCCTATTTGGTTATCTACAAAGTCATTTCGCGCTGTCTGTCTGTCACTGTGTAAGCTAAGATCTTTAAAACTGCGCAACGGATATTGATGTGGTTTTTCACTGCCCAGCCTCTGCGGTACGACGCGCAGGGGCGCGCCGCAGCCGAACGAGGTGGAGAATGGCACCTGCGTCTTGGGCCATGAAGGTGTTAATAGAAAGAGTGATTGAGAGACAAAGGTTTATTTATATATTTAATACATTAGCATTGAACCAATGCGAAGCCGGGGCGGGTGGCTAGTCATTATATAGTTCTAGCAACTGGTGGTATACTAGTATCATCGGAGTAAATCTCTCAATATTAATTTCGAAAACTAAATCTATCTTACTAAGTTGGTGTTTTTATGCAAAGTGTCTAGCTGGAATGTGGACGCCCTGGAAGACTGGACCCTTTGCCAGGACGAATTCACTTTAAAGCCACCAGATGGACGACTGAAGCGAAATACCTTTAAATGGCTCGCCTTTGTACAGTATCTTCACGGTAGGTGTATTTTTGCTCACGAGGGTATGTTTTTGCCCGTATACCTACCAGTATATATGTGATGACGGCTCAAGCTATTTTGATAAATTTTAATAATAAAATTATCTTTCGAATCTTTCTTGGCTACATTTAGTCAGTTTTTGCCATCGATCAAAAATTTCGCGGAGGACCGGCGAAATTTTTGATCAATGGTTTTTGCCCACTATTCTCAGTAAAAAATACAGATTCACAAAAAAGTTGAAAATCGAGAGCAGAGTCTCGTTATAAACGCACACATTAAAAACACGCACACACCACATACAATATAAGCACACGCATACATGGGTGCCGCCGTGTGGTGCCGGCGGCATAGAATTTGCACCACCCCAATTCTTCCCGTGGGTGTCGTAAGAGGCGACTAAGGGATATCTTCTGGGGGGCGGGCAGCAGCGCCCCCCGCAGAACAAATCTTTCACCAAACTGCGATCCCCAACTCGCATGCCCAGCGTGGGGATTATGGGCATTACCCCCCCATGAGTTAAACGCCAATAAGGCGTTTATCAGGGGGAGGCCTGCGTCCAGCAGTGGACCGATACAGGCTGTGGATGTGGATGATACATGGGAGCAAAAAATCAAGAATTGTTACTTCAAGAACATTAAAATCAGCTCCGATCGGTCTGATTTTATAAATTTTGTGATTCTATTCTGTAAATCTTAAAGCTCGAAAAGTAAACTCAACTTTCATAACTTACTCCACGTGGCATACGTGGAGTTAGTTATGTGCCCTGAATACGGAATAAAATTTCATTTTTATTCCGTATTCAGGGTCTTAATGTTTTCTCGTAGTTACCACTGGACTACCGCATGCTTCGAAAGCTCCAAGGGCCTTGCTAATTCAGAAACAGTTTGTGGTTGGAACTGCTTTGGATTTTCTTCGTTTGCCTAAACATTACAAGCTGTAAGTTTATTTTTCAAATAAATAAACCTGAACTGAACACCAGGGTTGTTGCGAACATAAGCATCAGCATTCGCTTATGTATCTAAAAACTCCATCCGCAACGGTTGTGTCAAGCAGGGTTCTGCTTGACACCCTCAGAATAATAATCATAATTTTTAGTTTATGTATCTAATATTCTTCTTGGTCGTGAAAACCTCTTAATAGCCTTCTGTTTCTATCTTTTGAATTTTGATTTTTTTGTATGTGCTGCTGGTTTTCCTTGTGCATATGTCCAGTAGGGTTTTGATTTTGTCTATTATGCCTTAGGGATGTTGAATTTTAGGTCTTTATTTATTTTTGAATTTTAGGCCTTTATTTTATGCCTTAGGGATTTTGAATTTTGCCTATTATGCCCAGTGTGGGGATTATGGGCATTACCGCCCATGAAAAAACAGCCAATAAACGCGCTTATCAGGGGCAGGCCTTCGTCCAGCAGTGAAACAATATAGACTGTTTAGGTTGAGGTTGGGGAGGGGTTGTTTGTGTGCTTTTAAGATCATTATCATATGTTAAAATAACTTCCCTCTATTGATAGAGGTAACGTGATCTTTGGGGAATATGAAAGAGAAGAAACTGAATGCCAAATGACGGTGGATCAAGTGAAAATGGGAGGTCAGTGCCCTTTCGCTTTTCTGGAGATGCCATTGCAAGAAATCATCCCGCATCCAGAATATTCAAGGTAAGTAGAGCTACATAAGACCACCGATTTTTTCTTACTGAAAGTTTATTTTATTTTATAGGGAACTAATACTTGATCAACTGGTAAGCTGTGCCACGCGTAATCATTATTATTGTCCAGATCATACAGGGTGTCCCAGGACCACGGGACATAGAGGGCCAGTACCAGATACATTAAAGATTTACTGAAACTACATTTCTTTACTTATTTAAATCAGTAGAACTGCATTTAGAAAATTCTGAAAAATTACTTGTTAACTAAAATGGGTTCTAAGACCGAATATAGGAAGTATTTTTTTTATTCTGTGATTACAGTTTTACTATATTTTTAAAAGAAGCCTTGTTTCATTTCAGTAAAACAATCTTCATTATTTTTGGTACTGTCCTCCATGTCCTATGGCCGTGGGACACCTTGTACGCACATATTAAATTTGGGCCTATTACAGATTCGGGAAAGGTATAGAATAGAATTTATTTATTTTCTAACAAGATTTCTACATTCTACACAGAATACAGTCATTTCATCATAGAATTAGTCATCAGTCATGGAATTTCTACACAGAATATAGTCATACATAAACTAATGACTTTTTAGTTTTTAAATTCATTTTATTATAAAAGAGCTAAGAGACTTTAACGATATTAAATACTCAGCTAGCAACGTACCTAATACCTGAATACTAGAAGCAGTCTAGAGTAAAGTCACGAGCATAGCGAGTGACTTTTTTGGTGTACTGCTGAGTTCAGTGAGAGATTTAAAAAGCGCGCTATAAAAAACATCCGCACTTTTTCAAGCTAGACAACTATTTCGGTAGCTGATCTTCAGTGGTTTGCTACACAACGGGAGCTACCTAAATGCGTAAAAATGCGTAACGTGTCGCTTCTTGATTTGAACCATTCCCTCTTCAACTCAATCAACATATTTTTTATAAAATGTTTTCTGTTTTTTATTGAGCTGTCTGTTTTGTAGATGGACAGTACATTCATTTAGCTTCAAAGAGATTGTATCGTATGGTCAGAAACTCATTTCGCTATTAACACCAAGGAAGTTACAAACGCTAAATTTAACTTTTTGAGTTTGAACTGTATTGTGACTTCCTTTCAGCAATATTTTGAATTCAGATTTAATTGAAAGCCTGTACTTATTTGTCTATTTTAGATTTGGAGTAGGAAACAGCTTGGTACTTGTGAAACTTATGCGACCACTAAAATCAAGTAAGTTACTCGGGTAAATTTTATAAGCGTTTTCTTCAGACTGTATTTGGTCCGTTCTAAATTATAAGCAAATTTACATTAATTAAACTCTCTTTTAAATCGTCTGTCTACATCACATAAGATTTTAATATTTTCATTTAAAAAACTTGGCAAGTACCTAATCTCTACTGATTTGGAGCAACGATGTCACAGATTTTATTTATCTATTATCTATCTATGCAGAGCTTATGTTATGGATACCAGAGGGGTGAGTCTACTTGACGTAAGTAACGAGACGTCGTGACGCTTCCTTTTCAATGCGATTTGGTAAATCTGCTTCTATTGTGCGGACAGGGAACAACGCCAATCCCATACAAATTGGAGACGTCACGATCACGATCTCGTCTCGCTTCCAATGTCAAGTAGACTCATTCCTCAGATAACTAACATTACACCACAGTTATGTACTAACTATCTGCACAGATTAATAAAGTAGTACCACCACGAGAACCCAGAACCTTTTGATTGTCAAAACAATTGTAACGATGCGGGAATCGAACCCGTACCTCCTGCGTCGCAGACGGACGGCGGAAGTCGGCAAACGGACACGATAAACTTATCAATTATTCTTTGTTTTGTTGTTGATTTTCTGAGTTGAGCAACTTGAGTTCAGCAAAAGGGAACAAAATAAGTTCGATAAAGAAGGGTTCCATTGCTCAATTTGCTCAACTGAGTTGCACAAAAGGGAACTCATGATCTGTTTTTCAGGATACATGGTTCCTATCTGCATGCCCTCACTAAATGAACGAAAAAAAAAGAAGAAAAATAAGTTTGTGTTTATTATAGACTACCTGAGTAGTAAGTATCACTTTGTTGAATTTAACCTTGAAAAAATTACAGTCAAATTATAGAAATAAATTAAAACTAATATTTACAATTGAAACAACCGAGGCAACTGCAGACTGTTGCAAACAATCTACAGGTTAATATGATTTTAATAAATTTATAAAAAAATATGAATCCACAAATAATCAGTGAAACATGCTTATAGAACATCGATCAGGTATAGGGTGATATTGTAGAACGATAATTAATTGGCTTAATTATGATAATTGAGTTGTCAAACCATACAAATACACCGAAGATAATCAAATTTATACATTTAAATATCTGTGTGCAAGCTTATACTTTTATTTTACGATGGTCGCTGTTCTTAAGGCGCAATAAACAACTTTATAATAGGTATCACAAACTGTACGATGGTTTTTTTTTCTTCTTTTAATCGTAATCACATCACACTAATATCATAAAAGAAAAAGTTTGTATGGATGTTTGGATGTACGGATGGATGTTTGTTACCTCTTCACGCCAAAACTACAGAACGTATCTGGCTGAAATTATGCATACAGGTAATTCTAATCCTGGAATCAAACATAGGCTACTTTTTATCGCATAAATCAGTTCCCGTGGGATAATAATCACCTTTAAACGTTTCTATAGGAACAACGCGTGCGAAGCCGCGGTGCACAGCTAGTAATAAGATCAAATAAGTGGCGGCCCCGCCACTTTGACTTGGATATGCGCTTTAACATGTTGTCTTTCTTTCTAGACGTGCCCAAAGATTTTATGTTAGAGAGAATGGGAAAAAGAACTGTAAAGTTATATACACATAAAGAATGCAGACGACATCGTATGAAAGCGGTAAGATCGAAATATACCTACTGTATTATATGAATCAATTAAATTTAGCTCGGTATTCTCTAAATGTGCATGAAACGCACGCAGGTTTATATAAAATATAAATAAATAAATAATGCTGGACTATTCACACAGCATTATCTAGCCCCAAGCTAAGCAGAGCTTGTGTTATGGGTACTAGATAACTGATATACATAATACAAATACACTTTATAGATATTTTTGATTATACATAGAAAACATCCAGAACGCCCTGAAAAAATACCTGCAGATCGTACAAATATTTGCCCCGAGGCGAGAATCGAACCCGCAACCTCCTGCGTCGCAGGCGGACCTTCACCCACCGCGCCACAGAGGTCGTCAAAATATATACAGGGTGGGGCAAATTTTTGGCCCCTTAAGGGTAGCTACCGTTTGTTTTGTAGTTAGAAGGTTTTGTTAGGAATTTTCTGTTTTATTTTGAAGAAAAGAATATTGCAATTTTAAGTTTTTTGAATAAATGTACGGGTCGCCCAAAAAATGACATTTGTCAAAAAAAACAAGTTGGTCTTAATCGACTCTATTTCCAACCAGGAAAACTTTTCCCAAAGGAACATACCAAATAAAATCGTAAGTTTTAGCAATAATTAAAAAAAAAATCCCATACCTTTTCTATAAAAAAACGAGTAAGTGAAAACAACAATGTCACTCATTCAATGGTTCTTAATTTAAACTCGTATGTAACTACTTTTTTAGGTTGGTAGGCTAATTTTGAAGGCATCTCAGGAATTAAATTTTTTACCTATTTTTTATTTTTATTACAGAAAGTAAGAGAAAACCTTCTAACTACAAAAGAAACGGTAGCTACCCTTAAGGGGCCAAAAATTTGCCACACCCTGTATAATATATAATATACCTACTTACTTATCTGTATTACCTGCATGAATCAATTAAATTTAGCTCGGTATTGTGTAAATGTGCATGAAACGCGCGCAGGTTTATAATGTATAGTAGAAGAATCTACCTCCTCAAAAGCCTATATTGGTCCACAGCTGGACGCAGGTCTTCCCCTGATAAGCGCCTTATTGTCTGTTATCTCATGGGATACCCATAATCCCCGCGCTGGGCAAGCGAGTTGGAGATCGCAGTTTTGTGGTAGAATTGTTCTGCAGGAGGCGCTGCTGCCCGCCCCTGGTAGATACCCCTTAGTCGCCTCTTACGACACTCACGGGGACAATTGGGGTGGTGCAAATTTTAAGCCAGCACCACACAGCAAATTCATTACTTCTATATTCACTATTAAGTGCCCCAGAGACTGTCATTCCTAGTTGTAAATTTTTACGTCATTAATGGACCAAATGATCGTTACAGAGCACAATAATTTTGAATGATTGTTATTTACAATTGTGCTCTGTAACGATCACTCGACTTCAATTGCCTCTGTAGATAATAATCATTTGGTCCATAAGGAGTCGGTCATTTGCAATTGTAAATTTTCACATCATGAAAATATACAATTGCAAATGACCGACTCCTGGGCACTTCGCTTTAGCATTAACATTATTCTTAAGACTTCACATGAGTCAGTTATAATGTTTATTTTGTTCATACATGTATGAAATATGAAGAGATGTGATTTATTTTTGAGCTGTGTGATGCTGGCTTAGAATTTGCATTTGCACATTTGGGTGTCGTAAAAGGCGACTAAGGGATATTCACAATTCTACCACCGAACTGCGATCCCCAACCCGCATGCCCAGCGTAGGGGTTATGGGCATTACCCCCCATTAGATAAACGCCAATATAAAGGCGCATATCAAGGGGAGGCCTGCGTCCAGCAGTGGACCAATAAGGCTGTTCAGGTTGAAGTGTTTTATTTTATACATGTATAAACAAAAACATACGTAATAGCTACAGTGTGTGGTCTCTGACGATTTCTATGAAAAGATGTAATGAGATGTATCGTGCTATAATAAACAACTTTTCGTGTGTAACTCATTACTCTATTTTCACGTTTAAGGGCCTAGTTCACGATCTCCAAGTAAAGTGTTGAGTAGTTAGTACTTCTTAGATAACGTTAATTGGTAAGTAAAAATCACGAGTATACTTTTTCCATTTCACAAACAAAAATTGAGCCTCGGGTAACAACTTACTGGTTAAGTGAATGACGTATAAAAACATTCCCTACCATTCGTTCAATCATCGTTCGATAAACGTCAAACGTCATAGGCCGTTGTCAAATGTCTTGTCATTTGCTTTGTTTTGGTGTTCAAATGTTGGTGTACCTTGCCCTTATTTTAATTTTACTCTAATATTACGGACATTGGCGAAATTATGTCAACCCAGACGTAGACGCCATTAAAAGAAGAAAGTTGCGTTGCGTTGTAGACTAAATCATCTATTGATGATCAATTAGGTCAAATAAATCTATTTTTATTAATATATTTTAAATAATCGTTGGATATTATCTGATTAGTACCGACACAAAATGACAACGGACACATTTTAACTGTAAAGTAAACACGCTAATTGGCAGATGTTGTGACGAGTAAGTTACTGGACAGTTAATCTTAATGATTAATGCTACTCGAATATCGTGAAATTGGCATGTGAAGTTACGGGTGACTTTATCTAGTGGTTAGCCTACTCAACACTTTACTTGAGGGTGGTGAATGAGGCCCTTAGCCTTATGATTGATAATGATTTCACATTCTTAACAAGGAATATTATGATTGTATTTAATTATTTATTTAAGAAATTGAGCAGTGAAGGCGTCACTCACGTGCTGTGCAGCTCGGGGTGCGGCGTTCGGACCGGCTCGCCTATTGTCAGCCACAACACTTTCGGTGGCTTTGAACTCATTGGCAAGTTCACTTTAAAACTTTTAAATCCATCATGGTTATTAATACTAAAGTTATTTACAATGGGATATTTACCATGATTTGAGTTTTGAGCTTTCCAATATTTCGGCACAGATTCATGCGCCATGATCACGGAATAAAGATTGGAAAGCTCAAAACTCAAATTATGGTAAATATCCCGTTGTAAATATGTTCACTTTATTATTGTAGTAGTGTTATTTTTGGAACAAGAAGTTTTTAGACTTCTCTTTTTATGTACGAGTATGACTCAACTCCTTAGAACCAGTCCCTACTTGTGTGTAGGTATAATCTTTGTATAAAAAGTTACATTTTGAGGTTTTTTGTAGGAGTAGCAGCCGGTGGATCTCCCTGCGGTACGCGCCGCCACCGCAGCCGCTTGGTCAAGGAACCGCCGCTTTACATAGACGTGTACCCTTACAGAACATGGATTATGAATGTCATCACGGCTAATGAGCTGCCTGAGGCGTTTCCAACCAATTATAGGCGGGTTGGCGATGGTTCAAGTAAATCAAACTTTTAAACAAACAACGAGTGTAATGTACATGTATAGTCAGTAAAAATTGCGCTTTACCACAATTCGGGTGATTTTTCTGTGAAGTGAATAGTTGTCAACCCCGGCTTGCAATACAATACAATACAATATAATTTTCTTGCGAGTGAGAAGTACAGAGCAGAGACATACACTGAATTTTCAATGCCCCAAAACCTACCTATAACAAGTTAGTGGAAAAACCAATCAAAAAATTATTAGAGGGGCTTTCCCAAGTAAATGGAGCAATCGACTGCACCAATATAAAAATCAGAAAAGTGGGTGGTGAAACTGGCAATAATTTATAAACAGAAAACAATTACCAGAGCTACTAAATATAAGTAGTGTTTTACAAAGCAACTTTTAAGTTACGTTTATGAATACAATTTTTTTGACATTGCTTACGGCCTAATCAGTTAATTAGATAAGTCGTGCTTTAGACATTGATTAACAGTTTTTTTATGAATACGGGTGATAATGTATACTGTGATTGTTATTGTAATGAACAAATAAATAAAAAAGACGTGTGGCACTCGAGGACTGCCGCGGTAAAGCTATTGCATAGCATAAGTCATTAAAAGTTCTGCTATTAATCGATAGATGGTGATGTGGGGGGTGTTAGGTTATTTTCGTTACGGAATTTCGGGATTCGGTCTCCACGCTCAAGGCCCGCGATAGAAGTGCAATAGCTTAAAAAGACACGCCTTGAAAACTCTACTTTAAGTCTACAAATTATGCTCGAACATACTTTTTGTATCTTTTCAGGCCTAGGAATCCACAAATCGGCTCGTCGACAAAACAACATGATACCGGTCCGCCAGGGTTGGCGAGCAAGGACATACGTCTCGGGTCCCATGTGCTTCAGTATTTCTAAAATGACTAGTGACAAATACAGTCTTTTTTACTATGAAACGTTTGAAGTTAATGCTTCACCCCCTGCTATACTCCAGATATATATGAAGGTTAGTATGTCCCTGCTTTAATACTACTATAATCCTACTAATCACACTTATGTATCATATCACACTATCACATCACATCACACTAATATAATAAAGGCGAAAGTTTATATGGATGGTATGGATGCATGGATGGATGGATGTTTGTTACTTCTTCACGTTTAAACTACTGGACGGATCTGGCTGAAATTTTGCAAACAGGTAATTCTAATCCTGGAATCAAACATAGGCTTTTTTAGTTTAAAGAATTTTATTGACTCAAAAGAACAATGTTCACTTAAATGAGTACATACAATAATCTTACTTACTAGCTTAATTAATAAATTCAAAATAACACTAATGCTTAGCTTATGTATTGTAGTAGTAAGGTTGTCATTGATGGTTGGTACCGGTACTGTGACTTAAAAGATATTTTCATAAATATATTGTTTCAGTCTTTTTTTAAATATGTTCATTGATAAACAGTTCTTAATGTTATCGGGTAGGCTGTTGTACAACTGCGCACCTTCGTAGATGATGTTTCTCTTTCCATAATTTGTTCGTGGACTTCTTAGTTTTAATTTGTTTTTATTTCTCAGATTGTAAGGGTAGGTTTTTTTTGTAAATGTAATTTGCGTATGAATTTTTTTAGTTAATATTTTCCTTACAAGGATGCAGGTTAGGTAGGTATATAGTTGTTTTATATTAAAAATTTTGGTTTGTTTGTAAATAGTTCGTGTGGTAGTTAGGTAGTCATATTTGTAAAGAGCTTTAATTAATTTGTTTTGTGATATTTGTAATATTTTAAGATACGACACTGCAGCAGTCCCCCATACCTCTAGTAAGTATTGCAAGTTAGATTTAGCTAGGGAATTGTAAATAGTCATCAGGACTTTACGTGGGACGCATCCCATTGATCTCCGCAGTGCACCTGTTAACGAGACTAATTTAGTTCGGACATAATTAATGTGAGATTGCCAGGTTAGGCCGTCGTCGAGTATTAGACCCAGATATTTCTCCTCCCGCGAGCGGTGGACTATTGAGTTACCTATAGTAAGTGGCGGCAGGTGTGCGAATTTTTTATTTTTAGCCGCGAATATCATAAAAGAGGTTTTCTTTGCGTTGACTGTCATTAAATTGCTCTGACACCAAATGTTAAACTTAAATAAGTCAGCTTGTGCATCTTTAAACAGCTCGCCGAGGTTTGGACCGAAATAGAATAGGCAGGTATCGTCGGCGTATAGAGTAATATGTCCTTTTAGTCCTATTTGACTAATGTTATTGATATATATCAAAAAAAATAAAGTCCCGAGAATCGACCCTTGAGGAATTCCGTAGGCTATTTTCTGACGACAACTTTCACTATTTCCTATCTTTACAACTTGGTATCTGTCCGTTAGGTATGATGTAAATAATTTTAGTGCCTTATCTTTAACTCCTAGGTCATGAATTTTTTTTAAAAATATGTCGTGTCTAATAGTGTCGAATGCTTTTTGAAAATCTATAAATATTCCCAAACAATATGATTTTTCGTCTATATTTACCTTAATTTTAGTTATTAGATCGATAGTCGCCGACAATGTGTTCGACTTCGGTCTAAACCCGTACTGATGCTCGTATAAGAAGTTTATTTTAGATAGATGATACTCGAGCCGGTTGTACATGTACATTTACTAAATGAAAAAGGAGTCCCCCTTCTATACAGTGAGAAACTGTGTAGAATCATTCATACTATTACATACTATTGGTATATAAAACCAAATAACCTTTTATAACCATTCAGGATCAAACTGAAAACCAGCGCTGATCCGCGCACACGAGGGGGTTCAGCACAGAGCTGAGTTTAACCCCTTTTTGGCCAACAGGGGCAGCACCGTCGCCAATAATACATCTTTATGCACCTATCTAAGTAAATGTAACTAGGTTGTGACCTTCCTACTTATAGCTATTATACCTATATAGTCACCTGTTCTGGCCAAATAAATGTATCTATATCTTTATGTTTTCGTTTCAGATCACTGCCGGTATCTACATAACAATAACATGTGCTTCTATTTCGTTACCTAATCGATTAGTTGACCCTCAGTTCAGAGGCATACCAGGCTTCAACATCAGTCTTAAGCTGCTCACCAACTGGTTTCCTTTTACTTATCGGTACACGATAGCGCTTATCGGCAGAAGAACTAAACGGAAGGAATATAAAGATTATAGAACTATTACTAGATTCGACCTGCCTGGACCACGTAATTTATCAAGGCCTAAGATTAAAACTACGACAGAGGGGACGTTCTAGACTATACCGTGTCCATTTTGAATGAGGCATAAACATATACAAACCGCCCATACTTAACCTAAAATTCACTTTGTTGGCGCGTCCTTTTTTATACGTAATTTACATTACTTGTCGATTTTAGATCCTCCCTTCAATAAAAATTGCTTACAATTATATCTGAAACTCGACGCCAAGCAAGTGACTTTTTGTTATTTGTATCGTGGTTTATTTACTAACATGCTCCATGCTGGATGGATACGGTGTAGTTTAACCTTCATACTTCGTATGACCCAGGGATCATTTTGAGGAAAATATTTTGATGTATCTTTTTAACCGACGACGCGTTTAATTACTATTTCTTCTTAACCAACTGAGAAGTTAAATAAAGGCCCAACTTTGTTGTCAAGCAGTCTTGATTTTTCTACTTTTTTCTCGCCCATATCAAACATCACCACGAAAGCATTAGTGTTGGTCTTCGCTATCTTGAGAAGACTGTTTTTATGCAGTAAATGCCTTACTTTAGCAGTTATGGAAAATTGATGCACTCGAGAGGCGTATGTTATCTTTTGTAGTTGTTCAGTTTTACTTTTGTGTGTGGGTGTTTAATTTATTTTTAGTTATGTATTAACCTAAATAACTAATTTAAAAAATAAAAATAAACTTTGCATATACTTACCCTATTTTTTCCTTTAAATTTATGTACAATTCCAAAATAGTATTTTATTTATTTATTTTGTTTCTCTTCATTTTTAAAATTCCCCTTCAAAAGTGCTCAAAAAATTATTAATTCATTTAGACAGAGTTTTGCATTAAAATGCATGTGTATTAAATTGATTATGATTATTGAACTTCGAATAAAAATAATTTTGAATGGAAAAATCTTAATTTAATTTGGTTAGTTTAAAATTAGCTTTAGCTTAGTTTTTCCCTAGCTCGATCGATGTCGTAGGTTTGGAATATTTAAATAGGTGGGTTCAGCCTATTAGGTCTAATTCCCAGAATGTCCAGCCTGTCTATTTCGTTTAATTCCCTCATGTCTATTCTCCGAATGTCTAACTCTCCGGATGTCCGATTCCCTGAACGTCTAATTCCGTGTATATCCCTTCACCGAATGTCTAATTCCTATAATGCTGAATAGACTGTCAAGATCGATGGCCGAATGATTGAAATTAAAAAAATAAAAACTTTATTTCATTTATTTGCTTTAAACAAAGTAGGAGTTTTAACCTATCATATTATATAGGATAAATTACTACGGTAAAGCTGCGACAAATAAGTAGGAACAATGAAAATTGAAAATTGTTTTTTTTTATTTGTATAAAAATATGTTACACTACAATGCTAAACAGTGTTTAGGACAGCCTTTTATGTATGAAATATACTTGTGCCAGAATGTCCTGCTTTTCCATTTATTTACATGGATATTATAACATATAAACTAAATTAATTATTATTAATGATTAATTATGCAAATAAAAAATAAACCATTTAGATGATTAAGAGTATGAGTGAGTATATAATGCATATAGGAACAAAGAAGGCACAAAGTAATAAGAGAAGGTGTAGAGTCAAGGAGCATACTTTGTGTGTTTTTAAATGACAAGCATCCGAATCAAAGATTTCGCCGGGGCCGGCGAAATACCCGAAATACATAAAACAAGTTTTAGATAAAGTACAGTAAAGTACAAATACATTTATTTAGCCAAAACAATTGACTACATAGGTACAACAGTAATAAGTAGGTAGGTACCGAGTTACATTTACATAGATATACACAATACAGAGAGTTGGTGGAGGTAGGCAGCTAGAGATATTTAGCAGGTAATTTATATAATTCTACTAAGGGTATCTATGAACAACAAAACTGCCGACATAATAAAAAAAGAATGAAAATAAGTCAATGGAACAAACACAACACCTACCAGTGTGGATACACGAAACGGAGAAACTAAAATTTAAAAAAAACTTTGCCTGGAGTACATAAGGACAAGGTAGTAAGTAGATACCTTCAATCAATTTCTCATAAATCAGAAAAAGACGACTTTCGTTTGACCGCAATCTCACCTGATGGAAAGAGAAAATGCGGCCGACGATGTATCACGAAGGTCTAGAAGATGGCTACTCCGGACCACATTCCGAAACACAACAAAATCGCTTCACGGACTGGCTTAGTCTGGAGGGTGGTGATAAGCCACAGCCAAAGCCTACCACCAGAGGGTACCGCTCTTAGCACCACTCAGAGGACACGTGTATTATAACTTTATAACAGAGGGTCAACACTTACGGACGTGAGCGATACTGTCCCTCAAAATTAATCCAATCTATCTATATTATCCAGTGCTGTAGAGGCTAGAATACCCGATCTACTGCCACTGTGGTGTATCAGAATAACACGTGTTATTCTGTGATACAACTCTTCAGGAATTATACAATAGTAACTATGTTTTTTTCTCTGAATGTACTTTTCCAAGCGTTTAGTTCACTCAGGCTCTTTTTTAAATTTGCCGGTTGAAACGAAAATCTTAAAAACACCCGGTGAGAAACGAAACAATTACTTTTGTCTTGTAGTGCGAAAAATTTGATGCGAAACAGCGCTACACAGACTACCTATATATATACCTTATCCATTTTGAATGATGCATAAACGTATACAAACCCCCCATACTTAACCTAAAATTCACTTTGTTGGCGCGTCCGTTTATACGTAATTTACATTACTTGTCGATTTAAGACCCTCCCTTTAATAAAAATTGCTTACAATTATATCTAAAACTCGACGCCAAGCAAGTGAGTTTTTGTTATTTGTATCGTGGTTTATTTACTAACATGCTCCATGCTGGATGGATACGGCATAGATGTAAGATGTACAATAGGCCTGACGACTCAAAATATCTAATCAGTTTGACAGTGACATTATTAGAAGATACCGGACACGCTTGTTTTGTAATAAAACTTATGTGCAGTGGACGCGGCCTCGCTCTCACTAAGTATGTTGACACGGGGGACTCTCCCTGCTTCAGCTTGCGACGTGCATTTTCACACTTATATTTATTATATATGCGAAAGTTTGTATGGATGTATGGATGGATGGATGTTTTTTACATCTACACGCCAAAATTACTGAATGGATCGAGCCGAAATTTAGTATAGGTAATTCTAATCCTGGAATCAAACATAGGCTACTTTTTATCCCATAAATCAGTTCCCGTGGGATAAAAATAATCTTTAAGCGTTTCCATAGAAACAATGCGTGCGAAGCCGCGAGGCGCAGCTACTATTTTATAAGGTTTTATAAAGAGAACCGACAGGTTCTGCTTTTATTAAAAAACCTAGTTTCAGGATATTTTCGATAGTTATAAAATTTCTTCCTAATTATTTATATGTTCTCATTACAAAATATTATTTACTGAGTTCTGCAGTCAAAAGGGAAAAAGACGCATCTACCTCTACTCCGAGTCTATACATTCGTCATTCAAGGGGAACTTGCTAAATTCTGAGTACTCTATACTATAGAGTAGGTATCGTACTTTACCAAGGTACGTAAAATTGACCGACCAATAGCGCCGAATGCTGAAAGACGAAGATACTGACTTTAATAACAGAGCACAAGAATAACGGGAAACTTTATTCTTGTGCTCTGTTATTAACGTCTCGAAATCTAATTAGTATTGTGCTCTTTATCTTTCCCAAAAGGATTACATAGGTTTACGTATATTATAATTTTAAAGTTTTTTTAAATACAAGGAGATAGGGGGGTGATAGTGGTGGTGCCTTCAGAAAGTCCGTGATCACAACGACGCAAAAGATTGAGCCGTAATATTGGAAAGCTCAAAACTTAAATCATGGTAAATATTCTGTTGCAACTATATATACCTAATAAATGTAATGATTATTTATTATTTTCAGAATTGGATACTAAAAGATAACACCATGATTGAGTTCATTACCAACTCTCAAATACATAACAGATACTATGTGATCCGCTAACCAGAAGACATTTGTTTTTGTTATTTTGGTCTAGAGGTCAATTATTATTGGCTTTAAATGACTCAAAATGAACCAAATTAACTAAAACTATGTTTTTGTATTACTTTGTATACATAAATTATTATTTTTTTAAATCCTATTTATTAAATAAGAGCTAAAAAAATGCGCATCTCAAGCATATCGAACCATCACAATATAATTGACGTTTTGACAGAAGTTTTCTTAAAAATCTAAATTAACCGCTAATTTGTGGAACGATATCCAATTATTAGAATGTGAACACCAGCCCAAGTACCGAACTACCATCTTCCATTCTTAGTAATTATTTATCATCAGTATAAAATATAAATAAAGTAATGTTGAGAGGAAACCCAATCTAAATATTTTATCATGAATATCTACCCGATTATATTACAATAATACCGACACTATTTTATGTTGTGACTATTGAAAAGATATTCTAAACAAACAACATTGAGTTTTCTGTTTACTTTTTTTTCAGTCTCTCATTAAATCACCAGCTATGAACACACTTTGTTTATTAGTGACCAGTAAGTATATATTTGTTTTGTTAACTACAATTTTAATGTAACTCATTCATCTAGTGCTTGGAACTCAGTCTAGTCTATCGTAGATCCCGCGAACTTTTATTCGTAAAGAAGTCGCCAACTTCAGTTTCTATAGTAAAATAGTCAAGATTGTTAAAATCTACCACATTAATCATTTTAATGAAACGTTAATTAGAACAAATATTGGTTTCTTGATAATTATATTAGGAGGTACTTAGTAACATAAGTTGCATTCGTTAATTAAACCGTGATAGGGGGGTGATAGTGGTGGTGCCTTCAGAAAATCTGTGATCACGGCGACGCAAGAGACTGAGCCGTAATATTGGAAAGCTCAAAACTTAAATCATGGTAAATATTCCGTTGCAAATAACTTTATCATGCCTAATAATAATGTAAGAAAATTACTCGTGTTTTTAATTGAAACGTTTTTTTATTAAGCTTTTGCCCGCGGCTTCGCACGCTCTATTCAAGTAACTATGTCCGCCCCCGGGATACCGTTTACCTCCCTGCCAAATTTCATCAAGATTCGTTCAGCCGGGAACGAAATAAAAACTGTCCTATGTCCATCTCCTGGTTCTAAGCTACCTCCTCACCAATTTTCAGCCAAATCGGTTCAGCCATTCTTGAGTTATAAATAGTGTAACTAACACGACTTTCTTTTATATACCTAAATATAATATATACTGCTAATGTGTTCCAAAAACATTACATTGAGGGGATAATTATTTCAAGACATATTTATTAATAAAAGTGCATGCTGTATTTATTATTAGGTTATTAAACGATTTTATAGATTTAAAGTTAATAACCTAATAATAAATACAGCATGCACTTTTAATAATAAATAAACAAAACTTTTAGTGTATTTAAATAATTATCCCCTCAATGTAATTTTTTTGGAACACATAGCAGTATGAAGAAATATAAACGAATATATTCTTTTTTTTTTGCTATCATGTTTAGGGGGGGGGGGGGGGGGGGGGGTTGCCATTTGCGCAGTGTTGGTAGGCCCCCCATGAGATGGAGCGACGACCTAAAGGTGGGAAGTCGCTGCCCGGATTCTTAATATGCATAATATGATGCATAATATGCATATGTTCAGAAACCTAAGTCAATCACCTGATATGATGATAATGATGAATATTTTTTTAATAATGTAGCAGCAGTAGGTACTGCTGAAAAAATTACGTCCTAAACCTAAAGTTTTTTTTTTATTGAACTTTGTTTCGCAGCCGGAGGTTTAAGTAGCTCACGGCGGATTTTAATTATATTTCCCGACAGTGCCGTAAATAGGCCGCTGCGAACGGTGCTTAGGCACAAGGCGTAAGCCCGAGGGGGGCACACAAAGTACCTACTCCAGTTTATATTGGTGATCACTATCACGCTATGGAATCGCGCATACAAAATCGTCGGACACTATCTATCTACAGTTAATTTTAGATCGTATTTGTTTAGTCATAGAGTTCATAATCAAAAATAGAACGCTTGGCAACACTTCGGCGCTAGTAGCACAGCATTCAATTGGTAGGTACCTGCAGCTACTTTCATTATTTTTATCGTGTTCTAAATACAACATGGCGGCTTTGGTGATACGACAAATTGAAATTCTGTGGATGTTGTGTAAATAAAAGTGAGAAACTGTGTGAAATAAGTGTAACTAAATCTTGTGTTCCTAGTTGTGAAACCAACAGCGAGAGATTTTACGAGAATGATCGCCTAGTTAGCCAAATTGCGCGGCCAGCTATTTACGGCAGCACGGCGGCAGAAATCTACAGTGGGATTCCAATAAATGGACAAAGTAAGTTAGTTTGCTTCCTATTCATATCCAGTGAATAAAATATATCTCTTAAATCGACAATTAATGTCCCAAATATAGATTTTAGTTGATAAAATCATCATTACTGTGTAATCAATGAGAAAAATAGGGATGGGGAACATCAAGTTATTATTTAGTTCGTTATCGATATTTTGGCACTTTTTCCCGACTGTCAAAAACTTTACTACTGAGAGTAATATTTTAAAGGAGTATGTAGGTATGTATTTGGATATAATATATACCTATGAAAATATACATAGTATACATTCAAATTTTAATTGATATCCTATGGTACCTATGGTGTACATACAGGTTTACCTATTATTATTTTTTACCAACGGAGGAGGGTTATGAGGTTGATACCCTATGTTTGTATGTATATGTGTAGCCTATTTTATGTTCCCACGTAGCGCTGACACTACTGATCCGATCCGATACCAATAAATGTTCAAATGTATCGCTTGATTCGTCTCCTACGCCGGAGAAGTCTACGTCACAACGATTTTTTTTTTGTCAGTAATACAGAAAAAAATCGCTGTAATGAGCGCAGCTGGTAGGTACAGTTAATAACATCTTTACACTTAGTACTAGTTTCTGCCTACGGCTTTGCATGCGTTATTTCTATTTTTATCCCAAGGGTATTTATGGGATTAAAAGTAGCCTATGTCTGATTCCAGGTTTAGAATTTAGTAAACATTATTAAAATTGAGGCAAATAAAATAAAATTAAAAACTACAACCCAACTACGTAAAAATTAAAACAAGCGTTCTATGCTGTTCCAAATAAATATTACCGATTGAAAATTATAATTATTCAAATTGTTTTATTCATGGAGCCTCCCCGGCTCCAACCTAATGAATTATGTATGTACCTACAAAGGCCTCCGACTACTTGAACATAAAAATTCAATGATGGATAACTTTCAATCGGTAATATTTATGTGGAAAAGCATTGAAAGCTTGTTTATAACTTTTACGTAGTCGGGTTGTAGTTTTTAACTTTATTTTATCAACTATGAGCAGACATTATTATTAATGATTTGTTTATATTTCAGAAACGAAAAATTGTGCTACAATAACAACACCTCATGAGACTCCATGCAAGAGACAAAGAAGAACTGGAAGAATTCTCACTATAAACATAATTAAAAAAAGATTTAAAATAACTTGTGGATACATCAATTTCACAATTTGCACCGCTTGAGTGGAATGCCAGAATATCAGCCAATTTCACTCATATTTTTTACGTGGGTAACATGATTTATGTTTTATGTGAAACGAAAACTTTTGTATTTTAGTACGTACTGAATAAAATCTGTTATTTTATTGTGCTTGGTAGGTGAACTTATGTATAATTTCCACATACGATGGAGGCATTTTTTGTAACTCAGACATTAAGCAGAGAATATCGTTACCTATCTATTTATCAGCGCACGTAGGACACTTCTGACACTTCTGGCATTTATATCAAAATATTGTTTCATTATGTCTGATAAATAATAAATACATTATCAAATCTATCGTTTTTTATTTCGACAATAATGGTATAGGTAGGCATATCGATATCGATATTTTATGGATATTCAGGTACATCACTGGCAAGAGACGAGACAGGGCGAGGTATATCTATCTCTTTCTAACAGCACACTAGCGATCTTCTCTTGGCAAACATAACTATAATTAGCGTCCACGGCTTCGGTTGGTCCGATTCCTATCTGTACTTTAGTACTATTCTTACATATCTATGATCACTATTTCCCTTGTGGACTTGTTGGTGTTATGTTAAAAAAGGACAATTGTTGTAAAGCATGAAACCATTAAATTATATGTTAAAGCTTCGGTGTGGCTAGCAAAGGGTGCTCTTCGAGACTTCGACAGCTGCCACGACGACTTCACCCTCAAACCACCCGATGGGATACTCAGGAGGAATTCCTTCAGCTGGCTCGGATTTGTGCAGTATAAACATGGTTAGCCATTTACATTATTATTTTTAATTCGCTCAAATTAAAATTTATTTAATAATTTGGTTTGTTTTATACACAATTGGATATGTTTTGAAAAAAACTATAAACTGATTTCAATTTATGGTTTTCGCATGGAAGCCATTGTCAGTACCGGACCAAATTTAAATGAGAACACACAGGAAGCACCAGCTTTAAATAAAAGATTCATCAAAATCGGATCACCCAGTAAATAGTTCTCAGGTCCCAAATATAAAAAAACGGTCGAATTGAGAACCTCCTCCTTCTTGAAGTTGGTTAAAAATAGGCTTTATTTACATGGTTATTATTTTTAGTTAACACAGGAGAAATTCACCGCAGCATAACTCCCAGAGTTGTTTTAATTCACAAGCAATTCGCCATCGGATCTGCTAAAGAGCTGCTGCAAACACCACCAAATAACAAACTGTAAGTTGCATTCACGTTCTTGACTACATATTTCCAAAAAAGACGTACTTGTTTCTAGCAAACAAAATTCGGTTAAGATATAGAAATAGAAAGAACTTTATAAGCCATCTTAAAAATAAAGTACATTTAAAACTATAAAAGGAACGTAAACATTAAAAAGAAGAAAAACTTTATACAAAGAACTCCATCGACAGATTAGATTCTTTATTTAAAAAAATTGACTTTAGACTTAACAATATTTTTATTAGAATATAAAAAATTAGCCCAGAACGTCACATGAACCGTATGCTGAGAGTGAAATGCTATTTCTGTAGTAGTAAAAAGTTTGCGTCACTCTATTTTCCGTCGAAATGTGAAAATTATATAAACTTGAGAAAACGAAGAGAGAAGAACTTAAGAAAATAAACTTACGCAAACTTTGTAGAAAACAATACCTACGGTCTTGCTCACCTCCATACGACCCCCAGTCGAGCTGCCACAAAGCGCTTCTGTCGAACTTGACTACGGAAAATAGCACCACCGCACTCCAGCCCCCCGAAACCCCCCTCCCCCATCAAAAAATCTGAAAATCATTATATATAACACTAACATAGGGGTGAGAATTACGAATTTGATTTTAGAAGATTTATGTTATAGTAATGACCTCAAAATCCATATTAATGTACCTACACGAAAAGACTCCTGCATTGACCATATATTAAGTAATATTAAGGACGCAACCGCTACCGTGCTCCCACTGTTTCTGTCGGACCATGATACGGCGCAACTGCTATCATTTCCCGTTAAAATTAAGAAAACTTTTATAAAATCTTACTTTATTTACAGAACCGATCTTTGTTCCGCGAACTTGCGCAAATTTCGAGATTGTCTCGAAAAACTATCTTGGCGAGAGGTATATGCGGAGACAAATCTTAATAAAGCTTTCAACGAATTTCACGATCTCTACTGCTTATTTTATAATTTGTGTTTTCCTAAAATTAGAATAAAAATTAGAACTGATGCTCAGCTTAGTAAAAACTGGATAAGCCCAGGGTTAAGACATAGCTGCAAAAAGAAACGCATGCTGCGTCATTTTTATTATAGGGAAAAAACAATCACAAATAAACGCAAATATCGGTCATACTCACGCATACTAAAAAAATGTATATACCGATCTAAAAAGAATGCAAACATTAAATACATATTAAATAGTAAAAATAAATGTAGAGCGACATGGACCGTTATTAAGAGGGAAACGCCAAATAATTATAATCTTGACGGAAATATTAATACAATTATAACTAATGACAAAATTATTTCTAATTCTATTGACATAGCTAATATTTTTAATGACTATTATATTCAATTGACAAACAATCTGACATCCACTAAATATCGGAGTTATACTAATAATATAACGAAATTAAATTCAATGTTTCTGTTACCGATGTCTGAAAGTGAAGTTAAAAAGGAAATTCTGGCTTTGAAAAATACTAAGTCAGAAGGCTATGACGGTATCAACACGAAAATAATTAAGGAAAGCACTACGGAAATAGTTGCTATAATGACGTACTTGATTAACTTATCATTTTCAACAGCTACATTTCCTGACGCCCTAAAACTATCGATGGTAAAGCCTTTATTTAAAAAAGGCGAAAAGACAGAAGTCAGTAACTACCGTCCAATAACACTAATATCTATTTTTTCAAAAATATTCGAGAAATGTATGTATCAAAGACTTCTGAATTATTGTAACAAACAGAACATAATAAGAAAGGAACAATTTGGTTTTCAAAAAGAAAAGTCTACCTCATTGGCCATTTTTACGTTAGTAAAAACCGTGTTGAATGGTTTGAACACGGGTCACTTAACGACAGGACTGTTTTTCGATCTATCTAAGGCTTTTGACTTTGTCTCGCACTCCATACTTTTAGGTAAACTTGAAAAACTAGGGGTCAGAGGTCCAACTCTACAATGGTTTTCATCTTACCTAGAGAATCGTAAGCAATGTGTTGTCATTAATAAACTTACTGAAAACAACGAGTTGCTGACAGTTACATCAAGCTACGAATGTAACAAATCTGGCGTGCCACAAGGCAGTATATTAGGGCCAATATTATTCCTATTGTATATAAATGAAATAGTTGACGTGACAAACCATAGGTGCATTTTGTTTGCTGACGACATTGCCGTAGTTGTGACATCTGATAAAAAAAAGTTCAGCATTAATGACCATAAAAATGACATTAATAATACAATTGATAATATAATTGAATGGCTTGACATTAATAACTTAAAAATAAATCTTGACAAATCGAAATATATACAATTTAATAAATCAAAACATACTAAATATAATTTTAATCTTAACATAGCAAGGATAGAAGAAGTTCCACAGATAAAGTTCTTAGGTATAATTATCGACGAAAATCTGGACTGGAAATCACATATAGACATAGTTAATAAAAAGATAAATAAATTTGTATACGCTCTAAGTCAAATAAAAAATGTGACAAATATAAAAACGGCTATAATGTCTTTTCACGCTTATATAGAGTCGGTTCTTCGTTACGGACTCATAATATGGGGTAATAGTACTGATAGGAACAGAGCATTTATAGCACAAAAGAAATGTTTACGAGCGATTTGTGGAATCCCGCCTGATGAGTCATGCAAACCCTTGTTTAAGGAGCTTGGTCTGTTACCTCTGCCATCGCTCTATATTTATGAAGTAGCAAATTTTGTAAGAAATCACGGACATTTATTCCAGAAAGCTTGTGATAGAAACCCTAGACTATGTAGAGACCCTGATAGATTAATTTTGAAAGAAACTCCACATTCAGCCAAGTACACTAAAAGCTGCTTGTCAATGTGTATAAAAATATATAATCAGATACCTAAGGAACTTAAAATAATGAACAACCATTTATTTAAAATCAGATTGTTAAAATGGTTGAAGCAAAGAGGTTTTTACGACGTAAACGATTTTTTTAATGCCAAATTATAATTGTATTGAAATTTTTCGATCTTATTTTTGTTGTTTAATATATTATTGCATGCTAGATATAGCGAGACATGAGCACATGAATTGTAACTTTAACACCTGTATACCATGTTTGACGCAAATAAATATTTGAATTTGAATTTGAATTTTGAATTTGAATTTGATGGCGGCGTTGGGGGTACTTTACGATAGCTATGTCGAGACTGCACCGTGAAAACTAAAGCCCGGTTTAAAGTCCCTTAAACGTTGTCTTCTAGTGGTAATATCATCTTCGCGGAGTACGAAAGAGAAGAAGAGGAATGTCGTCTGTCGTTAGCCAAGATGAAAACAGGAGAGAGATGCCCTCACGCCTACTTAGAAATGCCGCTGCAAGCTATCACACCGCACCCTGAGTTTTCCAGGTATGACTTGCAGTTAAAGTGGGGGTGATCAATTCAACTGTTTGAGATTGGCGGAGAATAAACAGTGTGGTTGGTGGGAGTGGATGGTTCATAAAATATTAAGTATTTTGCTCTTTTCAGATTTGGTGTTCGAAATAGTTTGGCACTAGTAAAACTTATGCGACCAATGAAGTCAAGTGAGTCTGACTCGAATTCAACGTGTATCATAAATATGTGTACTAGGTTTCAGACCACAATGGTGATCAGTTGTGGGGGGAGATAATTAAAAATTCCTATTAACAGTTTCCCATACAGAAAGTTTTAATTTCCTAGAGCCTAAATAAAGTGCGCTGCGCCTGCCTTTGATGAAATGCAAGTATGTATCGAAAATTTCTAGACAGACCGGACAGACTAACTTATAATAACGGAAATACTTATTTGGAAAAGTTTTTAGGTAAGTTAGATGTTGTGGTCGCGGCGGCCGCAAATGTCTTAAAAGTCGAAAAAGGAACTTCGGTAAAAGAAAGGCAGCAGTTTCCTTTTGTTGTATTACCTAAACCTTTTTTTTGATCACCAATCCCCAGCCATGTCATTATGGCAATAACTGCCAGATTCAAAGCTCTGTCCAGTAGTGGACTTCAATTGACTGTGTAGTCAGTTTATAGATCAATACACAACAAATTACAAACAGTTGGAAAAAGACTTGACTGTGTTATCAACAAACAACGTAAAGTTTATTTCGTATCTGTCACTTCACATCTGTGAGCATACTGAGGTCATTGTCCCAAGAGCAAGAAACAGCCGACTTTAGGGTTGTCACTTCGTAAACAATCAGCTATCCATGTTGAAACTTTGTTGCAGTTTTATTTTCATATCTCTTTAAAACAAACTACAACAAAGTTTCAACTCCTTCAATCGAAATTCGAAAAGTTGTTGAACAAAAGCCGTTCCCCGGGAAGTGGAGAATCCCCCTCCCCCTTTAGCATAGTACACATATTTTGATACAGGTGGTATTGCTTTACGTTACATTTTGTACATAATTTTAATAATGCTACTTGCTCCATTTGTAATTTTTTTTCATCTTATTTTCTTCATTCTAATAACACCATTTTTTTCCCTGCTAAAACAGCTTCATTGTAAGTTACAATCTGATATCACTTCTGATATTTGTAACATTGAAATAGTTCCAGCTGACATTATGATCATACTTAAAAAGTTAGATGCGTCCTGTATTGGTCCACTGCTGGACGCAGGCCTCCCCTGATATGCGCCTTGTTGGCGTTTATCTAATGGTCTGTATGCATAGTCCCCATGCTGGACATGCGGGTTGGGGATCGCAGTTTAGTGGCAGAATTTTTCTGCAAGAGGCATTGCTGCCCGCCCCCGACGGATATCCCTTAGTCGCCTCTTACGACACCCACGGAAAGAGATTGGGTGGTGCAAATTCTAGGCCAGCAACACACAGCTAGGCTCTAACTAAGTCCTAGTAAATGTTTCGCTAATACTTACACTCATATGGCTCGGCATATTCCCACGTGCTATGCACTGGCGGAACAAATTCTCCTCTAAATAAAAACCTTTAGTGGAACATATTGGCTAATTTGAATTTGGGCTAGATTAAGGAGCAATAAAATTGCCATTTATTTCTCTAACAGGATACATGATGCCTATATGCTTGCCGTCACTGTCAGAGCGATCGAAGAAAAGAAGAGATGTGAACGTGTTCATGATAGACTATATGAGTCGTAAGTACGGTAGTACTAACTATTTAACATTTTTTGTGTTGTGACAATATACCTATTGTCACAACACCAAAAATGTTAGATATTTATATCGACGTGATATTAAATACATCGATTTTGTTAACTCGGACAGTGCTCGGACATAATATGTGCACCTCGCGCTAAACAAATTATTTGTCTGTGATCGGGCACATTCATTTTACATTTTACAATCAACTCTCTCGATGCGTCGTCTGTTCAATGAACTCAAAAAACACATCACTATGAACTCAAAAAATCGCTCGAATCCTGGGAGCAGCTTTCATATATTATGGACAGCGTATGGTTCATGAGAATGAGGAAGATTTGAGTGTCTTATTTTTTGATATTTTTAGTTAATTATCTGAGAAGATGATTGTTTAACCGCACGCACCCTGAAGAAGAGGAACTTCTTCAGGGTGAGATCTGCAGGGGCGCGCCGCTACGTCACGTCGTACTACTCAGCCACTGGAGAACATCTGCTTCTTGAGCCAATTCTTCCGACACAAACTAGGTTTATAGGTTAAGTTCATAAGGATTGCTTAAAATTTTGCGAAAAATTATGTCAACTGTAAGTTTAGCTGGTGAGTAAATCCATGGAGTTACATGAAAAAAATGCATTACATTATAGAATTATACGTTGAAAAACATCTATAATAAATCTCTGGTAATCGTGTTAGTCCGACTAACAAAATTACAGATATCATAATTTTTACAAATCACCTTGGTGCTTATCAAAAACTGGATAACGTAGCCTAGGGTTTGTTACCCGTAGCTTTCTTTATCCCTTATTTTCCCCAATTGTACGAAACATCAATCTGAAACGCTTCGCAAGCGCCTTTTAAATTTTCTAGTGGCGACATCTAGTTAAGAATGGTTAGAATTTGTTTAGCCACAGATGACATGATAGTATGTAAGGGAGCTCTACTGAGCTCTCCAATTTTTAAAAGACTAGAAAAGAGGAGGTTTTCAATTCGACTGTGTTAGATTTACTTATATTTCCAAATATGACAACTATCTTCTCTTAAGTCTCATTAAATTTAGACTTAATATGCAAAAAAAATATTAGGTGATAAGCGATAAACTTGCTAGTGGTTTCTTTTTAACTTCTTCCGCTAGTCAACAAAAAAATTAAGTGAACTAGAGTCAATTGCACCTTATTTTATATTTGATATTAATTCATTATTGATCAAGCTGTTTATATAGTAAAAAAGTTGTCTTGTCTAAGTGCAAGTCTATTTTAATTTAACTTTGTTTTTCAGTCGTGCCCGTGGACTTCTCCTATGAAAGAATGGCAAAAAAAACATTGCAACTTTTCTCAGACGACGCGTGCAGAGCGAAGAACAAATACGTGGTATTTATCAGTCGTCAGTCGATGCTCGTCATGGTTAAATACATTTTATGTGACATTACATGCTTATCACAAGCTCCAAGTGGCCCACATGCCTGACCGCTATGTTATACCGTCATGTATTTAAATGTTACGAGTTAAGGCACATACACTAGTGAAAGTGGCGCTGCCACCAATTTTATCTTATTATTACGTTTAGAAAACGAGTCTGCCCTGGAATGGAAGGAACACATTTGTGAAGACCTGGAATCTTCATAAACATGTTCGTGGTGAAGGGCAAAACCTTCAGTTCACGTAGTGTAAATTACTTATAACCAATGTTGCTAAAACTGCTGCTGACATAGCCTGCTGACCACCACTGCACAAAAATATACATTTACTATGGGCATCAGTCGCATACCCGAGCCAATATGACAAAGCCACCTAATTTATCATATATGACGTTTCCATTCCAGGGCAGACTCGACACAGAAAATTTCAAAAATACATCCTACAGTTTGTGGTATCTATTAAAAGTTATTTATTAATGCCTCTATAATAGTTTGCGTCTGTCATAGTCTGTGGGTTTCGGGTTTTACATTTAGTTTCAGAAATTGCTAATTTACAAAAACAGTGTGTCAGTGACCAATAACCCTGTAGACTCCATTAAGCTACTTTTGTTGCAGAACTGGTTGGGTGTCAGCAACTTCCTCTGCAGTACAGGCTGCGGAGTCAGGTTCGGTGCACCCATCATCATCCAGGCCACGGAGGGTTCTTTTGAACTTATTGGCAAGTTTTATCCGAACAAAAACAATCATGTAAAATTATGCCAAGTCCCATCTCGTAATACCTCCGCTGTAATAAGTGTTGAGATTATGAAAAAAGCCAAGTTAGCTACTTTATTAACTTAATTAAGAAGTTGTCTAAATACTTAGTTGTAAGATTAGGATAACTTTCGAGTGCTATTACTTTTCGCGGCGGAAGTGGGTATTACGAGACGAGGCTTGACATAATTTTCGGATTCATCAATTTTTTTATGTAAGCTCTTCTTTTTGTGGGGTTAAAGTTCAGTTGCAATGATCTTACCTGACCATCTTGTCCATACCCTGACAAAGAAACTTTGAGGGTTATTTTGTTTACTGTTGAGCTAATCAATAGTGAGTCTAAACTACTTCGTCGTACTTTCGTCGTAAAAAAACGAGCGATTTTATTATAATATATCTATTGTGTGCATCCCTCACTGGGAATCATAAGGAATATTTAGAAAATCTAGAAATTCTCACTCTGCCTAGATTATACATCTTAGTTGTCCTGATGGACGTTGAACGAAACCCTCACAAATATGGAACTGCAGAGAAAGTAATTCAAAGACTCATAACATGAAGAAAAGATCTAGAGCACGAAGTACATCTGAGGCTTAACGTATCAGGCAGTAAATACTGAAATAAAAGCAATTGACAATCCAAACATTTACAAGAATTATTTCAGAAAACTTGCTGAAGGGGTGCTTTTACACAAATAGTTGAAGAGTTTAACACACGAAAGTAATATGTTAGCAACAAAGATGAATTTGATTATACATTATATTATTACATGCTATTAATTTAATTTAATTATGTACATTAAATTCATACATTGTTCTTGAATAAATAAACTAAGAATCTACCTCGTCGATCTAATTTTCTTATTTATGTTGTTTTCAAGAATGTATTAAGAATATTATGAAACAGGGGCTGCTAACGGAGTTGTCAATACACAGGTATAGCCGTCTCTGGTGGTCTCTGCAAGAAAAAGTCAATGCGTAATCTCTTAAACGACGATCCCCCACTTTTCATCGACGTGTACCCTTACTCCAACTGGATCATCAACGTGATCACAGCCAATGAGCTGCCTTCGGCCTACCAGCACAACTTTAGGCGTCTCGACTCACATGGATCCGGTAAGCTGCTTCACACTAATTATTATAAAGTTGGCCATCAACAAACATCTCAGTATCCATACAATGCGGAAGTAGCTTGGTCTGTCTGCCTATCAGTTTGTTACCTTTACATGCCTCAACACAAGGGATCTCAATGAATGTTGGTTATTTCAAAAGATAGATGATATCCAATTCAATAGGCGACTTTGGAAGTTTAAGTTTTTGTATGTTTGTTACCTCTTCACGCCAAAACTACTAAACGGATCGTCCGAAATTTGACATTGAAATACTATAGTTTTACTAACCTTTAGTTAGATGTTTCCAAAGAAACAACACAAGCGAAACCGCGGGCAGAGTCTTGTTCAAAATTAAGGCAACAGCGACTTTATCCGAATGAGAAATTTGTTTCAAATAACAAATTTCTCAAAAAGAAATACAATTCACTTATCTGAGAAAACAATTTAGAATAAAGTTTATAAATAAAACTGCAAGCAACTGTATCATTTTGGTACCTACCTGCTTGTAAAGTTAAAGTTATTGATATATTTATTAATTTATTTTTGCTCACATGTACATACATACATCTTAGGTCTTAAAGTTAGATTAGGTAAATTCAAAAGTACGAGTACATAAATCGAGTACATAGATCGATTGTTGTGACGTCTCGTAGAGAGACGAAACTAGTTGACGAGTTACCTTGATAGATGTTCTTTTATTGTGTATAATTTGTTAGATCATATCGGAGAAGGTTTTTCGCGGAATTGTTACAATATATTTTCATCCTTATATTTACAATGGATTTCCGCAAATTACCGCCTGAATCTTATGTATTTCAGGTATGGCCATACATACAGATTATCTGAGACAGACTAGGAAAAAGGAACAATATGAAGAATGGCGGGCACGTACTTACCTCGTGGGAAACTTCTGCAGAAAAAGCTTGAAAAAGCAAAAACGTGCCAAAGCTGCCTTCTTTTACTTTGAACAATTTGAGGTTATATCTGGTCCTCTTCCTTCTACGCTGTTTTTGGAGATGAAGGTAATATTTCATTGCATAAAATTACGGCAACGGGTTTTGTTTTTGTTCTGAGGCCCGAGTCTAGTTGACGGTATCGAAGCGCGAATTCATCGAGAACAAATAATATTGTCTACCAGAGCGATCGAAAAAAAAATATGAGAAGTTTTTCGGAGTCTTAATAACTATTTATGTGGAATATTTTGTTTCAGATATCAAGTGGCATTGACTGTTCGATAATCTGTGCCCGTTTAATGCTTCCCAATCGAGCTACTAAGCCGACAATCAAAGGAATTGGGGGCTTCAATATATCTGTCACTTTCACAACTGCTCAATTTCCTGACAGATTCTTCTACTCACTTGGACTTACAGGCAAAAACTCTTCGGAAAGAAAAATAACAAGATGGCTCGAATATGTTCCACCAGAAATGAGAAATTAGTAGGATATTGTCATTGTAACTCGATTGAGATTCTCTAGATTGTTTGACTGACTCTAGATTGTTTGCGGCAGTCTGCAGTTAACTTAATTGTTTTTATTGTTGTTAATTGTTAAATATACACCGTCCACACGTTTATTTTTAACCGACTTTAAAAAAGGAGGAGGTTCTAAATTTGACTGTATAGTTTGTGTTATGTTTGTTACCGCAAAACTTTTGACTGGGTGATCCGATTTTGATGATGCTTTTTATTTGAAAACTGGTGCTTTACGTGTGGTCCCATTTCAATTTGGTCCAATTCTGACAGTGGCATCCATGAGAAAACCATATATGTAGTTGAAGTCGGTTTATACTTCTTTAAAACAAACTCTATTATCTTTGACAAATAGAAGAAGTAATATTTTATAGATTCTTTCTTTTAAAAATTATTAATGCGAATTAGTCGACTCGAAAAATATCGGGGATATGCGAGAGTTTCGATATTTATCGAGTCGACAAATTTCCATTAATGTAAGCGTGTCATGGAGCACTTAAACCTCGACTTAAATATAGTTCCAACTTTGTTATTATTTTCTTAATTTGAAACATCTTAAATTTGACCAGGTTCGACCCCCGGCTTTACACGTGGTATTGTCTTATCCCATTGAACTGATTTATGCGTAAACCGCCCACCTCAGATACCAAAATTGTATGCAAAATCTCAAACATCCTATATAGACCGGAATATAAGTGACGAAAATATGTTTTATACAAAATAGCGTTTGGAATAAAATCAAAACAAAATCAAGCTTTTTGGTTGTTTGTTTGTTGTTGTTTATTTGTTACATACCTTTAGAATATAATACATCAGAAAGCTTAGTTCAACTAATAAAACCTAAGCGGATTCTACAGAGATCGTGTCTTCGTCGTTGATTCCTTTATCGTCGCTGGAACCTCCAGGGAATGAAGAAGGTGGGGATTGGGTCGGTGACTGGGGCGTGGAAGGGCTCGACGGAAACTGAGGCAGCTGGGGAAATTGGGGGAACTGGGGCAAAGAGCCTTGGGGGAATTGGGGCAAAGACCCTTGGGGAAACTGGGGAAAACTTGGTTCCTGAGGAAATTGGGGCAATGATCCTTGAGGGAACTGAGGAAAAGATGGAAACGAAGGTGCATCACCTTGAGGGGCTTGAGGCAAGGATGGCAAGGTTGGGAAGGGATAGTTGCCGATAGGTGGAAATTGCGGTGCCGAAGGCTGCTCTGGCTGAGGGGTCGGAGTTGATGTACTCTGTTCCTGAGGCTGGTTTTGTGGTTTTTCTTGATCCTGTTGAGGAAATTCCGCAGAGTCCACTACAGTTGTGTCACTGTCGCCGGCCTGTGAGGGTGTATCCTGGAACGGCGGGGGGCCTTGTGGAAAGCTGGGCTCTTGCGAAGGGAATCCAGGCGTTCCCTGTGGGAAGTCAGCTGGTTGTCCGGGAGCTGGGGCGAACACTGGATATCCTGGTGCTGGCGAGATGGTAAAAGGCGGATAAATGACGCTGCCGGGGAAGTAGGACCCTCCAGCGACTGGGTAGAAGGTGGTGTGCTGCAATGGCGCGAAAGGACTCAACTGTGGCACTTGATAGTGTACGTGTGGTTGCAGTGCTACTGGTAATGCCGATGGTATCTGGAAACAGGGATTTAGTTTGAAACATAGTAGAGAAAAGATTTGGGCACATTTTATACATTTCTACATAACCTCAGCAAGAACTATGCACTTGTTTAGAAGTTCTGGTTTTCAAACATTTTTATTTCAATACAAAAAATTATGAAAATTAGATCCACACAACATCACCGAGTCCCAAGCTAATAGAGCTTTTGTTATGGGTACTAGAACTTATTACAGTATCTACATTACATACAAAATAAAAACAAGCGAATGTGTGCAATATGCTTCGTTGTTTCTTTGGAACGTTTCCAAAGAAACAACGATGCATGATGGTGATTTCTATCCCACGGAAACTAATGAATGCTATAAAAAGTACCCTGTGTATGCTTCCCGATTCAAATTAGGTACTTATATACAAATTTCAGCCCGATTCGTTATATAGTGTTGGCGTGAAGAGATCACGAACATCCGTCCATCTATCCATCCATGGTGTGGTATAGTGATTGTTTTTATAAAAACTGTGCGTGTAATCGGTGTCGAACTCACCGTGTTGATATACTGTGTTGAGGAGAATCCGAAGACTTTCGTTTGTGGTACAACTGCGGTGCTTATAGCGGCATGAGTAAGGTGGTTCGGCGCAGCAGCGACCACCTTAGCCCCCGGCCAGGCAATTGCTGTTCCGCCGACTGCTGACCCGGAGACTGCTCCACACACCACCGCTAGTAATATTGACACTGCAAACACCTGCACATAAACATAAGGCTAAGCTAAATACCCCCTTATTCATAACAGTCTGCTAACTTAGGGCACTGCTAAATCTCGCTCTGTCTTTTTCTATTGAAATAATTCAAACTGAGAAACAACACTTCTTAGCAGACCATTATGTACAGTAACTTAATGAGTACTAAAATAATAACTTAAATAGGCGCATCAGCATTGACATACTCGGCAATGCAACCAGCGAAAGACGATGGGAATGCTTCCGACTGGTATTGATATGGATCAGTTAAGCTACCTGTAGATTGCTTGCAACAGTCTGCAGTTGGCTCAATTTGCTTTAATTGTAAGTATTGGTTCTAATTTATTTCTAATAATGTAATTTTCTTAGTCAATACAGTGGTCAAATTATTAAACACTTCACTAGGGTGTATGCGGTGTGTAAATTGACCAGCATTATTTATAATTTATTGAACTGAGCGGAGCAAACAAAGTTCTCAGTAGCAGCTTGGGTGATTTGACTATTTGGTAAAATAGTCACTTTGAGCATAATTGTCCACCCGTTGATGCGATTTGCGTTAAATTTGATAGGTCGATAGATAAGACATGTGAAAAATGCTGAAAACTTAGTACGGCCAAACACGTCGAGGTGTTTTTGAGACAAGAAGTCCAAAGGGGGGTAAAATCAATTAATTAAATCAAGTTTGGTCTCATATGAAAGGTTTCAAGAGTTTCGAAATGGTTTATTTTTTAGTTTGATTTTTCCTCCTCATTTTGTAGAGATTTTATGACATCGGACGTCATCTAAAATGAGTTTGCACTGAGGTATCCGTCCAAGAGCTCTTTTTTTTGTTTTGAAATACCTACGAATTCTACAACATTTTGCAACATTGTTGAGTTTCTAAAACATCAGAAGAATAGGCTCCACCATATGGATCAATTATCTACTTAAATATTTTTGATGTTTTTGTAGTATGTAAGAATGTTTCTATGACTTTGTCGCTCATTTTATTTTGGATACTTCAATAATAACATAAACTGAGAGGATGATGTTACAGACCCTGTGGCTAAGTTCCTATTGTTTTTTTCGTACTTACAGTGGACAGAAGAGCTCGGGTAGACTTACATCTAAGCTTGGAACTACATAAAACGCTCACGAAGATATTGATAGGGACTAACTATGTAGGTACTATTTAATTATCGTACTAAGTTTATCTGAGGTAAGTTTTACGCTATCGTACTCCAAACACAGTCCAGTGTGAATATTGTAGGATTGTCTTTTGTTAACTTGTTAACAGCTTGCCGACTTCGGTGTAGAAGATGCCTTTTCTGGTTTATGTTAGTTTTTAGTTGAGTACATTCTTATTCTTCATTTAATGTAACATTACAATTTAAAAGCAATGCGTAACAATATTTATTATATATAATGTAATATAATATGTACATCAAGAGTAGGTCGGTAAGTAATAAAATGAGCGTCGAGTCATTAGAATCATTATTTATAAAAAAAAACTTCCTTACTCTTAGTTTTATAACAGCTTCTGATATTTATTTAATTACGTAGGTAATTAAAGCCAAATGCCGCACTTTAATTGAATATTTTTTCACGAATTAGAGACTTTACTTAAAAGAAAATTACAATCAAATAATAGAATAATATACTAGTTTGCGGCCGGTTTTCGCCGTTTTGATATATTTTTTAGTGTAGAATAGTTTAGACATATTTTATTTTCTGTAATTAAAAATGTATTTCATAACGAAATATAGGAATCATTGAGTGTATAATAATAATAATTACTCAATACAATATATTACTTTTATTTAAATAAATAGTTTTCCTAAAAAATACTTAGGACTTTTAATTGTACGACAGGCTTACAATTACAAGGAATCTGGAATAATATATCTATTGAGATAATTAAAGTTAATTTGAGGATAATTAAATAAACATAATTAAAAGCAAATCTCGCAAATGTATTACTCTTCATGCGAGTACAGTTCACACATCATTTTTTTTTAATTTTAATCGCGTTTAGTAATGCGAGCTGAAGCGCTACCTAGACTCTAGCGGCTAGATGTTCTAGATTTGATTATCTCTGGCCAAAATTAGATATTATCAGTATTGAAACAACTATTATCAGGATTAAGCACACAACATCCAGAGATTATCATAGTATTATAATAAACTTATAACTTGAGCTAAGCCAACACTTCAATATAGTACGTAGGTACTGTTTTAAACCACAATTTTCGACAATCTTTTACGATCGCCCACGAACTGGTTCCGATTAGATGACCATAAAATCCAAATTGGTATTATAATGAACAAAATCATCATCGTCTTCAACACAAACTTCCAACTAAAGATCCCATAATCACTATAAATATCATCACTGTCACAATAATAAATCCAAGGTTATGAGCACAATACCTTCATGGCGGACGAAAGAGCTTTATACGAGTGCTAGTCCTCGGACAACTCTTTTATACACTAAATAGCACCCCGCCTACAGTCACAAGGAAAGTATAAACGTTACTAGATGTGTCTCAAGTTTTGTATGCATCGGCGGCGTCTCTCGCCGCTACGTCACAAACTAGAAGTCGAATGTTGGTGCCTCGGCTTATAACGGGTAGGTAGCTACTTTGGTTTGGTTATCTACGAACTCGCATACTATCGTCGCATGACATTGTACCAACATAATATAAGAAAACTGTAATAAAGAACAAAATAGGAAGGTATTGGTCACATATAATAATAGTGGTAAGTTTCTATCTATAGAATGAGTTATAACTCTATCAGTTTTACTCGTATTACTAGCGGTAGTACTAGCTTCTTCTCGCGGCTTTGCACGCCTGGATGAAATGAACCTAATTATTTTAGTCAAATTCTGTATGTACGCCGAATGTAATCTTAATTCGTTCAGTAATTTAGGGGACCTTATGTAACAACCATCTTGACCTCTTTAAAAACGAACTCCATCTACCATAATGTGATAAAGGACCAGCTGGTCTTATCTGTGTTTTTTTTTCTCTTTGGTGTTTGTACTTCAGTCCATCGATATTTTATAGTACATAGAGCACTTGTTCACCCTTTGACCGAGTGGACACAAGTGTGAACATCATAGACTTGTCAAATGAATGTCAATTATTCATGTGAGACCCAGCTGTGTGAACAGTCGTTATATACAGATTTATTTTTCGTGACTGAAAAATGGTTAAATTCGGTTTAAATCTATGTAAAAATGATAGCGTAAGTGATAGCGCATCACATACCACCGGTTAGCAATTTTTTACCCAAAAATAATTAAATAAAAATTCGTTTCACATGGGTGAAACAGGCGTGGGACGAGGGACCACATTAACCCCTTGCACTCATATGTATATTTTTGGGATGTTTCCTAAAGAAGGTTAATATTTTATAAAATAACAAAAACTAACAGGCAAGGTTTCTTCGTCCTACATTAGTATACATCTTGAAGCCACAGAAGTAAGAAATAAAACATTATTTCTATTTGTATTTTAATTTAAGATATTTTATTTTCTTATGTGTACTCTTATTGTACCTATTCATAGAAATAAAGATATTTTACCCTTTTCTTGACTTTAATTTAGATTTTCCTTTGATCTAGCTTTTGCTTACTAAGTTTTTTTTTATAATTAGATAGTTAGTGTATGTCTGAAATTTGATTTAAAAATCTATTATGACCAACTATAGTTTTTTGTATGTACTCAATTTCACAAGAATTGATTTTTTATCGACATATTTTACGCATAGTAGCGCGCATAATTGCCCATCCTAGCCCATCCTCCATTGCAGGTGTTAGTCTACTGTCTACGCTGGGCATTGGAAGGAAACTTGGAGGAACAGGCCATAGAGTCTTTCTATGGCTAGTACTATATAATATCTATGACTTCAGTCAGTCAGTTAGAGACAAATTCAGCCTTTGTCGAACATCGACATCAGCCATCAGCATTTTCTAATACACGGCCAAGGCGCCGGCGCGGCGTTGCCGTGCCGTCGCCGTGCCGGTGAGTGGAAAAACGGCCATTCGAACTGTGCACGTCGCCATTCATTATTTATTTTTGTTTTGATTATTTGTGTTGCTGTGTTTCGATTTGACTCTGCTAATTAGGGTGACTATTTAATTATAAACAGAGTGGGGCAAATTTTTGGCCCCTTCAGGGTAGGTACCGTTTTTTTTGTAGTTAGAAAGTTTTGTTCTTAGGAACCTTCTGTTTTATTTTGAAGATAAAATATTGCCATTTTTAGTTTTTAGAAAATTAGTACGGTTTGCCAAAAAAATGACATTTGTCAAAAAAACAAGTTGGTCTTAAACGACTCTATTTCCAACCAGGAACACTTTTCCCAAAGTAACATACCAAATCAAATCGTAAGTTTTGGCAATAATTAAAAAAAACAATTCCCATACATTTTCTATGAAAAAACGAGTAAGTGAAAACGACAATGTCACTCATTCAATGGTTCTTCATTTAAACTCGTATGTAACTACTTTTTCAAGTTGGTAGGCTAATTTAGAAGGCATCTTCTTCTTAGCCTCCAACTTCTCTTCCTACGACTCTTCTATTTTTGAACAAAATCTAGCAAAATTATTTATCTTGTATGTACAACCTCTTTGAATAAAACAACATGCCTCCTTACTAATTCTATTTAAAGCCTCTTTGAAACACTCCTCCCTAACAAGAAAAAAAGTATAAAATTTGACATGTGACATTGGAGGATATAAATAAACTGACAAAAATTTGTATGTAATTTACGATAAAATTAAAATATTATTTCGATCGAAATGGATTGTATGCTTTTTACACCGATAATTATTGTGAACTAATGTTTTTAGATTAATTTTTACTGGGAATGAGTAACAATGTCAGGTAAGTAAATGAAAATGTACCTACAATGCGTGTGAGAGCACATAAAGTTTATGTTCCCTTCTTCGTATGATCAAAAATGGTTTATTATTAAGTTTGATAATATATATAGATAGCTCTGCTTAGCTTGGGGCTAGATAATGCTGTGTGAATTGTCCAGCATTATTTATTATTTATTTATTTATAAGTGACTTGACTTTATGTTCTTGAGACATAATTAGAAAAAGTTTCAGATACCGCTATTTCTGCAACCGATTCTTCAATACAGACAACTGAGTCCACCAAAAAAGTAAAAAGAAAATGTAAGTTTCTTAATGTCCGTACATTACAAGATTATACAAGGGTCAATATCATAAAATAATAACAATTCATTCAACAAAAAAAAACTTGATTCCTAAATATAAACAAGAACCTACCTCATACAATAAATATTCAAGCAACTATCACAGTCAATAAAATGACTCTGAATACATTTTTTTAATGCAAATATGAGTGCCTGGACTTAATATAATGCACGCACGGCCCGGAGGGCTCAGAATCCAAAAGTTTATATATCTCATTTGACAAGTTTAATTACATTAACAAAAAAACTATTATCATATGAAAAAATTAAAAGCTATCCCGTGAGATCAAAGTTCGTGGCCAAGAACTAGTGAATCAATCCAAGGAAAATCCTCGCTTAGACATTCAAAATTATTATATTATTATTATTATTATTTAATTAATCGTGGTACCTACCTAGAGTCGTTGATACAGACCTATATGACTGCTAGGTATATGCGCACAGTGGAACTAAAACTTTTCCGGCGTTGCGCGGTGGAATCGCGTCGCTTTTCCGGTCGCGTCTTCAGTCGCCCGCCGGACAGCGAACGGCGCTGTATTCCCTCGGGGTATCGCTCACACACACTTGTTTGTTAACAATTAAACACATTTTCCTGAAGCCAACCACTACAAGCTTACACGTACGTTTTGCCACTATTTCCTCCATTACAACACATGCTTTCCATATGTAACTGTAGCTTAATTATTTCATTGATTAATCGAAATACAGCGGTGTCGGCCCACATTATGATTTGTTTACGCGTCAGTGATATTTTCATCTACCAATATTATCGGATCAATTTGTTGATAGGTGCATTGCTTTCATAATTCAGCTTTTCGTATCTAAATTTAAAATAATGCCGACTATAAAACATAGTAATAAACAGATATCAAGAATAAGTGCCGGGAAACCACGCAGAACAGCTGTTTCATGACTTTGTATTCAATACGGTTTGGTTACAGCAAAATAAACTAGCATTCATTGACCTAGTCTTACATCGCAACACGACACGAATATATTAGTTTTCACCACTCGATGCACACTAGCAAGGGACACCTATTAATAAATGCTAATAGAATTTAGAAATTTCTTTTTGCTAATGAATGAGTGCCAAAACACGGTCCTAATTACAATGATTTCAACAACGAAATACCTGATACCCTGAAGTTGAAATAAAGTTTAACCGTAGGGATTTTAATGTATTTACTGAGCCTTCATTCTTTTTGTATCTCATGTACCTACATAATTACCTATCTCATTTTTGTATTATTTCGATAAATCTCAACAAGTTCGAAGAGACCTTTCGCAGTAGGAATGCAACGTCAAAAATCTGTCTCGTTGCTCGTTGCGAGCTTTTTTCCGTACTCACTGCACGAACGCTGTGTACGTTACATTACGCTCCGTAACACCGGTCAGCACCCGATTTAATGATCATCGTATGCAAAATAAAAAATACCATCAAATGAATCTTTGTTTTAGCTTTCCGCATGGCGGACGAGGCAGCAGCTGAATGTCTTTTCGAGCGCCTCCGCCTGCATCAGCAGCGCTCTCCTGACTCCACGGAGGTTGCGCGTGCCATCGTAGCGCGCATCAACTCGCGCCTCACTTCACACGGTCAGTCTATTTATTTATTTATATAATTGGAAAATCAACGACTTACTCCAACTTAATACAATTTACTCACCAGAGACCCAATTAAAGATTTTCACGTATAGTGACAATATCCACAGAGGTGACGCGTGCCATAATAGAGCACATCAACTCGCACCTCACTTCGCATAGTGAGTCCTGAAGCTCCAGCAGCTCTTGACTCTACAGAGGTGGCGCGTGCCATCGTAGCGTGCATCGACTCATGCATTACTTCACACGGTGCGTCCATACTCCACCGACTCGTCTGCCCCAGCAGCTCTTGACTCTGCAGAGGTGGCGCGTGCCATCGTAGCGCGCATCGACTCACGCATTACTTCACACGGTGCGTCCATACTCCACCGACTCGTCTGCTGCAGCATCTCTTGACTCTAAAGAGGTGGCGCGTGCCATCGTAGCACGCATCAACTCGCGGTTTACTTTATCACAAGCCGCTCCTGCTGACTCCGCAGAGGGGTGCGTGCCATCATGCCGTACTCACGCACAACGAATGATATGGCTCAGATCTAATTAGTACAAGAAAGTATCCAAAAAATGCAAAAATGCAATTCGCGTGCAACGCCCGTCCTTGCACAAATTGACATGCCCTGCAATCACAGAAGGTAAAATCAGTTACGCACTATATAAAGCACATCACAAATGTATTCGTTCTAAGGTCAGACATACCAAATAACAATAAAACCAATACTTAAAGGATTATATAGATCAAGCTAATGGTACTCGTAGGTTATGGGTAAGGTTAAGGTGTTACAGGTAATGACGCATTTTGAACCAGACAGGGGCGTCGTCCTCTCGCTAATGTATTTTATTGTCTGTACCTACACTAAACATTATCATTTTTATTGCACATTAGCATTCAAAATCAATTCTTAAATCCATTTTGAACAATAAGGGGCATATTTATCGACAATATTCTCGAATATGGTAATACAATATTGATGACAATAAAGTACTTTGATATAGAGATAGTGATGAATTTAGAAATGCCGAATTTGCATACGAAACACTCCCTTATCATAAACTAACAATCTTAGGCGCGTATTATGAAAGCCTGCTCAGTCATCGATCGATGCTTGAATGACGCTTGTCAGTGAGATAAACGTTAATCGAGCATAGATTGATGGCTGAGCATATTTCATAATACAGGCCCTAGTTTGCCACGTCTCATTCTCCGTTCACATATTTTAGTTGATACGGAAACCGTTAATCACAAAAAATGTACTATGACTATTTATTGTATCCACAGTTGAACAGGTATAGGTACATTTTATTGAAATGAGCAAGATTGTCGGTTTTTCAAAAGACTTCAAAAAACGAGAATATTTTCAGTTCGGTTATGTATATGTTATGAATGGAATGTTCCTTATTTTTTGTACTTATGTTTTGTAGTTTTATTTATGTCCACGATTTTAAAGGCGCATACACGAGTGAAAGTGGCGCCTATTTTATCTTATTATTACGTTTATTACAGGAAATTTAAAAATCAATCGTACAGTTTGTGCCTCTGTAATAGTTTTATTTTGTAAATCTTAGGCAGAGATACGATGTTGCCCTTTTTGGCTACCAAACTCTATTTTCTCATCTCTACCTAAAATACATAAGATAAAAACTATAACCGATGTATTCAAAAATAGCTTATAATAGATACCACAAACTGTACGATGGATTTTTAAAATTTCCTGTGTTGAACGTAATAATAATGATAAATAGGTGGCGCTGTCATATTGGCTCGGGTGCGCCTTAACTAAATTGCCGAAGAATTATATTTTTCCCGTAATAGGTAGCACTTGTTTGAAGTTATTAGTGTAAATATTCAAAGTTATCATTTTTGGAATAAAACTATTACTGACCTAACAAAACAACAATAGATCATAACTGGTAAAATACTCCTCCGGTCCATATTACGTCGTCATCCAGTTACAATCAAAACTAACGGTTTCTTGACAAAACTTTATCATTTGTCTCGGAGAATGTAATAATTTAACTTTCCCATGTCATTGTAGTAGATCTGTAGGTTATTTCATTCATTCTGTTGGCTCAGAAAAGATAAAAGTTGGGTACGATTGGCATTTCGCCAACAACATTTCACTGGTAGGCCACAGATTATGAGAAGACAGTGTCGATAGAGATTTATTTGAAATAACATAGGGTTTTGTCTTAAAATTCATATTTTTTGTCTCTAGAAAGTAAGGATAATACATTTTATGGCAGTGTCTACTCAAACGACTCCAATAATCATAATAATAATTATACCTATGGTCTAACATGAAATATTAGATTTATATTATAATATAATAAGTTTTATAATATACCATATCAAAGTGGTTGACGAATATAAATTTATCTGTGAATAACATGGGATTTTGTTCACAACTCACTCTTTTTGCCTCGAAAAAGTTAGAATAAAGCAAGAATGATCGCAGGAAAATATAAAGTTCTATCACGCAAATAAAACACTTTGGTACCATTAAACAGTTTCTAAGTCAATAAAACCTTCCAAACAACCTAATTAAATGAAACTTTGGTTAAAGGTATATCATGCGATGTGAAAGCGTTCGTTCGTGTTACAATAACCTTAAAGCAAGAATGTCCTTAGAAGTTTTAGCTTTTCATTATAGACTTGATTTTATTGCTTGAGTTTCTGAATAGTTGCGTTAATTTAGTAAATTGATGACATGATAAGTTTCCTGACTGTTTGTTCGTAGCTGTCTGAAAAGTACATTACCTACGTTGTGAACCTTTCAAACACCAAGTTATCGAGTATACCTTCTTCTACTTCGCTTTTTCTGCTTCTTTTCTTCTCTTCACACTGTGTGACTTCTTTTCTTTTAATTCTCATTTTATAATCATCGTCATCATCAGTCTATATTAGTCCACTGCTGGACATAGGCCTCCCCTAATGAGCGCCATAGCGCCCTGTCTTCAGCTTGTTGCATCCAGCATCTGCCATCTTTCGCAGATCGTCATCCCACCTGGCCGGAGGACGCCCTACACTGCGTTCGCCGAGTCGCGGTCTCCACTCAAGAACTCGTTGACACAATTCTCATTTTATAGGATGGTTCTATTAGTTTGTGCTGGCTGGTTAAGAGGATGCCTGAGTTTGGTCTGATAGACTTCTGCTGCTAGTTTCCTTTTTGATTGTGCTGATATGAAAGATGTCGTGAAGTTCAGACTTTCTGATGAACCATGGTCAGATTTTTCAGAGCACCATTTTGGAAATGTTGACTGATGTTTATGGAAGAGTGGCAGGCTGACCCCCATAGTTGGATTCCATATGTCCATTTGGTTTCAAGACAGCTTTGTGTATGTGTTATCGAGTGCTGTGTCCAAAAGGTACACAGACGAATGTAATTTTCAATCATCAATACCCACTTCAACCTTTCCATCCCTACTCACTACTACCACTTTGTGAAAAGCCGCAAGGAGAAACTATTTATCAAATCTAAATTATAAATCTAGGCCAAATTTTATTTCATCACTTGATATACAAATAAGGAAATAGAGATTGATCTTTCTCTGCCTCAGCGCGCTACCGTTATTATTAAGTTGTAAAATCAATTTTTGTAAGATTTACGAGACACATAGTCCAGTTATGTATCTTGTTTCATTTTAATTATTTATAGAACAGCTGGTTCTGACTTCATCTTCATATAAAATTTAATCAAAGATACGAAATCCTTATTATTTTGTATGCGAAAGGTAAAAATAATGTAGGTTTTAATAATTTTTAATCGTAAAATATTACTGTTTATAGCTTCCTTTACTTTGGTGAGAAACATGTTTCATTTATTTAGTCTACATTGTAGACATAAATGATTAAATACATGCTGGACACTTCACACAACATCATAGTTGATTTCTACAACCTTGTCTTCAAGTATTAGAATAGTCGTCAATCGGACAATAATTACTTTTCATACTACCTCCTGTACTCCTGCATTAGCAACACTAATTACAGATTGTATAAAAAATGACAATATTATTGAGTAATAGACAAACATAATCATAGAAAAGATACAAAAATTATGATATTACAATAAAAGACACACTCCTCGTAGCTTGGTACCTACTTAAAGTTGTATTCTGCAGTATCTGATCTGATATCTCTACTAAGAGACTTGTGCTGTAGATACCACGTCCCTTCCAGGTAATTTTTTTCAGGTTTCAGAATTCAACAGAAATAAGTTGTTTATTTAAATTTATACAGCTATTAAATTATTCTAAAATTGTGATTTGGAACCTACTTTAGTGTCAAAATTAAGATTAGCCTTATTACTGTTATTATATTCACAAAACAAGATAGATCGATGTGGTACCTTCTACCGCAGTAAGGTCGCGCGATCGACCCCCGACAGCCGGTGCATGGGCAAACGGCCAAATTATACCAATACTTAGTACCTGTGCGACCCTTATCGTGCCGGCCCACTAAGTGTTACCATTAAACTATCCCTATCTGTTTGATTATCGCTACTGGTACTGATAGTACCGGGGGGTTGGGTGGTATACGAAGCTTGATTGTGTTGCTAAGGCATAGGACAATTTCAATTTCAGTCCTAGAATTTTTAATTAAGACTTGTCTTAGATCAGTTTCATTCAGTTATTTTCCAGAAAAATCTCTGAATAATCATGAGTTGAATACAAAAACATCTGTCTGTCTAAGAACGAACTCAGCATGGTGTTTTCCGGTTATGAGCTCTATTCGTCATTTTTTGCCAACTCCTGGTTTAGTCATTTTCGGAGGTAGATTTCTAGTTTACCTCCATCATCACCCAGGATTTTTCAGGATTTCATCTCCGTTGAGGATGATGATGATGTCCTGCTAGCTGAATATTTGGCCACGGTGTAGTGCTTAGTCTCAACGGAGTCTCCGTTGGTGTTACCCAGGTGGGCAGGTCATATTATTTATAGTGCCCAAGTGTGTGCGCAAACATGGTGCACTCACCTCCAATAATACGATGGGACGCGACCGGGGAGAGGTATGGTGCAGGACGGTGTGGTGTGTCCTACTTCCTGACTCCGGACTGTTATTGTGGCTGGGCAATGTCGCATTACTCTGAGTAAGAATTTGGTAGGATAGGAGGATGAGCTGTTTCTACAAATAGCTCTTTTTCTTCACTCGACTGGCTTTGAAAACGGAAGTGGTCACTTTTATGCTTCCGGATTTTCAAGTGTTCTTCCGATGTCAAATTGGGCCTTTAACGTCCGACTAAAAATGCCAAATGTTTTGATGACCGGTATTTGAAGACAGCATTGAAATTGATACGAAGGTTCAGAATGAGGAAATCAAGACAGTGCCAAGGCACCACTATAAACTAATCGCTGCAAATCGATCTTACTAATTAGATAGAGAAATAGATTGACGCTTTAAACTCATATAAGTGACGTTTTTACGTAACACAAGCTCTATTTCTGAACTGTGAGTCCGCATGGAGTAAGTATCACTCATCCCATTATGTTGTTTACCAACACTGTACTAGGCTAGTTCAGTTTCAGTTAATTTCAGTAATAACCCATTATTTACCATGCAGTCATTTAGATTGTGCAACTAACTATGTCATTCACCCACTGTAAACAAAACGATATACGCGTCGTCTTGAGAACCTCCTCCGTTTTTTCGTCGGTTAAAATAACATTTAGAGAACCCGTTCATCGCAACGTCTCATTATGCTTATTTACCATAGAAATTTTGAAAAGACGTACACCTCGTATGCAGTTAAAGGCTAAGTGGGTTACCGGTTAACCGATTATACAATTTTTGTAGTTCAATTTATAAAAATCGTTCTTGAATAGGCATACATGTAATACATTTAATAATGATAAAAGAATAATTAGTCAAACTTTAACAATAATAATTCTATAAAATCATAATGAACACTGCTCAAATTAAAGAACATTCTCCCAAAAGTTAAATCCACTAGGAAGTACTCGTATTTCCCCAAGACATACCACTATAAACTAGGTATACCTATCCGCTAGGGATAGGTATAGTTTACATATTGCATTGAAACGTGTATTGAAAGCGAAACATGGCCTTTGAACTACTGCCAACACCCGAGGGTGGAGTATCTATTGTCACGCTGTAGTGCTATTCGAACAATGCACGGCATCTTAAAGGCTACGGCCATAATATTACTTGCGATGCTACACCATCAATACAGCAGAAAGCGATAGAAAGAGAAGAATAAAAATTTAATTTTGTTTTAAAAAACTATAAACCGACTTAAATTTTTAAAGTTTTTTCATGAATTTTCGTGGATCTCATCGTCAGAAGTGAACGAAATTAAAATGGGACCACACGGGAAGCACCAATTTTCATATAAAAAAAGAATCATGAACATCGGACCACCCAGTCAAAAGTTCTGAGGTAACAAACAAAAAAAATACAGTCGAATTGATAAACTCCTCCTTTTTTTGAAGTAGGTAGGTTAAAAAAAATTAAACCGCCGCAGGAGCAATTTTTTCTTCACGACACATTACAATTGTTACAAGAAGTAAGTAGTTAGGAAGTTAACAAGAAACAAAATTAAGATAGGTAGATAGAAAATACTCTAATGCACACATAAGAGTATATTGATAGAAACAATAAGAATAAGAATAAGAATAAGAATGTTTATTTCAAAAAATTACAGGTTAGCCTTATAGTTATTTTTATAGCTATTTATATAACTAAATTAATAAATCTGCTTATGAGTTAACTTAATACAAACATATTATAAAGGTGCACATACATGGTCTATAAAACTTAAAGCTTCATACATACTTTAAGGCTTCTATGTGTTGCATGTCTCGTTCCTTCCGTGCTAGTTATAAAACTGTATTACGGCAAGGTAGAGCTCAATACCTCACAATGGCTAGGCGCTTGGTTTAAGTTAAGGATAATTTATAGGACGTGTAGTACAAATTGATTAATTAAGTAATAACAGTAGGTAAACAGTAAATATAAAAAATAAAACGAAATTAGCAGAAAATAAGATAAACTTATGATAAGTAATGTACTAGGTGCAAACTAATTATGTTTAATTAATACTAGTGTGGGAACTTATTAGCGAGTAACCACAAGTAGTTGCTCAGTATCGTCATAGTTAAGAGGTTGAAGAAATGCATGCAGTAGTTTGCCTAACACAAATCTTGTTTTAGCAATTAAATTTTCCTTGGTAACCTTAGATAAACGATTGTAAAGAAAAGGTCCAAATATATTAGTAGAGCGTTGGGCAAATTCTGTTTTACACATCGGTACTCTAAACACCTCATGAGACCTTCTGGAACCACGATTGTCCATTCGATGTGCTGCAGAGTGTTGCCTTAATATAAGGTTTTTCATGTACAGTTGCCTGACAGTTAACAAATCAGTATCTTTGTAAAGATCTACTGTTGGGTATCTATATCTCTTAAAATAGAGTACTTTTAGAACAGACCGTTGCGCTCTTACAAAACATTAAATAACTAAGGAATAAGTGGAAATATTTATAAGATGTATACAAATAAAATCCATACTATTATTATAAATTCGACAGTAGCTCTGTCTGTTTCAAAGACGGTGGCAGCTACTTGGTAATAAATACAAATGGAACCAATCAGACATAGACAATTAGACAATTTAGACATGGTCCAAAACGGTCCCTTTGTCAGCTATAATGCCGCTTTGAAGGGGGTAACCTACGTCACTGGTTTTCCAAGCAGTCACATAACTGACGAAAGACAGATGGCTAGTGGTTTTGGCTGACAAACTGTAATGATTATTTTTATTCGGTATGCGAATGTGGATATCAAACGGTTATTATTTATTTGGCAGCAACTGACCGGAACTATTTACTTTTCCGTTGGCAACACTTAGACTGAGAAGTTGTGTGTCGTAAACACGCATGTGTTTATAAAAGATGATAGGAATAAAATATCATAGATAATGAAAAAAGGTTATCTTATTTTACAGTTCCATCGAAATCCACAACCCTTAAATTCACACAGTGCAAACCCCGGTTACAAGTTTACTGTTGAACCCACCACAGTTTTCTCCTCCTATACGTGATTGCTAGACCTGCCTTTCAGGAGACAGGAAAAGGGGGTCGTTAGCCCTTCCCATACGACCTCAGCTGACACATTGTGTGTCTTCTTAATTCAACTATGGAATTGACTACATACTTCATAAAAGCTGGGTGCTTTATAAAAACAAAAGTATTAATATTGTACAACAAATAATACTACTAGACAATAGTAGCTTAATCTATCATGCACCGTTGTTCAAGTAATTAATTTCACTGATCCGTGCAATCTTGATACTTGAATAAATCATGTCCCAGCTATTTTAAGCATTTTGTTTGTAAACAACAGTAAGGTTATAAAACTGACTATGTTGTCGACATGCTGAAGCCGTTGAGCCCTTTATATGGTCACATATCACTATACCGTGTCCATTTTGAATGAGGCATAAACGTATACAAACCGCCCATACTTAACCTAAAATTCACTTTGTTGGCGCGTCCTTTTATACGTAATTTACATTACGTGTCGATTTTAGATCCTCCCTTCAATAAAAATTGCTTACAATTATATCTGAAACTCGACGCCAAGCAAGTGAGTTTTTGATATTTGTATCGTGGTTTATTTATTAACATGCTCCATGCTGGATGGATACGGTATAGCTCTGACTAGTTGCGTTGCGTGTTCGTTTGATGTTTATATATTTACGATCACCTCATAGTTCCTGAAAGACGCTTACCTATATTATAAACTATCCCCCACGCCCCAGGCAGTAGAGAAGTACCTTATATTCTCTTAAACTCAACACTATCGCAGTTAATTACCCACTGGTAGGTCACCTTGAACGCTCCCCTAATTCATATAAATGTACCATGCCAACCTAGCACAGTCAGCGTCAAATTGAAATGGGCGTCTAGGGTAGTCAAAATGATCTGAAAAACATGAAATCAGTTTGATAAACGCAGTTCGAATCATCATATTGTTGTAAGTTCCCAAGGTATTCAAAATATCTTACCACTTACTTATTGTTTCACATTTATATGAGCAGCCAAGGTGTTCCAAATTATCTTAGCAAACAAAGCTCTCAAATAACATTGCGAGTATTTACTAGGAAGAGTTTGCATACTAACTTTGAGAGCTTTGTTTGCTAAGATAATTTTGGACGCTTTGACTGCTCATATAAATATGAAAAAATGTGTGGTAAGATATTTTGAAAACCTTGGTTGCATAAAACAATAACATGATTATTCGAACTGCGTATATCAAATTGCTTTCATGTTTTTCAGATCATTTTGACTACTCTAGACGCTCTTATCAATTTGACGCTGACTGTACCATTAGGGGAGCAGGCACTCCGCACACCAGGGCCAACTGTTACCATCGCGTTTAATTCTTAATTTCGCTAGAGCTACTTTGTATAGACAATTGTTGCCATGGCGTCAGCATTTTCTGGAATTATACGCACGCGGGAAGCACGGGCGTCTGACGTCGGCGCGTGGCGCGCTGGCGTGTTGCCAGGTCGCAGTCACAGCCGAGACGGCCTGACATTGTCATTCGCGGGTCATTTACTGCAATATTTGGCGCAAATTGCTAATCTTACATTGTTTGAGCTAATTTCTCCACCTTATCACTCTGCCATCTCTTGCACTCTTATTTATACACTATACAACTGTCATGGTCAAACGTATATTCTATACCTACTGCAATAATTTGGCGCAAATGTCTTAAATTGTTTTGAATTTAATGAGCTTTCTTTACCCATTTAAACGTTGCGCTATCCCAGACACCTCTCATCGTCACACGGTGGTCATTTACTCTAAGGTATTTGGCGTAATTAACTTATCTGACATTGATTTAAAGGGCTACTTTCTTCAGCCTTCTAAGTGAGTTTTAGGTTAGTCAAAGTTTTGTTACCAATACTAAGAATTAAACGCCATGGTAACAGTTGGACCTGGTGTGCCGAGTAGTCCTTTAGTGGTACCAGACGTATACCAGTAGGTACAAATCTAACTAACAAAAACTCCTACACGTGCCTCTGCTTCTCTCACAAATTGGAAGAGCCACGAGCTACACCTAGCAGTGATAATGATGATGATGTAGTTGATAAATCCAATCTCCAACGACCAATCCGATCCAATTCGAACGAAAACACCGGTTATTATTATGAACGAGCTAGTAGACGGTCGTATTTCAGTTCACTGTCGTGCGTGATATTAAACGAGAATGTGGTTGTTATTTCATGTACCTATTACTAATTAACGGCAACCAGAAATGTGTTGATAAATGCCACTAGATGGCCTCCAGGGTCGCAGTGTTGTCGGCTTGGGCAGAACAATGCGCTTGCGGAAGGAGGGCCGAGCGATCTGATGTATAGGCTTTATGCTCTTTAGGTACATACAATTGATTGAAAACAAGGGCAGAATAACAACTTTCATATTTTGCTTATCAAGTTTCAATAAAACAGTGCAACTAAATCCGCTGATCTATAAAAAAACGTTATCGCACCGGAAAACTGAGGTAGGTACATAAAATAGTTTAATAAAATTGGTTTTCTTCATATCTGTTTTCAGATAAACATACCCGGCAAGGTACTTTGGACAAGCTATGGAACAAACACTCTGGGGCAGTTCAAATGCTCATATCAATACTAGAAGTAAGTTTTAATTCTCTAATTATCAGATAACTAGATATTTTTCAAACGTTTGGCTTTCCCTGCTAGGAATGATGATGTATCAGTGAAATTATGTATACTAATAATACAAACAAGTTTCTGCCCGCGGGTTTGCATGCGTTATTTCTTCGAAAACATTTTATATCTCATGAGAATGGGATGGTATAAAAAGTAGCCTATGTTTGATTCCAGGATTAGAACTACCAAATTTTAAAGATTATTTCAGTAGTTTTGGCTTGAGGAGGTATCAAACATCCATACATCCATACATCCTTACATCTAAACACCCAAACTTTCGCATTTTTAATATCTACTTGTGTAATGTGAAGCAAAAGTTACTCTTTTTCACGCTGATGGACATAGGCTACTTGAACAGAGCTTTCGAAGCCGTTGGCAGAAGCTGATATCTATGCTAAAAAAGCTAAAGCTTCTTAACTTTTAATTTGATTCTTTTTATTAATAGAGCTCAAGAGATTCCGCCACATGCAACTATATAACCTCCATCCTGAGAGAAGCCCTTTGTCTGAAACAGGGAAAAGGGAAGAAAAGTTCAGGTATGCAAACCACGAAATCTGCTAGGCTATTTCAAATATTTACAAAATAGAATTGTATTATGGACTTAGTTGTATAATTAAATATTTTGGTAAATTAGTTCCTATTGAACCGACGGCCAAGAAGAAAGAAACGAAAAAGACGGGCAAAGAAAATAAAATACCACAACCCGGAAAAGAAAAAGCGGTCCTTATCAAAAAGGGTGGGTGACGTGTGTGCAACGCTTTGGCAAAAAGTTTAACAAAATTAACATTTAAATTGTAAAATTTTATAATAGGTAGACCTTAAAAAAATGTCTTGCGTCTTGCAAACAATCGCTTTGCTGCACTTTTTCAAATAACAACGGGAAGTCTCTATCGATCGCTAAATCGTCTGTTTGCATGTTATCATTACACGTGGCACTTTGATTTACATTTTAAGCCGAATAGATGATTGCTTGTCAACTATTGAGACACATTGACATTTAAAATGTGCAGATAGCCTTTCTACTAGTGTAGCACGGGGCTACCTACTGACATTTAAGACGAGCTCAGCTCACTAACACGGCTTACATTAAACCACTTGATCGTGACCTTGCAAATTCAAATTGCTTTATTTCAATTCCATTATACTGCACTTCTGTATTCGATTTTGACTTACATTTGGCACAATATTAAAACTATGCAAACTAGAATTGTTATAACTTATTCAAAATTAGTAAGTGTGAATAAAATGTTCGACTTTCAGCGAACAACGCCGCGAGAGAGCAGTGCTCCCTACACTTCATTTCGATAAACGGCACGCAGGTGGTGATCCGCACGTTGCTCGCGACGCACAGCAAGCGGGACGGGAACGTCGGCACCGAGCTGTTGCTGCACGACCTCGTGTGGATCGTGGCCACGCTTGCTCCTAGAGGTATACCTACCGACCCATACTTCTCCCTAATTCCAGCGAATAACGTCGCGAGGCAGCAGGCAGCTCAAGACTTCGTCGACATCAAGGGCAGCCAAGCTATCATCAGGAAAGTTCTCTACACGATGCATGACAGGAGAGACCGTCACGCTGGGACAGATGCGATTCTACAAGACCTCATCTGGATTCTAGCAGCGCTCGGCACGCGAGGTTATAAATGCTAAATATAATTGTATGCTCTGGCGTATATCGTTAGGTTATTTGTAAATCACTGTTGTCCGATTATAATGTGCATGATGTTTGTTTACTACGTGATGCTGATGACAAAAACAGAAAACGATCACTATATTCTGGATCAAAGCATTTGTTAACCTGTATATTAAGTACCTACATATTTCTAAATTTACAGAGTAAAGAGACTTAGGGCCTGTTAATATTCAAGGGAATGTTTTATACAGACCTAGAAAAAAATTGTGATTTCAGATCCAAAATTCGCGATGAAGGTTCGAATGATCGGCTGCGTAAGGACAATGCATCTCATACTGAAAGGACATTTCACGGATAACAAGTTGATATTTCCACTCTTAGTCATCATGAAGCAATTAGCAAAAAACGGTATGCATATTAAACGTCTTATAAATACTACAATTAACTACTTTTATAATATCAATCAATTTAATCAAGGTGGAAACAGGGCGCTCATTAGTGGAGGCCGTGGACTAAAATAGGCTAACGATGATGATGATAATTTAAATTAATGGTTAATTCTGTTTGTACCAGCTATCACGACATCCATTTTGATCCGCGACGGAGTTATCGCTACCTACGAGCGAGTATTGGTGAGCCTTGGCTTCATACCCACGGCAAGACTTCGCCTCTGTCTCGACGCCGTTGACTATTTCAGCAAAAACAGTTAAGTGGACAAACAAACTCGTTTATATTATTAATGTTATACTTTTAACCTCGATCTTTTGTTTGGGTGATCGATATCATCTGCTCTAAATTTCTCTCCCACACATGATAATCAAATTCAAGGTTGCCTTACGACCTATTACAAAGTAAGCCTCTTGTTGCTGGTACAGTAAGCAAGTACTTAATGCAAAGTTGGAAAAAGTTAACGGCATGTGATCGATATATCTAACCTCTCTTATTTGTTTGTCGTGCATTATTATCAATGTTTCAATATTATCAAAACGCTTTTGAGGCGCTTTGTTAATCAAAATACATATGTGGCTACTTTTTCAAGGTTATTGTTGTATTTAACGCTATATTTTCATATCACTATAGCTCGTTGACTTTGAGTGGGCTATCAGGTACCTATGTACCTATTCACACAAATACCTATTTAGTAGTTAGATGGTCATGATGATGTTTACTGTTATTATAACCAAATGTTATTGTATTCGCTCAACTTTTACTGACTAGATAAGACTATGGGCAATGATTTTGGTCTTTTCGAAACTACAAACGCATTTTTAACTTATAGCCATGTAAAGATGATTGAATGAAATACAAATATTTATTACATTGATAGCAATTGATTGTTTTCCTTCATCTTCAAAATACTTGTCTAAGTTGAATCGCTAGAGATACCATAATTGTAGACGTTTGTACCGAATACACCAAAATCAATGCATCCTAGTCATTGATTAATTAAAAAGGGAAGATGAGGTACTAGTTTCTCGATAATGGCAACCTCATATTGTGTAAAATTGTGTGCTCCCACCTCAGTCACCGTCGGACCGGCGGCGGCACGGGCGGTCGTGATTCGCGTGAAATTGTTGTCTCGGTCTCACTTCGGTCTTAGATACGTCTTTCCGTCTTTGTTCTTCTTTGTATTGCACAGGACTGGAAATATAACTGTGAGCGTATGTGTTTGCGTGTAGTTGTAACACATGCCAATTTTTGAGTAAGCGCTGGGAGAACGTAACCTATCTTCCCTTTTTAATTAATCAATGATCCTAGTCCGATCCTTGTAGGTACCTAGCCATTTGATAGTAATGCAAGTTCACACGTGCGTGACTCACAGAGGTGTGCTGCATGCAGATAGTGAAGACTGGCCTCTGTAACGTGCTCCTCAGGGTGTTCGATCGCTGGGACCGCTATGAGGGACGCATGCGGCTCAAGATCTGTGCGCACATACTTCAGACTTTGCAACACTTGTGCAATATCAGTACGTATTTTTGCTCAAATACTAGCTCCTACTCACGGCTTTGCTCGTGTTTTTCTGGGATAAATAGTAAATAAAACAAAAAATTCTGGACAATTCACACAGCCTTATCTAGCCCAAGCTAAGCAGAGCTTGTGTTATGGGTACTAGATAACTGATATACATACGTAATAGAATACACTACATAGATATTTTTAGTATACATAGAAAACAACCAGAACGCCCTGAACAAATATCTGCAGATCGTAGCCATATTTGTTCCGAGGCGGGAATCGAACCCTCCAAACTCCTGCATCGCAGGCGGACCTTCGCCCATCGCGCCACAGAGGTCATCTAGTACGTAGCTAATATGAGATTCCGGGTATAGAACGTATGCATTTTCATACCTAACTTATCAGTTGTCTCAATTTGGTAACAAAACATTCAATCAAATTTTCGCATTTGTAACAATTAGTGTGATAATATTTAGGTATGGTAAACAGTGAATATTTAAGTAAACAGTGAAGACTGGCCAAATAATTGTTAATATTTGTATTACCTTTTTAATATCTACATCTTTATCCCCTGTTTTATACAATTTCAGAAGCTGGACGTAGAGCCTTATGCACAAAGAAGCACGTGCAGTGTTTACACAGGTTCTGCTCACAGTGTCCCGATGAGCCAGAATTCGACGGGCTGCTGGCAAGGGTCTGCTCAGTCATTACCCTATGCTTGAAGCACCAAGCACTGCCTGTCCCTAGCACCAGTCCTGCCATGTTCAATCTGGGCCCTATATTAAAAGGTACTTACTTAAGGCAGAATATATTTACACTCACGTAAGGCACTCTTTACACACACACGTATTTATGCCCGAATGAAAAGGGATATCTGTGTGTCTGTATTTGACATGATACGACCAAATGAACAGATAAACCGATTTGGCTTTTTTTTCGAGTATGAATTATACATATAATTGCTACGTAAATTCGTATGAGTTTTTAGAAAATTAGCTTGTTATTTATAAAAAAAGTATCAATTCAACTTATATAAGTATAACCAAATAAATAAGTAATGGGCTTCACACACGGCAGCTATAATGTCAAGATGAATATTATGGCACTATACATCTCATTAAATCCTTCTATAGAAATCGTCAGGAGACAACACAGGGTAGCCATAATGTACTTTTTTCCATGTATGAAATAAGAAGGAATATATATATAGCTGCCGTGTGTGAAGTCCTTAATGCTGGACAATTCGAACAGCATCATCAAAACATTATACCAAGAAATAAATATGAGAACGTTAGATTTAATTATGATTTTTTTAATGTTTCAGGCACAAATACATCTTGGCCATGTCATGAGGATGAAGAAGATGCTGCCAATTCAGATTCCAAGACAATCAACTCTGATCTAGAGGATGATGGCCCTGAAATAGATATTGAGGGCATAGATGAATTTCCAGACATAGATTTTCTCGAAAATGATATCAAGAGCGATATTGACGATCCTGATAAAATTAAAAGTGGAGATAGTTTGCAATCAACACTGTGGATTAAGACAAGCGAGAGAGATATTGAAGACTTGAAAAAGTATGTTGATTCCCTTTTTATAATTTCGCGGTTAGTTAGAAAATTAAAGATAGAAAACACAAGGAACGCTATAAATATCCGATAATTCAAAAAAAAAATTAATGTTATGTTGATTCATTTAAACATGAAAAAAATCTCGTCCACTAAACGAACTAAATGAATAAACATAACAATGCAATAAGAAGATTCGTATGGCTATAGATGATGATGAATTGATTCTAAGTCAACATAATCTGTATAATCAATTGTTGGGTATTTTATTGATAGACAGATCACAGTCCTTTATGTCACTGCTGAATATTGGGCCTCCTTAAATTTTTGTCAGTCTCTTATGTCTGAACGTTCCGTATCCAGATGTGCCCAGACACATAATCAAATCTGAAAAATAAAAGCTATAAATAGATAAAAAAATATGATTTCACTTGACTATTTCGTGGTGAATGTAAGCGGGTTTACTTCGAACCTTGTGTGTTGGAAGAACACCAACGGTTTATCCCTTAAAGAGAGACTTCTTGACGTTGGTGTTCCTCCAACACAACTACGTACCTTGTAGTTATCACGTTTACATTCATAAAGCAAATTACTTTATTCCTAAAAAATGATACCTTCTCCTTTCTTTGTTTCAGATATTTTATTTACTTTAAGGAGTTTGGTTCATATAATAAGCAAGTAAAACTAGTAAAAAGCAGGTCAAACTCTCGAGGCTCGATATTAGAAGAGTTTTTGGTCTCCCAGGCTGGTGGAGGAAGTCGAGCCTTATCTTCTACGTTAAACCTCTCGTTGACTGCGGTTTTAGGGAACACTGATTATGATAATTTTAATTCTTCTTCCCTAACATCTCAACTAACAAATGCATTGGAGTATCATAAAATACATGAGAGCACTTGTAAGTATTATTCTACATTGCGTCGCTATACAGGGCGAGTCTTCATTGTGTACAAAATAAAATGAAGGAAACTTTGCATAAGATTATTATTTTTCAAGGAGCTCCTTTTTTAAATATAATTAGAGTTTGCTTTATTGTAATAGATATAGATTAAAAACAATACACCATTTTGAAGAATTATTTAAAAAACGCTATTATTGTGTTGATAAAATTTATCAAAATCTCTTTCTTCTTTCATTTTGATTTGTACCCTTAATGCAGAACCCCGCTCTATCTATCATATTTTTGGTGTATTTTTACAAATTACATATATACAACTATTCAATTTCAGCAACGACATCCTGTTCCTCCTTGAAGATTCACAAAGACATTTCAAAGCACAGTACCTTCGCTGCTGTTTATTGCACCATTGCCTCACGAGTGAAAAGTGTCATTCCATTTGTTAAAGTGGCCTTCCCAGATATGTCGGGTGGGTATGGCTTGAACCAGCCTGAGCCTCTGAACAAAATGGAGAGGTCTGCTTGCAGGTAACTGTTATCAAATGTTTATCTTCAAAAGTTGATATATGATATTGGAACTAGATATGTATGTTACACATAAGGCACTTAATCTTTATAGTTATAAAAAGTGCACTAAAGCACAATAGTTTTAAAATTTAACCATGTCCATTCTGTCCATATGTCTGTGTATGTTGTGTCTTTATTTTTTATGTGATTTAAATCTTTGTCTTTTATAAATAGAGCCCATTAAATTATGATGTATTTGGTTGGTTAAAAGTGTTTCACCGGTTTTGTTTATTTATTTCAGGATCAAACTTCTGTCGTGCGTGGATAGAGCTATAAATCCCGAGGCATATATGAATGAAGTTGTGTATGATCTAGATAGCATGAACAGTTCTGCGAGTACTTCAGCAGAACCATCTTCACAAAAAAGGTACAAATAGATAAGGTTTTTTTCTAATCTTTATACTATTATGCCTAAATAACCTAAAATGCAAGTGAAAATTAACTTAGTTTCAGCGCAGAGAGTCTTTTTCTAGCAAACAATGACGAACATGATATTACAAAGATGAACACTTTTCCGACGCGACTGTCTTTTGAGTCTAGATTCGAGTCAGGCAACCTGAGGAAAGCTATACAGGTGAATTTGTTAGCTTCTTTTGACACTTATCAGAGCATGCACGATATAGCTAGAGCTTTCTATACATGCATGCACTGGAACGAGGACTAATTAACCCTATACATGTATATATTATATTATATTATATATTAGTCCAAACCTAACGCTCATGTCATCTCCTTACTCGACTCAACTGCTAAGTACATACTCGTTTGTAAAAAATCTTTCATTTGAAGATCACTCCGAATGTTTAGTATTGTGTTCATACGTGTGGACTGTATGGAGGATCCAACTGTCAAGTAACAGTACCAAAATAACAAAATAAAAAGTAAAAGTAAAGTAAGAGTATTTTCATAATTTCAGGTAGGCCCTCGAGAGTATGAGCTCATTCTAATGCCAGACGTGAACTCGACAAAGCGCCACCAATGGTTCTACTTTGAAGTCCGCAACATGCAGCAAGGCAGGCCCTATATCTTCAACATAGTCAACTGCGAGAAATCCGATAGTCAATTCAATTTCGGCATGAAGCCCGTTATGTATTCAGTTATAGACGCGGCTGCCGGTAAACCTGGTAAGAAGCCTTATTATGTTAGCATTGGTGTTTTTGATACTCATTCGTAAGCTGACGCTTTAATCGTCTGATCTTGTAATTTTACTTAGTAATACAAAATTAGATTGACCTTTATGGAAATATCATTTAGGTTCTTCCGTCTATTATTAAAAGCCGGCATGTATTTTCTGAATAACTCAGACCAAGTAAAAAATCAAGACAGAGTTTCGCCGGCCGACTCACTGATGGAGGCAAAACTAAGCCTAGCCGTGTACATACACAGTTACACGCACAGACATATACTCGACTAAGGAATATCATTAAGGACATGCAAAGACAAGGACATTTTTAGGAAAATGTATATCTCGGGTCTGGAGGACTTAAGGAAAATGCCGTGTTTTTGAGATTTGGCCCCCCGGAGCAAATCCAATGTTTGATATTACTGTTGTTTTATTTCCCCCCTTTATAGTCGGAATAAACATACCTACATATATTCTACCTCCAAGTGAGGTAAATATACAATTTGAAAAAATGTTATCTTATCTATTGACTTAAGAATAAGAATAAGAATCATTTATTGTGTCCTGTGTTTACATAGTTGATCTTATGAACTACAAATAATTGTTCTAACAGTTTGTCCTTTCGGCCATACAATAATTGTTATGTACTATACTAATACAAAGGTAGGTACTTAAAAATACTTTAAAATTAAATGAATTGCACATTTTCTATCACACAATGTTAACAATAGGAAGTCACTATTTATCTAAATTTTGGAGGGATACTCTCAAAGTATTCTTTAATATTATAATAACTTATCCATTAATTCTGCTAGTAGGTACAATAAAATATTAGGGTAATTAGTTTTTACTACACGACAACACTCATCAAACGCGCACATGTTTACAAAACCGGCATCAGTTTGTCGGCCGGTAACGTCTTGATTTTTTACTTGGTCTGAGCTGAATAAGTAGATTTTTGAAGAAAGATTGTAATTGGGACCACAAGAAGAGCACTGTACGTCTAGGCGTCATAATAATGTCATCAATAAAGTGGAACTAAGATTGAAAAAAATTTTGATATGAAAAAAACTTTCAGGGTGGGTGAGAGTGGGCTCTGATATTTGCTACTACCGCAATAGTTACCACTATTCGCAACAGAAGAACAACAATAAATGCTACCTGACTGTCACCTTCAACATTGAGTTTCCTCACACCAATGACGTCTGCTATCTCGCCTACCACTTCCCATTCACTTATACGATGATGATGGTGAGAGTTTATAGGTCTAAGATTACGGATTACGACAAAAAATATTCCCTGAATATTATAATTCTGATCCCCGATTATTCTTTACGAAAGGTATAGAAAAATCGGAGATATGTTACTGTTTCTGGCTTTACTTCACTTAATATTTAAGCTCGTCTCAAATGACGAACATATTACAGCTTTTCTTTAAAAACTCAAATAAAGCTATTTGAGACGTGCTTCTGTCGTCGTCGTCGCAGCATGCATGACGCATGGTACCCAAATCTAGTAAATGCCTATATTCAGACCTACGTGATATTCCACAACCAGATCGGTAGTGAAATCTAGATATATAGCTTTGAAAAAACTAAAAACTGTATTAGAATATTTTTTGCAGCATACGTATTACGTATTTATCTCAAAATGTTTTCGAAGTTGGCTTACGTGCCCCGGGATGACGAGGCGAAGTTTTTCGCTGTGTCTCAATCTTTGGATTGCTAATTCTAAGACCAAGAATAAACATAGAATAGGTTGGTAACGGGTAGAGCCGTGTAGGTGGGCTTAGATTGGCTTAATGATTTTGTAAGCAGCCACTTTTCCCGCGATTGTCGTAGGTGACTAAGGGATATCCAGCGTGGAACAGCAGCGCCTGCTCCAGAACAATTTTACCACCAAACTGCGATCCCGAACCCGCATGCCCAGCGTGGGGATTATGAGCATTACGTCCTATGTTACAAATGCCAATAAGTCATTTACCGGGGGAAGGTCTGCGTCCAACGGTGGACCGGTATAGGTTATAGGTAATGTAGGTACCTAACATAATATTTATATTTATACCCCCTTATTCATAATGGTCTGCTAACATTAAACAGCTGCTGAGTAGTGTTATTTCTCAATCCGACTTATGTCAATAGAAGAAGACAGAGCGAAATTTAGCAGTGTGCGAAGTTAGCAGACTATTATGAATATGGGGGTTAGTCATTCCTTACTAACCATGTGTTTGCTATTGTATGTTTTTTTTCGATTTACGTCATGAATTGCTCAATTAATTCATAACTGACACGGCAAGTGTCTTAAAATTGCTTCCCTCAGGAACCCCTAATATTTTCAGACTAGAATCTGGCAATGGAGTTTGCAGATGCCCCCTGGATCATACCTACGGGCCGAACCTCTCTGCTACTCCTTGAACGGCAACGAAGTGCCTTTGTTGACTGTTTCTGCAGAGGACACGCCTTCGAATCCTGTAGTGGTAAGTTAAAAGTATTACATTTTGAAGATAGGTTTGATCTCCCAGTTGCAAATCTGATGACCGCAAGTACTATAAGATACCTACTTAAGTTTTTGTAAGTATAGTATTATAACGAGTCGTGTCTGTCTGGAGAGTTCTAGCTCAAGTTTGATTTCAATGGAGGTTCAATTTTAATATATCTTTCAAGGTCTTTTAACAGAGGTTGAGGGAGACATGTTGTATATTAACATAAGCTTTTTAGATCGTGACTTGACTGGCAGACGTAGCTACGATGCTATCTGGCAAAAAATATTATGATTTTGTGAGCTTACAGCAGGAGTGCTGGAGACAGGGCAGGCTTGTACCTTGCATTGGTATTGCATAGCATAGCTGATGAAAATTGTAAACTAGGCATAGAAGTGCTTCCGATCCAAATAATTCCCTAAATTCTTAACTACTTGGCCACAGGATCGTGAAATAATATTCCTGACAGCCCGCGTGCATCCCGGTGAGAGTAACGCTAGCTGGGTGATGGATGGTACCCTGCGCTGCGTTCTCGGAGACTCCGTGGCCGCCGCTGCACTTCGGGCGAAATATGTCTTCAAGATCGTTCCCATGCTTAACGTCGAAGGAGTTATCAACGGCTGGTGAGTATTTCTACCTATAACCTCATCTCATAGGTGGCCTTTACGTCCACGAAAGACTAGCTGGGTGATGGATCTCACCACCCCGCTCTAAGTGCTTCGAGACTCTGTGGCTGATGCTGCACTCCGGGCGAAATATCTCTTCAAGATCGTGTCCATGTTCGACGTCGAAGGACTTATCAACAGGTAGTGAGTCTTTCTACTTATTACCTCATCTTAAAGGTAGTTTTTACATTCATGAAAAACTAGTTGGATAAGGATGGCACACTGCACTACGTGCTTAGAGACTCCGTGGCCGCCGCTGGTGCACTGGTGACTTGTGAGCTCTTTTATCCATTAATTTGAACTTATATTTACGATGACCTACCAAGGATGGTTTTGTAGTGTTCAATTGCTATAGGCTATACATCAGGTCACAGGTGATGCAAAACTAGGTAACCTACCTAATTTTTCATTGCAGGAAACTTAAAATAAAACTGCACTTATAAAGTTAAAACTTTATTTACCTAATTCTCTACATCACTACTCTTTAAATTCACGAGTTCCAACTTATCATAACTAATCTAGGTACGTCACATATATAAACATTACCTTATGCTATTCTGTTTATACTTAGATTGATATGTCCCGACAGAGAGTCCGCTCAATTTTCTTAAATTACATCAATACATAATTTACGGTATAATCAAAAAACACTGGAGATCTGATAGACGCGTACTAAATTATCTTATCATTGTATAAACTTATATAACGTGGAATACAAGTACAGCTACCTACGTTTGTGATATTCAACATGTACGAAGACGGAGGCAAGTCGCGAGGGCGAGTCGCCAGCACCTTCGAGGCTACTATTAAACATTATTGCCCCATAAAACCTTCAACCTTCACATAATAACCGCTCATAGAAAAGCAAAATCCTATTTGGATTTTACAATCGCACCGAAGAGCAGCGATTACATCCGTATCGAGCAAGAAAAACTAACCTAATATTTAAAAGTTATGAAAATAATACTTTTGGTAGAGTCAATAGCTAATTAGGGGGGATCGTGGCGGGTGTGTAGTGGGCGGCCGGACGCCGGTCAGTAAGCGGGCGGGGCCAGCATGCCGCTGGCGTGGACGGAGTGCTCGGTGGCGTCCGGCTCCGCGGTGGAGGGTGCCTCCTCGGGCAGCGCCAGGTCGCGCGCCGAGTGGCTCAGGTACGCGGCCGGGTCGTCACCCGCCATGCCTTCCTCCTCGTACGGGCCCTGCGTCGCCTCCTCAGCCTCCTTCTCCAGTGAGTGAGCGTCGGACGCGCGCGAGTACTGCCCGTCGATCTGTGGGGGGGCCTTGCCCGCACCGCTGCTCTTGAGGTGCGGGGACTGTAGCCCGTCCAGCGATGAGGGGCGCAGCTTGATCAGGTCGTTGAGGGTGAAGTGCGTGGGCAGGTGCTCGGAGCGCGGCGGCAGAGGCGACGACGACGTCAGCGGGTGTGCGGTCGTCGTCGTCGTCAGCGACAGCGGCTTCCTACGCAACACACGCACGCGACCCTCGTTAGAGAGCCGAACAACATGGGACATTCAAGAGCAATTCACTATCACCGGTGATAATTTCTGACAATTTGTGCTACCACAAATGGATAATTGACATAATGAATGGACTCACTTTAAATCATTGCTCTTGAACATCCCGTTATTAACCCAATTTTAACTTTGTCAGATACAAGACAACAATAACAGATTTCATTCCATAAATAACATAGAATAGGTTAGAAAATAAAGTTGGTGAAATTATTTGTTAATTACAAAACTTAATTAAATACTGAGATACCAAGCAAAGCCCCCTTCACCCACCCACCAAATAACGTTATAAATTTTGAAAAATTGACATGTATAATTTGAGTTTAAAAGCCAAAGATATTGTGTCATCTGGGTGTAGGGCTCTTGTTTGGTGGTTGGGCTTGCGCAGAGGCCATATCCCGCGGGCCCGCACGCTTCCAAGGTTGATACTTGGATTGACGTACTATCTGCACTTTACACATACCCAATGATGTCGTCCATTGACATATTAGAACAAGCAACAGTGTGCGCGGCTTTGGGAGCGGACCTCCGGAGACGGCTGGCATCTCACCTGCATTACCCCTGCGCGGAGGAGACGGGGATGGATCCGTAGTTGTAGTAGTAGCAGCGGGTCTGCTCGCAGATGAAGTCCTTGATCTCCCCGCAGTGCTGCGGCTCCCAGTGGAAGGTGGGGGCCTTCAGCGACACGCAGCCGTTTGTCATCACGTGCTCCGTTCTGGAAAACAGACTGGTTCTTCTTTAATATAAAACACACCACCCTTATGGAACAAATAAATACCCCCTTCCGTAGCTAGGCAATTATTCTTGTTAGATATAGACCAGGATCCAACATAGGTAGGATACATCCGTTGACAAGATTTAAGAAAAGAATATCAAGTTACATTTAATATTTAAATGTCAGATGATTTGTTTAGAGTGTCGAAATCTGATATCGACTGAAACAGTGCAATCCACCCAAGTAACCAGGAATGCTGAAGTCCCACCGATTAAGCAGTAATAACGTAATGGGCTGATGAGAGACACATGGCAGAACCGGTGCAAGGAAATGAGCATCCATTATTCCTGATGGGGGGTTACTTTAAAACGGGTTACCTCAATCAACGTTGCGTATCGTGGGAACGAGGCGTAACTAGCAATTTTCTATTAATCTTCAAGATTAAAAACGTTACAAGGATGTAAAATTTTACTGTTATTAAAATCGTCTGATTCTGGATAATGTATTTCTCTATTGCCAAGGGCAATCACAATTTAAATTTCTTAGTTCCTGCTTACAGTTAGCAGGTATACCTACCTATGCGTGTGAGGGCATAAGTAAGTTCCTGATATAACAGTACACAGGGATATGAAGGTGAATAAGTAACAGTTGGAGAACGAGACGGGATTAATGGCACGAGGCGGAGCCCTCAGGCAGAGCTAACGGATTCCTGCAATAGTCTGTAGGGTGATGCTGTACGGATTGCTACCTGTTGCATAATAGTTGATCCAAAAGTGGGTGGTTGCAACAGTATTTCAAAAGTAGCAGCAGTAAGAACAAATGGATCAATGATATAAACCAACGAGATAATGCTTTAATCAACAAATCAATGTTAAAGTATTGTTCTTAAAGTGGATCCAGCCAGCGCAATATGTCGTGTAAGATAGGATTTGTTAAAAAAAACTAGGCTTAGATCTCAGTAATCACGGGATCCCCGTGGTAAAATTCTTATTTTTTCTTCGGTTTCATTGTTATAAAAACACAACTCATTAAAAAATAACAATAAAAAAAAATCATGAAAGTGCACCGTTTCGCACCTAATTTGGTATAGATCTCAGGAACCCCGCAGTCTAAAGAAAATGTTTTTGGTTTGATTCGTAGGTCATTACTAATTCTTTGGTTCCTCGGTTAGTTTTTTTCATAGTAGTGCTGTAGTTTTCGTGTAAATATACAAAAACATCATTTTAGGGCCTACGCTGTTCCAAAAACGTGTGCTCTGTCCCGCTCCTATGAACGTCAAGTCCTATTACTATCCTTTTCACAAAATGGCGCGCAATGCGCCCTATTAAGTATGGATCAATTATGCTATGCAAAAGGGTAAGAATAGATTATAAAATACGGTTTCAGACAGGTGCGTTTATCTAACCCCAACTGCCAGCTATAAATACTACGCTTATTCACTGAGGGCCATCAAGCCATTGCGGATATTTGATACGTGCCTCACATAAAGCAGTGATTGATACATGGCGCATCGTAAATTTACCCATACGTTTGAGCTTGGTAATAAGACTTTACATGTATCCAGCGAGATATTGATATTTAGGGCAGGTATAAAGTTTTATCAGCTCTCTATGCCCATTTAGAAGTCCATTTCCTAGATAATCCAGATTATTATTGGAATATGAGTGGATTAACGGGAATAAAGCAACATGCACTGTAATCTTATACTAGTTACAGTCACTGTCATGTGCTACTTGGGAAGTTGTTACGTAATATTAAATTTTACTTAAACCCAACGCGATTGGTTAAAATAAATTGTGCCTACGACCCTTGAGCCAGGGGTCTTAGTTTTACTACTTATTCTGGCTCTGCCTGTGATATATAGAACGCAGTCAGGTAAAAAGGAAATACGTACCCATGGCGAGCGGTGCGCTGTGGTGCAGTGCTGCCCTGAGGCACATCTAGTGGATCGATGCTGTCTTCAGCTCGCTGGCTCGGTGGGTCCATCGGCAGCCGCCTCATGTAGTTGAAGGTCGCGTTAAAAGGCAGACCTGTGCTCATCCACAGGTACATGTCTGTGCCGAGGTTGTTGCCTGACGTCCAAAAGTCGTATTTGTTGTACCCTGGAATATTGTGACCCGAATTTTAGACTTTCTCATATTGCGACTTTTTTTCCTAATCGATATAATGTTGATTCTATATAGACAATGCTGATTCTTTAATTCAATTATCTTATCTATAAAGTGGATGAAATGTTGAACTGAGCGTCATTTAGCAGAATGCGAAACAAGCCCTGAAGCTCCACTGACAGGACCATTAGCATTAATCTTCATAAAAACATACAATCGATCCTCACCCGCATTCGTCAAATATGTCGTTATGGAGTCCGCCTTCTCCTTCGTCTCGAACGAAGCCAGTTGCAGACCTAATGATCTGAAAAACAAGAATTATTTATTTAAACATCTGAATAATTGGCCTTTGAGACAAATGTTGTTATTTTGAAACGTTAACAAGCCCATACGAGTGCGTTATTCATCTAAATAGTGAGCCTAGCTAAACGTATACGGCTATTAGCTTGTGGAAGTATCTCCATGGAACGTGGAGCCAGTTTGTCGGTACTATCGGGAGGCAATTTATTCGCTAAAGACTGCCCGTGGCCTTGCTCGACACGGCCCGACTGCATTCCGACTCTAAAGTTCAGAAAACTCTAGGGGATTAAAAACCTCGTTGACATCGCGCTAAGCCGGCCACTCGCTCTATCCAGAAGCACTCCCATAACATTCTATACTAGTGTATTTTATAATAGTGTTTATGACATAAGTGCTATGGAAGATTTCTCAATCGCGTACGTTCATTTTAAATTATGCTGGCAGAATATTTTATAACGGACGAACTAATTGAGCGTGGGACGTAAAGTTGGGGAGTGTATTGTTTATGAAGAATGTCTTCGAGTCCCCCTGCTCGGCGGCGAAAAAAGTCCACGCAGGACGCATTATGGGCAGCAATTTGTTGAATTTTAATCAGTGCACCTTTTTTATTCAAGCTCACGATCGAAGTCCACTTCGTTAAAATTTGGGACGCGCCTCGAACACCTAATTGTAATTTTTACGGTGAATTAAAACATCATAAATTATTGAGTACATATCTTGAATTACATTTAATTAAGGTTTTTGCGGTCTGTACGTGCAATTAAGAGTCCACTTCGAGTCCATAGCCAGTGCAGTAACTTAATGAAAGCGACCGGAAACCATACAGCACATACTAAGAAAATATGGCATCGTACTGCGCAGTTACGGTAGATCCTCAATGATAATTCCTTAAGTAAATTCCAAACAATACAAAATTATATATGTCGAAAAAGGTTTGGGTGCGTTGCTGATTGATCGAATTATATTACGATCATAGAAACTTTATGGACCGATAAACGCTGATGAACCAGCAAAAAATCGATAATGACCATCATGGATACCGATAATAAGTTCATGATAAATCATGGTACCGATACCGTTAATAAGTTTTTGTTCCCGCGAACACAGAAAACCGTAACCCACTCACAAGCTGGTTATGCACTTTACACATCATCTACGGGTGCAATGTTGGTAATGAGATCATGATGCCGAGGATGACATGTCTCCTCCGTCACGTCATCTTGATTCTCGTCACGCTTGTCGCTCCATGGCGAATCGGCATCATATTTTACGACAATTTTAATACGACCTTAATCGATTTCTTACGACTAACAATACCTACAAACAATGGAAAATCTTAGTGCTCCTAACAATTGAAACTGTAAACTTGATCGTGACAGAGATGGGGCAATGTTAAGGACTTGATGACCGAGCGAGGGTAGTGACCTTTCACAGCGACGATCGTGCACGTGGTGGGACCTAGATCACGGAAGACGGAGTGCCTCACACTCCACGGAAATGCAACCAATAATGTCATGAAAAGAAGCAAGCAAACAACTGCTTCTTAAAACTGTCGCTGATCTAACATCGTTATTCTAACATCGTGTGTTGTTTTAGACAGCTAACCCAAACACAAAATGTGCCCTGAATTTACTATGTGAATTTAGAGAAGGCTGAATTCCAAGATCTGATAAAACATAATAGCACTGCTCGCAATAATGGCAATACATTTATGGTATCGGCATGGCATATTAACAGAGGGAATTGCTTGCGGTCGCGGAAGTGGTTCACCCATATCTGTTATTGAATAATCTGGGTCCGAGGTGGCGATATTGTTCTTGCCATTTTCCAGAAATCCTAACGGTAATGCAAATGACCCAACACTTCCCGGTCGCGAGGCGACGCAACGAGTGCACATAAGTATTGTTATGGCCGATCTGAATGTAGTTATGCCAGGGCTCGTACAGGAACGCCGACGCTGCACCGCAGATAAGGGTATTCCGAGTCACGATGCGATGCTGGGATCGCTATCTCGTGGGACCGCGCCATATTGAAGCCTTACATGACAGGAGTACTCGGTCTCGTGGTGTCTTACCTGCAGTACTGGTAGGCTAGGAAATAGTTGAGCTCCGGGCTGTAGGGGTTCATCCGGGAGATGAAGTATTGCACGCCATCTAGCTGTATGGTCGTTATCCTCTGAGCTGTAACAAACGAGATTATTCGTCAGAACATCTGAATAATACAATGCTGTTCTCACAATAGAAAGCCGATTGTAATGCAATGCGTTAAGAGATTGACAAGCGACAATGGCTCTCGACAGAGAATGAATATAGCCCCGAGATACTAGTATGACGCGCCGCTCAATCATTCATCTTACTTAATATGACTCGTAACGAGATGACGACGCCTCCGCAGGCACTCGCCGCAATGGAGAATTATATCATCAACGAACATTGAAATCATATCTCACACATTCTAACTAGGAAACACCAAATGCGGATACTATAAATCAATTGTACAGACTTATGTAATAAATTGCAAGACAATTCGATTTCTAGGAGGTAGCGGTATCTATGTAATCAAATTTAGCGAAGGATGGATGGATAATGTACGTACTACCACAAAATAAATTTACAGTTTCACACGTTAATTGAATTTGAAAATTGAAGAGCTTGCGGTCAGACCACCAAAGCAGCTAATATGTCTAATAAAATTAAATTTCATTGAAATCAACCGCAAAATTTATGACTTCCCAATTTGGTAAGTATTACATTGATAGTAAGCAAATTTGACCACAAAGCTACGATACCTGCATTTTATACGCTCATTATTGCACCGGACAATAATACAAGTTTTAGTGTTTGATGAGTGCACGGAAAAGTATTCGTTAATGTTAATTTCATGAATATTTATTATGTTTAAGTATAGTGTGGCGCCACACTTAATATAGTTGGCACCATAAAATATGCGCGCGACAACATGGTGGTACTATAAAAAACCTCTAACTAATCTGCATTGGGCTTAAATCTATTGGAAGACGCACCTTTGAATAATTATATGACGTTGAAAAGAAATTAACTTTGTACATCAAAAATATAATTGTACAGAATAGTCACGCCTCACATTTCTCTCTCCAAAAAATAACAATGTGGATAAGTAGGCTATCAGAACAAAACAAGTTGTATCACACTCTTTAAAGATTCTCATTTAGAGAAATTCATTTCTAATTCAGTTCTTTTCAATCACCTTTCAAACAATTTTATATACTTCTGTATATGTAGGTATATAGCCCCACGCTCGTTCGAATGACCGAAGCCTAGACGTACCATATTTAAAGGGACCACGACCAGCAAAAAAACACGCCATTCCTTTAACAATATTCAACGACATTCAAGACTTGCGTTTATTTTCAACTCGTGAAGCCGTGACGAACAAATTGTTGTCTTATTGTGAGCGTGCGCAACCAAAAAGATTCCCAGAGGAAATACGAATTAGCATGCTATTCGAACCAGTTTTGTTCGAACGTTACGAAATCTATTTGTTATATTTAATTAAAATCACATCCTTTGTCTGTCTCGTGTTTCTGACTTATGCACCCAGATTTATATTTGATATAGCAATAATATTTATTTTACCCTGGCCCCTTCACAATGGATTGACTCATTTTGTTAATGATCTGAATGTAAATGTTTTATTCGGTTATCCATGACAAATGTCTGTGAACACGTCGTCAGTACATTCATTATCCTTGTACAACTGATGATGAATCTTCAGAAAAAGTTGGTAGCTTAATGTACAGATAACTGTTAAAATAAGTTTATAATAGCAAAACTGCAGACTCTGAAATGTCCCTGTTTTGTTTTCGAGTTCTTGTCTTCTTATCTTATACAACATAGTACAAAGGCGACTTGTTGTATAAGCTGTGCTTTCCTCTGGCCTATTAGATGTTCAAGAGCTCGCGATTGGAATCCATGCATAATGTGCCTCATGCATAAATGATGCTGCGCGTTACCCGCTTTTACTTCTTATACGATGCCTTCATGTTGCATTCTGCAGTCAGTTTAACGGCTAGCACAATTTATCACTGTGTTGCCATACTTGCCATTCAGACACCTTTTATATCAACAGCAATAGTGTTTAATGAGGGCTTTATTCTGGATCGGAAAACTGCCCATTGTGTGTCTCGATTTTTGCAACGATTCAACGCCCTCCAATTATACTCGTACCTTTGGCTATATCTATTCTCTGGCTTTAAGCTCAAAATTATCAATATAGAGGCAAACTAACAATTTTTGTAGAATTTCATAACGGATATTAAGAAGGGGGTTAGAAAAATGGCTGGTAGTGATACTGGTACGTTGTCGCTGTCGTATAATGGGTGTAGTGAGGCAAGTCACGTATGCGGCGCACACGTTGCATATTGATTAGGCGAGTGCATCGCAGGAAATGTCCTGCGGCCTGCCAGCCTGCTGCGATAGTGCTGTGCTCGCGTTTGCAGACACAGACACAGCGTTAAGGTGAAGGGTTGATTCGCGGCTATAGTCTTGAGGCTTGTTACCTAGAAGTCTCCAAAGATATCACAGAAATGGCTGGTACTGCAGCTAATGAAGTTTTACTTTGCCTCGTTTTTGACAAATATTTCGTTTAATGTTGTTAAAGCTGGAGAGTCTCGAATACACACAGCCCTTTTAGGCTTTTTTGTTTGTCTTGACTTAACAAAGTTAAATTGAATATCTCACCAAAGGTCAACGAGACATAGACGTTGCTAAATAATAATAGTCGCATATTTATTACAGACGACATTAGAACAATTAAAGATCCTTTTATTCTACCCTCTATCTTTATCAATAAACTTTAAATCTAACATACCTGCATAAAAATATTAAAACCTGTTAAATTAATTAAATCAACCAACAGAATTAACTGAGCAGTGCAAAAACATAGGACGTTGACAGGTAACTGGCGTGGCGACGTGGAGTCCCTAACAAATAAGGGTGCGTCCATAGTGCTGGATATCCGGCGAGCTGATCCACCGGACGCGCCCGTAACGGACCAAAGACCAAAAGCTCGCGAATGTCAAGCACGTACCGTGACGAACACAAACGACAGTTATCGTTTGAAATGAGTCACCTTGCAAAACTATAGCGAAGCCCAACGCTCATGGGAAACCGGGTTTCCATCGCGAAAGACGTAATGAGCGGGAAATGGTAGGCGGGGTGGAGTTGGACTAAATTTTAACTAACAAAGAGTCTTGCCAGTTGTTTTTTGACGCAAAAGAAAATGACAGAGATGAGTGAGCGCATTCCACTCGACTATTTGTTGGTGGAAATACAAGTATGTAGTTTACAAAGATGAACGGAGTACTTAACGGGTCCGCTACGCTCGCGCTAGAAACCGGGATAAATGATCAAAATATTTGCTCGTTTAAAACCTCAACCACAACAGCCTGTATGAGCCAACTGCTGGACGCAGGCATCCCCTTGATAAGCGCCTTATAGGCGTTTATCTAAGGGGGTAATGCCCATAATCCCCACCGTGAGCATGCGGGTTGTCGATCGCAATTCGGTAGTAGAATTGTTCTGCAGGAGGCGCTGCTGCCCGTCCCCGGTGGATATCCCATAGTGGCCTCCTACGACACCCACGGGAAGAGATGGGGAGGTGCAAATTCTAAGCCAGCACCACACAGCTACATACATTTAAAACCAATACACCTACAGAGTAACGTTTAGCGACAATTTATTTACAATGTGATATAATTATTCAAAGTGAATTATTCAATATGCGTAACCAACTTCGGATATCGTTACTCAATCAGCCATCAACAGTCGGAAGTGAGGTGATCTAAGTTATTGGAATTGAGTATACTGAACATGTAATAAGTAAACTGAACGTGTTCTTGAGTGGAGTTCCGCGATTCGGCAAACATAGTGTAGGACGCCTTCCGGCCAGGTGGGATGACGATTGACGAAAGGCTGCAGGCAGATGCTTGATGCGTGAAGTTGAAGACAGGGCGCATCCAGCATCTGCCTGCAGTATTTAGCCGATCGTCATCCCACCAGGCCGGAACGCGTCCTACACTACGTTTTGCCACCTATGTCCAGCTGTGGACTAATACAGGTTGTTGATGATGATGATGATACTCAACATATTAATTTAAAGTTAACGTATTTCTCGGTAATTGTTCCGAATGCTCATTGCGAATTGCAAAGCCGTATTACTAGTATTACTAGTACCAGGCCGGAACGCGTCCTACACTACGTTTTGCCACCTATGTCCAGCTGTAGACTAATACAGGTTGTTGATGATGATGATGATACTCAACATATTAATTTAAAGTTAACGTATTTCTCGGTAATTGTTCCGAATGCTCATTGCGAATTGCAAAGCCGTATTACTAGTACGAACGACACTATAGACTTCATGTCAAGGGCTCACGTCGTCTATTTACTTACTACCAAGTTATTGTTTGTTCTTTGGCATAAACGTAAAATTACGGTTGTTTTAGTGTTCGGTCTTTCCTTATCGTAAGGTACAGATGGAAGTTTGAAGTGGCTGCAAAAAAATTGCCAAAGCTTTCTCTGAAAAATAGTTAAATTGATTTAAAATTACTTAGTGATAAATATGTTGCAAAATATTGCTCTACACAAAGAATTACGATATATATCTTTGGCTCTATACATGTAGTAATTTTCGCTATAATTCACTTTTATATAAATTATGAGATACCTTGATGATTATAGATCACGCGAGACAAAATACCCAATCATATACCAGTTTCACTTCAAGTCTATTTGGCACGCTATATCTAAAGACCTTTAAATGTTTCAAAGCTTACCATTATGTTCCTACCTTCAGGGCTATCCGTGGCCACAAAGATCGCGTGCGCCCTATAAGCCTTTACCTATACCATAATTATAGTTTTTTCATAGTTTTAAATGTATTCTACGTAGCCAAGTAAAAACTGACAACGCACGCCCCATCAGACGCTTTATAGGGACTTGCTGGAGCACTGATAATTTGTGCACCCTTGAATGACAGCATAATTGCTGTAGTTACTCAGGTAACGATGCCCAGGGTCAATATCTGCCTTAATTAGTGCTTCAGTGCTTGTTGAGATGTTCGTACTGTTATTAAGTGAACGGGCATGCAGTGCGCTTATATTTGAATCTGTGCTCTAAATATGCGTTTGTGTATGGAATCAGTAAGTACTAAAATAGAGCTTGCTTGCAAAAATACATGGGCTTTGAATATCTATGTATTGTTATAGTTAGCCTTTACTGCTAGCTAACGCATCATGTGCTCATCATTTTAATAGGTCTTAAAATATTATTGTTAAAAAATTGCGTCGCCTCAGGTAGGTCAAAAGTGTGGGTAAAATTCCTGTTTGACAAAATATCATATTACGATTTGTTCCCTTTGGGGTCGTAAAATAAAGATATAAAAACACAAACTACTAAAATATTGAGCGTTGATATCCTACTAATATAATAAACGCGAATCTAGTTATGTTATTATACTATTGCTTTGAAACATTAGAGGAGGAGTTATTAAAAAAAGTCAAGACGAATGTGAGTACCGAGATAAACCTTACAAGGTTTATGGTACAGATTAATATAATGTACTAGCTGCGCCCCGCGGCTTCGAACGCATTGATTTTCTCACCTTTTAAACCTTCCCTAGACCTCCACAAACATTTCAAAATAATATAAGATAAATCCGTTCAGCCGTTCTCTAGTTTTAGCAAGACTAACGAACAGCAATTTATTTTTATATATACATAATATGTAGATATAGATTGTGATGTCTTAGTAAGGTAAAATTAAAAAAAATGAAATCCTAGATCTATGAAATTTTGGATTTAAATATGTTTAGAAAAATTGGTCCATCTTAACCAACTTCGTGAGCTTCATAAATAAATTTAGCATAATTGGCGTTATTTTGTGGTAGATATTGGTTTAATTATAGCACTGAAAGGTCTAGCTATGCTATATATAGTTCTAGCTTTATCCGACTGTATACTGTATAACATTGTTTGTTCATAATAACAAACAAAGTTATTTATCAAAGTTTAATTATTACTTTAAGATCAAATAAACATCCAAAAACAAATCAGCAAAGTTTAATCTCTGGTGTGTAAATGGCGTGTAATTTAGTTACCGCAAACCGTTGGTGTTGGCGCCGCAACCTTTGCAAGGGTTTGCGCGCACGAGCAACATTACATAACGTAAACCAGTCGCCGTCGCAATGGAACGCAACCTTACACAAGCTTATTTCACGGTCAAACCGCAAGTTCAAAGTCAACAAAGACCTTGTTTCTGAACCACCAAAGCTATTGAACCATAATTGTTTCAATCGGCTCACATCAAAGCTAAACCAATCTCCATTTCTGACTTAATACACCGCTTATGACTCAAATATTGCCTCTAAACCGTCAGAACTAAATTAAAGTAGAGTAAAAAGTGCAATTTTATTGTCTATCTAGAGTTTTTGATGGCTGACGAGCGTGGGAACAGCGATCGGGACGTTCGCGGTCGGATAACGATCGGAACGCAAAAAAGGGTTCGAGAAGTTAGAGATTATTGGGCGTGCGTCTGCGAAGGAATCCGCGATGCCAAAGTCGAGTCAAGGGCGAGCCGGCCTCCTGGCAACCCGAAGTATGCAGCCAACACTATTTTTAGCAATCGGGATGCCGACCCGCCGAACCATCCCTGAATACCAGTTTAAGAAGTTATCTACCGCAAAATATGTGCCTTTCTCGCTAACGAGTCCGTAATTTCACGTTATTGCCGTTGTAAACATAAACAAACCTTAGGCTTGGCACGACAACATTTTTTTCATTCATAATACCGTAATAATTATTATTGCTTGAATTCGCAGACATTTAAATTTGCCAACAGGATTGTAATAAAAAAACCGGGATTACGGTAAGGTTTATTCTTAAACCGGCCTACTGTTATTTTAGCAGAAAAAAATGTTGTTTCGTCGGCCCTAACGATCCCATCTGATAGTAATTTGATACAATCACTGCACCTGGTGTTCTTACCAGATTATTTTTATATATGTAGCTAGCTTAAACCTAATCCTGGCTTCGTCTACCCGAGTCCTTCATAAAATATCCGATTACCTTCGACGCGGAACGATTTCTCATCTCTCCATTATTGACACAAACATGAGAAAAGAATAAAAATAATGAAATAAAGGTCTCGAATAGTATGTCGATGGTAATAACTTTCTTTCTGCAGACAGGCGTACAATTCTGAGACGATTATAAAATATTTATGATGCCATAAACTGAGATATTAACATTTTATTCGATACATGACAATTCGTAAAAACATAAATTATTGAGCTAACCAACGGCCATCAGAACCCAATCTGTTATGGCAGCTTATCTGATTTCCTGTGGGATCGAAGGGTAATTTTAAGTTATTTCAGTAGGTTAACTGCTGCCTATGTTTTTTTGAATGAAGCTCTTGCGTAGGTAATCCAACGATAGTGAAAAAGAAGTCCATCAGTGGAATAATAACCAAGGCAATATTATTAATATTTTTAAATTATATTTACATTCGCCGTGTGGTGCCGGCGGCATAGAATTTGCACCACCCCAATTCTTCCCGTGGGTGTCGTAAGAGGCGACTAAGGGATATCTTCTGGGGGGCGGGCAGCAGCGCCCCCGCAGAACAAATCTTTCACCAAACTGCGATCCCCAACCCGCATGCCCAGCGTGGGGATTATGGGCATTACCCCCCCATGAGTTAAACGCCAATAAGGCGTTTATCAGGGGGAGGCCTGCGTCCAGCAGTGGACCGATACAGGCTGTGGATGTGGATGTGGATATTTACAATTGCCAATTTCATGTTTGTTTGAAATATTATAATATAATCATGTTTTTGGTGTTGAAAAGAAGAAGAGAGCTAAATGCCTAACCTTTTCTTAAAACCTGGAAGTGAAAGAAGTACCCGCAAAACTTGCACGAGTTGATAAAACTATTACCGCGCGCTCAATGCAGTAAGGAATGTAAAAAGTGACATTTTACTCGCGTCTTTCTTCATGACTGCAAGAATCTCGTCATTTACGGTACCTACTGGTACCGAGACGCGGACAATCCATAATATTATTCCTTGGAACTGGCTAGATCCTGCGCTAGGCCGATGAACCTGCGCACCTGTCGCCCCCCACACCCCCGCTCTATTTTTTCACCGCTGACTTCCGTTGGACTGTTTTTGCCGACCTGTCGATAACCTAACCGCGTACACGCCTCATTAGTGGAATTGCTCCCTGAATTGTTGATTGCTGCGACTTCTCTACAATTTTACTGTCTTATCATAGTTGGTATAAGACGAGACGAGACGTAATGTTGGCTATTCATTGAGCTTTTTATGAGCAATAATCACCGCACACATTACTTACTCAATACATAAAATTAAATGCTATGTACAGTACATCACAAGGTACAGTATCGTTAAGTTTCCTATTTTCAAGATTCGATCATCCATAATCCAATTTGATTTAACATCTGTGAGGTAAAAATATAAAGATTAAAATATTTAGTAACAATTCTGCGTACTACCTACTTTTTTATTACCCATCTACAACAATCATAAGAGCAGGTTTTGAAAATGCATTTCCTCCCCACGAATTAACATGCTATGCAATCAGAGAAGTGATACTAATTATTTTTATCTCAATGCTTTGCAACAGATTTCTGCAAAGCCTCAGGTTTAAATATTTGTCCTATAGGTACTTAGATGATATTTCCATTACTTTTCAATGGGTATGATGAAATGGGAGTCTATTACAGACAGCTGAACGGTAAACAGTTTACTTGTACTGCAAAAGTAAACGCACTTAGTCGTTGACACTTCTTTCCAAGAAAGGCGATAATCATGCAAATGTAGCGACATTATGTGCTTGCGAGAAATTTCAGAAATTCTAATTGCAGACGGAGAAAAAGACAGCGCGAATAAAAGCTGCATATTGTGAATACAGGTTTACTTGGGCGAACTTTTGGACAAAATATTCGCATAAAAGTGTAGATTTGACCCAAATTTCAACGCACAAGACAAATTTACAACGGCAATCAAACTGTTGTAAATTTGTTGTATATGATGTATCCATTTTCATAATTATTTTTAGATACCTACTAATTTTGAATTATTTGGTGTTATATTATTATAAAAACTATCGTAGTAAGACGAATTCATTACGGATGTAAGCTTCTAACACAAATAAGGTTCTTAGTTGTATTTGTTGTTAGCTCACCAACCCGTTATTTTGATGGAAATTTTATGTAAGAACTTAAATTTTCTTGCATGTTAATTAGCGGAAAGATGGTTAGTACATAATCACATCACACTAATTGGTGTACGGATTCAAACATAGGGCATACTTTTTATCCCATTACTCAGTCAGTTCTCATGAGATAGATATAACTTTTAAAAGTTTTCATGCAAACAACGCGTTCGAAGCTGCGGGTAGAAACTAGTAATAAAATAACGCACGTGTGTCGAGTTCAGTTTGTATCAAGTCCCATGGGAATTGGATGGCATGCACCTTCGTCACATTGTTCTACGTCCCCTGTTCCCATATCCCCGGCCACTTGAGTCAATACACGCGAAACCAAAGCCTCACGATCATTACTAGAAAGGTAGAGTTGGTAGAGTCATCAAAAAAATTGTTTTGACTTTAGTATCTGAATGAAACTGATTATCTATACTTGGCTTTAGAATACTAACATATTATTTGTAAACATAGGAGGACAAAACTAAAAACAATATTGGCGGAGAATTTTTTACGGCACTGCACATTGGAGTCGGATTAATAAGTTCGAAACAGTTTTTGATTTTGACAACATTCATTCATAATTTAATTTGTCTCTCGTCCATTTTCGTCTTAAATTCGCACCTTTTTCGTCACACGTGTATGATGTTTTGGTTTCTGGTGGTGGTTATCTTTCTGTTACCTTGTTTTTTGTCAATGTAGTGGTTTTTAATAATGAATATAAAAAAAATTGTTTCTGAAATTGCTTATGAAATAAATTAAAATACCAAATGGTCTTTCAAATCAGATAAGAACAAAGACAAGTTGATAATAACATCTGTCAATGTTTAAAGGCAAGTTCTATCCCACGATAACATAAGAATTATGAGTATGATCGATTGCAGGATTAAAATTATTTGTATGTTAATTTTCAGCCTGATCAGTTCTGTAGTTTTGGCGAGAAGTGGTAACAAACATCCATACATCTAAACTTCCAAACGTTCGCGTTTATAATACTAGTGTCATGTGATGGCATTATCAAAACAATTCATTACAAAATAATATTAACGGACCTATACTCTGATAAAAACAAATTCCAAAGTGGAACTATCCAACGAACCCAAAATCGAAAGGGTTACCCGCCGGAGTTCCTTTTGTCTCCATCATCAGACCAGCACAATGGTACCATAAAAATAACATTGTCAGTGAACTTACACCAGTATGACGAATTTCAGCTCAATCGGTTGAGGATAAACGATCAAAAATTCAATTTCAAGAGCTTTTTCCACTCATATATGATTCTGATGATGAATCCCAGCCGATTTCCGTGACATAAGGGTACACTAAACAGATATATTAACTAACAGGGCAAGTTAAATAAATCTTGTAGAAAGCCAGAGCATACTTTTAATTGAAGTTAAATAAAATCAATGTTCTCTACGTTATCCCTAGCAATTAAAACTCCGCATCTGATGCCGTAACCTTTGTTGATAAACGCTTAAGTAAAACAAAATTATACGAGGTTTTACTACTGGTAGCTTGTAATGTTGTGTTCAACATACCTTTTCTTTATTTTTATGGTTTAATAAGGTGCGGAGTTTTACGCGTGTTTGCGTCGTGCGTGAGGCAATTTTGCAAGGGGCTCTTTCGATTGATACTAAGCATAATACAATTTCTTTGTGATTGCCATTTGATCGTAGAGCTTTTTATGATTAGTTTAATATTGTTTGTGCTTCCTAAGAGGCAATGAAACTGCTATTTGGTGATTAAACTAACGATTTTTCAAAAAATCTGATTAGGTTTTTATGGTCGATGCTTCCTTATTTGTTATTGTGAGGTAATATTGTAAGGTTTTGTCTTTACAGCGTAAATTGAATTATACTCTAATGAAAACCGGCATTGTACTCTAATGAAAGCTGAACAATGAAGGTCGTAGACCCTTAGGTCACAAGCCACCATGCTACGTTTACTCCTATAAATAGCTAAAACAGCCTTTATTACAATGGGTGAAGATGCTTTTCCCGTGCTCGATGGAATGGCATGCAGTCGCCGTGTGCCCATGTCTCCTGCTTTCTTTGCATTCAAGACTATTTTTGTTCAGTCTGTTCCCTGTTTGTAATTAAAGATGGCTGAATGGATTTCTATAGAAATAAAAAGCCGCATTGAATGTGGATTGTAATTTGTAATCTACAATCTACATTCGTTATCTTGCTCCTTTCGACCTTATTCGAAGTGCCATTAGGCTCGTCTAAGTACTTATTTTGTAAGTCTAAAGAAATAAACGATTTGAATCTGACTCTGACTCCATACATACCTATATTTATTTATAAAAAAAAATTTTTACTATAGTTTTAAATCGTAAGTGATATTTATCTAGTGACTAGTTAGATAACCCGTATTTAAATTTATTTATAAATTTAAACGAAAAATTGTTCCTGGAAGAATAAATAAATCTAATTAGAAATAAAATTATCTATAACTTGAAATAACCAGCATTTAAAAATATTGTATTAAAACTACATTACCACACTACATTCGGTAAGAATACATTACATGTAAGTAGCTTAAATTCGGTCATTTGATCAATATGCCCTCGTTTCTTGAAATAGAAATGAGATCATAATTATCCATAATTGCAAATTCCACCATAAATGTCATACCTGCGACCGAGGAGATGGTGGCTGCGAACAGCAGGCAGGTGGCGAGGATGAGCTGCATGGTGCGCGGAGTAAGAAACCGAGGAGATCGCGGACACAGGAGTGCGCACTAGCACGTGACACTCTGGCACTGAGCGCGCGCACGCCGGGACCCCTTATAAAAGACGTGTCCCGCGCGCACCACTAACAGGGACCGCTATTGCGACTCCCATTCCACCTCAACGCACATTGCTTCTTCTAAACCAACTCATCTAACCTCACCAAACGTACCCGGTAATGTACGATGCGCAGGATGATGATCCAGTGCTGAAGCCGCGAGTGTCGTCAGTCACGGACGTCCGGCGGGCGGACGCTCGGCGCCCGCGCGCCCGCCGTCGGAGTTATCTCCGCAAATCGTACCGCACAATAGTTCGCTCTCAATTTGTTCTTGTTGCGGTCGAACGTGAATTCTTCGCTTGTCCAAAGGGTTGTCGAGTTTGTAGCTTTTTTTTCAGCTGACAGTATCTTGGAGAGCTGGAAGGATCAAGCTTGGTCCCGGTGAGTCCGTAGCATGTATAATTTGTAAAGCTAGGGCTTCAATTAATTTTAACGATTTTTCATAGGAGTTTTGGATTTATGGGCTAATTCGTTCAGAAAACTGTTGTTGGCTTAATTTTGCAAGTATTGTAATCTGGTGTCTCGCGGGTTTTTCTTCTTGTTTTTTCTTAATTCAAGAGCTTTTCAAACCTAAGAGACTGAAGAACTAGGTTTCTTTTAAACTTTTTTCCTCGTCTGTTTGTCCCAACGCTGGACAAATTGTACCTATTTAAAAATCCATTGCAGTTTTGTTCATGATACTTTTGCTAAGCTAAATATTACATTCAATTATGGCATACCTCGCCGTAAAGTTTTAGTTACTACTACAAACGCATAAAAATCTAGGATTTTTATTCAATGACTTACATTATTTTGAGTAGGTACATGCTCATTAAACTTTAACAACCACTAAAAGTCTCAAGCCAAACAACATTATAATGCTGATGATAACAGTTCAAGATAAAAACTTAACTTTAAATCGTTATGCAGATTATGCTATCTGATCGTGTGCTTAAAAGCTCAGTACTTAAGATTTAAACGCGCTCAGGCGCGCGTGCTCAGTGTATGCCCTGTAATTGGTAATTATTGTCATTTGCTTAAAAATATATGTGACGAGGTAAAGTATTTGTATTTGTATTTGTACTTCTTAAAATGTGTTTCCTGTGTAGAAGGTCCGCCAGTGCCTGTACTCGTAAAAACAAAAACTGAAATTTCTGATTCGTTTTCTTGCAAACGCTACCTTATGCAAGTTTCATAAGAGTTGCTTTTGATCGGAAACGAATCACATAGGTATTGAGATTTTCATCTTCAGAGTCTAACTGGTATGTTAAGGCACATATACACGGACGGCAAGTTGCCGACGAACTGCACTCGTCAACTGAAGGCGACGGCAGTCGTCGACTGCAGTTGACTGCACGCGAGCCCTTAATGAACTTTGTTTTCAAATAGGTACAAATTTATGTATTTATTTGACCCTTTTCTGCTATGTCGTTTGACCACATGAAACTGAGGACCTACTCAGAAAAGGAAAATTGAAGTTTCGTTTAGTTTTATACTTCGATTTCGTTTTGAAGCGTACAGGCCCTGTATCCCGGTTTGGTCTGATCGGCCTGTAGGTATATAAGAAATAACTTATGTATAAGGAAAAATAATAATAATTAAAGTCCTCTCATTATATTACTCAACCATGGCAAACTCATTACCTCAACAAGACCATAAACATATTTTATACCATATTAACAGCTACATAAAACTAATCAGAGCCCTGAAGATTTTGCTTATCCAAATTACTTAGATCATAAAACTCTTCATTAGATTCTTGCAGAAAAAAAGCACTGCGTGATGTGATGAGGCAGTTGATAGTCCGACGCCGCCGCCATGACGACCGGCTGAACTTTAAAGCATGTTACTTTTAAAGTCACGTTAATTGCAGGTACGCTATTTGCTTTGCTCTTCGGCCGTAGAATAGAAAAAGAGGATAATGAACTAAGAAATAAGCTAAGCATATTTTTAGATAACCTAATTTACTCCTAGGCGCAGTGTGGATAAAGGATCATACCTACTGCACAAAATTTTAAAATTTTACATTTTAGATTATGAGCATAGCGTACTCTGCACATAATCTAAAATTTAAGGTCGCACCTTAAATCTTAGATTATGAGCAGAGTATGCTCTGCTCACAATCTAAAATTTCAGGTCTAAAATTCTAAATTCTAAAATTCTTTAATTCTAAATTCTAAAATAATGAGCAGAGTAGGCTCGGCTTATAAACTAAAAAAAAAAGCTAAATTTTGCGCAGTAGTTAAAATTTAAGTGTTCACTTTATTTCCTAGTTAAACGTAGGTAATGTTGAATTATGTGGCGTATCCAAGAGTAAGATTTTGATATTTGAGATGCTCAGTGAATGTGCACCGACAAAAGTTCAAAACGTAAAAATTTAGAAAATTCAAACAGACCATACGAAATTTTAAGACATCGGTATTCCAAATATTCAATTCCCAGAGTTGCATGCATACAAAAATATGCATGGTAACTTGGTAACATAAAGTTTTATTCAAATCCCACTCATTAACGACAGTAAATAGAGCCCTCACATCGGCCCTACGCTTACATAAATACTTTTATTAGGTACCGCATCGGAATTCGCAATACAAGATACGGCACTTAAAATGAACCGAGTTGAATTACTCTAGAGCCGGCAGAAACGTTTTTAAGTTTTATTTTTAATCGCATTCAACCGATACCTATCAGTATTGTTGTACATCCGATGAGTTACGTCTCAGGGAGATGCGGCTCGATAAAATAAAATTCACGGTTTTTTTAAGGCAAAGTATTACTTTAATAGCTGCAAAAGGATAAAAAGCATGGAGTTCCGAACGATACAAACATTTTCTTTTTTATCTTAAGATGTTAGTCTGCTTCGGAGAGCTTTAATTGAACGGGTGCATGACTCCGATGTTTTGAATAATAGCTTTAATAGGACCGCACATGCCGCATGCGCTGTATCTTGCCACCACCGCCGCGATACCGCGCCGCCGCCGCTTAAGCAAAACCATAAATGCGCCAATCACTGCTTACCATATTTCCTAAACATGCATACACTTGAAATTATGTCTGTTGCTTAAATTGTCACTAAACTGATACACATACCTGAAATCAATACTTGATTTTCAGTTCACTAACTTCTATAATATTTGTGAAAACTCCAATTTCTACATATTTAAGAATCACCAAAACATGGCGCCCAAAAGAAGCATTCATTGCGCTCTGAAATTAATTCATCGCCTGACAGACGAACCTGCGAGATTGTACTAGTTATATAAAATTGTTACCGCTCATTCAATTAAAGTTTTATAATTAGGTACTTTTTTTCCATTCAAAGTAATTCCTTTGATGTTTTAGTTCAGAGTACATCATGTTTGCTCTCGAACATTCCTGGAGATGTCTGTAAAAAGCACCTGTCTCCAAGGGTCTGTAACGGCCTAGCGGTACCCGTGGATGTTACCGATTAGGTGTGCGAATGGACTATGTTATGTTAGTACTAACTGTACACGGAACAATCAATGCATCGATCAAATTCCATATTGCCAGCAACTTTAATAACCAAGAGATTCTTGCAATTATTTTAGACATTATGTACTATCTATGTGACTATTGTCTTGCAAAAATCTATCTTGGTCGTGATTAAGAAACAGATAAATTTTGGGGCTCTATCTACTCGTATAAACCGTGACATGAATCGATACCTTATAAAATAATCAAGAACGTTGAAAATTTCAAAATTGAGCATTCATTCTCCTGGGCGACAATAGGGCCAAATAAGATTTGACACAAAGACTTGTATTATGGGGTAAAGATAAACTACTTGGTCGGCAGATTAAAGGAATGCAATCAAACCACTTGCAGAGTGCATATGTAAATAAATTACCGAGGACTGACACTTGTAAACAAAACGCACGGACATTACATTATTCCTAAATTCTAATGATTATTACGAAACCGTGCAGTTGGCAGCGATCCACTATTGTCTCCGTCGCCATGGGAAGCAATAGTAATTATTCTAATGCTTCGTAAAGTGCGTGTAATGCGTGTAGCACCGCGGTGGTCGTCGTCGTTGCCACGATTAAAATAAAAACCGTCCCTCCTGTCGCTGTAATGTCGCTTTTAAAATAATAGCGTAATACTCAGCTGCAATAAGGCCGCAATACCAATGAATAGCAAAATAAAATAATTAAACGCCCAGTGTGCTCGCGAAGTCCTGAATAACATTTGGAATATTGCAAGGCCATTACGCGAGATGCAAGACTTGTTTCAGCATTTACATAGAACATGCTATTAAAATGCGCTGGCTCGTGCTATTGTAAAGTTTAGTGCCCCAATGACTTGCAAGATACTGAGATGCTGCGTGCTTGTGCCGTAATGACCAACATAAAGACCCTAGTCAAAATTAACTCCACGGGAAAATTTACCTTGGAACACACTTTTCTGAGGCCTGAGACTTTGCTCTCATAATTTTATGGCAAATTCCTATTAGTAAGGCTAGCTTAGACTGTACATTAAGTACAGTGTAATTTATTTAAACATCGGTGTTATACTATTATATGCGGCAATTATCATAATCTCCTATTTTTATATCCAAAATAAAGATGTCCACACCGTCAGGGTTTTTATCTTGTAGATGGCCATAGCCACTAAGCTGCACAGCTCAAGTTTCAGCTTTGCCAAGAAATGCATTTCACATGCTTGAAATAAAACAAAAGCACCTCGCGTGTTCAGACATAATCTCGTATTGAATTAACGCACAACCCAAGCGTGGATATCAAGCCTTCTAATAAACTAGAACAACACTCACGGCTTTGTTTGTGTTGCAATTTTCCTAGCTTTACGCATTTACTAACCTCCTGGTGTGGCCCTAAGTGGTGCTTGGCCTCCGACACCAGAGATCACCAGGTACAGCATGAGGCTCATTACGCGTTTTAGGTAACTAAATATTTTGGAACCAACGAGTTTATATCCTCCTCAATCTACTCTACCTCATGAAGCCGCCTCTTCCAGAGAAGCGCCTTGTTTGCTTTTATTTTGGGGGTAATGCCCATAATCCCCACGGTTAGCATCGTTGGGATCGCAGTTCGGTGGTAGAATTTTTCAACAGGGAAGCGGCCGGCTACCTTCGGTGGATATCCCTTATTCGCCTCTTACGACACCCGCGGGAATAATTGGGGTGGTGTAAATTCTAAACCACACTACACAAGCAAATCAGCAAAGCGGCTTAGAACTATACCTCCTACATTGTAGCTTTAGCAATGTTTGTAACAATATCGTCAGCCAGCCACTAAGTCAGGTTTTATATACGCTGAGGTATATTTAGATGTACGGCATGCTCAACCCTAACAATGCAGCTCAGATTATCTTCTATATCGTGTTTACTATTTATATGTTGTTCCTTAAGTTATCGTCAAACAAGCTTCGCTTAATTAAGCTCGATGTCGTGTTCAAGTACCCTACAAGTTATTTTAGCTTTTAATCACTTATCTTTCGCAGTTTGATCTACTGAAACCCCTACATCGCATAATCATAACGTTTGTTCCTTGCATCTATTCACGCCTTAGAAGACGTGTGTGAAAATTAATTCAATGGAAAGTAAACGTTTATAAAATACTCTCCCGAGGCCTAGAATAAATAAAACAAAGTGATTTGTATGGTATATTGTATAGGCTCATCCGCCCAGACGGTACACAGTATTCAATACAACATTAAACAGAGTGGTCACGTTTTAGCAAATCGACCAGTTAATGCCTACATGAGCTATTATAATTTATACATTGCCTGCGTGCCCCACCAATTGTGGTAGTGAGCATTTATCTAAACAAATTACCTATTGCTTCATCATTTATGTATTATGGTTGGCACAAACTGTAGTAAGAGGCAGAATTGTAGATGAAATGTGTATAATATGGTGTAAAGCCTTTGAATTACAGTTAACTCTAGATTCTAGGAGTCTTATTGTAGGTAACATTGTATGAAGCTAGCACAAGCTAAGCTTGTACTTCTTGGTGTTTTGTTATTTTTCCTTACGTTTATAGCTTTTAACGCATTCAAAGCCACGGAGGTGGACGTGACCATCTGTGTTTTGATAATAGTGTTAGTTGCCCGCTCATTGACGTCGGATCTATATGCCAAACATTATTTACATTTTGGTTCAGAACATACTGCAGTCAAGCAGCGCTGCAGCGGTTGTTAATTAATAATACTGAAATAGTAACGAACGACTACATTACGAGGAAATCTAAACACAAATCAATTTCCGCTTTTGGGATCGACGGGGTCGCTTCCCACTCCGTTGCACACCTTCGTGACTCTACTCCCATAATGCCCCTCCTTATTCAATGGTATTCCTTTTACAAAATTGATATAATCACCCAGCGACTTTTGGATAAAATGAAACGTTCGTGATATTGCATGTGCCATAACACATCCGCAGTCGTGAGTGGGAAGGGATTTTAATAGGCGAACTGCGATAAACCCAGGGAATAATAACAAACAACCCCAGAGATAACAGGTTAGCTAGCTGCTTGTGTATTAGGACAAAGGCATTATTTACTTCGATCATCACCTCAACAGCCGGTATTGGTCCACTGCTAGACGCAGGCCTCCTCCTGATGAGCTCTTATTAGTTTTTATCTCATGGAAATAATGCCCGTAATCCCTACGCTGGGCATGCGGGATGGATCGCAGTTCGGTGGTAGAATTGTTCTGCACGGTGCATTTAAAATATAGTTCCCAGTGGATATTCCATAGTCGCCTCTTACAACACCCGCGGGAAGAGGTTGGTGCAAATTCTAATCTTAGCCATTAAGCCTAGCACAATAGATAGAAAATTCTTTATTGCACACTTATTAAAATACCTATTTAGTTAAAAATATCCAAAGCCAAGTTGTTATAATCTAAGGCCTCAGAGTCAGAACTTCTTACATTACTTCCAAATAAAGTTCAACCAATCAAAAAATAGCCGCTACGTATTCACGTTTTGTGAATTCCGTTAACATTAATGTATTCGATTACTCTGCGATCTCAATACGAAATCGCAATCAAATATTCGATAAAATCGATTTTACGAGGGCCTTGATTGATACGGTAACACTGAGTCAGAGGCGGCATCTCTCTGTCCCCTTACAGCCATAGAAGGAATTATTTTCAACGTACAGAACAGACATTATTTTGCCTGCCACATACCACCAGTTAACAGGTTGTCAAAGTCCTGAGAGGTAAAAAGTAGCGAAGTTTGTTTGAAGTATCCTGGACAAGTTGTTTATTATCATGGTGTATCAGCGATTTGTGCGGGTCCCGGGAGCATACGAGTTTTTTTGGCTCTTCTTGTAGCATCAGTGTCGCAAATAAGACACTATCATCTGCATGATCTGCGCCTGCATGACTCATTTACACAGGTACCTACTGCAAGTGAATGTGGCGTGATTCTCTCACGACGACAGAGTTATTAAAACACTGATGGTGACAATAAAACGTATTTATAATATCAAAACATCTAAACTGTCATTGGCTTTCCGCAGTGAATAAAAATAACATTTTCATGAGGCTTCTAGCAATAACAAATGCGAAGAGCAGGCTTATAAAACTCTAGCGCATGTTGAAGTACTCCGAGGTACAATAAAGTAGCTCGTGCGGCAGCATCCTAACAGATACCAATATATTTGATCTGCTGATAAAGAAGGTATAGGCGGTAGGCACGTTTGATTCACCTCGGCGTTTAGGTCACGTCAGTCAGCGGCTGTGTTTTAGAAGTTACTTGATACATAGGAACTCCCAAAGACGAATAAAATAAAATAACCCTGAGGACAACTCACCCATTATTATGTTCAGTAAAATGTGAATAATCGATTCGGTCTGCGGCATCTGACACGTTTTTGATCATGCTGCAACTATTTAACTTAAACTTTATAATTTTTTTTCTAAATTTTCTTTAGTTTGAACGTGCTTAAAACATACAAGCTTGTAGATTTTATCGATGAATGATTGTTAGTACTTAATGTATATAGCAGAATATAGTTAGATATAGCAGGTTTCCCCCTAATTCGCAACTTTATTCCAATTCCTTCACGAATATCAAGCTGCGACTTTTCAATTTCCCAGCTGATGCTAAGCCACTGGCTTTGGTTCAGGTTTCCCGTTATAATTGGCGTAGGTCCTAGATCCAGCCGAGGTGTCAAGACTAGGGCCGTGCTCTTCGCTCCTATGTAATTTGCCACGACCATGCCCGGTCCGACAACCCCTCATCGGGAATATGTTAACCGAATCACTGTTCTCAAGGCGCACGATCTCCCAGTAATCAATACAATTTAAGCAATACCTAACAGCATTGTGAAAAATAACCTTCTATATTATAATCATTAATATTAATAATAAAAGTAATTAAGTGTGTGATAGCTTTTCACAGCGAAACGGCTAAACGAGTGTTCATGAAATTGGGCATGAAGATGGTTGTATCGGATATAATGTATATGGGGAAGGATAAAGGCTACTTATTATCCCGGAAAATCGTGCGTGATATTAAGATAAAACATTATGCAGTTCTTTGTGCAGCAAAGGTACGATATAGTTTAAATATGCACAGATATTATCTTATGATTATTTAAAAGAGCGTTTACTGCAATCAGTCAACTGCATCTTCCCAGTATTCTAACAAAACCTATTATTAGATTGAATAAAAACTATTAAAACAATACAAGGGTTAGATCATTACCATTAGCGAAGTGGCCGTCCATGCTCGAACGAACGCAAGTTCAATGGTACGATGATGAAAATTGGTTGCGAAGAGATATTTTCTCGAAGAAGAAATTGAATAAGACTCTTGAAAAATGTGGGAAGTATCTTAATCCGAAGTGATGCGTTCCGGGAAGCTATAAATTACTAGATATGAGCTGCGTTTGTTTTGTACGTTTTAATCATGAGCGAAGTTTGTTGTAGAAACGTTTCCGACCTGCACTTCTGGTTTGTTGTAGCAACGTTTCTGGATGAATATTTTTACTCCTGTAAAAATAATCTAATCCAATTTAGTAACTATTTTATAACTTCATTATTCATTATAACCTTACACAAGTACTCTATCACCCGCAATATTAGTTTATGAACAGGACCTAGACCGTTTTAAAAAGGTAAATGCATGTTCACCTTGAAAGAAAGAAAACAACGTCAGTAACGTGGATAAGTAGGTGCATACCTGAGTAAATACACATAATTTTCTTAAATATTGGAATAATAAACCTCAGAGAAAAAAGCATTAATTTTCTATAAGTATTTTTTATTTGTTTATCAAGATGTCGTTTCCTCTCACAGGTTCAAGGTTGCGAACGTGATTTGAGAATATCGTAAATCCTAAGCTCATCTACAGTCCCGATGGCGCATTCTCACGAACCTTCAATATCGCTATCTTTATTTGATCTCAATTGAGAATTGATAAAAATTATCTTTTTTTATATACAGACCTTGGTTGTTTTATTTGAGCTATGTTTAGCAACCAGTTGTTCGGGTTCTTTGTTATCTGTGTGGATTCTGTCAATATTGACTGCAGGCTCAAGTTGTTTGCTCGCTGCATCAAGACTCATTCTTATTGATCGCAGGAAATGTGAAGGTGTCCAGATTGGTATTGATCTTTTTGAGTGCCTTTGTCTACAAATTGTTTTTATTCAACTGTTTAGTTTCATAAATTAGTTAAGACATATCTATTGAGCAGTTCAATGAAGGGAGAATACTTTAAGGTCTAGCAGGATGACAGGCGAACATAAAAGTCAGCGCAGAAGTGTACCGACGAAGCTAGCATAGCGGTGCAGTGCTGTACCAAGCACAATTACACAATTATTGTTTACTTCGCCGCAACGCTTCCGGATTCCCTGCAGAATTGCTTTCACACAACGCGCTGCGACGGACATGTTCACATAGTACCCAGGTACCTCAGATATGCCGCCATTAAGCGCTGCTCCATTGCTGTTTCACACGCGCTAGCGATAAATTCCCGTCGTAAAACTTAACACCACGTGATTAATATCAGTTGCGAATCGATAGTGGTCATGTTTAAAACTTCAGTTTCCGCTAGTGATGCGCGAACACGCGCCCTGAAGACTCGTACGATGATATAAATGTGCAGATCGCATCTTGACTTATTACGTTATGCGGGGATAATAATATCAGCGCTGCAATTAAAATGCGAGCGCAGACCTTCCGGGAAGCGGAGCGGGTTGCCGACTCCGGCGCGCAACCCCGCCCTCGCTTCTCTAACTCATTACTTTTAACTATACCCTATATCCTGAACCCTAGGGTTTTTAATACCTCTCTAGTTGGAACTCGCATGTGTAATCACACGAGTTGATTAAGTAAAGCTATCATGACACATTTTAATAACTCCACCTTCTGTCAGCTCGTTAGCAGCAATAAATAAAGATATGAACAAGAACCTTTACGTTGAAAAGCCATTTAAAGAAAGCAACAATGTACGATACATAAGGAACCTTGACCTCGGATATCCTATTGAAACGTTCTCGTTATTTAGCACTCGGTAAAAGCTTTTAAGCGAGATGCAACTTTGAAAGCCTGCAAAGAAAGTATTCACAAAACTTAAGCGGTCATAAATAATGCGATGTGAATAGAGCGAGCTAATGAATTATGATGGCAGAGAGTGCAATTCTCAGGCGGCGCTAAATGCAAGGCAGCCTCACCCGCGGGCAATGGACGCTGCTGCGACCAGCTTCTCGTGCGAATAGTTCACGCTCTGCCTCTTGCGTTGCATCATTGTACCTAATAGAGCCGAGTCAACGACACTGCGCGACGACGCTGCTGAACTTGAACCGCGGTAACCCTGATGAATCATTAATTAAGCACCGATGTTGCCGCGCATTGCGATGCAATTCACCCATTGCACCTAATACCTACACGCTAATACCTCTATAATATTTAAGTGTGTAAATATGTGGCGAGGAGAGAGGCAGAGATGCGCCAAGGCCGCCCGGTCCTCGCTATTATGTAAATAATGCACTCCGCTCTGCCCTCCACGGCACTCGCCGACCCTCCATTACCTGCTCATCCCCTCGACCTCCGCCCGTCGCCGGCGCATCTTCTATTTTTATAAAATCATTTTTGTAAATCCCGGCCGATTGAGGGCTTAGAGGACTCTTTGCTTTGAATCGTTCGGATCACGATAGTCGTGCGTCACGTCATCGAACCACAATAATGGGTTTGCTAAGTACCTAGTCGCTATGATTGTGTTGAAATCCGGAAGGCAGGACAGGGTCCATCTGCGAGGGCCGGCCGGCGTCCGCGCGGCTCACTGTGTCGGTTTATCGCACGTTCATCAATGTCGGCGCCGCGCCACGATCGAACACGATATTCGTGAATTGGATCGTATCCGTTGTTTGAAATAAGCCCTTCTACAATAAGCTCAAGAGGCTTGACGTACTTACAACAAAAACCCACAAATTCTATTGTTTGGAAAATGTACCTGTAAGTAATGACACAGTTAGATGACGACGGGAAGTAGGTACAGTTAACTGTTTCACAATAATAATAAGACTTAAAATTTACAACTTTAGATAGATACCCAGCCCGCATGCCCAGTGTGGGAATTATGGGCATTACCCTCCATGAGATAAACGCCAACAAGGCGCTTATCAGGGGAAGGCCTGCGTCCAGCAGTGGACCAATACAGGCTATTGAGGTTGAGTTTGAGGTAGGTACCTAATCGAATCAAGAAATGGCAATAGAGAATTATAAAAGAGGTATAGCTTAGCTTAGGGTTGGCCCTAAGCTTAGCTCTTTAATTTACTTTATGAGGCCACAAAAGGATACGTTAATAGTCAAGAAATCATGACTAGAGTTCACGTAGTTCGCTGTATCATAAATGTCATTCTGATCGTATAAATTTCAGGAATATAACTGCAGCAACCTACGGACTTATTCGATCGGTTCATTTAACTATTCTGTTGTGTTTTGGTTTGAATTTGTGAAAGAACTATTATTTAATCTACCACCATATTCTATAAATTCTGCCTAAAATCGTAAATTGTCTTACGAGTTCTTAGTTATTTCAAACTTAAATATAGAGTCGTACAATAAGAATCACGTGCTTTAGATAAATACCTTAATATTAGAACAAATTGATCAGCTTTTATCAAGGATAGGTATTTATTACAGAAACCCGTTCTCGGTACGACAGTCGTACAAAGCAATCCAGGCTAAAAGAACTGTGAAAATAATAAATACCCTTGCAAGAAAGTGCTCTTGTGGCTAATGGTGGCTGCATTCCGATTGTGAGGAGTGTCGCCGGAGAGCCGTGTCATTGAACCGTCTTGTGGCGAATTGCTCCGCTTCCGTAGCACCCGGCAAATAAAATCAATTAGCGAACGCACCGTTACTCCAGCCGGTAGCCGGTAGCAGGGACAATCGCTCCCATCACCGATACCATTCAAAGGTCACCTCCATATGTAGGCAGCAGGCGAGTAACTAAGCCCTCGCCGACCCCCAGACCTGTAGTTGCATCTATGTAGACGACGACAGCGCAGCGAGACGATAAATTAGTACCTACACAGGCACCGGGGGACTACAACTCCCACATTCTCTAACTAATGTTCGCCGCCATTCCTCGCGGATGATTCAACAGATTTATAAATACAGCCTAGGTACAAGCGCACGTGTGTTAATTTCCAGAGAGGGCTATTTAATAAAGATAGACACGTCATGTTATTGTCACGGTGCACCGGATAAGCAGAACCGGACGATTGTCTCGCGACTATCGTAAATAACTCGCATCGTGTCCGGTGCGGGCCCGGAATACAGAGTTTTCGAGCAGAGCGGGGCGCGCGGCGTTAGCGAATCCTGCCAGCTTAGCTGAGAGGCTCGCGATCTAACATTTCCTAACATTGTCGAGGCCACTGCCAGTCGACGCAGGAAGCACGCAGGAAGCTGCCTCCGCGCACTCTGAATACGGATGAGCTGGGACGTGTGCCATCGCCTCTCCATTGTTGATTCTTATCTAAGACGATGCTTGGGAGATAATCATCTAAAAGCAATTCAATCGGGCAAGCATTCGCGTGAAAAGCTTTAGGTTCATATAAAATCAGAGGCTCAATTTAAAATCCCTACAGCCTTATACGAAACGCATTTTGATTAAAATTAACGACGTTCCCTGGCAAAAGACTGGAATTGCCCTCCGGCTATGAATTCCAGCTGAGGCAGAAACAATGGACATATGATATAAATAGGTGGAATAAATATAAAATGGGTTGTTTTATTTGGATTATTTTGCAAGTTGAACGTTATGCGAAGGGTGCCGGCGGGTGGGGTGGTAGGGTACCTACGTGCGCTGAGATAGCATCGGCTTAGGCTATAAATAGATACCCGGACCCTTGAACCAGCCGCGGCAAGCCACCGGCGCTGCGCCTCTTAGAGGCCTCCTCATTAATGAAAAATGTTGATGTCTCTTTTGAATGCACCTTGAAACATTCTGCGGCGCTTTGTAGAAAGTAAACATATAAGTCATACTCTCTCTATTTATTAGATAAATATAATATGTTTTTGATCTGTTAAGGACATTGAAAGGGAAAATCAGGCATGCTTCAAAAAACAATAGTCGTACCTACCTACTCGTATGTATTGTGATGTGAAAGTTCTTCACTTTAGCTGAGAGTTTTAATTCCTCGTCCCAATACAATCACGAATAGAATTTAACCATCATCATAACCGTCCACAGCTGAATTATAATGAACATATGCGTCTCCCAAAGATTTAAATCTTTTCCTCTCCCAAGCAAGTAGTATTTATAAATTTTAATTTAATATTACCACTAGATGTGAAAGATACCGCAACAAACCACCATAGAACCGAGTGCGACTTCTCGATTATTCGCTTTCATTCGAGCATGCTAGCCTAGATGTTCTTTTTTCTCTGATTAGAGCAAAAGATGGGAACCGGTCGGCTAGCGAAGGCCGTGGCAGGGCCGCTCCCGAGCGCCCTCAGTCGTGGACCCCTGTCCTCCGCCTCCCCGACGTGCGACGCTAATGATGCGACTCCACCGGACCACTAATTGGACGAAGGTCCGACCGCTCCAGGAAAAAATTGTACGCTGCGCTGCTCGATCCGCAGAACCGCAAATAGACCTTACGAGACTTTAAATCATACGAATTATCAAATTCCGATAAAATTGACCCCATCATTAAAGTCAAAACGCAAGGCCCTTATCTCAGAAATAATTTGTCGACGTTTCCTCTTATCTTGATGTCTGAGGTGTGAATTTTAAATTTACCGGCTGGAACTTTGGGAACTGGGCTTTTTTGCGAGTTTGTAAAAAACAAAGGTTTGTAAACAAATCGTAAGGTACGGTTATGCGTGATTAGTGCTTTCTTTGCTCCAATAGGAACTCTTGCAGAATGCGATTATGTCGGAAGCACGTACATAAGAATTGCCCTTTAATAACGGTATAGTTGTGTAGTCAATTGTCGTAGATTGCAGACGCACTAAAGTTTACCTAGCTGTAAGTAATGACACAATTGTACATAATCGGCGCAATGGCGATATCTTTCAAAAATGTGCATTACCGGCTCTACGTCTACAGAACCAGATGTTATTATAATATTTCTTTACCGACCTATATAAGTATATGCGCTTGGAGCCCAGAAATATTTGTCCTGAAATGAGTCATGTTTGGAAATGCGAAACTTTAAACAATCGCTATTGGGTTGGTACTACATGGATGTGTGGGCAATGATTCAAGAAACTTCTTAGGAAGAGTGATTTCGAATGAAAATTATGATAACAATGGAGCTGTTTACTTTATGTTAAGTCTAACTAAATCTCGTAGGTATTAGGTATGAGCGTTGCTTGTTTAAAACTGTTTGAATTATATCATAAGAAAGAACATTATTATCGTCCAGATCAGGGAAGATAATATAGTTGACATAGACCAAGTTAGCAGGTCAGTGCTTTATCACTTGACTAAAATCAGACTAAACTTAAAACCGTGTTACAATGAAGAAAACTGTATTAAATACAAATAATAATAATTAATCGATATCTCTTACATGAGAATAATTATAATTATAACTGGTATGGGATTCCTGTTTCTGGAAAGTACTGTTTATGCAGAAAATCAATGGCCTCTACCCAGGTACCTATACCTACAACTGACTTGAACATATACGAATGGCAAGTCAGAGTCTGGAGAACAGGCACTAATTTTATGCATCGTGTTCCTACATGCCATTAAATAACCTAATCGTCGCTCTACACGACATAGTACAGTACAGAGCCTGTGCTTACACGGTTAGATACTTTGGAAGATGCAATCCAAAGAGCTATAAGACGGCATCCAAGCCTCGTATTATGTTGCAAATCCCCGTCTCCGATAGAACGTAACTGTGGAGGATCCCGCCGGCGCATATCCCGGTGACACGACGACAAGTGCCTCAGAGCGCGTGTCGCTTCAATTCAATGCAGCTCAGCAAACTCAACTTTATCGGCCGGTGCTTAATTCTCTCGCATGATTTCCTGGTTATCTCCACTAAAATGTCATTTCTTGTTGCAGCCATCGATGCGGTCTGACTAATGAAGATTTAAATCGACGGTGGTGCAAGCCCAGTCCCGTTTTGCATCCTTCTATTTACCATACCAAGGTGAAGTAACGTTACATGGTATCCGCGTTAATGCTCAGATTTAGAGGTGCCCCTGCGCGTATGTGGTGGGGCAACTCTGCATCCGTTACGAAACCACTTATCGCATAGGCATATATTGACTTTAGTGCTATGCAATCTCACTAATTGTGCCACTCTGGGGAATGCACTATGTTTTAAAGATGTGGGGAGTGGAACTCGAACCTACCTTTACAGTAGATCTTTTGAGAGGTCTATCGACTGAGTTTAGATCTCAAGCCTTCGGTAAGGTAGACGCCCAAAAGATATCGCTTACACAGGACTTATTACACTTTGCAGGGTCTAATAGAATACTTGGTCCGCGTGTGGAAGAAACCCCCGCTGGTGTACTGCGACTATCACGGTCATTCGCGAAAGAAGAACGTGTTCTTCTACGGGTGTGCCGCCGCAGAGAGCTGGTGCAGCGATGACCGCCTCGTGCAGGATGAGCCCGTCAAGTATCTTGTGAGTCAACGTCATTCTATTCCTACTTCGTACTGAAATCGTATAAAAAATTAAAACTGGTTCTATAAATACGCAAATCTATTAAACAGTAAATATATATAAATTATTTATTTATTTTCTTAAAACAAGGTACAATTTCGAAGAGACAGGTTAAGGTTGCTGAAATCGGACTTTAAAAGCAAATCTACTCGATTTAGTAGTTTTATATCCGATTTAAATTAGGCTGCTTTTTATCCAAGAAAATCTCGTGCTAAGCCGCGGATCTAAGCTAGTATTTTAATATTTTATTATTTTAAGAAGATGGAGACAGTGAAATGGTGGCTTTTGACCGAAAGCTCACATTTCACGACCACATCGTTACGGTCGCCAAGCAATCGTTTCAAAGACTCGGCTTTGTTTTAAGAAACGCCCGAGACTTTCGCAGTGACAGTGTCGTGCGGCTTCTGTTCGGGGCTCTAGTGCGGAGCAAACTAGAGTCAAGCAGTTCCGTCTGGAACCCGCACGAAAGTACGTACGCGCTGTTACTGGAAAAGGTACAGAAGGCGTTCCTCAGGTCTCAGTACAAGCGAGAATTTGGGTATTACCCGTATATGTACCCAACTAGGTTTCTCCAAGGGCGTCTTGGATACAATTCCCTACAGACTAGAAGAGCGTACGAACAAATAGCAACAATGTGCAAGGTGCTTCGTGGTAGGATCGACGTTCCTGACCTACACAACCTTCTGTTTCGGCTCTACCTCCCTGATAACTATGTTCGCAACAGAAGCCACAGGCTCTTCTCTGTTCCCTTTGCTAGAACCGTCGCTCATACCAACTCCCCACTGCCTCGCACCCTCGCCGCCCTTAACAGACTCCTGGACCGGAATCCAGACTGTGATATATTCGCAGATGAATGGAAGAGTTTTATGTTAGTATGCCTGAGGTTTTGCGAGAGTGATGAATGAAAGGATGCTTGGTTTGTTTAGTTAATATCATTTTAATTCTTTTAATTTATTTATATGATGAGTTGTTTGATTTTTAATGTTTAATATTATACATCTATTGATATTAATTTTAATTTTTTTGATAATTATAATTTTTGTGTTATAATCATAAGTAACTAATGTAATTGGTTTGGTAAAATCGTGTCAGCTACTTAATAAACAATAAACAATAAACAAACAATAAACAATAAAATGGCGTGCAAAACATTAAAGAAAAAAGAAGTGAAAAACCTTCAGCGCAGTCTAATCACCCTCTTAGAATTTTATTAAAATTAGTACCTTGTTAAATAAAGTTGTGCTAAGTTTTCTAGTGCTTGTACCATTATTGCGGTATTTACGAAACATACTAACTTGTCTCTGCGTGACAACGTTCTTGGTGGTTGTCCACGTTGGGATAGCATACAATTCAGATAAAACTAAACAATTCTCGCCACATACCGTTATATTGTAGACCAAACAACAGAGATCTCTTTGGTTTTGCATCGTGCCATTATCGCGCTTCATTACAGCATTACGTTCCGGTGAGTCATTGGCGAAATTTCTCACGCCAACAACAATCAATCATTCGTTTTGTTCCATCGAAAAGTTTGCGATCCTTTTGTTCTGGTGTTTTGATTGAACTCAAGACGTGAGCACAGACAAAGGACGACTTTCCTGATAATAACCTTTAATTCACGTTTACAACACTGTCCTGATAAACCTTTTAAATACACCTAGTACCTACTAGGTACCTTAAACATTATTTCTGAAACTTATGTATAGTGTACAGACAGACCGATGCTTTATTATTCGACAGAAATTCCTAAATTGTATAATTATCTTTTTATTATTATGTCCTTCTCTCACTTTTAGTGGGGCAGGCACAGAGTTCCTCAAACTCGTGGGTTCTTGGAAAACGTGTTTAAAGTAGCTGATCCGCAGTTTTCCATATGAGATACATCTTTATCTTTCGTTAGGCTATATTTGTCTATGGAAAAAACAAATCAATCGAAAATGTTGGTAGGCATTTTTATTCAATTTCAGGAGGACGTTTTTTGTAACGTATAGTGGCTTATGGTGTCTGTCCGCAGATGCTACCAGCGCTGATGCACCGGATATCCCCAGCGTTCGCCCTCGGCTCCTGTTCATTCCGCGTGGAGCGAGAACGCGAGAGCACGGCGCGCGTCACCGTATGGAGGCACCTTGGGGTCACCCGGTCCTACACCATGGAGGCATCCTTCTGCGGCTTCGATAGGGGACCTTTCAAGGTGAGAGTTCACGTCAAAAGTCAGGGCTTCTATCTCCATGGAATGTTTATGTCATTTACGCGGTAAGGCAGGTTCTCGAACGAAACAATCGAATTCGCAAATATTTGTCCCGGGTGTTTTAGGTATTTTCTATTTTTAATAAACAAAATGATATGTAATATATAGTATTAAGTAGTTATATCAGTCATCAAGTACTCGTAACACAAGCTCTGCTTAGATTGGGGCTAGATGATGTGAATCATGTGTCAATTCTCTTACCAAGCGCAATTGATAAAATTAGTTGACCAGTCTATCATACATGGATGGGTAATCTTTTGTTTATCAAGATTGTAGGTTCCCAGCAATGGTTTTTTTAGAAAACCGGTCGCAGCGGTCGTCAAATTATCATCGGACAACTAATCAACTTTCAAATCAATAAATAACATTAGTAAAGAGGTATAAAGTCGTCAAAACCTTGACAAATGAACAGGTAACTGCTGGTAATAAACTTCATCTTTCCCGTAATTGGATTGAGCTTAAAAGACTTGCTTTTATACAGAACAGTGTACTTATGTGTCTGTTGTGATTCCACAATGCAGCTTTATACCCGTACCTATGTGTATACACAATACACAATGAAGGCCTGTACAAAAATCTCGAAACGTTCATTAAAGTTTTATATCCGCTAAGGGTGGTCTTCACACGTATGTACTAAAAGACAAATACAAATACAAAATACAAAATGATTTATTTGCCAATTTACTTAAAATAGGTACACATTACTGGCGGCCCCCGCACGAGGCAAGCCTGTGTCGCGGGAAGCCTGTTTACAAAAGTAGCTTTGTCGGTGGCGATTAAATGTAACTTATACAGGGCAAACAAACAGAATAATAACATTATAATAAAATTAAACAATTAAGTGGAGTGAATCTAAACAAATCGGAACACTACGTCTGTAACATTTGGGTAAGTCACTAATTACATTTATGTAGAGCGGAGTTACTGATTTCAGGGCAAGGAGAAAAAGGTAGGGAGGAGAGGATGAGGAAAAGGGGAGTTTGGATACAATTATTTTACTGTAGTAATCTTTACTTTTATTTTAAGATACTCAAGAGGTCCTCAGTGGCATCATAGTCAAGGGTAAGCAGCCATCGTCTAATCTTTTCCTTTACGCCATATAGCGCGCTAGACAGATTGCAATGCTTGATGACCCGGCGATAGATGAAAGGAAAGGCAAACTTACGGAAACGTTTAGCAAAGGCAGTTTTAATGGCTGGAACATTAACTCTCACGCGACGACTGTTCGACGAGACACTAGCAGAAAATGTCCTGTGAAAAGCAGAGACGACACCCGAGACGTACAGCTGACGAACAGATAAGGTCTGAGTTTCCAAGTGTAGGGTAGTGGTAGGGAATCTAAAAGGCTTTCGGAACATAACTTTCAGCACAGACCTATGAGCTCGTTCGAGTTTGATCATAATGGTTTTAGCGGCACCGCCCCAGGCGGTGATGCAATAACCCATGATGGACTGGCAGAGAGCTGAATACACGGTCATAAGAGTGTCATTGTCCGCGCCTTCACGTAGCAATTTCATAATGTGAATGATCTTCCGAACTCTACCAGACAGGGTATTGATGTGCTGGCGAAAGCACAGGTTTTCATCCAGGTGAACTCCTAGATATTTAAACACGGGTGACCGTTCAAGCTCAGGACAAGAATATGGACATGTATGTAGTGTATTCGAAAAGTCACATTTGTGAATACGCAGAGATAGAGAGGTGGGAGGACTGGAAACACCTGTTTTATGGAAGCACATGTATTTTGTTTTGCTTGCGTTAAGCGTTAGTAAATTAACGTTGAGCCAAGTAGCAACCCGAGCTAAGCCCTCCTCTGCCAGCCGTGCTACCACGGCCCAGGAGTCACCGCGAAATAGAAGAGCTGTGTCGTCTGCGTAACACAGTATCTGAGACAGGGGAAGGTCAGTTAACAGGGATGTTATGTCATTGATGTATAATGAAAATAGAGTAGGGCCTAGTATGCTACCCTGGGGTACACCAAAACATACATCCCGTGGTTGACTAGAATGACCCGCTACTGAGACACACTGAACTCTTTTGGATAAATAGCTCTCAAACCATTGCAGTGGGATTCCTCTAATTCCCAAGCATTCAAGCTTTCTAAGAAGTATTTTTGGGGCAACTGTGTCAAACGCCTTGGCCAAATCTAGGAAGACGCCAATGCATTTTTCGTTATTATCTAGTGCAGATGCAACAAAGTCAAGGAGATAGTGAACAGCGTCTTCTGTCGACTTGCCTTTTCTGAAACCGAATTGATATCGCGACAAGACATTGTTATGCTCTAGAAACTTGTAGAGTCTCTTATGGACAATTTTCTCGAGAATTTTTGAGAAAACTGGTAAGAGAGAGATCGGCCGATAGTTAGAAGGGGATAATACAGGGCCGTCTTTATATATAGGAATTACAGAGGCCACCTTCCAGCATTGGGGAAACACACCCGTAGACAAGCTTAAATTAAGCACATGACATAGAGGCTCTATGAATGACAAGCCGTACCGCTTCAAAAAGTCGTTGGAAAGACCATCATTACCTGGGGCGCAATTGCTTTTCAGGGTACGTATTATGGAGCTAATTTCATTACAATCCGTCGGAGCCATGAAAAATGAATTCGAAAAATTTGTGGAAATGCGAACCTGTGCTGCCAGCGTGGCCTGAGACTTATTTAGTTTGTTAAGAATATAATTAGCTAGGGTTTGACCAACACTAACAAAGTAATCATTACATTCATTTAATGACTCGGAGGGCGAAGATCTGATGCCTAACAGGTCTGTAGAGCAGTCTTTTCGTTTCGGAAGTTCACAGACCGTTTTGATAGTTTGCCACAGTCGGAAGGAGTTACTTCTATTTTTAAACAATAACTCTTTATTATATGCAGCTTTGGTGTTTCTTATCATGGATCGATACTGATTGTGATAAGCCTTATAAATAGCACGACATAAAGGATTATCCGGATCCTTGTTGACTTTGAGATGTAAAGCGTCTCTATGTCGCATGCAATTGATAAGTTCTGGAGTAACCCAGCTATGATTACTAACCTTACGACGACTAATAGTGTGACTTTTTGTATGACGTTTTACAATATTTTCAAGCCTATTCGTGAGAAGAGCGGCCGCCTCGGATGCTTCTGTGGAGTTCAAGACATTACACCAATTTGTTCTATCCAGATCTATGGCAACAGCATCGTAGTCAGTTTTTGTGACTGTGTTTTGGCGTGGGTTAGCTGAGGCAGATCTCTCAATACCGGCCATGACCAAATAGTGATCTGTGATGTTCGACCTACAAACGATACCTAATGCACGAGATTTAGCGCTTACGAAAATATGATCTACACAGCTACCAGACGACGGTCTTGTTGTAACGTTAATAACGTGTTTTAGGCCTAGTTCGGCCATAGAACACAGGTAATCTTCTCGCACACTAGACACAGAATTGTCGTCGGGAATAATGTTTATATTGATGTCCCCCGCAATTACTAATTTGTTTTTGGAGTTTTGCTTAATCACGTAGTCGAGTGAGCACAAAAAGTTCTGAGTGTTAGCGAAGGAAGGGGATCTATAAAGGCCCAATATGAGTTGTGAGTTAGGTAGTTTAACCAGAAGGGAGTCCGCCTCTACTATGTTAGGTTCACTGACACTGGCGTTCAGATCAGAACGAACGTAGATGACAACGCCACCCGCTATGTTAGTATTATTAGAAGAGCCATAGTGGGAGTAGCCTGGTATTGTTCTTATAAGCGGACAGGATAAGTATGATGATGTCAAAGCGAAAAGTAAAACGACATAGGGCTATATAAAACTCGTCAAAGTTCTTTTGAAGACTTCTGATATTAAAAGTCAAAAGTTTTAATGAGTACTGATCTCCTAAAACTTTACTACATAACTCAGGGGTATCGAGGAGGCGGCAGTGGGTCTTGAAGGTTTCGTCAAGTTCGGATAGTAATTCTAAATTGGCCATGGGTGAAAGATTTCATCAGGGCAAAAAAGAACAGAGGGGTAATTTGACGCCGCCATACGTCGAATTATAGTATTTGTAAAGGGAGGATAAGAGAGACTGGGAAAAGGAACATAGATGACAATTTCCAAGTACCGTAACATGTACATTAGTTTGACTTGAACGTGCATCAACTTATTAAATGAGTGATGCAAAAAGCTTCCTGCGTCAGTTTCAGTATACAGATTAAGTCTTAAAAATAATTTACAAAAGATGAATTTGCTCATAAATAAAACAAAAAATAATAATAGAAGGTATGGGGCAAAAAGTGTGTTACAGTGCAGCCGACTCGATGGGACAAATTTTGTCCTCCAGTTCCGTAATGCTTCGCACGAGAATAGCAGGACTGCCTTCACGTTTACGCAGGAAGACCGATCCCGAGTTCGTCCAACAAAACTTCCAGCCAGCTGAAGCAGCACGACTTCTGGCCTCCCGAAATAACAGACGATTTTCCTTTGTTAGTCTTTCGTTGAAATAAACTCTCTTAGACTGGTCATCTACGCCAAGATCCTTGGTTGTGACGGTCTTCCGAGTCTTTACACACTTAAGTAACTCGTCGCGCTTGCTACGTCTTATTAGACGCATTACTATCGGGCGAGAGAAGCCAGAGGCGGAAGAGTTGCTCGGTGTTTTTTTTATGCCAGCGCGCAGTACACAGTCGAGGTCCAACTCTCCGATGTCGGCGCCTATTTTCTTGGCCGCAACAAGAGCAATATGCTGCAGATTTTCATTGGGCAATTCCGGTATGCCGATTATCTCAATTTCATTTCGATGGTATGCTTGCGCTTGAGAATTCAATTGCTCTTCCAGTTTTTGGACTTGATTTTTTAGTACTTCTGTTTCCAAGGCGTAGCGTTGCTCCATCTCCAGTACACGCTCATCAGAGATGGTAACTCGCGCCACGAGTTGATGCATTTGCTCATTCAAGTTTTGCATTGCTGAAGAAACGTTGCCAAGCTTAGCCTTAAACGAAGATACCTCCTCGCGCAGAAATCGAATCTCACTAGTGAGCTCCTGAAGATCTGATGTAGGCAAACCTTTTTTCGGGCGAAAAGTTACATTATCAGGAGTACAAGGGGTACCACGGACAGGAGTTCCTGAATTATCCCCGCCGCGCTTGCTCTCACACTTGCATTGAGGACACACCCAGGAAACTAATTCGTCAAGTCCCGGTGCGGATCCGCCGACACAGACATCTTTGTGGTAGCTTCTATTGCAGTTTGCACGAGTACAAGTGACGACGTCATCCTTTGGACGAAGCGCTCCAAGGCAGCCGGCGCAAGTAGAGTTATTATTCGCTGCCATTCTTACCACAGATGATTGTAGCTCGGTCCGTAGCAAAATTTCAAGCGGGCCGTCACAACCTCTATGGTCGTGTGGTGAGAGAGGTCGACTTCTGATCCGGAGGCGCGGGTTCGAGTCTCCACAATTGGACTCGACTTTTTCCTTTTTCTATGGATATTTCTCACCCAAACCGATACTCGGTAAAGTTGAACGTCGCGGCGGCGTCGCGATGGGGAAGCACAGCGGAGCCACGAGGTGAGGAGAGGAGAGGTACAGTGGCTCCAAAGCGGGGGGGGTCGCACCTTCAAAATACGCTCTTCTCTCTCTAGACACGCCCAGTGGGAGTAAACTTGCCGTCTATGCACCTTTGGAGTAAACGAGAGGGGCCAACTATGGTAGAGGGACCAATCACAGAAAAGATAGCTAAAATTCAGAGCAACGACAGACATGCGTCTGCCCTGTACAGTGGTCACGCGTGAACTGACAACTCGAGAACAAACAACTCGCTTTCCAACTCTGCCTTAAACGTCTTTAAGGCAGATAATGGTATAAAGTCGTGCGATCTCTAATTCAGGGAGCTTATCATTCTACTTGCATTAGCATAAAAAGCGCCCACGCAAAAATGAGACATATTCCGTAGATATTCCGCGACGTTTAATGGTTATGTATTAGTACAGACCGTCTCACTTAAATCCCAATTAGAAATGACGGCTTATCTTAGATTAGTGATAACGATACTTAGCTGGACATGCGGGCTAATACATCCACTGCATGGGTCTACCTACCCACCGCCGCACCGGTCTGCCTGGGCTGATGAGCCGATAAGCATCCGAGATGTAACAAATCTCAGGTCCACCAATGACTGTAGAGCAGTAGATGCCAATATCACCGAAGTTTTTATTTTTATAGATTGGCTTCTAGAGCTGAAGAAATAATTTTGGTATTTCCATATAAAATTTTACATAGGAATACCAAAACGCTATTGCATTTAAATCTTTAGGTAAGTCTATATGGCATCTATATTCTATCCATTTTGAATGAAGCATTAACGTATACAAACCGCCCATACTCACATTGTTGGCGCGTCCGTTTATACGTAATTTACATTACTTGTCGATTTTAGATCCTCCCTTCAATAAAAATTGCTTACAATTATATCTGAAACTCGACGCCAAGCAAGTGAGTTTTTGTTATTTGTATCGTGGTTTATTTACTAACATGCTCCATGCTGGATGGATACGGCATAGGTACCAATGTTCAATCTGTCTCTGCTTTGCCCAGCCAGCGGTAGTAGAGCTTTAAAATAATGAATATTGGTAGATAGGCAGCAGTAAAGTGGCTGGATAACATGCGTAAGTGCATAACGCACTAAGTAGCTTAAGCTAAAGGGGTACCTTTAAAATTGGTCAAAAATCATTAAAAACCGCTCTTACTGATGTAGGTACTATATGCTATCACGCTATCACATAAACTACATCCTGTTTCGGGCAGTCTACTGACTACTATAGTAGGCGCTAGGTAGAGCACTGGTTCCCTAAGCCTCTTGCGCCTACTCTACCAAGCTTTGGCTCTCGTTTCATCCAGTTGCTGAACAGTCTTAGGAACCGTCAGCTCATGAATCGGTCTCCGGATAGACATCGATGTGCGTGTTGTATAATTAATGCCGCTATTAAATCCTTGCGTGAATGTCATTGCTTATTACCAACCGGGGTAATTGAATTAGGAATACCTAATACAGGAAGTTTAAATAATATGATATAAAATATTATATTAACTCAGGAAAAAGACATAAACATGATTGAGTTTTGTGTTGACGATATGAATAATTTAAGTTTGATGGTAATACCTAAAATATGCTGCGCCCCGCGGCTCCGCATGCGTTGTTCGTATGGAAACGTTTAATGGTGATTTATATCCCATAGGAACTGATTTGTGGGATAAAAAGTAGCCTATGTTTGATTCCAGGATTAGAATCACCGTTGCTGCGGCACCCCTACTTATTTTAAGTCCTCAATTTGTAAATCATAAAAGCAGTAAAAGAGTGGATTCTGATTTGAATTATCTTAAAAATATACCATAGCATAGCATGTTTTGACGATATTCGCAAAATCGCGTTTTATTAGGATAATTGTACGACTTCGTACCTTGCTACTGCCTATTGGTTTATTTCCAGCTATTCAAATGAACTGTTTAGCATAACAAGTCTACAATTATAGTTCGTATGTTCCCCACAGGGTTTCCACCTGAACACACAGCATCTACAGAATGTGGGGAGTGATTTTTGTGAAGCTTTGAACGGGCTGAACGACAACACCAACACGGTGGATATACAACTGACTAAGGATCTGAACGGGTTAGTTTCAATGATTTATACGTTTTTGGTTATTATAGTTTACCCTGCAATTTATAAGAATTCAAATAAAGACTTTCGGGACTTAACCCCACCACGTCCTTTTCTCAGCACGGGCTTGTGATAACTGACTACACGACGAAATCAAGTTACCATGCTAAAGTCCGTATGATTTCCCCGAGATTTTCGACTCCTACGTCACTTGACTTTGTTGTATAGTTAGTTGGTTATCTCATTCCCGTGCTGGGGGAAGGACGCGGGTTCAAGTTCCGTCGAAGTCAAAAATTTTTGTGATGTTATTTGATATTTTATGTAATTATATCCGTAGTGGAAACCAGTTTCGGCATAAGACGTAGGTTTGTTAAAAAATAGCCAGTGTTACCGGCCGATTGACAAATGTAGGTACCTTTATTCAATTAATGATTTTATCGAGTATTTATCGCGTACCTTATGTTATTTTTTCTCTTCATTAAAAACGCGTTACAGCGATTGTGGTCACGCCTGGATGTACACAGAGTTACAGCCGAAAATTGACAGCAGTTTCCACGACTAGAGTTCGCGCCACGACTCAAGTCCTTTAGACGCGGCGCTGCTATCGCAGAACTATAGTAAATAAAACAAATATTTCATATTTATTTACAATGAATTATGCTCTTCTGGTCTGAGAGGTCTTATCCCGGACATTTCCCAGTCAAAATCTGTCGCAGCTTTCTGTTATTTCCCTAACGTGATCGGGAATTATGTAGTTGCACCCCTTTTGCCGTAAGACTTGAGTCGTGGCGCGAACTCTACCCTCAATTCGTTTTCAGAATCAGGAATGTCCAAGTTCACATTACGACACTCTACACTAACCGTGTCCGATTGCAGTACAGTCGGATCACGACGCACACAATTATTATTCACAGGATTCCACGAGGAAATGAGACGAAAACAATCTACACGATTAAAATTCGGGTGCTTTTTGATCTCAATCGCCTCTCGAACCATATTTTTGTAGTAAGTGGCGTTCACGGGATAAAACTTTTGGGTCATGTAGCTCAATCCAGTGGTTGCTTCCTGAGTCTAGCAAATGTTCCGCTATTGGCGACTAGTTGGGTATTTTTGACCGCTGCTGTTATGTGCTCTTTTACCCTCTCTGCAATGGTTCTCTTAGTTTGGCCTATGTGTGAGCGGTCACAGCTACAGTCAACCTTGTAGATGCTATAAATAAAATAAGTACAAGATATATACCCGATAAAATTATTAATCATGCTATCAAATCGCGGAGGTTTTAAAAAAAGTAGGTACCTAGTCAATCCATCGATTTTTAGCAGCTAAGATCATTAATTATAGAGCCTTGCCAAAAGCCGATCATCAGATAAGTAGAAACAATAAAATCAATATATCGTTGATAATCTCAAACATTTTCTATCATATCTAGTCGGTTAGGTACTTGACCTTGTGGCGCACATAGATTTAAATCGTTAGATGGGCCCTTAACGCACTGAGACCGCGCCGCCGTGTTGTTGCCAAGTTGAACCTTGTGAATTCACAAACCTAGACTCAGTGTACATCTAAACACAGTGTTAACCGGACGTGTTGTAAATGACGTTTGCAAGGAACATAAAACACAAAATGACATTGTGTGTCTTTCGAAAGTGCAACAACAATTCTAGAAACACAAATAAAGCCAGAGGTATAGTATTTTACTCGTAAATATTTCGACTTAATGAAATAACTTTACTTTTCTTCCGCATTATCTAAAATGACTAAAATAACAAATTTAAGTGGTGAGTATTGCGAGTGCACGAAATAGAGAGTATCGTTTGCAATTGCAACTAATGTTTGAGAAAAAGAGATGGCACTATTTTTAACCGACTTCAAAAAAGGAGGAGGTTTTCAATTCGACTTTTTTATGTTTGTTACCTCAGAACTTTTGACTGGGTGGTCCGATTTTCATGATTCTTTTTTTATATGAAATCTGGTGCGTCCCGTGTGGTTCCATATTATATATTTTGTTCAGTTCCACCTGGGATCCATGAACATTCATGAAAAAACTATGAAAATTGAAGTCGGTTTATAGATTTTTAAAACAAAACTAATTACCTCAGTACTTGCCACAGTTTTCGGTGTCGGGGCCTATCTAACGATTAAAATCTATGGTGGCGCAAGCTCGATGTTATACAAAGCTCATTGTTAGTCCTAGATACCCTTTGTAACATGGTCATCTGGTCGAAATCTCTGCAAGGGCTAAGACCGCCAAAAGCAAGTTATGATACTATGGTTAGTTTTTTTACTGACGGTAGGTAGGTACTGATACATGTAAATTATCTCCACTCGTAAACGTTTTATAAAAAAAAAACTCTAGCTTAATTGAATTAATTTCTTTAACAGAAATATCGTTGAGATTAAACTGAATAACACGGATCTGAATAGGCAAGTTTTATCGCAGTGTTTATGTAAAACTAACCCTATGCATTTCATGTGATTTTATAACATCCTCGACACTCATAACTTCCAACGATGTGAATGTGCAAGTGGTTGGTCGACTATAAGTTATGCATGTGTTTTAAATAAAATTTAATACGCAGCCATTTCCCACCAAAGATCTTATGCTGTAAATTGCTGAGTACATTCATGCAGCGCGACGATAGCAGAAAGCTGGTTTAAATATATGGCGTATGTATACGTACGCCATACAAGCTTGCATGGGATCTATAATAACTCTTGCTAGAGTTCCTGTATCATATTATATTACAAATATAACTAGGTAAGGGCCAAGTTCAAAATAAGCCAGCAGTATCCATAAACTCAGGACTTGACATATTAGAAATAATAGAATTGACATGTATTGACATATTTGTATTTTGTATTTGTATAACTAACACGATTTTTAATAAAACCAATTAAGTACCTAGGTGCCGAAATACACTTAACTAACTTATTTTTTTTTATAAATGGCTAGTGAATATAACATTAAACAGTTTCATCACATCTTTAAAATTACCTATCAATTGTCACCCTAGTGCCACACACTCTGTTTTAGAGTATATTGAGCCGATGTTTCCACTAAAATTATTAAATAAATAAAACACATCAAAAGCTAAAAATACTTTGATATCCGTAATGTTTGGAACAGAAGGTTAAAATGAATGTGCCTTTATCATGGAATCAATCAGTCTCACGGATAAACGTTGTGGAATTAGTTAAACTTCGTTCCATTGTTTGAATATTAATGAACCATAGATGCGATTAAATAGGTAATTTCGTCGAACCAGGTTCTTTAATTTACAGTAAAAATATAGAGAAGTCTGTTAGTAGAACTCATTTTGAAAATGGTCAATTGAAAGGTTTATATTGTATCTACATCTGATTTCAAAAAGAGAAAATTAATATGAATTTATGTTTGTTGAGACAAAGAACACAAGGTTCAAGAGTCACACTTCCCTTGTTTTTTTCTAAACAAAGACAACAAACAAAACATTAGTTTTTTTTCGACTTTGTTCCAAATATTTCAAATAGCTTCAAACCTACGGAAATTTTACCCGTTTCGCGGTTAAAATTTCCTGTTACTGTTACTTTTTGTTTTTCATCTCAATAATTTAAAGCTTTTTGAAATATTTGGAACAAATTCGAAAAAAACTAATGTTCTTTGCCGTCTTTGTTTGGAAAAAACAAGGGATGAGTGATGAGTGACTCTTGAACCTCGTGTTCTTTATCTCAACAAACATAGATTTTAATTAGGTACCTACCAATTAAATGTGTAATGTTTGTGTTACAGCGAGTTAGTGATGGACAGCGAAGCTGGTTCGGGCTCCGACAGCGTCCTCAAAACGGACTCCGACGAAGATTTCGACTAAATAGTTACTTAGGATAAGTCTGAACCGGATATTGGACACACGCAGCGCCACCCCACAACCGTCCCCGCCGATCTCAGTCGATGCACTGACCTCTGCCAGTACTCATTATCTACGCACTAGGGATCTGTGATTCTAGAATTACGTCGGAGTATATTATAATCCTATACTTCGACGAACCTCTATACAATATTTATAAACACGGCCTGACCCCCATACTTAACCTAAAAATAACTTTTTTAACAGAATTGCATTAGTCGTTTTGAGCTGTTTCCTGAAATGCTTAGTGCTGACAATTACTTTTCAAGCTACGCCAAACGAGAATTTTGGATTATGTGAATTTTTTAATTAAAATATTTCTTAATAGACCAACCTCTGTAGAGCTAACTGAGCATAGGTTTCTCGTAGTCAAATCATTGCCTTCTATTCAAGTTTTGCTTCGAGCGCTGCGTGATTTCAACAACCATTCTTTGAATCCACAATAGGGTATATGCATGCGACTTCAAAAAAGCTTTTTTTTACGTTTTCTCTATTGATATAGAAATATATCTGTTTATTTATTTTTGTAGTTTATGATGTTTTTATTGTGGAATTTAATCATTAAAAAGTAAATATTTTAAATATCAACCGCAAAATTTCGAAACGCAACGCTATTGGCACGGCAACCGAACCGTGACGTCATACTTGAACATTTTTGTATGGGCATGAAGTTTTGACTTTGAGTTGACATAGGGGATCAGATGAACCGTGACGTCACAATATGCAAGGGCTAACATGGCAGCGTTCTTATCACCCGAAAATGAGTGTAGTTATACTTTTTGTTTTGTACCTCGATAATTTAACTTTTTTTTTCGTTTATACATTAACCTAAATAATAGAAGAAAAAATTATTCCATGCATATACCCTATTGCTTTAGTTTCTTGCGTAGTTTATTTGAATTCATCCGATCGTGAAGTTGCGAAATATTAGAAGTTGTAATGGTTATAACTAAGTAAATAAAGAGTAAATAGAAACAAGCTTTAATAAGGTAACCAGTGTACCGCGCCCTAGCGAGGAGTTTATATTAATTTATAAAAATCGAGCAGTAACATGGTTTATAAATATGTTATGAATATTATTTTGTAAAAAGTTTACAAAACTTTTACGATAATTTTATAATTAGTCCTAATTTATTTAGTCTCAATGTGTTAATTTGTGTTCTAAATTATATGTCCTAATTCAATTTAGGTTGTGCCCTGTGTTATTTGGTTTTATGTGATATAGTAAATTCAGTAAGTGGCTTGTGATCTCAGTAACTAATATAAATTATTAAATATCAACATTATCTTTGATTTATAATTGTAAATAAAAGACAGACGTTATGAAAATGTATATATTATCTCAAAACGTTCATTATCAACAATAATCACATTTTAGAATCTATGCACACGGCCTCAATTCGTGGTCCACTTGTGGACTTCGACTGAAGGTCGTAGGCAAGCTACTCTACTAAATATTGATAACAGAAATAATTGCACTACTGCACCTTCCGCTAAAATAATAATTTATACATCTATTAGTTTGTCATCTCAACTTATAACTAGGAGGAAAGGTAATCACATGTCAGGAGTAAGATTATTATGTAATTGAATTACACTGTGATGATTAAATATCTTGGAATTAGAAACAACAAAATGCAAGGATGCGCTGAAAATCTGCTATTTAAAATATCTACCGCAGCTTAGAGAGTCAAGTCTTTTTGATGTTAGTAGACGACGTGGTCGTGACGTCTCCTTTTTATATGGGATTTAGGATAAAGGCACTGTACCAAATTGTATGGAATAATTGGGTAAAAAAATTATAAACTGACTTCAATTTTACAAGCTCTGCTTAGCTTGGGGCTAGAAAATGCTGTGTGAATTGTCCAACATTATTTCTTATTATTTATTGATTTATATATAGATTTCAAATTGTCCGAAATAAACAATTTTTATTTTTTTTTTATTTATGGATTTCTCATGGATGCCATTATGTCGCTGATGATGATGATTTATCGTTAAAGCAACAATAGAAATACACACTGTCAAAATTTCCACTGCCTTACATTTACGGTTCATAAAATTCAGCCCGCTGACAGACACATAGGAGGTTCAGTAAAAGGTTTAAACTTTGAGACCCTTACGCGTACAAAACCCTAACAAAATGATCAGTCCACAACTGATCTTCCTTCGTTCTATGCTATGCGTCTTCATTGACACAAGTACTTTTTCATGAATCAACTTTGTAACCCTGTTGTTTACGTCCGTTTTCATGGGAACCGCTAGAGATAAAATTATAATTAGTGAAATTATCATGAGAAGAGCTTTTTTAGCGCACACATAAATGTCTCGTGAATCGTCTCACTTTTATGGTACCAACTCAAACTCAAAAAGAAAGAATCATCAAACTTCGATGAGAATTAGTCGTTATTATTCTATAGTATTTTGTTGTTTTTTAAACTTGATGGGATATATACTTATTGTATAAGTATAATATAATATATTATACTTATTAATATAATTAAAATAAATAAAACTTAAGTTATTTTAAATTCGGAACCATTATCTATACAACAGCGAAAAAAATTTTTTTAATCGGTCCATAATTGACGGAGAAATCGGTGAACATATGATATAACCATTCTTAATTTTAATTATGTGTTACTAACAAAATGGATGTAAAAGTCTGAATAAATCAATTTCAATTTCAATATGGTACATACAAAAAAACAGACGAATATTGAACCTCCTCCTGAAGTCGGTAAAAAGGAGAATATCATCACGATCACGTCTCGTTACTAAAGTCAAATAGACTCGCCCCTCCGCACATGCTTCAGATGTTTTAAATAGAAAATTTACAACGCACGTTAACATGATCCTAAAATTAACTTTTAAATATATCCAATAAATATAAACGTAAATACAGATTGACTAAACAATTGTTATTATAAAAATATTGTCTATTTAAACATTAGGTACTTAATATTTTCAATTTGTAATAATTTGTATTCATCAGCTCGCAGTTTTTTTTTCTACTTGAAAAAGCTTTTTCATGTAGGTAGATCTATAGAGAAAATATGCTCTGTTAAAAGATTATAAGACACTTTTGACGCCTATAATTAGTAGATATTTAAACGCTTCCTTATCAGCGTCGAGCTTTGCAAAATTGCTATTTTTATCTACATATAAGAAAACTTGAATATTTTATGAATACAGTACTGATTGGTAATATGTCAATAGAATACCGCTACTAATTTCTAACGATCTAGCGCTTTTAAACTCGATTTAAATGCTGGCGTTTTTATTGTACCGTAAAAACATTTAATTTTAAAGTTTTTACTCTTCAAAAGTGCGGAGAATACCGGTATACCAGTAAAAACAGGTAACAATGTCTCGTAAAAGTCTTACGGAAATATAGCGCCAAGTCTTTTTACGCTAAACATGCACTGGACCGAATAAACACAAGCCTTAAGTTAATGGGTTTTTAAACACGGCGTAAAGTTACAAACGCACAGCTACAAAATAGCAACGACAGAAAGGTAACTCTGGACAAATGGTAATATGTATTTTACACGAGAAATGTGACCTACTTGATTGATTTGACTTAATTCACAACTTCGCCAGTTTCCAGATTACAGAGCAAATAAAAATTATTTAGGAAATATTGCATACAAAATTAAAAACAGATTTGGACCTCTAGAGGGGCTTATTTGAATTCTCCAACATGAAATTGCGTGTATCGATTCGGCCAATTGTTTTACTCTAATACACCGAATTAGAGTACTAATTTGCGCAAATATACCAAATACCGATTGCGTATTTTTGAGAATTAAAATAGGCCTCCTGATTTTTTAATTTGTTTCGACTGTGACTTCTGGGTGTCGTGTCGTGTCCATTTGTGGCATAACTGTAAGTTTTGTTTCCGACTATTTTCATGCACACATGCATTTGGAATAGGCTACGGTAATGAAACAGGCGTAGTTAAGAATCATGACACATCTTCCCAATTAAAATTTACACTGTTTTAGCTGGTAAATGTGGCAAGCCTAGTGCCTAGTGTAATTTTCAAAATTACTAAAAATTGACCACACACTACTCAAGAACACATAATATAATACTATACTAGTAGTTTAGGTATGAAAGTGGAAAAATCAAATTAATGTTTAATGATACTCAAAGGTAATTTGTTCGATAATTAAGTAAATCGGTGGAAGCAATGTAAGTATACATTAGTACATTAACGTTTTGTAACTCTTTTTTTTTTTTGTAACACGTTTATGTTTTTAGGTATAGCGCGACGCATTGTATATTTATATGAATAATATACTCTTAATATAAGTTAATATTTGGTTTAACTTAATAATAATACGAACGTCTCTATTTTCTATGAATCAAGACTGATTTTGTTTGTCTTTTCAAAACTTACATCACATAACGTGTAAATCTTCGATTAACGAAATGGTGCGAAATTGAGCTTTAAATTTCGATAGTACACTTAAAAATAATATTAAATATATTAACAAATAACATGATAAATCTAAGAATATAAAAAAAAACATGATGATTTTTCGATAACTAATCAATATAAGTAATACATAAAGCCATTTTGGCGTGATGTCGTGAAGTAATAATTATAGATATATTTTGTTAGATACCTGCTCTTACAAATTCGTATGATTTTGAAGGGAAATCTAGTTTGATCTAAACCTCTTTAATATCACGTATCTGTGAAAAAAGATATCAGGATACGATCAAAACTAGGGGAACACATTAAATAAAAAAAAAATATGGTATTAGAACTTATGGTCACAGACCTATTCTAATTGACGTTGTGATCTAACGCCAATAATGTCAATATAAACTATATTGCATGGTCGATATTTTTATCGTATCTCGGTTTTTAAACTGTTTTTTTCCATAATTCACTTATTCTACGTCGTGACGTGGTACGTCCCGTACGTGTAGCACTAAAGTCACTTTGAAAACTTCTGGTGGTGACGAGCTTTGGACGCAAAAAAGTTCTGTTCTTCGATACAATGTAGACTTAATAACAACGAAGATAAAGTTCAGACTGCTTTCTCGTCTGATGTTAATTTATTTGCTGTCAACCATGACTTCGTCATACTTATTCTACGTCGTGACGTGGTACGTCCCGTACGTGTAGCACTAAAGTCACTTTGAAAACTTCTGGTGGTGACGAGCTTTGGACGCAAAAAGTTCTGTTCTTCGATACAATGTAGACTTAATAACAACGAAGATAAAGTTCAGACTGCTTTCCTCGTCTGATGTTAATTTATTTGCTGTCAACCATGACTTCGTCATGTTTAAATGCGTTTAGAGTTCTTCATTTGGCGTTCTGTGGTTAGCACGATTTTCAATGTTTCTCTTGAGTCTTTCTCGACTTTAAATCATAAATCAATTCAGGTAAAGTCCAGATTATTTCCTGTTAGGTTGTTCATTTGTTCGTGTGCACTTTATATCAATGTAAGTAGAGTTCAGGCGTGCCAGCGTTTTGATTAGTTGGAGTTGAAGAGTTGTTTCTGGGTCTAGGAGCATGGAGTCTCTGCCGTGCTAGGAAGGAATGTCCGGCAGAGAGCAGCCTCAGGCGGGAATCTGTTGATTCTCGGTGGTAGCGTGCTCCGAGCGTGTACCACGCGGACGCGACTAGTTTCAACTCGGCGCTGGTTCGACCTCCATCGCCGCTGGCCGTACTAGCTCCGCTCCATCTGAAGAAATGTAACATTTGTAACAAATGTAGTGACATAGTTCAGACAGCGTTTCGCTTATCTTGCTATATAGTAAGATATAGTGTAAGATGATAAACACTAAGACGTTTATAATGTAAGATGATAGACACTAAGACATTGCTATACCAATCTAACATGGTGTATGTTCCAACTTTAGCTGTAATTAGAACTTAAGCTACCTATCAATGTACATACTTGCAATAAATGATTTTGACTTTGACTTTGACCAGCTTTTTCATGAGTAAGCCGTGTCCACAACGTGACAGTCATTTCATAAAGCTCCAATAGAATACACCGATCCCAAATAAAGGATGGAGGGTTATAGAATAACGTTAAATGTATAGTGACACAGTTTAGCTTATAGTACGCGGCGCAAACGCGATTTGCTAATTCAGACTTTCCATTAGTTAAGCTTTGTCTCTTATATCATTTCACCAAGCTCTCCTAGAGAACACCTACCCTAATTAAGGGATTATCGTAACAGTCATTTCATAAAGCTCCAATTAAACAGTCCTGTCCATTAGGACAGGACGGTAGCTGAAGATAAACGAGTTTAACCTCTCCGCTGGCACTCTCCTCGAACTTACATTTAAGTTGGTTATTCTAGTATTATCTATATATTAGGTCCTTACATATGAAATTGGCGTTTTTCGTACTGGCCACTTTAATCACAAATTTCTCCTCTTTGGTAAGGAATTCCAAATTCAAATTTGTACAGCTATAGACTCATGTATTTGTGCTTCGATGATCGTCATTCATTTGTTTTTTTTCTGTTTGCGTCACTTATTTTACAAAATGGAAAACTTAAAATATCGCATTATTTACGAGTACGAGATCCGCCGTGGCACTAGTGCTGCGGAAACAACTCGAAGGGTGAATGATGTGTATGGCGGTCGTGTTGCAAAAGAAAACTTAGTTCGTTTTTGGTTCCAACGTTTTCGTTCTGGAAATTTCGACCTGCAGAACAAGCCCCGTGGACGGCCTGAGACTGAAGTTGATAATGAAGAGTTGAAGGCTATTGTGGAAGCGGATCCATCGCAAACCACGTCCGAGTTAGCTGCAGGCTGCGATGTTAGTGATAAAACTGTTTTAATTCACTTGAAGCAAATTGGGAAGATTAAAAAGCTTGAATGGTGGGTACCTCACGAATTGACTGAAGCAAACCGGCAAACGCGCGTCGACTGCTGCGTTACATTACTAAACCGGCACAATTATGAAGGTATTTTAAACCGAATCATTACCTGTGATGAAAAATGGGTTCTTTACGATAATCGGAAGCGCTCAGCGCAATGGTTGGATCCTGGCCAGCCAGCCAAATCCTGCCCCAAGCGAAAATTAACCCCAAAAAAGTTACTTGTACGCGTTTGGTGGACTAGTGCCGGTATTGTTCATTACAGTTTTCTCAAATCTGGCCAGACTATTACGGCTGATGTCTATTGTCAGCAATTGCAAACCATGATGGAAAAGCTAGCGGCTAAACAACCTAGGCTGGTCAATCGCTCCACGCCACTGCTGCTTCACGACAACGCTAGACCACACACTGCGCAACAGACGGCTACTAAATTAGAAGAGCTTCAATTGGAAAGTCTAAGACATCCTCCGTACTCCCCGGACCTTGCTCCAACAGATTACCATTTTTTTCGAAATTTGGATAACTTCTTGCAAGGGAAAAAATTCAACTCCGATGGGGCAGTCCAAATCGCCTTCAAAGATTTTATTGATTCCCGTCCGACTGGTTTTTTTAGTAAAGGAATCAATGAACTACCTATAAGATGGCAAAAGTGCATAGAAAATAATGGTTCATACTTTGATTAATTAAATATATTATATTAAAAAATATTCGACTTTTTGTTCCTCCCATACAAAACGCCAATTTCATATGTAAGGACCTAATATATCTAGTCTATTCAATACTTAAATTACATTTTACGTTATTCTTTAATCCTTAATAATTTAAGGATTAACGAATAACGTAAAATGTAATCCTTAATAATTTAAGGATTAACAAATAACGTAAAATGTAATTTAAGTATTGAATAGACTCAGTATATCGTAGTATAAACGCATTTATTTCAACCAACCCACAAAAGCTTTAGTAGAGACTGTTATAATAAATAGAAAACGACGCAGAAGTATCTCTAACATCGCACGTATAGCCAGGATGGGATTGTGCGTGTGGAGTGGTTAAAAAACGCAATTTATTGAATTTACTACTCCTAACTTTAGTATAGGGAAGAGGAAGTTAGTGTGTTATTAAATTGAGAAGGAATTTTCCATACCAACAATTGACAACATCATTATTTTCTTTTTGCCGAGGTCGGGTGATAATAATATGACTAGCAGGCTGAATACAATATTTGCTAAATAGTTATAAGATCTGACAATGTTAGTACACGTTTAGTCTAGTTTTGGAATATCTGAATACACACCTATTCAGATATTCCAAAACTAGACTAAACTAATCCGACAGAACTAAAAACCGAGCTTTACAAACTGTGTGGTAAAGTCAACGCTCAACTCCTAGATTTCTAAATACAACAAAATTAGCGATTTAGCGATAAGTATGTACCTACCTTAGTGACTAATATTTAATTTAAGAAACTACCTACTAACAAAATATGGATTATGTTATCTGAAATAAAAGAATTATTATAAAATAATATGGTTTGCGAGTCTGTGTGTGTGTGTGCGGGTGTGAGGGTGTGTTTGCGTGACTGTGTGTATGTGTTGTCTGAGCACTTGCTGCTCCTGAGGACACCGGTAAGATAAACGATAAGATTTGATTTGAATAAGGTACTTACTCTTTATTATTGTTGGTGGTGGTAGCGGTCGCACTGGTACTGGCTGCGGCGCGCGCGTAGCCCAGTGTTATGTCGGACAGCGATTGTTGCCCTGAAATATACATAAAAATACATAATAAATATGGATATTTTTTTCTGAAATACCTACACCTACTCTTCTCGTGGATGTCCTAAGAGATATCAACCGGGGGGCGGGCAGCAGCGCCCCCTGCAGAACAATTATACAACCAACTGCGATCCCCAACCCGCATGCCCAGCGTGGGGATTATGGGCACTACCCTCCGTGAGATAAACGCCATTGGCGCTTATCATGACGCCTTCGTCCAGCAGTGGACCAATACAGGCTGTTCAGGTGAGGTTGAGGTAAAACGTATGTGACCAACAGGCTTGTTCTTCACTAACTGCGCCCCGCGGCTTCGCACGCGTTGTTCTTATGGAAACGTATAAAGGTGATTTTTACCCCACGGGAACTGATTTACGGGATAAAAAGTAGCCTATATTTGATTCCGAGATTAGAATAGAGTATATGCATGTGATTTCAAAATGGCTATAAAAATATATACGTATTCTCTATTGATATAGAAACATATCTACGTATTTATTTTTGCGTTTTGAGATGTTTTTATTGTAGAATTTAACCATTGAAAAATAGATATTTTAAATCTCAATCGCAAAATTTCAAAACGCTACTCCATTGACTAGAGCGGACGTGACATCACTGTACGCATTTCTTCTTTTTTTATTCTGCTTGCTGCACCTTGATTTGACACTATTCTGCCCACTTGACATTTCGTATTGTCGATTATTTTCAGTTTTTTCGGAAAACCTCTTTCCTGAGATGATCACTACCGAGGTCGTCACCAAAGGTTTTAATCAAGTGTGTACGTCGACGTCACATAAACATGGCGCCAATATGGCAGCGTTTTTATCATCCGAAAATGATTGTAGTTTTGATTTGTTTTTTTTACCTTGTTAATGCGAAATTCAGTGAGCGTCTTATCATTCCTGGGTTAAATAATGACCTAAAGAATCGATTAAAACAATAAAAAAAATCGATGCATATACCCTATTACCTGTGTGCAAAATTTCAGACAGTTCCGTTCAGTAGTTTTGGCGTGAAGAGGTAACAAACATACATCCATACAAACTTTCACATTTATAATATTAGTGTATAGTGCATGTAATGTATTACCCGTGGTGGCTCTAGGGTCCAGCGACTTGACCACCTGCTTGGCCTTCTCCACGGTCTTCTTAAAGCGGTCTTCTGTCGCGAGGATCTCCTCCTGCAGCTTCGCGTTGCGCCGTCTCTCTTCCGCCAAGGTGTTCTGTAGCTCCTCTACTTGGAGAGCTGGTGAGATAGATTACATATTGAACATTTTTTATTTTATAAGGTTTAAGATCTTTATTTATTTCTCAAAAGATTAGTAATCACTGGTGAGAAACAAAATAGGCTTATTATCTATTGTTAGTAGTTCGGTACGAGCAAATATTCAATACAATGTGGGTAGAAGACAAAAATACCATACAGAGCAAAATAAAGACAAAGTAGAGGCGCGCGCACACTGATACATTGTGGATTATAAAATGTGCAATACTATATGGAAAACTTTTATTTTTTGGGCTACTTTTTTTTCAGAATTTTAGGAAAACTTACAGCTATGTCTTAAGAATAGTTCATGTTAGTACAGACCACCTCATGTGTGCTGAGGGCCAATTATAAGTTTCCGCAGATATTTACTTAAATAGGATAACAAATTACACAGTGAAAGAAGACGAGTTGAGGAAAAGTATATAAAAGGAAAACAGCAACAGAAAGTGAAATTAGAAATTAGTTATCTTAAAAAGAATTCTTCACTAAGCAAGCGTTTGAGCTTACTCGCAGATGTGTCAAATAAATCGACATCAATGTTATTGACCAATCACTAATAAAATTAATATGATGGTTATGATAAAAAAGGTTATTAAAACAGACTCTGAATGTCTTAATTGTACACTGTTTTAAAGTTTTGCGGGACAAATACTATTTAAACCCTCGGATTATTTTTGAAGCGAATTATAATATTGAATTTTGTCCATAATTGATGAATTAAGAATCCGGCAAACGTAAATTTAAAAAAACATACAGCCGAAAAGAAAACCGCCTCCTTTACTTGAAGTCGTTTAAAAACAGAGAGAGCTTATTTGAAAGTTGCTTATTTTAAGAGTTGCCGGTGCTTGACAGTTTTCAAGGTATCCAGTTCTTACTTAACGCTAGACGGCTATTATTAATTACACAAATATAGGCGGTCTCGTATTCTTCTGGTTTGCAAAAGTTCGTAAATATTAGCCCCAAGGCGGGAATCGAACCCGCAACCTTATGCGTCGAAGGCGGAGCATTGCCCGCTGCGACACAATGGTCATCAAATGTCGCTGACTTTGGTATGTAGACTTCATAAGGTTTTCAAACAGTACAGCAAGCAAGTCCAGTAAAATAGTAAAGTAGTAGAATAGAGAAAAATTAAGTCACGTTGTCATCGAATGCGTAAATTATTTGATATGTATTCCTTCAACTTCAATAATGTACGCAATGTATGACGATGCGATGTCATTATTGTCTATTGTGTACAATAGACACTTCCTCTCACTCCTGTATTCCATGCATTTGGTCCCTAATTCCGCCTGTTACCTCAAGGAACGATTTCAATACCATTACCGTAATTTGTATCTGTCTATTCCTGTCCTGTGTTTCTGTTTTGATTTGGTGTGCAATCACACTGTTTATATAGTAAAAATTTGACTTGTCTAAGTGCTTATTTTGTAAGTCTAAAGAATTAAACGATTTGACTCGACTCTGACTCTGACTAATATTATAAATGCGAAAGTTTGTATGAATGTATGAATGGATGGACGGATCGTGCTGAAATTTTGCATACACGTAATTCTAATTGGGGTAAAAAAATCACCCTTAAACGTTTCCATAGGAGCAACGGCTGCGAAGCCGCGGGGCACAGCTAGAAAAGAATATTTGTATTGTATTGTAGTACAATACAATACAATACACACCTAGAGAACCATCCCCGTGCTTGGTCTACAGAAAGCGTATAAAAACCGTACATTTCCTCTGGTTCTCCTCAACAACGGAGGCCAGTCGCTGGTGCGGCGCGTCCTGCGTCGCCTCCAACTGCATTATCTTCTGGTTCGCTTCTCTGTTCATCGTGCGAAGCTTCTCGCACCGCGCTGCGTACTCCTCCAGCTCCTGGCAATACTTTGTATGAACATATCTTTGAAAAAAGTTTAAATTAAAGGTCAAATAACAGAATAATATTTAGGGAGAATGGAGAAAGTAAATCAGTTTATTGGTTTACAAACATCTATCAGGTATTTCGCGGCCTCCCCCGTATATACCTAGAACCTAACTAAAATGACGCAGACAGTTTGCGCAGAGCCTGATAAGTTTTTTGCTTATGGAACAATAGATTAGTGGAGTTGAATTTATTTTATTTTGTAAGTAGGTAGGTAACTGAAAATAAAAAAAGCGTTTTTACAGGAACAATCTGTAAATCATACCTTTACCTTGTACTTCATATCTTCATATATCTTATATCATATTTGAATTCATTTGATTCCATCTTATTACTATTAAAATAAAATAAATCTTTTTTTTCGGACAGGAAATAGTCTGTATGTAGATGGATAAGAGAAGTCACAGAACTGTTTTTGTGTAGTGCAACAATAAAAGAAAAAAAATCGATATCAACATAATAATCTAATATTTTTTTAAAATGTTTGAATCAGTAATATGTGACATCTAGTCTTTTTAGATTAAAAAAAATAAACGTAAGTACACATAAAAAAATACCCGAAATAAACCTTTAAAAAAAATCTTTATCCACGATGTGCACCAAAAGGTCTACCAGAAAGTAGAGCAACGCTGGTTTTCTGGCAGAACCTTAAAATTATATGCTGAACATTTTCTTACAGCAGCGTCCATCAAAAGTAAACAGAGCAGTGTCATGGCAACCAATTGATGCATATACCAAAATTCGAATAAATATAGTTATAATAAAAGGCACATAGATAAATATTGTGATTGAAAATGATAGTTTATCTCATGTTGTCTCTCATAAATCAATCATCTTTGATGCCAGTTCCAAACTTTATCCACGCGACTGTTGCCAGCGTATTCAAACTGAACAGATTAAGATGTATTTTTCTTATATTATAGATAGGTTTATAGTCGGTTCTCACCTGCACGGAAGCCTGGTCTGTCTGCGCGCCTTGGTTCTCTCTGAGCAGTTTGTTCTCATGCTCCAATCTGATCAGTCGTTCCTTCATGTCGTTCGGTATTAGCTCCCGTGATACGTTGTCTTCAGCACCTGCAGAAATGTTGTTAGCTATATTTAAGGCGCATACCCGAGCCAATATGACAGCGATACCTATTTTATCATATTTTTACGTTTATCATAGGAATTTTTAAAAATCCTACGTTCAGTTTGTAGTATATATTATAAGCTATTTTTTAATACCTCTGTAATAATTTTATCTCATATAGTTTAGGAGGAGATGCGAAAATAGAGTTGTGGCCAAAAAGCGCAACTTCGTATCTCTACCTAAGCTTTACAAAATGAAACTATTACAGAGGCATTAATAAATAACTTATAATAGATACCACAAACTGAACGTAGGATTTTTAAAACTTGCTGCGTTTAACGTAATAATAAGATAAAATAATTGGGGGCGCCACTTTTACTGGTGTATCCATCTATTTTTGTTAAATATACGCTTTGCACGCGCTTTTTGAGTAGCTTATGTCTATCCCGGGATAACCTCTTGCCAAATTTAATTGAGATCCGTTCAGCCGATCCAGCAAGACGTTTAGGCGTGAAAAGGTAACTGACAGACAGACAGAGAGTTACTTGTAATATTATATATTCTTATCCATACTAATATATATATATTAGTATGGATAAGAACACTCGGTGAAGTTACTTATCAACAACAAAAACTGAATCTGAATCGAAATCGGTGAAACGAACGAAACTTAAACAAACAGATATACATCTAACGCACAAATTATACATTATACCAGTATGTTTATAGGGGATTTTATTATTATGTATGTTAATCAGTGGAGATCTTTAGGGGAGGTTCTCAATGGATGTCGATCGGCTTATACGATGATGATGATGTTCAAAGGTACATACCTATCACACTAATATTATAAATGCGAAGGTTTGTATGGATGGATGGATGTTTGTTACCTCTTCACACCAAAACTACTGAACGGATCAGGCTGAAATATTTTTTGTATACAGGTTATCCTGATCCGGGAATCAAACATAGGCTACTTTTTGTCCCATAAATCAGTTCCCGTGGGATATAAATCACCTTTAAACGTTTTCATAGGATCAACGCGTGCGAAGCCGGGGCCGCAGCTAGTTTATCATAGTGGGCTTTAGTTAAATTACTTTGTATTTGTCTGGTGATGCCTTAAAATAAATGACCAATTATAATAAAAAATTGTGTTGGTTAGTAACCTGTAGTAATCGTGGAACATTTCAGCTCATTGATAGTATCTCTCATTGTGTCCCTCTCTTGCAGCAATGTGTCTCGCTCCCTCTGCAGTAGGGTTGTCCTGCTGCTCAGCTTCTTATTTTCTATCTCCAGTTTGTCTGCTCTGGTTATCTCCGCGTCTAGTTTCTCGTTTAAATCTGTGACCTGAAAATGAGAATACAGATTTATTTCCTCAACCTCAACAAAAACAGCCTGTATTGGTCCACTGCTGGACGCAAGCCTAATGGGGGTGTGCCCATAATCCTCACGCTGGGCATGCGGGTTGGGGATTGCAGTTCGGTGGTCAAATTATTCTGAAGGCATGAAGATCAACACAAGATAGATAATAACCAAACAAAAATTATTGTTTATCAATCAATATTCAACTCTAAGTACCAAGTAATAAAAAAAAAAAAAAAAAAATACAGTCGAATTGAGAACCTCCTCCTTTTTTTGAAGTCGGTTAAAAGAGCAGTATACATACCTGTTTCTTATAAATGTCTAGTTGTACGCGCACCGCGTTCGCCCTCGCCGCGGCTTGCTCGAACTCTATCGCTCGCTGCACGTGCTCTGTGTTGGCGTGCTCTAGTAGTTTCACCTGCAGAAGCGAAATTTGAGATACTATATGAATAAATAATGTTGGACAATTCACACAGCATTATCTAGCTCCAAGCTTACCAGAGCTTTTGTTATAGGTACTACACTCGAGAGCAATGAATCCGGGTCACTTAAAGAATCCTAAAAATCGTAAATTGGAGTATTGAAGATTGTTATGTTCTCCGACGAATCAAAATTTATGCTCTACAAGCACGATGGAAGACACAGAGTGTATCGAAGACCAGGGGAAAGATTCAAGCAAGCATGCATCGAAGAAAAAGTAGCCTACGGTGGTGGGTCTGTACTTGTGTGGGCCGGAATTTCTTCTGAAAGTCGCACAGAGCTGGTGATCATAGAAAACGGCTCTTTAACTAGCGTAAGATATGTGGAAGAAATCCTCAATGATCACGTTGGTCCATTTATGGTCAATTTAGGTGAGGATGCTATATTTTGCATGACAATGCCCGACCTCATACAGGTAGGATTGTGAATGACTACCTTCAAGAGATGAACATTACTCGTATGGAGTGGCCAGCGCGCAGCCCGGATATCAACCCGATCGAGCATGCTTGGGACGAGCTAGGCAGATGCGTAAAACAACGAAACCCTCCCCCAATCACGCTTTGTGAGCTCAAAATTGCTCTCACAGAGGAATGGGAGAATATTCCCCAAAATCGTATAAGGAACTTAGTGTACAGCATGCCAAACCGCGTAAACGCAGTAATGGAAGCACGAGGAGGCAATACGAAGTATTAAAATTCAAGAAAATCGTAATAAAGTTCAAAAATTTCATGTTTCCTATTTTTTTTTTAAGGAGAGATCAGCAGTTTTTTTCTTTATGTAATTTTGTGTTAATAAAATGTATGGTAACTCATATTTTTTTTACTTTCATTTAAGGAGTATTACATTGTCTATTAAATACAATTTATTGCATTAACCTATCATTTTTAGTTTCCGAGATTTTTAACATTCTTTAAGTGACCCGGATTCATTGCTCTCGAGTGTAGATAACTGATATACTTAATAGAATACATTACATATAAAGATATTTTTGATTATACATAAAAAACATCCAGAACGCCCTGAATCTGCAAGTCGTACACACTCCTGCGTCGCAGGCAGACCTACGCCCACCTCGCCACAGAGGTCGTCGAATAGGTTGAAGTAAACAGAATGAAAATAGCACTTTATTTCCTATTATTATTTCATTTTAAAATATTTGGCGTTGATAAGCGCTCTTTCAAAAATAAAGCAATGAAAAAGGATTTTATTGCTAGGAAGGGTTATAGTGATGCAAAAAGTGTGGGTCGCACCGCCGAAACTGGGCAGTGAATGTGTTAGAGTAAACTAAAGTCCACTAAAAAGAAGTAGATTCCGAGTAGAGATTTAGACATTCAAGCCCCATCAACCCCTACCCTAGATAACTAAGCCTAAGTATAGTATACCTGTCTCCTTAAATCAACGTGTTCTTCCATCCTCTTCTTGTAAGACGCCACCGTCGACTCGAGAGTGGCAGCCTTCGCCGCAGTCTCTCTAAGTGCGTCCACCTCATCCTTTAGTATCACATTTTCTGCTGACGCTGTCTGAAAATGGAGATAAAATTGAGATAAAAAAGTCTTTAGTAACAATTCCGCGAAAAAAATTGCGAAATTGTTAATAAATATTTTTCATTCTTATATTTACAATGGATTTCTGCAAAGTAACGCCTGAATCTATTATTTATATTATACAAAAGTCATAAAGCTTACGTACTTAAATAACAAAAACTCAATGAAAAAGTTAATTTTGCTATTTAATTATTTTCCATGGTAGAGTTAAAAGCTTTACAATTATAATTAGCCTATAGTGTCCCACTGTTGGGCAAAGGCCTCCCCCTGATCCCTCCATGCATCACGATTCAGTCAGTCAGACCCACGTTCTATCGAAGTGTCTAATTCGTCGCGCCATCGTTTCTTTGGTCTACTGCGACACCTAACACTACTAGGACTCCACTGAGTTGAAAATGTAAAATTTTCAGTAATGCAAGGAACTTGCATTACTGAATGCACTTCTTGTAACATTTTATTTTATCGTGGATAGTAGATCTTTTCATTTGGGCCATTACCTCTCCATGAGATAAAAACAATAACGCGCTTATAGAAACACCCGCGTCCATTAGTGAACTAACCCAGGCTGTATTAAAATGTAAAGTACTAATGCTATAGAGCTGTTTAAACCCACCTGTAACTCTTCATTCTTTAGCTTCACCATCGCACACTCCCGCTCCAAGACATCAGCCCTCGCCCTCTGATCATCTCTCTGCAGCTCAACTTTGTCCAGTTCATCCTTCAACGTGTCAAGCTGGGCCCTCATATTGCTGTAGCGCAGTGTCCCCGCGTGGGCAGGACCTAAAGATGCCCCTGCATCGTCTAATTCCGTTTCCGTTGTATCGATGGTCGCGTTCCTCTCGGATGTGAGACGGGCTACTTCGCTTAGCAGTGTCATCTTCTCTTCTTTTAGGACTTTCACCTGAGGTCACATATAATTGTGTCATATTAATAAATGTATATTTTTTTTAATAAATCTATAAGTATATAGGTACAAAAATATAAAATTGAAGTGTCTGTTTGTGATGATAAAGTAACAGCTTTAAAAAAATGCTTATTAAGGCGCATACCCGAGCCAATATGACAGCGATATCTATTTTACCATATTTTTACATTTATCATAGGAATTTTTAAAAGTCCTACGTTCAGTTTGTGGTATCTATTATAAGCTATTTTTTAATACCTCTGTAATAATTTTATCTCATATAGTTTAGGAGGAGATGCGAAAATAGAGTTGTGGCCATAAAGCGCAACTTCGTATCTCTACCTAAGCTTTACAAAATGAAACTATTACAGAGGCATTAATAAATAACTTATAATAGATACCACAAACTGAACGTAGGATTTTTAAAACTTGCTGCGTTTAACGTAATAATAAGATAAAATAATTGGGGGCGCCACTTTCACTGGTGTATGGGCCTTAAAGTAAGTATACGATTACCGATTACAATACCCCAATTTAATTTTATTGTTTTTTTATTCAACTGGGTCCATTCTGACGATACTTTTATTGAAAGAAAGCTAATATATAATATAACAGGTAGCTTAGGCTACGTACTTTTTTATTATTTAAAGTTAAGTCAGTTAAGTCAGCACAGCTAGTAATAAATATTAAATGTTGTGACGGTGGAGCGACAAGCGTGAGAGAGCTACAACTGGTGAGCTGATAGGAAACTACGTTAAATTTGATGAAGGCGTCATTTTAAACATTTTAATAAGACTGTGGTCAGATCATTAGTTAAAAAGGTTATAAAACTCAAGCTTAATTCAAATAAACAATATGAAATTAAGAGGTATAATCAAAGATTTCACCTTACTATAACACCCGTGTTAAATAAACTGGACACGTTAATTACTTCACTTTTAATATTCACTCGACCTAAACTTTTTAATAAGTGCAGATACGAGCTAATTAACTTCATCATAACAGTATCAACAGCTAAGAGCAGAGTATACCATAATCATCACTGTTAAGAACTCAATGACATAGCTGGAGGATTTATTGGATAAGTGCATGATTGTGGTTACCAAATGCTGAATGTACACTTTACCTATATAATACTAGTATAAGACAGAGGTTAAAACGCGTGTTAGTTTGATATAGAAGTGGTTTAGAAAATTAATTATCTCAAATGTATTTCATTAAAAGGCAGCTACGTTTTATCCATAAGATAAGCCGCGGGCAAAAACTAGTCAAAGTAATCTGAATGAACTCTGCATAAACAATGTTGACCTGAGTCAAATATTACTTTATGGCTATTTCAATTTTAGTAAATTAACTTTTTATTTAGTTATACATCTATTGGAATCGTAATTATGTTTATAATTTTTGTTTTGTATGTACCTAAAATTACAGGAATGACAAACATAAAATAATTTATCTTTGTGGAATAGTCTTCACAGCTTGCCGAATCTCACTTCTGCAGGGCTATTCAAATTCGATCGAAATCAGGTTTCCTGAACCTAAAACGTAGAAAATATTAAAACCGTAAAAATATTTAAATTTCGCGCGAATCTGTGTCAGACTCCACGAGGTCTCGACTCGGAAACCAGATTTCGATCGAACTACGAGTAAAATAACTCTGCTGAACCTCCCATACCTCTACAAATTCACACTGACAAACGTAGTTCTAGAACAAACCTGAGCGTCAAGTTCGTGGCATCTCTGGGCAAGTGCTTCTCTCATATCCTCCTCAGAGGCCGGCAGGATAGGGTCCGCTGCGATGCCTCTAGCTCCGAGCGTCAGCGTTTCCAACTCCTGAAAATTAAAGTGTTTGTTTAGTACTTGGTTTTCCAAAAAAAGATTCTCGGATCTGTGTTGGGGAGATTTTATGCCGGTAAAATTATGACGTCTGTGACACACATGTCTTTTTAGATGATGCTGTATGAGTTGTCCTTGATTATTTATTTATATATTTACAACGTTACTGTACTATAACAGGCAAAAATTTAAAAAACATGTAAATCCACAAAAGTAAACTTTAAATCGGCAAATAAAAAAGTTTCGTACACGTTATCTTTCAAAACACGATTCAGCTGTAAACTTTACTTTCATCACACTAAACTGTTAATTTCAATTTGTTTGCACACATAAAATTTACCGCAAAACACATAAAATTACAAATTACCGTCACCGCAACGGTCCAACATCAACTGACACCAGCGCATCTCATAACGTGATGCGCAAGGACGTTAATACGGTACACAATTTCTACGTGAGCATGCAATATCGAAAGTGAAGTTGAGTAATATAATGCTTTGCTTAATTCTGCAACAATTTACATCTAATATAATATGAACGTTGCGTGTCTGGCTGTCCATCAATCAAAGCAATGCACCGTTGGCAGTGTAATTACGATCTTATGCTACTCTGGTCGAAGTCTTACCATGTGCAAGTGCAGCAGCATTGTGAACGCAAGAATTTTTAAGGCACGAGCAAAGACATTGCTTTGCTCTATGTAAATAATTTGTATGGAATAAAATTCGCTACCAAATGAGTCGATACATATAGGGAACCATTCATCTAAAGACTTCACCGTTTAAGGACTACAAGTTATTTCCCGCGGTTTCACACGCTTTATTTGTTTAAAAATAATAATGCTGGACATTATATTGTTATGTCTGGTTTTAAAAAAGGAATTGAATTGAATTGATTTGAATTGATTTATAGAGACGTTTAAAGGTTATTTCTATCCCATGCGAACTGATATACCTATGGGATGAAAAACGCTGCGATCAAACGTAGGCACGTTTGATTGCAGGGTAATTTTTACGTGAAGAAGTTGCAAATATCCATCCATCCGAACTTTCGCAATTATAAGAGGATACGAGTACCTATGCTAAATGAAATTATAGGGGATTGTCATGTCGTGAAAGAATAGACCGAAATTTAAGTTTTGTCAGACAGACCCAATATATTCTAGAAGTTGTCTGGAAGAAATCGCTGAATAGGGCCGCTAATTCTACCTACACAGTTTTGTATCAGTATACTTAGGTAGTTAATAAGTTTTGTTTACTATATTTATGTATTGATAGAGCAATAGAGTAATATTTTGTTTACCATCACTGGCGAGAAGGGAGAATATAGTGAAAGAAAGGTGACAATATTACTAAAGAAATGATTTATTCCTGTCATTAAAATATGTAACATTAACTTCTACTTGGAAAAGTTTTATCTAAGGTTCACACTTACCTTACAAACAACTATTGCTAGTAGCTTAGTACTCGAAACTATTAGCAGTTAAATGGTGCCTACCAATTCAGGGAGATCCTATGTTAACCTATAAAAGAGCAACAAAACAAGAATTCGATACCTGCCTCAATGACATGAGCTTAGGTAGCTTATGTAGGTATGTTACGCGGTTCTTCTGCTATAAAATGCGGTCGAATGGTCTAAATTACGGCAATTGGAAATATGAGACTAATTGGTCACGGCACACAGAAGTATGGAAATATTTAACTACATACTTTATTAGAGTATTGTGTAAGAATAATGCTCATTTTACGGACGGAATCTCTAAATTAGGAAACTTAACCCCGAATTTAGATTTAGGCATGTCATTCCATGGACCCGTGGGGAAAGGAAATTTCATTTGTTTTAAAATGTCGTGGACGCCTTGGCAATCAAAGTACGAACCAATTTTTTTTTAAACAATGGAATAGTGGACCTCTGGGAACAAGCCGTCGCAAGTGGATTTATTTTGACAGATTTTCATCTGATTAGTTCATTTCTATTGAGACTATTCAACCTCAACCTCAACCTCAGCAGCCTGTATTGATCCACTGCTGGACGCCAGGCCTCCCCCTGATAAACGCCTTATTGGCGTTTATCTCATGGGAGGTAAGGGCCATAATCCCCACGCTTGGCATGCGGGTTGGGGATCGCAGTTCGGTGGTAGAATTGTTCTGCAGGGGGCGCTGCTGCCCGCCCCCGGTAGATATCCCTTAGTCGCCTCTGACGACACCCGCGGAAAGAGTTGGGGTGTTGCTAATTTTATGCCAGCACCACAAAGCTACTGTTAATTATTCTGGATTGTGCTTCTTTTGTTGTTGTCTTTCATAATGAATTGGCGACAAACCTCTCTTTGATTTAAAAGCGGAAATACATATTCCTAATTTTTTTGTTTTTACACACAGTCCATACCACTGTGGTAAGAATCATTGATAGGTTTGCTAGACCACCTCTACAACCACTCCACGCGGACGAACTCGCATCCAACAGCTAGTAGATGCATAAGTCTTTTGGAAGATAATTAATTTTGTTTCAAAAATCTATAAACCGACTTTAATTTTTACGTTTTTTTCATGTATTTTCATGGATTCCATTGTCAGAACTAAATTAAAATGGGACCACACGGGAAGCACCAGCTTTCATATAAACAAAGAATCATAAAAATCGGACCACCCAGTCAAAAGTTCTGAGGTAAAAAACATAAAAAAACAATAAAAGAATACAGTCGCATAGAGAACCTCCTCCTTTTTTTGAAGTCGGTTAAAATTTAAGCAAGGGCTAACGAATATCTTGACAGATGTAGAAACCGTATTAAAATCCGTTGCTGGTTCTATTTCCGCCTTGAAGCAAATATTTGTACGATCTGCAGATATTTGTTCCAGGTGGTCTGGGTGTTTTCTATTTCCTTCTAATATTATAAACGCGAAAGTTTGTAAATATGTATGTAAACATGTATGTATGTTTGTAGCTCTTTTACAAAAACTACTTAACGGATCGGGCTGAATTTTGCATACAGGTAGTTCTAGGCCTCGAATTACACATACGCTACTTTTTATCCCATAAATCAGTTCCCGTAGGATAGGCGTGCGAAGCCGCGGGGCGCAGTATAGTATAAAAATAATGTCTATCTATGAAGTATATTGTATGAGATTATGTATATCAGTTATTTAGCACCCATAACACATCCCTGCTTTAACTTGGGACTAGATGTTGCTAGGTATGAATTGTCCTCCATTTCTTTTATTTAGAGAATAAAGTAACTTTCGATACGCCTAGCATACTAAAGACAGGTCTAATAAATGTGTATGATCCGGATTTCCTTCCTATACTCGAGGGTGCATAGGGCAATGCCATGCATATTAAGTTTGCGACCACACAAGTTATGGGATTATTGCCTTGAAAGGCGAAACTCACGGCAATATAAATAGGGTAGTGTCCTCAGTAAAAAAATATTCTTCTTTTTAGTCCGTAAATTAGATTATCAGAAGATATTGGACACAATAGTACCTTCATACCGGCATAGAACTTGCACCACTCTTCGGTGTCGTAAGGCGACTAAGAGATATTTACCGGAGGCGGGCAGCAGCGCCTCCTGCCAAAAAATTCTGGCACCAAACTGCGATCCCCAACCCGCATGCCCAGCGTGGGGATTATGGGCACTACCCCCCTGAGATAACAGCCAATAAAGTCACTTATCAGGGGGAGGCCGGCGTCCAGTAGTGGACCAATATAGGCTGTTGTGTTGAGGTTGAATACCTACATACTTTTTCTTTGGTCTAACAAATAAACAAAATACAAAAATAAAGTTCGAGTTAGAGGCTAGTGACGTCACACCTTGCTAAAAAGTGTCTCTAAAAGGTGTGACGCCACGCAGAACTTTAAATGGTTATACTACTTTCATAATTCTTTACTTATCGACAAAATAAAAAGGTGTGCGGTCCAATATCTTGTGATAGTCTAACTGTCATCATCAGAATATAATAATCCACAGCTGGACCTAGGCCTTCCCTAAGAACGCCATAGCGCGCCCTGTTTTCAGCTTATCGACTACAGAATTGATGATCATCTAATCTATATAAAATCAGATCTCAATAATTCTGAGTTGTTCTGAAGGAATTATACTCAGAAAAACATGGATTAATTTACTCGAGGCGGAAATCGAACGCGAAACTTTCTGCATTTTAACAAACGGAACTTCAGCCACTGCGCTGTAGAGGTCGTCAAAGATACAATGAGAGAGACAATGCTAGACTTTAGTTTGTAGATGCATTTAGTGGACAATAGAGCAATCCCCGTCCACAAAAATTAATTTATTTTTATTCTACCACCCTGCCAAATTTCATTAAGATACGTTTAGCCGTTTAGGCGTAAAAAGGTATAGACAGATATAGTTAGTTTCGAATTTATAATATTAGTACTTATTAAGATACGTTTAGCCGTTTAGGCGTAAAAAGGTAATAGACAGATATAGTTAGTTTCGAATTTATAATATTAGTATGGTTTATTATAAACTAAGAAAATAGAAACAGAAGTTTTTTTTTTTTACTAAACGGCTTAATGCATTGTCAGTTTTTTGGGATAATTGTGGTTGAAGATCTTACCTGTATTGCCTGCATTATAGACCTCTGGCAGGACAGCTCCATTTCCATAATCATAGTGATATACTCCTCTTTTTTGTTACAATTGACAGCACAACCTGATAATAGACAAGGACAGCATTACATGAGTAGAATATTTAGGAGCCTTGTTAACACTTTCATGGCCCAAGATGGACATGGTCTATCTTGCGACCCGGAGCTAAAGGAGGACTAAAGAGGCCATGAATCTCCTCATAGCTCCGGGTTGCAAGATAGAGGCCATAAATCTCCACATGCCTAAATCAAACCAATGTATGTAATTTATACATAATATTACCTATTTGACGAGAAACTGATTGTGTATTTCTTTTTTCAATAAATAATTTCATTTCATTTCTCTTATTGCCAGTAAATACCTTTTCATGCTTAACGCATTCACTGCCCAGCGTCAATGGCTCCTTAAAACGGCCCACAGCGCTTTCTCTGCTAAGGTAAGGAAAGATATTTACTGGCAATTAGTGATACATGGCTTCTTTAGTATGATTAAATACAGACATAATTGGTTTTTTATATTTTAAGATCAACATGTATTTAAGCATGGGAAATACTGATAAATATTGTATTAAAAGGATATTTTTAATTTCCTACAAATATACTAGAAAGTACATAAGTTAATAGAAATGAAAATGGTGTTGATTCTGTTGCTGCAATAACTTAACTATGTTGACACAACTAAACATGTGGCCATGCCTTTCTTTGCTAGAAATATAAGACACAGCTACATCTAAACATTGTCAAATTAGTTCAATTTAGTCAAGAGAACAAATCACTATGTTCTACTAAAAACAAATTTCAAACCACTGTTATATTATTGAAAACTTTCACCAGAAACTTACTCAATACTAGTTGCAGTAAACGCCCCAAGTCGGAGGGGTCAGCCGTTTCAGCTATATTTACAACATCTGGCCTTGAGAACTCTTGCAAGCTCAGGTTTAATATGTCTTGGTGGTAATCTACAATCAAATATTGGATTCTTCATTCTTTATAGCACAAAAAAAATACATATGATAAATATTATAAATGCGAAATTAAACATAAAACTAGAGAAGAAATAACAAATGCAAGCATAACCCTAAAAAGAGTTTTCTTCCAGCAACCTTATAGGGAAAGATACAGTGTTATAGGGGTACATGTGTATAATTTGTTGGAGAAAAAGATAGCCTACTTAATCCTTAACTACTCTACTTATTTAGATAGTTAAAAGTTTCATCATCATCAGCCTATGTTAGTCCTCTGCTGGACATAGGCCTCCCCTAATGAGCGCCATAGCGCCCTGTCTTCAGCTTGACACATCCAGCATCTGCCTGCAGTCTTTCACAGATTGTCATCCCACCTGGCCGTAGGGCGCCCTACACTATGTTTGCAGAGTTGCGGTCTCCACTCTAGAACTGGTTTACCCCATCGGTTGTCGGTTCAGAATTCGGAGTTCAGTCAGTTCTTAACCTTACCTTACCTTAGAGAGAACTTCATAATAAACAATGAAATATAAACAGAAGTAACTTACCTACAACACCTTCCAGGATTTTCTTCAGATTGCTTACTTTTAGCCTCCAATTATGACCAACATCGGTCTTTATTTTGGAATTCCAGGATGCTGTATAATATTCTGGCGCTATCTGTGTGAGCGCTTCTGCTATTGCTACCCCATCCGAAAGTTCTATAAGTAAGCAAAACAATAAATTGACCAGACTTCATTCAAAAGAAATAAAAATCAGTGTTTTAAAATGGGACACTGTATGCTGCATAAGAATCTTTAGAACTAAGAAATCAAATAATATATTTAAAAAAGGACTAGAACCCACAGTATGGGAATGGGCGAACCAATTTTTGGAGTATTATTGGATTATTTAGAAATTATCGGAGTGGCTTACACTTTAACTAATAACAAAATTCTTTAGAAATTTTTAGTGTGTTATTTCACCCTCTATTTATGGGGCTATTCGCAGTCTGTTAATTAATATTCACAGTCTGTTAATTAACTTGCTAATTGGACGAAATCGTAGATTTAATCAACTTTTTGTGATATTACTACTGTTTCTCAATACGGAGAAACGAGAGTGAGTGACGACACAGTAGTGGGCGAGGGAGAATTAAATTGCCTGTTCGTTTTGAACTTCTATGTTTAGAGTTTCTATGACGAATGCACCATATAGAAATTAACTTCAAAATTAGGATAATACCTGCAGGATTTCCGTGTTTGGCTTTAAGATCTAAAGTCTGCAACCACTTTATTAAATTGTCGCACAAAATAACACCGTTTGCTTCCATTCTGAAGAACTTCTTGTCACAAAACTAATGACGTTGTATGCAGGCACTACTATTTTAGAGTAGGCATTATATTTCAGCTAAAATAGATAAAAACAAAGCCCCATGAGCTGAAAAATAAATTTCCAATGAGCGAAAGGGAGGAAGCGAGCTATTAATTTTAGAGACGGCCAACAAGCCAGATCATCAGTCAATCAAGTGGGCGAGAGAACCATTAGTGCTTCCAACTAGAAAATATTATATGCGCTGCGATTACGACTACAGAATGCAGCGATTTAAAAGCGGCCAACCCGTCTTACTTTTCCTACAAACGCTCTTGCGTGATTATGGCGTCGTAACTAATCTTTCTATGAAACTTTAACCTAATTAGGAATCTTGTGCACTATATCTAGGTTTCTATCGCAACAAAAAATCTAAATTTGGAGGAAACAAATTCAGTATAAGACTCCAAAACTCTGCTTTTTTACTCAAATTTTACCTGAACTTTGGGCGTTCATAATGTACTCATAAATTTTAAAAGTATAGAAAATGTTTAGATGGAAACCTTTGCAAGTGTAATGGAGATTCTAAACGACAAAGTTTAATTTGACAAACTTGTCAGGCTTATTGAAAAACACGTATCTCCTGGAACAAGTTTTTTGAAATATCCTCACAATGTTCTTCCTATTGCCGACTACCCGCGAGTGAACGACGAAAGTGATCGAATGCCAATCAGGCCAAATCAGGCGCTTTCTCTCTCTTTTCGCTTGGCCTCTTTTATAACATTGCGCTAGATGAAACAACAAGCGCTCGCGTTGACGATAGTAGTACCGGGAAGGGCCGCCTAAAGGTATGTACCTTCTTCCTACTAATATTATAAACGCGAAAGTTTGTTTTTTGTGAATGTATATTTGTTACTCTTTGAACAACGCGTGTGAAGTTTCGGAGCGCAGCTAGTTAATAATAAATATTTTACCGTGTATCTTTATAAACATAGATGGAACCCAATTAATCTATACTTATACATAATACATAAAAAAATTTAAAGAAGAAAAATTTGTTTGTTTGTTTGTATGGTATAGGCTCAAAAACTACTGCACTGATTTTAAAAAAATATTTCATCGTTAAAAAGCTTACTTTTCAGGTAGTGACATAGGCTATATTTTATCTCGGAACTCCCTCGGGAACGGGAACTACGCGGGTGAAACCACGAGGCGCTGCTTGTAGTTATAAGATGGATGATAATTATGAGAGAGAAGAGGGATAGGTCGCCCATCCTCCAACAGAGCTTCGCTTACTCACTTCGACATAAAACTATATCAACGTGAGATTACCGTCCTCGAGTATCAGTTTTCATTACAGAAAGTTACTAAAAGATACTAAAAGTTATGATTTTTAGATAGAACTGACCAAATTATGACCAGCTGAAAACACTATATGATCAAGCTGTCAAAGTTGTGTAAAAACTTCTCATGGGCCGAATTGTGTCAAACTGGTTGATGCTAACAAGTAAAAAATTATGAACGAAAATAAAGCCCTACTCACATCGGCGCTAATTTTTAAGCACGACCTGTGTCGCGCGATTTTGCTATATTTGTTCGCAGTACATTTTGTACCAAAACGAATACGTTGACGCACACTGCCGCTATTTCGTCGCCGCGATTCGGCTTGTCTGAAGCGTTTCCGCGTCGTGCTATTTTGCTTCTTTTGAAGCTTATCCCGGGGACATACGCTACTTGAATAGAGCGTGCGAAGCCCGCGCTCGTGCAGATCCTCAGGGCGACGTTCTGCAGCGCCTAAAGCCGGTCTCTATTTGTCTTGGAGACGAGGGCATACCAGGCTGGTGCTGCGTAGGTAAGTCGGGACCGAACGTAGCTCTTGTAGACCCGCACTTTGGTCCTCAGAGGCAGGCGAGATTCCAGGATAGGGTCGGAGGAGCGCGCGGACGACGCGCGCTTGATGTAGCGCGCGGTCGACTTGCGGCTGCATCCTCAATGACCTGTCACGCTGCCGGGTGTGCGGGCTCCATGCCACGTCCTGGCCCCGAAGCATCAGTTGTGGAGGGTGACGGAACCGGCGGGAGACAAATAGCGCAGCCGTCTTTCCCACATTGACGGCCATGCGCCATTTGTCCAGCCATGGCGGCAGGATGTCGAGCAGCCAGAGGACGCGAAGTATGCGCTGTCGTCCGCGAACAGCGCTAGCGACACAGCCTTTCCCCGGGGCGTAGGTAGCCCTCCAGAGTGACAGACGGACAGACAGACAGACGGACAGCGGAGGTTTAGTAATAGGGTCCCGTTTTACCCTCTGGGTACGGCAAAGAGAATACAATAACTTCGTACGGAACCATAAAAAGGTTCCCGTCTCGGCAAGTAGATACTACCTAACAACAGAATTCCATTGTTTTGACTTTGTTTTGTTATCCCTGATGGATCATGGGTACATTGATGTTGTCATAATAATAATGTCATATTAATAATGTTGTCATAATGGTGCTAGTAATTTAATTTGTTATAATACTAAGAAGCTGTAGGCCTTCCTAAAAATTAAATAATTCTATAGTGTTATGTTATGATAGGAGTAAACTAACAATAGGTAATGGAATAGTTACAAAAAAAAATAAACAACAATTTTTAGAAATAAGTGTAATATTTATAGTGAGGAACTTAAAGTATGTAATGCAGGTACATTACATACCTTTAGTAGGTATGATTAGGCTTAACCTACCTACAAAGGTAAGCTTAACATCAATAAACTTACCTTAGTATGTAGGTATAGTAAAGTAATTTACTTTGTTTCTGACATATACGACTAACACTTATTAATTACGATTCACCAAACTGAGCTGGCAAATCACAGCCTATGTATTTGTCATCTTTGACTGCTTGGGTAATTATTTGAGACCACAAAGGGTCCGTGCACAAAATATGAGGATCGCCAACCAATAGGACTGCCACTCGCGCCCTCGTTATAGCGACATTCAACCTTTTTCCGTTTTTAACAAAACCAAGACGATTTCTGTGGTCCTCCTCTAACTGTGCACAAGAAGATCTAACAGTTGATATGATGATAAGTGGTCTCTCTTGACCTTGAAATTCTTCTACTGTTCCAATCTTTGGTTCAGGCAAGCCCAAGGATTCGAAAACGATCCGCAAATACTTAATCTGCAAATAAAAATAATTGGGTAACTTTAAATTTCAGAGACAACAAAATTATCAACTGTTATCAGTTAGCCAAAAAAGTGGGGTCAACCTCGGAATTCCGGGACAACCAGCTACAAACTCGTATATGTACCTTCTTGTTGGCGTTATATAAACTTTGTTTCAACAGTCAAATAAAATATCGTGTTGAATTCGTAAGTTATTCAAGGTCAAATTTCATAAAAATCATCATCGTCATCGGTCTATATTAGTCCACTAGACATAGGCCTCCCCTAATGAGCGCTATAGCGCTCTTGACGCAGCATCCAGCATCTGAATGCAGTCTTTCGCAGATTGTCATCCCACGGTCCGGCCTTGCGAGGTCAGGCCAGGGGATAGCGATCATAAAAATCAGGTTTTAGAAATTATCTAGTATTTTATTGCCCTGATGATGTCGACTTCTGTTATAAACTTGAAATTCATCTTCATTTTCAGTTCATATTATTTATGATATTTTATTGTAAATCCTGGTTCTAATTTATTTCCAATATTTGTTTGTAATTGAGCTTACTGCCGACTGTTGCAAACATCTACAGGTAACTCAACTGATCCATATCAATACCAGTCGGAATTTAAATAAATTTGGATAAGGTGACCGCACACCCGACCGCGCCGCATCCGCCCGAATCCGTATACCTATATGCTGCAGTCCGTATAAACAAAATGGATTTGAGTGCTCACAAAAGTGGTCCGTATTTCCGTTGACGCGTCTACAATGCTTCGTTCAGAGGCTCAGGGTGTGGTTATTTGGTTGGAGTCAATTTTAACTCGCTGAAAGTACGGAACGAGTCGGGCTTTTCAAACGTTAAATGACATTTGACAAATCTTTAAACGAGCAATTCTTGTATATATAATCCGGATTTCGGAAACGGCTCCAACGATTTTCATGAAATTTAGTATACATAGGGTTTCGGGGGCGATATATCGATCTAGCTAGGATTCATTTTCAGAAAATATCGTTTAATTAGTTTAATTATGTTTTCAATAATTGTGTCGCGTAACTTCAAATTCAGGTAAATCCAACTCTGTCAATTTTTTCGATTTTGGTGTCAAAAGAAAGGGTAAAAAAACAGTTTGGGAACGGTTTCATCAGTTGAGTATAAATCCGCATGGTTCTTGAGAAATAAACCGTCAAAATCTTACTATTTTATCAAAGTCAGATAGATCCACGAGAGAGATTTTTTCAAATTTAGGTAAGTCCATGAGAGCCAATCAGCGAACTGCGTTTGTCCAACATGGCCGTCAGCCGACGTAAACTCTGCGACAGTAGCACCGTACACGCCCGCTTTCTATTGTTTTTTTTTGTTATTCCGAGAGTTCCCATGGATAAATCTATTAAAATTGTGTCAGCCAGTAAAGCCCGCAAGCGGCCTAATATAAAAGTTCGCCGTAAGAAAGCGGAAAGAGCGAAAATTCGGTAAGTTTGAAATACCTATACCAATGCGTCGTTTGGAATCCTGAGTGTGCACTAGTGTTGTGCGAACTATTACCTATCGATACTTATTATTATGTTGTTATACTGTTACAGAAAAGTTTGGATATAAATTATACATAAATAAATAATGCTGGACTATAATGTTCGATCTAATTTGTATAGAAATACAAGAACCAAATGTAAGTTTTAAAATATAAGTGCATTGTGGAGTTGGTCGTCTGGATATATTTTGCAATTTTGCTTATGCACGCTATATAATTAAAAATATAATTGTGTGAAATGTCCGAGAATATACATTTATTTATAATGATATCATGAACTAACATTTATTTATTTTTTCAAAGGGGTTTGAAATTTTAAAACCAAACTGATCGATGTTCGCAAATGCTGGAAACGCACTTTGGTCAAAACTGGGCATCGTTGGTGCAGTTAAATTATTACAAAAAAGTGCTTAACAGTGAGAATATGATAGAGCGATCAATTAATGAAGAAATTGAAGAAGATAACTCAGAAGAAGTTTTAAATTTCGTGTAAAATATTAAATTACCAACCAGAGTAGGTTTTGTCAAATAAAACTATTTTCCTTATTTTATTCTTTTTAGTTTTATTCAGTTAGTTACCAAAATTTTTACTGTTGATAGTACACCGTGATTTTTCCACTACCACATCCCTAGTTCCAATCGTATTATTTCAAATCCAGATAAATCCAGATCTATTAAATCAAAATTCGATAAATCCACACTGAGTTTTTTCAAAGATAGATAAATTGTATGCCATTATATCAAATTAAGGTAAATCCAAACTAAATATTGAATTTTTGAAAGAATGAATGGTTTTATTACTGAATTTGTTAAACAGAATAGTTTTGTTCAATGCTGTTGCCATAATAAAAAACACTCTGCCTCTTAAATCATCGAATTAAGATAATTATCACTTTTCTTCAAATATCTCTGAGGCTAGAGTGGATTTATCTTAGTTTGATGTTAAGCGACACAATTACTGTTATTGAAACTAATTATTTTATTAAACTTTATCGTCCTGACATCTATTGGCGAATAGTAATACTATTTTATTCGAGTTTTCAATAATCAACTTTATCCCGATCAACTTAAACACTAAACTGATTTTTTTTTTTCTACAAATCACTGCGTTCGGGAGATCTCAATGGGCGGGGGGTCAAAAAAGGGGCGGGAAAAGGGTGTTTTTTCTGAGGAATCTTTTCAGTTATAGTTTTTTTTCAGTTTATTTTAGTTTAGTTTTAATAAGTTGCCGTCGTAGGTAGTGAACGCATTAGTTACAGCAACCGAGCGTTTTACCTTGAGGTCATAAACGACCTAGTTGCACCCCGAGCGCACTCGTGTGTAGGTCGTGAACGCACCCCAGTTGATAGCGCAACGTCATAGATGACGTCATATCGGATCGGATCGCTGTCTTTGCCCATGCTACCGAGAATGGTTGATGTGAACGCTGTGAACAGACTGTCAAGTTGACATATAGCCCGATACCTGTTGTCATCGCGCTCAAAGAATACGGGACGAATTAGAGGCAGCGCTGAGTCTTGTGAACTAGTAACGGATCGCAGCCCTAGAAGATTTTCATAAAATGCGGCGCAGATGCGAGGGGTTGCGTTCTATTTTATACAAAGCTTTGAAAATGCGATGACTTCGGCGCGTGCGGCGCGGACATATGCATGTTCAGCTATAGAGGGCGGAGAGCGCGCTGCAGTCAGCCATACAACATTAAAATAAAAAAATATATATTTAAGTCTTCAAAAAAGACCAAAGAACGAGAAGGTTCCATGTTCGGCTTTATGCATGTTTTATTTTCGTTGGTTTTCCGCCAATTTCGATTTTGATTATTCTTTCGCTATTGATCGCCGACCCGAGGCGGTACTATAAAATTACATTTCCAAGGTGTTAGTATTTGTTCCGCAAAACATGGAATTTGAAGTCGGTTTTAGTTTTTTTCGAAACAATAAAATTATATTCAATAAAATAAAATACCTGTGCAATATATGGAGTTATGATGCCAATATCGTCAGCCGAGATGCCTTCCTTGTAAAGCTTGCAAGTTGTCATAGCTACCGTGGCTGCTTCATGGTGATTGTACCAAGATGGGCTGTCCTTTGCTTTAGCATTCTCACCCCTAATTCCATTAACATATATGCCGCCAGTGTCTGAATCACCCGAATGAAACATTTTATTCATGACTTTTACAATTTTTTGTATCCATTCTTGATTCGGATCTATCTTCGGTACAAGAGAGCTGTCATAGAACATTTCACTTGGCAAAGTTATCACGTTTCTAAGTGATCTATAGTTGTCATTCAATTTGGTAACAAGCTTTTCGTTGAATCCGGTACTATATGCAGTGAAATCTTTTTGGTATGGGAATGTTTCCAACAGTCTGCACAAATATGACTCCTGCATGTCATATTCTTGAGCATATCGCGATAACACAACCGGGCCTAACTGCATTGGATCGCCGGCCAGAATAATCTGGCCATTCTCTTTGTCAGTGAAAGTAAGCGTAATCATTATTTCTGGCTCCGTTGTTTGACCGGCTTCATCTACAATGATGTGGGTAAAATGACCCTTCGCGAAACCCATAAGCTTCAATGTTCCAAGCGTATTGCAAGTGCCTATAGTCACACGGTGTCGTCCAACGAACGATTTCTGGCAATGTGTGCGTACACCATTCTGGAATCCTTGTTGTGCGCTCGATGTACCATCCCTTGCTATCTCCAGTGTAATACAGTATGGCTTTATATTATGTGGTATTCTATCACTTTCGACCACGTTTTGTGAAACACATCGCGTAAAAGAATTAGAAATGTGTTTCTTGTACTGTATGAGTCTTTCAGTGATCATGTTAGCAGCACTATTGGACGGTGTCGCTACCAGAATTCTGCTGTCCGGCAAGTTCGTCAATATTTGGAGTATGGTCTCCACAACAGTAACCGTTTTCCCAGTGCCTGGAGGTCCATAGATCAAGTATGGTTTGGGACGACACTGCCCCAATAATATGTTTGAAACTGCCGCTTTTTGGTAGTCATTCAGATTTTTATCAAACCATTGGATTGAGTCTAGTTTTTCAGGTGGCAATTGGCTTTCTCGCGCTAATAGTCTGGTCGGAAATAATATTTCGTGGCCCAAGTTTGAAATAGCATCGTTTATGGCTTGATGCGCTTTTCGATATTTAGTACGAGAAAAGTGAAATTCTATCGAAACATCGGATCCTGAGTATGATTCTTGAAATTGCCATGGGAATTTCATCAGAACCAGATTGCCTCTAATCTCGTGGATGCAACCTTCGTACCTCGATGGTCTATTGCCCCATATATCTTTCACGACTGCTTTATCTCCCAAGACTAGCGATGGTCTCATCTCAGACAAACCACTCACTTCGAGAGCAAGGCAGTCGTCACATTTGAGCAGAAATGTTTGTTGTTTATCATGGACCCGAATATGTATATTTTCTTGGATTTCTTCCATGAACAGCAAGTTGTGCCATCGGTCTGTGTAATTGTTTATGTTGAGGTCTTGTGTCAGACATGGCAGTTTATCTTCAATCCTGCTAAGAATTCTATCAAAATCTGAAGATAGTATCACCTGCGTGGAATCTCCAAGTACCACATTCCAAACTCTTTCGGGAATAGGAAACATTCCAAATTTCCCACCAACAAAATGTGGGTTTCTTCTTTGCCTGGGCGCAGGGACGATATCGTCAGGGTTGTTTTGTCTCACTCTGACCATTTGAGCCATTTTGTTTTCTAAGCTAAGGGCTTTAAAATTATCAGCGTGGTTGGACCGCCAACTGTCATCGTCAATAACTACATTTATTTCTATAATTCTTTCGACTTTAAAGCTTTTAAATAACAGGACTATATTTTCTTTGGCCGCTCCCAAAAACTTTGGTGTGCATTTTATGTTGAGTGTGAATGTTTGGTCTGGGTACAATTTATGGGGCCTAAAAAGACATGGACTAACACATAATTGTGAATCCTTCTTTTTGCTTGGTATCAACCATTTGTTCAATACATGTGCTTGATTGCTCCGGTTAGTAATTTGTAAAGTTAATTTGGCTGTTTCTTTAAATTTAACTTTATCAAACTTTATTGGATAGGTGATTTCAAGACCCTTTTCATTTTCTAGAGATAATGTTGAACTATCATAGGAGCTGTTGACTTCAACAATTGGTTTGGTTGGTTCTCCTGTGGCCACTAATTTTATAACTCTCCAAGCGCAAGACCCTTGATTGCTTTCTATGGCCTCTACAATAACCTAAAAACAAAAAATAAATGCAATTAATTAAAGCCAATATTTTTTTCGAATAATATCAGATATTTTCTCAAGTTGCTAAACCGTTTTAGGGACCATAATAACTGCTTGTTTATTAATAATTAATTTTGTTTTAAAAAACTATAAACCGACTTCAATATACAGAGTGTTTGGTACAACGTTTGCCATGCACCCAAAACTGGGGTAGGTGGAACCAAATACAATAGCTTAGCAGCTTTTTTACACTCAAAAGCCTCCCGCCAATTTCTATGATTTTCGTGTTTTTTCCGAAATTTGATTATTAGTAACGTAACTTGATTTTACCAAATACAGTTTACAATCTTTTTAATTAAGTAACATCTCATGCTGTTTGTGCAACATTGTTGGTCTGAGTATTGATAATGCTGTGTCGATTTTCCAGCATTATTTATAACTAGCTGCGCCTCACGGCTTCGCACGCCTATCCCACGGGAACTGATTTATGGAAAAAGTAGCCTATGTGTTATTCCAGGCCTAGAACTACCTGTATGCAAAATTTCAGCCAGACCTGTTCAGTAGTTTTTGCGTGAAAAAGCAACAAACATACAAATAGACATGTTAAGTTGAGACTTGAAACTTGACTTTATAAACGCGAAAGTTTGTAAACTTTCGCGTTTATAATATTAGTAGGATTTATTGAATTGATTTTACCTTTTGTCCAACTGAAACACAGGTGCCATTTGATAGACATTGTCTGTTGAAATAAATCTGCCGATCACAAATCCCTTCTGTTCCATCCCACTCTGTCACCACAGCACTTTTAATTTTATTCCTCAGTGGTTTGAAGGACAATACTGTAAGAACCTGCAACAGATTAAAAATAAAAATCAAATCTACTAGCAACTCGACGACCAATGTGCCGCGACGGACGAAGGTCCGCCTGCGACGCAGGAGGTTGCGGGTTCAACTCCCGCCTTGGGATATTTGTTTATACGTTGTGCAGGTACTTTTTCCGGCAGTTCTGGGTATTTACTATGTATCATAAAAAATTCAAACTTGTATTAAGTTAGTTAGAAGTAAATCGTTGTGTTGCGTTGGTGAAGGGCCTAATAGGATGCATGGATTTTTTTATTTGATTATTTAGGTTATACATAAACGTAAAAAATTTAACAGCCAAACAATTTTAAATTATTGGTAAAAAACAAAAAGTAAAACTACACTCAAAAATTATCAGTAAAACAAATTCAAACAAACTGTCAAAACTTTACTATGCAAAAAGGCTTACTATAAAATATCAGATTATATAAAGCATAAAAAAGCTTGGGTCAGATTTTGCCCGAAGCGAAATCAATAATACCACTTTATTTCCGTGTCAGTGTATTTTTTAATATGATTTGACCGTTTCTAAGTGTACATTTATTGTATTTATGGAAATAAAGCAAGTTTGAGTTTGAGTTCTGCCATGTTAGCCCTTGCTTTTTGTGACGTCACGCACGATTCATCAGATCCCCTATCAACTCAAAGTCAAAACATCATGCCCATAAAAAAATGTTCAAGTATGACGTCACGGTTCGGGTGCCAATAGCGTTGCGTTTAAAAATTATGCGGTTGATACCTAATTAAAATATTTTTTTTCAATGATTAAATTTTACACTAAAATCATCATAAAATACAAAAATAAAAGATTTTATATCAATAGAGAATACATAAAAAATATTAGCTTTTTTGAAGTTACATGCATATACCCTATTGCACAAGCATTGATAAAGGTGCAAATTCAAATAACAAAACAGATGAGCAGCATATAACTGTTTCGCGCTTCTGTGCATTTGCACCAATAATGATACCAGTGTCGTCGTTGAATATTTTTGACTAATTTTTCTTCAATTTAATACCACCTTTGTTAACAAACATTTCTAGGGTTCCAATGTGTCAGCGGATTTCCAAATGCTTTCTTTAGGCGATTTTGAACAGGGTAGTTTACCTGACTTCCAGTAATATTGTAAGGCTTATCATCATCCAATTGAACAGAGCATTTCAGCTCCAACCAGTCGCCTGGAATTGGTATCATGGTACCTTCCACATCATCAAGGCTGAATTTCAGATCATTTTCTTTCAAATACACAAGGCGTTTCTCTCTAGAGTCCACTTCAGCAACAATTACATGATCTATAATCTCAAAGCTAGATTCTTCTACTTTGTCATCATCCCAAGATTCCCAAACTTTTCCATGGTTCTGAAGAATCCTCGTGATGACTATGTTATCAGTTTCATTTTTGTACCCCAAGTATGTGATTTTGTCGTTGAGGTTTAAAGATAGTTGACAAGAGGATATGTCGTAGTACAGGTTTCCATCAATTAAAATATTTGGGAAATCAATGAATGTTATAATACCTGAAATGAAAAATAATAATAAGCTTTATAAGACTTTTACTTTATTAGCTTTTATCCTTCAAGCATGCATATGCAGCGGGCCTCCTACTACCGGATAGTATAAAAGGTTTGCTGGAATAAATACCTGAGCGATGGAAACAACTTGTATTTCTAGGTACTTCTGGAACCTCGAGGTATTGGGGATGTTTTTCAAGTTCAGCAAACTCAAACTCCAGGAGCTGTTCAGCCACCCATCTCTCAGTGCTATCAAAGTCTTCCTCTTTCTCACCCTTATTTTTGAAAAATTGGTATAGAAATCCTACCAGATTATAAATAAATGATATTTCGGCTAGCATCTTGTATTATCACTGCATAAACCCTTTGTCATGTTCAAACTCCCACTCAGTAGATTTTAAATAATCAAGTTCTTTCCTCAGTGATTGAACTCTTTTCTGGTGCATTTCTTTCTGAGCATTCTTTAGACTCTGTTCAATGCTGAGCCCCAGTTCTGTATGGTTCAGACTTTGATCAAAATTCTGTATTTTTATTGGATTTGTACCCTGAAATTATTTTCACATAAAGATTATTTGACCAAGAATGGCATAGACATAAATTATATTACAGCCTTTCATGGTCCACTGCTGAATGTAGACTGCTCTTGCCTAAGCACCAAATTGACTTTTACCTTGTGAGGCTACTGCCCCTAGAGCCCCACATGGGGCATGCGGGTTGGTGATCGCATTTCGGTGGCAGAATTGTTCTGCAGGAGGCGCTGCTACCCTCCCCTGGAGAATAATCCCTTAGTCACCTCTTATGACACCCGAGTTAGGGTGCTGCAAGTACTAAGCCGGCACCACGCGGCTTTGCATTGAGAATAAAATAAATATTTTTTGCTAAGGTAGGCCTAACTGGCCTCATAGGCACACATACGTCCACAGAAAGCAAATCCACACGGGGTTTGCCACACGCTTGGCAGGGTCTTTACTTGAAGGTTTCTAAACAACAAACCTGCGGTGTTTCTGGTTCTGAAGGCGAATAGGTTGACTGTGAAATATTACTGGAAGTAGACATCACCGAAAGTGCATAATTATTATAGCTTGCATGTATGAAGATAGGTATGTAACACCTTTTGTGTTTACCGTTTCTGTACTCTATCTATTGTGTATCGTGTTTCTCTTTGGGTTAAACAATGAATGAAACCAAACTTTAGATTCCCATAAAGAAAGAAATCACAGATTTACACTTAAAATCTCATTTATTAAACCAAGCGAATACAAGTCAAGGAACTCATAAACAAATCCATGAAAAAAATAAAATACAATATCTTCGTAAGAAAGACATTAAATAACAACAAAGAGAATACAATAACTTCGTAAGAGAAATCAGTAACAGTTATTTATGTCAAATCAAAAGAGGTTATGATACATTTAGGCTGAGCGCAGACTTTAGTCACGACAGTCTTAAGACAGACTATTGCTTTACAAAAATTATGAAGACGCGCACACTTCAAACAAAACGTCTCATAGACAAAATTGTCTAATACCTACAAAAACTGCACGGCGACAAGTCTGTCTAAAGATTGTCGACTTCTCTTTTGTATGTATGCGGGCGCGCACATCAAAGACAAAACAGTCTAGTGACTACCCCCTCTCTTTTTAGTTCCGTCCAAGCGTTCAGAGAGTAAACACGTTGCATCATGTTTACAGACGAAGAACTCGTAGAAAAATTAATCAACATAAACAAAACAACAGTATCGATGAAGTACATTTTGATACTGAAAAAGAATTGACGCAGACGGTGCGCGTCGTCGTAGTAGACAAAACAGTTTTATTTTAGGTGTGCGACGTGTCGTAGACAAAACACTTTCGTTTTAGTTTTAATGCAGACTTGTCTATGTGAGACAAGACTGTCTTAAAACTGTCGTGACTAAGGTCTGCGCTCAGCCTTAATATTATCATGGATAATCCGTACCGAGGAGGGTTCTAATTATTGGGGTGTACAATATCGGGCCATGCAATATATATTACAGGGTTTCCCAAAAAATGGTGGATAATCCTGCACATGCGTGTACAGGGGAGGGAGTGGGGCCCCACATCCCCCAAAAAAAATCTATTCCCAACAGTCCGCGGTCTACGACAATTTTTGTAAAGTCCGTGTAGTGTTGTGGGACCGCCAAGAGGTCATGTGGTATTGGGTCCTACAAAATTGGTTTTGTAAGACTGTCACGGGTCAATAAAGCCCAGCCTGATATTTGTACGGTCATAAATGTACAGCACAAGAATCGGAAGCCAAGCTATGTACTTGAATTATTAGGCTGTAGAAAGGAGGATGGGCATTTTGGGCCAATCAAGATGAGTCATACGTCGTTGGATAGCTCTAGTTGTCCGTTTTGAAATATACTCGAAAAACGATGTTGAGTATTTATCACAAATAGAATAACAAAATCTATAAAATATTATCACGCTGATCTTATTTTATAATTAACTGGATACTTTATTAAACATAAAAAACGATATAAAAAATATCTTGAATCTAAATTAAGTTTAGAAGTACAAAGGGCGACCTTATTGCTAAAGGCAATTTCTTCCAGGAAATCAATTTCAGGATTTTTGCAAAAATCACTAAGTGTGATGTTAATCCCTCCTTTTTATAAACCTCTCTCAAATTAAATTAATTGCTAAAAGTTTTTTTTTTCGAATCGACCTTCGTTAGAACTCAATCTCAAACTGTTGGAAATTGACGATGTGGCCGATGTACCTACTCATCACGAAGAGACCGATGATGTAGTTCTGTTGACATAAGTCGCAATGTGAAAAAACATTTCTTAGCCCATTAAGTGGATTAATCTAGGTAGTAGATACTACTTAGTAAATCATTAACTGGTATTCGTTGTTCACCGGCTCGATGACAGCATTTTTGGCCGTAATAAACTTATTAGAGTAGAAACCTTATGTATCACTAATACTTTACGACAGATATGGTCCGCTGACGACTCCCGTTCTTTTTTGAATTTTTAACCGACTTCAGTTTATATTGCAATGTATAGTTTTCGGAACTGTGTCATGTGTCGAAGAGGGCTATATCGAGGTAGATACCAAACTCGTGTCCAATCCTTTTTAATAAATCAATGGTACAATCGGAAAATCTGCCAAGGGCGCGCAGAGTTAGAAGTGTTGGAATATGTATTGGTACACCATTCAACTTGTCTATGAGGCTGAGATTAAAGTAAGGATTTATGATTAAATCAATGCTTTACATCTGTCAATGTCGTCTCGTTGACACTGACAGAACTCAACTCTAAAATCTGTTCTGCGTAACAATCAACGTAATGATTACTTGCTCTCTCTCTGTTCTGAAATAGCACACACAACATGTCTGTATAAAGCTGATTTTCTATATCCAATAATTAAGTGTTAATCGTATAATGTAATTCCTAATTGTTTTCACTAGACAATAATAACTATTGTGCTATGTGATTCTGTTCGTTTATTTTCACTCGCCGGTTCCAACCCACCAACCTAACCTATCTTCACTGTGCATCCACTGTGTGTAGGATTTACACGGACAAAGCTAGGCCTAGGCTAGGCTACACACCGCCTGGCTGGCTCTCTGCTCAACAGGTTATGGGCCCAGGTCCCAGGATTATCCACAACTGATTACGGGCACAGTATATAAGAAGAGGAAGACATTCTACACTTGGGTGCCGGCGAGGACACGAACACGAGGAAGCGGATTTTATATTGTGTGCAATGTCACAGCAGCCGCAAGAAGGTGCCATTGGCGGGCACACGCCTCATGTGTCGCCAGCAGGTCTGTACACTTTTGATAAATTGGATGGAATTGGCTCGTATCACAACTGGAAGTTCCAGATGCGAATGGCGCTTATCATGGAAGGCTTATGGTCATGTATTGATGGTTCTGAGACTAGCAGCAGCACGGATCAAAAAGCTTTGGCTAGAATATGCTTGGCAGTTAAACCGAATTGCATCCAGTATTTGCGCGATGCTACAAGCGCAAAGCAAGCTTGGAAAATCCTGCAGGATGTATTTGAGGATAAAGGACTTTATCGGAGGGTTGTGCTTCTAAGAAAACTTCATAGATCCGACTACCATGAATATAATTCAATGGGAGCTTACATCGAAGGAATAATGACCCTAGTACAACAACTTGCAGACATCGGAAGGATAATTGATGATAAAGAAGTTGCAGAAATTTTACTAAGCGGTCTACCACAGGATTTTGATGTTTTGGTTTCTGGTCTGGAAACAGCAAACCTCTCCGAAACTCTCACGAGCGAAGCAGTGCGAGCTCGACTACTTCAAGAGGAGTTCCGAAAATCCACTAAAAATGGCAAATCAAATGATGATGTGGTTTTATTTACGAAGAGTAAACCACTTAAGTGCCATTACTGCCAGAAGCAAGGGCATGTCAAATCAAAATGTTTCAAGTTGAAGAATGATAAGGACAAAGCACATTGATGTACGCTATCACTTTGTAAGAGATTTGATTTCTAAAAATTGTATTTGTATCTCATACATGCCTACTACGGAAATGATAGCTGACATTCTAACAAAAGCTTTGTCTTCCTGTAAACATAATGGCTTTAGGTTTCATTTAAATGTAAGAACTCCATGAAGTTGTATTGTATAACTGTAATGAGGGTTGGAGTTCCGTTGTATGGTGTAAGGGGAAGTGTTGGAATATGTATTGGTACACCATTCAACTTGTCTATGAGGCTGAGATTAAAGTAAGGATTTATGATTAAATCAATGCTTTACATCTGTCAATGTCGTCTCGTTGACACTGACAGAACTCAACTCTAAAATCTGTTCTGCGTAACAATCAACGTAATGATTACTTGCTCTCTCTCTGTTCTGAAATAGCACACACAACATGTCTGTATAAAGCTGATTTTCTATATCCAATAATTAAGTGTTAATCGTATAATGTAATTCCTAATTGTTTTCACTAGACAATAATAACTATTGTGCTATGTGATTCTGTTCGTTTATTTTCACTCGCCGGTTCCAACCCACCAACCTAACCTATCTTCACTGTGCATCCACTGTGTGTAGGATTTACACGGACAAAGCTAGGCCTAGGCTAGGCTACACACCGCCTGGCTGGCTCTCTGCTCAACAAGAAGTATAACTTGTTTTATTTACCGAGATTAGAAAATATTATTAATATGTAGTAATTCATTGTAGAAAAGGCATTACTGTGAAGGATTCGTTACGAATACATCGGACAGAGAAGAAAGTTGTCGTCATAGCTCAAAGAATTAGCAAGATAAAGTGGCAGTAGGCCAGCCATATCTCACGAAAAACCGACTACTGCTGTGGTATACGTCTTCTCGAGTCGAGACTGCGACTTGGCAGTTGGCAAATGTATGTAGGGCGCCATATAGCTAGGTGAGATGAAGACCTGCTAAATACTGTGGGCAGATGCTGGTTGCGACAAGCTGAAGACAGGGCGCTATGGCACTCATTTGGGGAGGCCTATGTCCAGCAGTGGACTAATATAGGCTGATGGTGATGATGATGTTATATTGTACAATACAATGCTAAACGGTATGCACCGTTTTAGATAGTACTCTAATAAAAGAATGGGTCAAAAAACTCATAAAAATAAACAACTTTCAAAGTGGAATTACTCGAAACGGACAACGAATCAGGACTAGCCCCTTAGTTATTCTTGTTCTACAAAAAAGAGCTTTCCAACGATATATCAATCAGTTCGATTGGTGCCAGGCCCAGGCGCCATACATTTGTGCCCATTCTCCTTTGATTACCAATTAATGTGCGCCAATTAACATGCCGTATTTTGTCGTACGGTACGTACAATACAATGACGTAAAATGTCCTCCCGCAAACGCACTCAATCAAACTTGGGGTACGTTCCGATTTACGCTTATTAATGCGCTGACGCGTGCATGAAGTCGTATCGTTTCAACTTTCAGCGCGCTGACAGAGCGCACGGCAACGCCCATTTCGCCACGCCCGCCGCCGGCCGCGACGCGCCGGCCGCCCGCCCCTCGAGCGCACGGGAGCGCATGAACAGCCTCACCTTTCGAGGCAAGGCAGCTCGTGCGTTCCTGCAACTTCTTTGTGAGTGCCGCCTGAGCGTTTTGTTTCAAAAATCGCGCCAACGCGCTCAGATGGGCTTCGTGCGCGCAAGCGCATAGCTCGTGCAGAGCGTCAGCGCTTTATGCATACCCATGGTATAAGAAACAAGGTATGGCACTCCGGGAAATCAGGGTGACGTAGTTGTCACCAGATTACCAACTCCAAAAAAAATGCCTTAATTAGCCAAATAAATGAGCTTCACGTTTCGTTAAAATAAAACTTTGTTTATAAGATATAATTGATTTTAATACACAATAATATAGAAAACAGAGTGAATTTAAGGGTTCGGGAAAAATCAATAAATGTTCATTGAAAAAAATTATCCATGATATTATTAATGATCTTCACGTTTCGTTAAAATAACTTTGTTTCTACAATATAATTGATTTTTATTAGAGACAATATATATATATATATATATAATAAATAATAATCTATACAAAATAATATCGGCCACAGAGTGAATTTTATGGTATACAAATACAAATACAAAATATTTTTAAACATTTCAGAGGGAGCATTTCCCCCTGACTGGAATGGAATGAACGTAATAAAAGTAAAATACATTTAGATATCTCAGTCATAATATAATTCTGATTTTATCTAATTTTATGACGATGTTGGGGCTGCGAAGATCAAATGGATGGTTTCTGATTTAGATATCATAATACTATACATCCGAATATTAATTTGGTTATGTATTACTCTGCCATTGTTTTATTGTTTCTTTCATAATAGATTCTTTAGGGTCTTATATTTTTGTTTTATTTTATTTAACAATTCCCCTATACACCAGCTTTATTTATATATTACATTTTAATTTAATCTTAATTATTTTATGACATTATTATGTAATTTTGTACATTATTTTAATACAGTTTGACAATGCCCTTTTACAGCAGCATACTTTGACATAAGTAAGTACCTTTTATTTTATTTTATTAATTTATTTGTATTGTTTAACTAGACTAGACTGACCTCTCATATCAAGGTTTTTAATTTCTAATTAATTTATGTCTGTCTGTCCTTTTTTTCCCTTTGTACCCTATGGTGTTTTGTAAAGCCAAGTTTGTGTATTGTAATATAAACAGTACCTAGATTATATAACAAAGATTGTAATTTATGCCAGGCACGTAATCTGAGTTTTAGATATACATTTATTTACATTTTATATACATACGGTTTTATCTATTTATCAGTTTCGAAGATTTTGGCAAACGTATCTTTATTAGACTTATTCCGCTAGTGGAAAAAAAATTCAAGTAAATTAGAGTCAATTGCACCTTATTTCTTGTTTGTTAGTAATTACTATTTATCAAGCTGTTTATATAGTAAAAATTTGACTTGTCTGAGTCCTTATTTTGTAAGTCTAAAGAAATAAACGATTTGACTCTGACTCTAATGTGGTTTTTTCAATAAAATTATTATCTATCTATATCTCACCAGGCCAAGCAGGCGTAGACAGCAACGGAGATTGAGGCTGGGGCGAGCTGACGGCTGACGATTCTCGCGAGATTTTCGTGAGTGTGGAGCGCCCTTTTGTATAGCCGATATTTAGTTTTAGAGTTGGTAACCTTTGTAGAAGCTGGTGTCTATGGTTGATATACTCTATGGCTGGTGACAACCACCGTTCGGAATGCAATACCTTGTTTTATTGCCTTGTGTGTGCTAATCGGTCGGAGCGTTTATCTTCGTGGATACACGCTCCGACTAGCGATGTGTCGTTCGATCATTCACAAAGATCGATATCAATCATGACCCGTTATGAAAATGACCCGGATCATATGACCCGATCATTTGAATGATTGTTTTTGCCGGCGGCCTATCATCGCCTCACTTCGATTTTTCGTTTCATTTCGATCATGCATTTGTGATTGATTGACCCGTGCGAGATCGGATCTATGCGTCGCGTCGTCGTCATCGTCGTTTCGTTACTGACTGTTAAGGTTCTCGCAAAAACTTTTCCAATACTCTGTCGTGCGTTACTGGAGTCATTCGAGATCTTATTGATCATTTATGGTAGATATTTGACCAGAATTGAGATAGGTAGGTAGGTATAGGTACCTACGGTACTACCTACCTACGGTACTACCTACCTACTTTTACGTTTCAAGTGATAAGTATGGTTATGTACCTTACAGTAGATAGTCAGATACGAAGTACCTACCTACTTAACTTTTTTTATTGATTTCATATGCTTGATATTTTAATGAACCTGTGCTAAGCCGCCGAGCGGGCGGCTTTCCTTGTTGTTAAATACTTTACATAATAGGTAGTACGTACAGTAGGTACCTACCTACCTACAGACGATCTTATTGATCATTTATGGTAGATATTTGACGAGAATTGAGATAGGTAGGTACCTGCCTACCCTTGTTGTTAAATACTTTACATAGATGTAGGTACCTACCTACATACTTAGATATATTCAAGTACTACTCAAAAGACAAAGGCTTTAATACCTAAAGGACCGTAATGCGACAATAGACTATATGACTTATTATTTTATTTATCAATTAGGCTGTGAGAAAATGAGACAGTCCGCAGAATGTGTCCTACTTGCACGCACCACACACAGCCTCGCAAGAGCAAGACGCAGCGTCAGTCGATCTTTGCGTCAAGTCGCACGCGTCTCGGTTATTTTAACCAATCAATGATCCGAACATTGAAATGATCGGGTCATTTCGTTGAGACTGTTCGGATCAATCACGCGCGGTTCGTGATTGCAATCATATGAGCCGTTCGTTCATGATCGACACATTCCTAGCTCCGACCGATTAGCACAAGCAGTGTTGCCAGACCCGATCAAAACTCTTGCCCAGCCAGGTTGTTCAAATTGCCCTTTCTGACACTAAATCGCCCATAAAACAAAAACGACGTCGAAAACGGGACTCAGGAAACGGGAATCTGTATTCTCGAATCAAACGTCCAACGTCGACATAAACAACAGGCGTAATTTTTCAACGATATCTTACGAAGTTATTGTATTCTCTTTGAACGTTACTTGCAAAGAGAATAGGTACAATAAATAACTTCTGGTTACTTGAATTCTAAATTAAAACTTTAAAACGGGTTGTCTTGTCTTTACTAAAACTGTGAGAAAGACTTACGTAGTTAATGTATTCCTTCTCAGAAAGACTGCCATTTAATAAATTTCATCTGAACCACCAAAATGACCAGTGAAGATGAACAGAAATTATTATGCATCTGCTTTGAAGTGAGCCCTGGTGCAGAACTGAAAGAAAACCCTGCTTCAGGTGAAGAGTTCCTATTGAAAGTCATCGAAGAGAGCAGAAATACTCCGAATTGTAAAATCAAAGAATACATAAATAAGGATGCAAATATAAATCGCGTCGAAGAAGTGAGTTTGATGTTATGATTGAGATTGATCAAGAAAATGTATGAAATAAATTTTACATATTATTCTAAGTAACCTATTTACTTTTGATTTCTTCTCCTTTCAGATCCCTGTAGCAACAGCACCTGACAAATTAAAACCTACTATTGAATGGCAAAATATTCAAGTGGCAGATTTCTCAGAGAGTCGAATGCTAGTTTCTAGAATGAGGAAGCATCCAGGTGCGATTGTGATACCATTTAATTATGACCATTGCGTTAGAGGATGGAGAACATTCTTCAAGTCACATGAGCCGGCTTTGTCCCGTGTAATAGGACTCAAAGGAATAGAACTTGACTATGGACTAGAGATATTGTCAGGCTTGTTAACTGAAGTTAAGCATGGAGACACTGTGGAACATGTCATAGGTAAAAATTGTAGTTGACAAACTGAAATTCAAATGCACAACCCAGAAGATTATGTGGATTTCGTGAACAACCCCTTAAGTATTGTCTCTTTTTTCAGGGAAATGGATTTACACATTCCTAGGATGCTTAAAACAACCTTTACATGCAGATACTCTTAGTTTGCTAAGGGATTTAGCTAGGAAATGTGCAGAAATCAGGTGAGAAATCATACTAATATTATAAAGAAAATTTGTATGGATGGATGGATGTTTGTTACCTCTTCACACCCAAACTACTGAACAGAATGGCTGAAATTTTGCATACAGGTAATTCTAATCCTGGAATCAAACAAAGGCTACTTTTTATCCCATAAATCAGTTCCTGTGGGATAGAAATCACCTTTAAACATTTTCATAGGAACAATGTGTGTGAAGCCGCAGGGTGCTAGTATGTTATGTATATACCATTCTGACACCTGACCATACCACTAGGTAGGTACCTAATAACTTAATAAGTAAACAGCACTATAGCTTGAAGAACTCACTTTATAGTATTTATTATAATGGATATGTATGTTTTTACCTTCACTGATTGCGTGGCATGTATATTTTGACGACCTGAGTGGCGCAGCGGGCGAAGGTCTACCTGTGACAGAGGAGGTTGCAGGTTCGATTCCCGCCTCAGGAAAAATGTTTGTACAATCTGCTGACATTTATGTAGGGTACTCTGGATGTTTTCTATGTATAATAAAAAATATCTATTTATGTAGTGTATTGTATTGTATTAAATATATGTATGTATATTAGTTATATACATACATATATTACCATACCCATAATCCAAGCTCTGATTAGATTGGGGCTAGGTAATGATGTGTAAATTGTCCAGCGTTATTATTATTATTATTATTATTTGGGTGGGTGGTGTCAGGTGTGCATCAGAGAAGGTTTTGTGTGGAATTGTTACTAAATAATTTTTTATCTAAATTATTATGCAATGGATTTCCTTAAAGTTATCTATTATTGATAAACTAAAGTAAAATGGTTTTATTTTGTGGAACAATATTAAACAAACATATTAGTGGCTACGACAAATACTTTCTTCCTACTAAGGAATTTGATTATTATACCTCAAACTATTGATTAGTTCATTTAGATTCAATGGGACTTGAACCCACAGCCTTCGCTCCGTACTGGATGACCCTAAAAGATTTCCATCTCAGTGTATTTTTTTAATATGATTTGACCTTTTCTAAGTGTACATTTATTGTATTTATGGAATTAAAGCACTTTTGAATTATGAATTTTAAGTGTTTAGTTGTTATTAAAGTGCCTCTGCACTATAATAACAAAAACACATTTACTTAGTGCTCCATAGCTATGGACCATGATACTCGTAGTGTTAGTTTATACCATCATTAAATCTTATCTTTCAAAAACTACTAATTGTACTTATTGCTCAGACAAAAATAAATTATGTTTTCATGCAACTTTCCTTTTTTTTTCAGATCCCATATTGACCCAGAGAATGAAGATGCAGTTCAATTGGCAAGACCTCTTAATCTGTTCATTTGTCTCGTAGGAAGATATTTTAGGCAATATGACTTAGCTGATTAAATAAGCATAAGGAGTAAACATTTTGTAAGGAATAAATTTTTATTGTAAGACATTCTTAACAAGTATAATTTTTTGACTATAGGTTTAATAAAACTTGTTTAACTGTCGCGATTTGTTAACATAATTTTATGATTATTTATCGGGTATTTATTGCGTACCTTTGTTTTTATTTCCCCTACGTTTCTACCGCATTACAGCGATCGCGGTCACGGGGCGACTGATATAGTCATCTGGTATTATAGGTTTAATATTTAATAAAAATAATATTCAAAGAGCAGCTAATATATTAGATGCAATGTCACAGATTTATATCTACATTCTCTATTAGTAAAGCAGATTCGTAAAATTATATCCCTGATTGAATCTTACTTCTCATTACTAATAACTAAGCTGATGTATTGTTAATTATTTCTAATCATCAACTGCAAAGTGCACTCCCAGTTGCTGACGGATGGTGTCTTCAAGCTTAGCGAGGACAAGACTCTCGCTGTGTGGCATACGTGGGGACTCGATCAATCCTAGAAAGAAAAATCACAGTTATATTATTAATGTCGAATTTAAGACTTAGGATAGTTGCATGCATTATACTTTTCACACCAAAACTACCTACTGAATAAATTGGACAAAAAATTTGCATTCTTACTTTTATGCCAATTTGCTAACATCAATCTTAGAAATGGAACTTTTTTAACACCTTCATGGCCTAAGACGCAGGTGCCAGTCTCCACCACGTGTAGCTGCGGCGCGCCCCTGCGGGTCGCACCGCAGAGGCTGGGCAGTGGATACGCAGACAATCTGCCAAACACACTGAATTTTTTTTTATCTGTGTAAGTAATTACCTTCTTTAATACACCTAGATGCTTCCAAAGCCTCGAAGACTAATCCTGCGCTGTTTTTAAAATTGTACGGGAGCGGTGAACTGTGCAAAGGGAAAGACTGTTTTGTTCCATCGCTGTACACCAAGTCCGTAGCAAAATGGAATGGATCTGCCAACTGAAAGGAAAATTGTAAGTTTGTACTCCATACTCAAACAAGAATCAACTCAGATCAGATTTTCAGACTTTTAAAATTAGCTAGGTTACAACATAGTTTTGGTTTAATATAAAGATAGGATAAGATTCTTCAACAATACTTAGGTACCTAGGTATGCTGTTTTAAGGACTTCCCTTCTATAGCGAAAGAATATCAAAATCGGTCCATAATAATTGACGGAGAAATCAACGAAAATACTTAGGAAGATACAGATTAGAAAGGCACTACTACTGATACCAACCGATACCTACTGCTGGCGATCTGAGGTTACTAACTTCGTAGGAATCAGAGTCAGAGTCAAATCGTTTATTTCTTTAGACTTACAAAGCGTCAGCCTAGCGGACTGAGAAAATAATGTAATGATAAATTGATTTCCTGAAGCGAAAGGGATTAATATTTGTGTCCCGCAAAATTTTAAAACAGTGTTATAATTAAGGGTTTCGAACATTGATTTATTAAAAAGGTTCTTATTTTTTTTCTAAACAATGACATTATTAAAGATCTTCAGAATTAAAGTGGTTCAAAATACACTCGCTCGTAAAGATTTTCCAAAGGGTTTGTTTTCGGTTTACTTACAGTAGCGTGTCCTTTAGTCCCAACAACAGTAGCATCATTCACGAGGAGCACCTTGGTGTGGATATTTAGCACCGCACGCCTGCTATTTCTATACTCCAAAACGATCGTTTCCAGGACGTCCACACCGCCAGAGTTTAATTCACCGATTGGAGACCGATTGCAGTGACTTTCTTAGGCTCCTCTTTGATTATGAACTGTGCAAACTGGAGCACGTAAATTCCCAGGTCTAATAAAGCGCTTCCGCCTAGTTCTTTTTGCCTGAAAAGATATAAATACATGCCTATTGAGAGACCGTCGGATAGGAGAGACTTTCGATTCGAACACAGATTTAATATTCTCTGAGTGTTGCAATTGCAAGAGCAACCAACCATTAAGGGCATTTCTGCAGAACAAACTGTTGATTAATATTAGGTCCTTACATTTGAAATTGGCGTTTTTCGTACTGGCCACTTTAATCACAAATTTCTCCTCTTTGGTAAGGAATTCCAAATTCAAATTTGTACAGCTATAGACTCATGTATTTGTGCTTCGATGATCGTCATTCATTTGTTTTTTTTCTTCTGTTTTTTTCTGTTTGCGTCACTTATTTTACAAAATGGAAAACTAAGGGTACGTTCCGATTCAAGCTTAAAGCGCTAACGCACTGCACGAGCTATGCGCGCACGAAGCCCCGTTCCGATTCATCTGAGCGCGTTGGTGCGCGTTGGCGCGATTTATGAAACGAAACGCTCAGACGCCACTCACAAAGAAGTTGAATGAACGCACGAGCTGCCTTGTCTCGAAAGGTGAGGCAGTTCATGCGCTCCCGTGCGCTCGAGGGGCGTGGCGAAGTGGGCGTTGCCGTGCGCTCTGTCAGAGTGCTGAAAGTTGAAACGAAACGACTTCATGCGCGCGTTAGCGCATTAAGCCTGAATCGGAACGTAGCCTTAAAATATCGCATTATTTACGAGTACGAGATCCGCCGTGGCACTAGTGCTGCGGAAACAACTCGAAGGGTGAATGATGTGTATGGCGGTCGTGTTGCAAAAGAAAACTTAGTTCGTTTTTGGTTCCAACGTTTTCGTTCTGGAAATTTCGACCTGCAGAACAAGCCCCGTGGACGGCCTGAGACTCAAGTTGATAATGAAGAGTTGAAGGCTATTGTGGAAGCGGATCCATCGCAAACCACGTCCGAGTTAGCTGCAGGCTGCGATGTTAGTGATAAAACTGTTTTAATTCACTTGAAGCAAATTGGGAAGATTAAAAAGCTTGAAAGGTGGGTACCTCACGAATTGACTGAAGCAAACCGGCAAACGCGCGTCGACTGCTGCGTTACATTACTAAACCGGCACAATAATGAAGGTATTTTAAACCGAATCATTACCTGTGATGAAAAATGGGTTCTTTACGATAATCGGAAGCGCTCAGCGCAATGGTTGGATCCTGGCCAGCCAGCCAAATCCTGCCCCAAGCGAAAATTAACCCCAAAAAAGTTACTTGTAAGCGTTTGGTGGACTAGTGCCGGTATTGTTCATTACAGTTTTCTCAAATCTGGCCAGACTATTACGGCTGATGTCTATTGTCAGCAATTGCAAACCATGATGGAAAAGCTAGCGGCTAAACAACCTAGGCTGGTCAATCGCTCCACGCCACTGCTGCTTCACGACAACGCTAGACCACACACTGCGCAACAGACGGCTACTAAATTAGAAGAGCTTCAATTGGAAAGTCTAAGACATCCTCCGTACTCCCCGGACCTTGCTCCAACAGATTACCATTTTTTTCGAAATTTGGATAACTTCTTGCAAGGGAAAAAATTCAACTCCGATGGGGCAGTCCAAATCGCCTTCAAAGATTTTATTGATTCCCGTCCGACTGGTTTTTTTAGTAAAGGGATCAATGAACTACCTATAAGATGGCAAAAGTGCATAGAAAATAATGGTTCATACTTTGATTAATTAAATATATTATATTAAAAAATATTCGACTTTTTGTTCCTCCCATACAAAACGCCAATTTCATATGTAAGGACCTAACATGTAGGTATGGCATGGGCAGGGCATTCTTATGTTCCTCAGACCAAATATTATTCTCAGTAGGTACCTACCTAACCTAATGTTCATTCAAAGTGTTTATAAGACCGGATAGAAAAAATGAAGAAAAAATTAATAGGACATTTTGAAACCAGTGAGCTCTAGTACTACCTATGGTTTATCCATTTTGAATGAAGCATGTTAGTAAACAAAGTACGACTCAAATAACAAAATCTCACTTGCGTGGCGTCGAGTTTCAGATATAATTGTAAGCAATTTTTATTGAAGGGAGGATCTAAAATCGACAAGTAATGTAAATTACGTATAAAAGGACGCGCCAACAAAGTGAATTTTAGGTTAGTATGGGCGGTTTGTTTACGTTTATGCTCTATTCAAAATGGATACGTTAAAGTAGGTAATTCAATAAGTTTGAAACATTGTTTTATTTTATCATCGATGTGCGTGCATTGGGGATAATAATTATAACGACCAATTTACGACTTTAAGTACCTACCTATTTGCGTTTTTATGCTCGTAAAATTACAAAATTCTCATCCCAACTAAATGAACGCATAAGGGTAGGTTAGGTAGGTACAGGTACCTACTGTGTGCGATAGTTTCGCTTGTAATACGTCTATACAGTATGTGAGCCAAGTACCTACCTATTAGGTACCTACTAGGTACCTACCTACTGTATGTAGGTACTATAAACTCTATTTTACAACTCACTGAGGTGAGCCAATATGGGTTTTACACAAAGATTTTTTTTTAAATAATATTATTGGTAGGTAGGTAGGTCTAGGTACCTACCCATTCTTTCTACTAATGGTCTGATTATGTTTCCAGACACGAGTCGCATCGCATATACCAAGTACCTACCTACCTACGAGAGGCATAGAAAATCTATGACGAGAGGTAGGTGAGGTAGGAAAATCTATGACAAGAGGTAGTTGGTACCTACCTACCTACTTATTTGGTTCATTATATCCGGTTTGCGATACACGCATGCATGGCCAGGCACGGCCCCTTTAACTCCTTTAAGCCCACGACACGCAGGAGCCAGTCTCAGCCGCCGGGTAGCCTTTGCGATCTCTATTTCAGAACCGCATCCTCCAGACCACGTGTTTTTAGTAAAATTTTCAACTGTCACCACCACACCACCCTACCAGTACACTACACCAGCGTAGAATGTTTGTAAACAGACCATGACACAAACCCGTTACAAACATTCTACCTACATCGAGCTTGATTAGCTCAGAGTTTCAGTTGAAATTAAAAGCAATGTTTTATTGAAGGAACGATATCAAACCGACAAGTCATGTAAATTGCGTAGGTATAAAATGATGCGGCAACATAGTTGATATTTTAGGGTTTGGGAAATTTGTTTACAAACATTCTACATCTAGTTTGGCTAATGTGTACCTACTTTTTAGTGAGCGAGGTTTCCAATAGGTACCTGTACCTACTACCTACCTACTTACTCAATAATCTACTATGTAGACAAGTAGAGTCATACATAATGTTGCTCAATATTGTGCAATATTATGCAATAAAACGGATAATATCTAGGAAAGTATGTAACCTAGTAGGTAGGTAAGGTGCTTCCTACAGTAGGTAAGTACCTTCATCATAATCAATAGGTAATCCTTATTTCGTCTATCTAAAAATCTAGGTACCTAGGATCTACCTAGGTACAAAAAAAAAAGTACGGCCGATTTATCTTGGCAGGTCCGAACTTCGCGCAGAAGGCTGCGCAGTAACACTTTTTAGGAACCAAATGGAGGCATGGTGCGGGCTGCGCGGGGCGGTGGTCTAGGCTAGAGATGTACCTTGCAGAAACACAATCAATCCTTTATTTATTCGATAGAATATCGTAACCGATTAGTTTCATTACGAATTCATTCATTTTAGTTTCATTCATTTTAGTGTATAGAAGATGGTAACGTAAATAAATTTACTAATAAAGTTAATTTTATCATTAATAATTGAGTTTTACATCATGGTTTCTGGGTTAAATGACACGATTTAGTTCAATTTGAGAAATCTATTATATACTTCTTGAGTAACGACTGTTTGAGAACATTTACAATCGCATTATAAAATTGAATAGGAATTTTTTTTTATTACCTACTTAATTTCAATCGATTTGAAAAATATAATAATCGATAAAATTACACCCACAGCACGCACATTGCACATCTCTTTTTGTTAACTTCGTAAGCTTCGTGCTTGTTCGGAAATACTCGGTACGAGGTATTATGTCTCAGTCACTCGTCAGCATTCGTTTGGTGTTCGTGTCGCTATCTCGGTCTTGACCACAGTCGGTTACAAAAGTGTTCGTTGTGTTTTTGTTTGTTAATAATATTACTGTTGATTGTTATTATTAGTGTTAAATTTGTTGTTTTGTTGTTGTTAAGTTCATTTTGTTGTTATTTTTTAGTGTTAGTGGGCACTTTTTGGCCAAATATGCCACCAAAGTATAGTAGTGTTTTGAATCGCCAGGCGAGAAAAATTATTTAAGATTTAACTCAGTACATGAAAGAAGAAAAAGAAAATGGCGTAAAAGACGTAGATAATGTATTTTTAAGAGTTTCTAACGCAACTGGTGAGTCCCAACCCACTATTCATCGGATCGCAAATGAATGCAATGTTTTGGGCTTAGTTTCAGTGTTCCGCACACCTGATAAAAAAGGTCTAGTTTGAAACCTATCACTGATATAGATAATTTTGACCAAGGTGTTATAAAAATATAAATTTTATTATAAACTCTATGATACAGGGTAAAGATTAAAAAAAAGGCAAATAATAATAATAACGGCTAATATACCACTATTGTGCATTTAAGTGTAAATACGTAAATAATACAAGCGTTTGTGTTTTGATAATTATTTTATTTTGTACTTTCTTCACGAGTGTACAAGCGCAAATGTTCGCAGAGCCTATGTTCAGAACTGCCAAGATAAATCGGCCATACTTGTACCTAGATTTAAATTAGATTTTTTCTTTCACTCTGTTTGAAATAAACGTTTTTATTATTATAAAAACGTTTATTTCAGTTTAGACCTAGTATCTTAGTCTTAGTTTCAAGTTGAAACTAAGACTAAGATACTAGTCTCGAACTTAGAGCGTGCAAGGGGTTGATACTTTCAAACCCTCGCTCGCTCTAAGTTCGAGACTTGTAATGTAGACGCGAGAGCTCTCTACCTCGGCAAAAGCTTACTTTACACAGTGCATCGTTTATGTTACATTTTAAACAAAGGAAAACGTTATGAAAGATTAATTAAGGAGAAAGAAAAAACAGTAAACGCAAAAAAAGAGAACAAAATTATAAACAGTGAAGGTTTACAAACTGTTTTTAACATTTATAATGTGTAATTATATTAATAAGTTCAGTCAGTGTTTATGTACACGTGTAGCCTGTTGGGTGGGGGTGTGTGTGTATGTTTGTGTGTGCGGGTGTTTGTGAGTGGGTGTATGTGCGTAGATGTGCGTAGGTACACCTTGTGATACCCCTATTTAAATGCTCTCGTGTTTAAGTCACTTTTTGCGGTGCTTATTTTTATTTCATTGTACCCTATACCCCTTGATACCTATAGCTTGTCCATTTTGAATGAAGCATAAACGTATACAAACCGCCCATACTTAACCTGAAATTCACTTTGTTGGCGCATCCTTTTATACGTAATTTACATTACTTGTCGATTTTAGATCCTCCCTTCAATAAAAATTGCTTACAATTATATCTGAAACTCGACGCCAAGCAAGTGAGTTTTTGTTATTTGTATCGTGGTTTATTTACTAACATGCTCCATGCTGGATGGATAAACCATAGTAATGATTTATTTATTGAACCGAGTGAACGCAGTGAACGAAGTTCTCAGGGTCAACATTCTCGTGGTTTTGTCAGTATGTCTGTACTCCTCTGCAGGTCGTATTTTACAACCGATCATTACGAAATCTCGTGTATAGATTCAACGATTTTATAGATTTTTTTGTCGTCGGGGATGTTTAATTGAAGGCCAAAAATAGGCAAAAAGGGGGCTTTAGAATATCTCCGCTTTGAGTCATCTGATTTCGATGATTTTATTTTTAAATAAAAGAAAGATATTTTATATGGTCCTCATAAAAAAATGGTAAAGATTTGATCAGTATTTTTGGCACGGCCAGCAGATCAATAGAAGGTTTAAAAATTGTTAGTGTTCGCGAGGTTCACTGTTCAGAGAACTACTAGTTTATTTATGGACACTCAACAGAAAAGACACATCACAAATTCACAATACAGAGTAAAAAATAAAGTCTAGTGTTTTTCTAAAATAAAGGGTGCCACATCAAGAGCAAACTATGGGTCGACTAAACTAAATTAACAATGAAAAGATAAAGGTGAATAGGGTAGGTATAGGTATGCATGTGACTTCAAAAAAGCTAATATTTTTACGTATTCTCTATTGATATAAAAATATATTTGTTTATTTATATTTGTATTTTATGTTGTTTTCATTGTGAAAAATCATTGAAAGTAGGTAGGTATGTAGTTTTAATCTCAAACGCAAATATTCTAAACGTAACGCTATTGGCACCCGGGCCGTGACGTCATACTTGAATATTTTTGTATGGGCACGAAGTTTTTACTTTGAGTTGACGTTACGTTGAGTTGGGGATCCGATGAACTGTGACGTCACAAAATGCATGGGCTAACATGGTATCGTTTTTATCACCTGAAACAGTGTAGTTTTACTTTTTGTTTTTTACCTTAATATTACAAAAAAAAAATTAAAAAATGTATGTTTAAAAAATTTTTTGTTTGTTATTTTTTTTCGTTTATGTATTAACCTTACTTAATACTTACTTAATAATCGATTTAAAAAAAATCATGATTGGCATAATTTTAGTAGTAGTAGTAGTGCGTAGATCTCGTTCCTGTTGGAAATTCGGGATAAAATATAGTCGTGACATAGGCTCCCTAAAAAGTAAGCCCTCTAATGATGAATTTATATACAGGGTGTGGGGCAAATTTTTGGCCCCTTAAGGGTAGCTACCGTTTCTTTTGTAGTTAGAAGGTTTTGTTCTTAGGAACCTTTTGTTTTATTTTTAAGAAAAAAAAATGCTATTTTTAGTTTTATGAAAACATGTACGGTTCGCCCAAAAAATGACATTTGTCAAAAAAAACAAGTTGGTCTTAATCGACTCTATTTCCAACCAGGAACACTTTTCCCAAAGTATCATACCAAATCAAATCGTAAGTTTTGGCAATAATAAAAAATAACAATGCCCATACATTTTCTATGAAAAAACGAGTAAGTGAAAACAGCAATGTCACTCATTCAATGGTTCTTAATTTAAACTCGTATGTTACTACTTTTTTAAGTTGGTAGGCTAATTTTGAAAGCATCTCAGGAATTTAATTTTTACTTATTTTTTTTTATTAAAATTCTTACCCGACTCTATCGACTGTTTCAATAGGCACCCCAAAGTCCACTTCAACAAATTTTACGTCTCCCAGCTTTCCAGCTTGGATATCCTTTTCTATGGCTTTGTAAGCAGGGGCGAACCGCGACCATACAGCTTCCATGAGGAAGAGATTCTTCTCTCGAGCCAGGTTTACCACAGCCTTAACTTGTTTGAGGTTTAAGCAAAGTGGCTTCTCGCATAACACGTGTTTGCCGTTTTCGAGGAACAGCTTAATGTGGTCGTAGTGAGAAGGATTTAACGATCCGATATAAGCAACGTCTGAAAGACAATGTGTTTTAGAAATTCTCGTTAAATTTGCCGCTGGACAATCGAAACAGCATCGTAGGTAGAAATGTAGTAAGAAGAGCTTGTTAGATACTGTGATGCGAATATCAATCAGTAAATCACTAAAGACTTTCAGGGAAAAAATGCTTCGAATGACACAACGAACTTAGTACATCCATCAGAATCTATCTCTCAAAAAATCGACTTTTAGTTCTAAGCCGACCGTGATCAAGCTTTGAAGTTTAGACACAGAAGAAATTTAGATAACTACATCGTTAAGAGCAATTTAAAATTCAATGCTGAGGATTAATGGATTGGAAGCACAGTGTAATTTTCTCACCAATAGCGTCACTAGCAGCCAAAGCCTCGTAGGAGTCGAAAACTTGAGGAATGCTATGGAGTTTCGCAAACGCTGCTGCTTTAGTCTTGTCTCTGGCTGCAACAGCCACGATCGCTAAATCCCCTTTGTCGGGGTATGAGTTCACAGCATTCACGAAGTCATTGCTTATTTTGCCAGCAGTTACAATTCCCCAGCGTATCGGCATCTGTGCAGAATGAAACATACGTAAGGTAGGGTAGTTACTAGCAGTAAGTAGGTATAATCCACAGAGATATAGTTAGTTTCTGTGATCTGTGGTATAATCTAACCCGTCATTGCGGAGCGCGATATCAAGACAAGTGTTTTATCTCAATAAAAGATTGCCAATTGATTGATAAATTATGAAGGTCTACCTGATAATTAAGTTTAGGTAAAAACCTGCTAATTGCATTTTTTATACGTTTGAGGGCAATTTTGAAGGGGAACTAATACCCGTCGACTGCCGTCGTCGTCGCGTCGCCTGCAGTTGGGCAACTTTCCGTCCGTGTATTTGAGAAGTGCAGTCCGTGTAATAGGTAAGAGCCCTTACATTCACTTCGGTAGGTTAGGTTAGGTAGTCTGTAGGCCCACGGACCTGCTGGGTTGTCCCAGTGGGCGGAGAGGTGCACTCCGACGTGGCGCGTCCCCAGGTTGCGGATAGGGGGTTCTGGTCTGCCGATAGCTTCTATAAAGGAGTTATCGGCAGGCCAGCGCGGACAAAACACCAAGGGTGGGCCAAAGGGTTTTGGAGCCCCTTCACGCGACTCTCTGACTCAGCAGACAGCGCAGTGAAAGGGGCTCGGCAGAGGAAAGAAGCTTCCAACTCTGTCAAGAGAGATGACGGAAATCCATGTGTGGATTATATAGGGAGAAGGTACCAAGTCCCAATATATGGCTCCGGCGCCCGCCGAGGGGAGTACTGCGTGTGTGAGTCGGGGCCCGCGGGCTGTTCGGGGTCGGTCTGTGCGCCTACACTTTGTGTAAATGTACGGAGCGACTACGGACGTGCTCGCTGGTCATGATTCACACGCGGAGTATGGTCGGGGGGAACCCGGCCGCTAGGGCGCCAAACACGGGGACCTCACCCCAAAAAGGAAACAATGGAAAACGACAGGAATGAAAACAGTCCACGTGTGGGTCCCGGAAACGGGGAATCCCATGGCACCGCGGAATCCGCGGTGTACCGTCCCATCGTATACGTGGGGGACAAAAACTGTCATGAAGAAAGGGGGCCTTCGGGTGATTTATCGCAGAAAGTAGTGGATTTTGACTGCGCGCCTGCGTCCGGTTTGGGCGTGGACGCGCAGCCGATGTTAGAAGACAATGGAGATGGCAGTGCCTGCGTGCCTGCGTCCGGACCGGGCGCGGACGCGCAGTCATTGTCAGGAGAAAGGGAAGTCCGCTTTTTTGCGAAACCGCTCGCGGCTCCGCAGAGAGGTACACTAGAGGTAGCGGTGAGTGGGCCGGATGAGGAATCAGATAGCTCTGCCATGTCTGCATCCTCATTGGCGTCCAGCACGTCGATCCGAACGCGCGGACGCAAGAGAGAGCGGAAGGAGCAGGCTGGGAACCCTAAGGGGATTAAGGGCCTCGCTCTATACCTCAGGACGGAGAAGGAGGGAGTGGAAGACGAGGTCTTTGACCCGTTAGTGCCACCCACAAAGACAAAGGCCAAAGAAAAACTGCCCAAACCAGAAGAGCTGGGAGTGGAAATGCAGGCGCAACCAACCGATGAGTTGGTAGCCTGTATTAACACTCAGCTGGAGACTGTGGAGAAGATCGCAGACAGGTCTAGGAACCTGAAGGGCGACTATATCCGCGGTCTCCGAATGGCAGTCAGGAAGGTCCAGGCGGCCTCCTTGGCGTTGGTAAAGAGAGTCTCTACTGACGCCAACGTGGAGCGCCTGGAACAAGAAAACGCGGACCTGCGTTGCCAGATGGAGATTCTCTCTACTAAGGTTGAGAAGTTGACTGAGGCAATCCAACAGCAGGCCCGGGCCAGCCAGGAGTCTGCGGCCATACCAGCGGCGGAGTCAGCACCTGCAGCTGGTAATGGAGATGACTGGGAACGCCGGCTGATGGAACGAATAGGGGCTCTGATGGACCATAAACTGGCAGCGGTTCAGTTACCTCGGCCGCCGCCCACGAGTGGCACTGTCTTGGCGACTCCTGGAGAAGACAAGGGGAAGGGAAAGGCCTCTCTTAGAAGGCGTCCCCCCGTAAAAGCTGCTACCTCCCTGCCTGTGGTGCGGAATGAACTGCCTGAGGTAGTAGCACAACCATCAAACACTCCCTGGACAACTGTGGTTGGCAGGAGGGCCAAAAAGTCTAAAAGAAAGGCGGTTGAAGTAACTTCTGGTGCCTCAATAAGCCCCGCGATTGGCTCCACGGTCGGGACTAGAGCTGGACCTGGTGCCGGCCTTGGAACTGACCCGGCTAAGCCCAATCCACCGGCTGCGTCCAGGGGCGGCCGCAAAAAGACACCTGGTCCCCCTAAGCCGTCACGACTGCCCAAATCCGCGGCGATAACTGTGACCATTCCTGAAGGCTCGCAATATACATACGCTGAGATCATGGCAGCTGCTAAAGCCCGCATCAAGCTGGAGGAAGTGGGGGTGGACATGGTTCGCTCAAAACGAGCTATAACAGGAGGGCTCATAATGGAGGTGTCTGGGCCTGAATGTGCCTCCAAGGCCGACACACTGGCAGGACGCATGCGCGCCGCTCTCGAAGATTTCGGCGTCCGCATCACTCGTCCCGTTAAGACAGGGGAAATGAGGCTTAAGGACCTCGATGACAGCGTCACACCAGGGGAGGTAGCGGCTGCAGTTGCCCGCGATGGAGGCTGCTCCGCTGACGAAGTTCGGGTGGGTGTAATCAGGCGCCCGCCCAACGCCCTAGGCACGGTGTGGGTGCGCTGCCCGCTGGTAAGCGTGCGTAAGATAGCAGGTGCAGGACGACTGGTCGTTGGGTGGGCCTCGGCTCGCGTCGACTACCTGACAACACGGCCACTTCAATGCTTCAGGTGCTTGGAGTATGGACATGTACGTAGCCTGTGTCAGAACCCAGTGGATCGTAGTGCGCTGTGCTATGCGTGTGGCGAGCCCGGTCACCGGGCTAGCGACTGCTCGCGTCCACCAAAGTGTCCACTGTGCTCGGATATGGGCTCCAAGGCTGACCACAGGATGGGTAGCAAGAAGTGCTCTCCTCCGAAGAAGGCGAAAGGCGGAAGGAGACCTCCTCGATCTGTCCCAGCACCGGAAGGCATAGCGGCCCCAACAGAGGGAGCCGCTCAGTCGGGTCAAAACCCGCTGCCTCAGGAGGCCATGGAGGATTCTTAATGGATCACACCATAAGAGTCCTCCAGTGCAATCTGAACCACTGCCGTGGCGCGCAGGATTTGCTCCTGCAAACCCTCGCGCAGTGGTCTGTTGCATTAGCCGTGGTCGCGGAGCCCTACCGTGTCCCGGATCATCCACGGTGGTTCGGCGACGACTTGGATTCCGTTGCTATATACTGGGGAGGCGGGCAAGGCGATCCACACTGTGCCCTTATTGAGAAGGGACAGGGTTTCGTGGCCACGGAATGGGGTCGCCTAGCCGTTGTGGGTTGCTACATCTCTCCCAACTGTACACTCGTCGAGTATGAGGTGTACCTGGATGCGGTCGGCGGTTGCATACGCAAGTGCCTGCCGCGTCCCGTGCTTGTCTTGGGCGACTTCAACGCTCACTCTCGTGAGTGGGGGAGTCCCCGAGATAACCTAAGGGGAGAGACGATTGTCGATTGGGCGGCGGGTATGGACCTCAGGTTGCTAAATCGGGGTTCCGTAAGCACCTGTGTGCGATGGCAGGGGGAGTCGATCGTGGACCTTTCATGGGCGACTCCCTCGGCCACACGCCTAGTTTCAGGATGGAGAGTTGCGGAGGAGGTGGTTACTTTATCCGACCACCGCCACATCTTTCTGGATGTGGCCCTCCGCCCCCCCGAACGCGCGGCCCGCCGCAGTGGTGGTGGTGGTCCGCCGCGACGATGGACCCTTAAGCGGCTTGACAGAGATCTGCTTGAAGCCGCTGCCACCGTTGCGGCTTGGCCGGAAACTGGAGAGGATCTGCCCGATCCTGGCGCCGAGGCGGCATGGTTCCGGGATACGATGACGTCGATCTGCGACGTGTCGATGCCCCGAGCCGGGCCTTCAAAGCGCGGATCGGTATATTGGTGGTCGGAGGAGATAGCGGGGTTACGTGAGGCGTGCCTGCGCTCCCGACGCCTTTACCAACGAGCCCGGAGAAGACGGCGAGCCCCTGCTGAAGAGGCGGATGGAGCCTACGAGGTATACCGAGGCGCTACAGTCTCACTCCAGGTCGCCATTACCGACGCAAAGGCTCGGTCCTGGAGTAAACTCTTGGAGGGATTGGATAGAGAGAGATCCATGGGGGCGCCCGTACAAGATGGTACTGGGCAAGCTCAGACCGTGGGTCCTTCCGCTGACGGAAACCCTGGACCCTGCGTTCGTGGAAACTGTCGTAGACACGCTCTTTCCGAGGGTTCAGGATGATCTCTCATCACCCCTAGTCTTTCCATCGAGCTCGACTGTCTGGGACGATGGACTGGGGGTGACAAAACAAGAGTTGGACCGAGCTGTGAAGCGCCTTAGGGCTCGAAATACGGCACCCGGCCCGGACGGGATTCCCGGAAGGGTCTGGGTGTTGAGTCTATCCGCCGGTTTGGCAGACCGCCTGAGGCGGCTGTTTGATAGCTGCCTCCGTAACGGCGTTTTCCCAAAGGAGTGGAAGGAGGCGAAATTGGTCCTCTTGAAGAAGGACGGCAGGCCCGCAGATTCCCCCTCTGCGTTCCGTCCCATATGCTTGCTAGACGAGGCCGGCAAATTGTTTGAAAGAATAATTGCCGGTCGTGTCTGCACACATTTGTGGCGAGTAGGTCCCGATCTGTCGGAAGACCAGTTTGGTTTCCGGCAGGCGCGTTCGACGGTAGACGCGATTCAACGAGTCCGTTCGCTGTCGGATCAGGTTGTGTCCCGGGGTGGGAAAATGTTGGCGGTGTCACTAGACATCGTCAACGCTTTCAATTCTTTGCCTTGGAGGGCGATCAGGGAGGCACTCGTGTTTCACGGGGTCCCCCCCTACCTGCAGCGCATAATCGGCGCCTACCTGCGCGACAGATGTGTGCAGTATGTGGGCAGGGATGGTACTCGCTATCAGAGGGAAGTGTACTGCGGGATTCCACAGGGGTCCGTCTTGGGCCCGCTACTGTGGAACCTTGCATACGATGCGGTCTTGCGAGTCGATCTCCCAGCTGGCATACACGTCGTCTGCTATGCGGATGACACCTTAGTGTTGGCTGGCGGTGACAACTTCGAGAGGGCCAAGGGGCTCGCCGAGCTTGGGGTGGCATGTGTCGTGGACAGAGTCCACGAGCTGGGTCTGCGGACAGCACCTCAGAAGACCGAGGCGATGTGGTTCCATAAATTTCCGAGAGGAAGGGATCCACCCAGCTTGTCGGTTCGCGTAGGCGACGTAGACGTCCGGGTGGGGCCGTACCTAAGGTACTTGGGCCTCACCTTGGACAGTCGATGGGACTTCGGAGAGCACTTTAGCCGTACCGTCCCCCGGATCCAGAAGGTAGTGGGTGCTTTACACAGACTGCTGCCCAATCTTGGGGGACCCAGGGAAAGCGTTCGCCGCCTCTACGGAGGGGTGGTGCGATCGATGGCCCTCTACGGAGCACCCGTCTGGTCTGCAAGACTGGCGGGTGTTAGGCGCTACAGGCTGCTATATAATAGCCTACAGCGTACTATGGCCATCCGTATCGCACGAGGATACCGCACCATATCTTTTGAGGCGGCGACGATCTTGGCGCGTTTTCCGCCCCTTGACATCCTGGCGAGGATGGATGCCCGTGTATACGGTCGTCTCCGGACCGATGACGGGAGTGGAACCACGCCCGCGGAAGTGCGGGTGCAGGAGCGCCGGCGTGCGCTCGTGGAGTGGCGCGAGCGGTTCGATGAACCGCAAAGTTCGCGCCAGCGCATTGTCGGCGCCATTGCGCCACACTTCGAAGCCTGGCTGGGAAGGGAGTTTGGGCACGTCACCTATCGACTTGCTCAGGTGCTCACCGGGCATGGGTGCTTCGGTGAGTACCTGAGTAGGATCGGACGTGAACCGACACCACATTGCCACCATTGTGGGTGGGGCCGGGATTCCGCGCAGCACACGTTGGAGCAATGCTCAGCTTGGTGCGGGGAGCGCGAAATTCTGGTCAACAGGATCGGGCAGGATCTCTCTCTGCCAAGAGTGGTCGAAGCTATGCTGGAGGAGGAGACGGCTTGGGTGGCAGTGGCTTCTTTCTGCGAGACGGTCTTAGTCCGGAAAGAGGCCGCAGAGCGCGATCGGGAGAGAGCCGATCCCGCTCGGAGGAGGCGGCGGCGGGGTGGAGGCAACGGCCGCCCCACACTGCCTGCCCCGTGAGGGGGCGATTGGTACTTCCTGCCGAACAGGGAGTCTTCCGAGTCCGTGGACAGCCAGAGTGAGGGCTCCGGCTGGCCATAGCGGTCTTTGGGCGGGCGGCTGGCACCTTGTGGCGGGTGCCGCAGCTGTATTGAGGTGGGGATTGAGTTTGGGGTTAATGTTACCGAAGGGGGGGTCATTTTTTTTATGGCGATATGCGATGAAGACTCCGGCGCTGTTCGATTGAGGACCCGGAGTCTTTTGTCAAGCATCGAGGCCGGCCACCGGGGTGGTTTTAGTGAGTCGACGAGTCCGTCAACCTCACACTATCTTATCGCATTCCCTTAAATGCGGTAAGGTGTCTGTGTGCAGATTTCCCCTCGAAACAAAAAAAAAAAAGGTAGTCTGTAGGCGGGTAAATATGGTAGCTTTATGAGGTTGGCATTGGCATCATCGATGTTTACCTACTAAAAAGGTTGGCATAGCTCTCTCTTGATGCCTGATTAAAGTGGAGAAAGCGAGGCGTAAAAACAGCCAATCACATCACCAGCCTACATCACAGACAAAGCTGGGTCAGCTGGACATAGACCTTTCCTGATAATGCCTACCTATTCACATTCTTGGCTTTTATCATAAGGGTAGCGAACTTCTGTGGGCTGGGGATCGCAGTAATATGCTATAAATGGTACGTATACAATCTCAGACAAAGGTAGGCATATTCCTTTGTAAACAATACACAGACTCCTATGACAATTACAGGCGTTCAGGCTGATTTAAAGGGGTCGATTTTTACGCTGGGTTGGGATGGTAATTTTTAGGGTTTCGTACCCAAAGGGTAAACCGGAACCCTATTACTTTAAGCCTCTGCTGTCCGTCTATCACCAGGCTGTATCTCATGAACCGTGATAGCTAGACAGTTGAAATTGTCACAGATGATATATTTCGGTAGCCTCTATAACAACAAATAAAAGTGAGATAAATTTAACAATTAAGGGGGCAACGTCCTTATCACCTTGACAAAAAGTCAACGTGATGTGTATTTTTTGATTTTTAAAGATAATGGTACGGAACCCTTCGTGCGGGAGTCTGACTCGCACTTGACCGGTTTTATTACACAACCCTGTTAGCTGTTTATGCTTACCTTCTGCTTTGATAAAAAATCTAAGGCTTTTCAAACTAAACCTACCCAAAATAAAGTAGTTATATAAAAAAGTTGTACTAGTGTAGTGGTAGGTATTGGTATAAATTATATGATTGGGGTAAGTTAAGTATATCTACTTTATGAATTCTTTGTGAACTAAACACGACACGGGGCGTTGGCATTGGCACATAATTACGTTACAGGGTTACAGGTCACGCCAGCTGAGAAGTTATATAGGTAACTAAAATTCACTTTCTTTACTTCCGTTGTCTCATCGACAAGTAGGTACCTACCTAGACCTACCTGCCTTCTAAATGTTGCATTAAAAAAATGCAACAGAGTGAATTTTAGGTTAAAAGGTCACGCCAGCGCAGCTCTGTATCTGTGGGAGCTTGTTTACAAACATTCTACATCGAGTTTGGCCAGTGTATAGCTTGGTTACCTACGGCTAACACTTACCTTTTCTAATGTCTAGGGTCTGGTTGCGGAAACTTATAACGAATATAAAACTAAGAATTAGCTAACGTATAGGTACGATATGGTATGGACTACACAACGTTATGAGACTTGACTTGACAATGATTCTGATAATAATGCACGGTCAATTTATGTATATTTTTGTGATAAGATTGGAACTTATTTTATCTACATAACTACCTATATCGTATCCATTTTGAGTGGAGCATAAACGTAAACAAACCGCCCATACTTCACCTAAAATAGGTACTTATAGGTATTCGTATTGCTTGAGAGAGCTGTTGAGTTTATAAGTAGGTACCTACCATTGATTACTTAAAAAGGGGTAGGTACGTAGGTAGAGTACCTAGGTATCTAAATCATTATGAGCTCTGTGAGTGAAGTTGGCTTCAACCACAGATATCAGTATATCTCTGTGGCTTCAATTCAACCCTACTTGCCTCGGAAACTAAGTGCTAGCTATAGCTCTGTGGAATGTACCTACCTACCTACCTATATAAAAAATACAGTTGAATTGAGAATCTCTTCCTTTTTTGAAGTCGGTTAATAACTTTACTTTCACCCTCTCCAAATTGTTTCCGAGTATACCTACTTACCTTGGGCAAATTCTGCAGTTGGGTAAAAGCAATTTTGAGAAGGAGGCCAAGAGGAGGATCCAGTTGGGCTGGGCTGCGTTTGGAAAACTACGTCGAGTCTTCTCGTCATCCATAATACCTACCGCAATGCTTGAAAACGAAAGTTTTCAATAAGTGCGTCCTACCCGTCATGACCTACGTAACGGAGCTGAGACGTGGACACTCACGATAGGGCTGGTCCACCAGTTCAAGGTAGCTCAGCGAGCTATGGAAATAGCTATGCTGGGAGTCTCTCTGAAGGATAGGATTCGTAACGAATACATCCGACAGAGAACCAAAGTTATCGACATAGCTCAGAGAATTAGCAAGCTGAAGTGGCAGTGGGCCATATTTCGCGAAGAACTGACAACCGATGGGGTAAACGAGTTCTTGAGTGGAGACCGCGACTCGGCAAACGTAGTGTAGGGCGCCCTCCGGCCAGGTGGGATGACGATCTGCGAAAGACTGCAGATAGATGCTGGATGCGTCAAGCTGAAGTCAGGGCGCTATGGCGCTCATTAGGGGAGGCCTATGACCAGCTGTGGACTAATATAGGCTGATGATGATGATGATGACGATGATGAATAACTTTACTTATATACTACCTATTCTTATGCCGTAAATAGGCGTTGAGTGGAAAGAACAAGAACAGTGTGTCTGTCTTCTACCATGAGTTATCTTATCATTATCAATAATCAATGTTATCGTTATCAATAACAATCTATACTCGACGATAGCGACTCATTGATTGAAAATTATAATTAGGTATTCAAATTGTTTTATTCATGGAGCCTCCGGCTCCAACCTAATGAATTATGTATGTACCTTCAAAGGCCTCCGACTACTTGAAAATAAAAATTCAATGATGGATAACTTTCAATCGGTAATAATTTATGTGGAAAAGCATTGAAAGCTTGTTTATAACTTTTACGTAGTCGGGTTGTAGTTTTTAACTTTATTTTATCAACTATGAGCGGACACTATTATTAATGATTTGTTTATATTTCAGAAACTAAAAATTTCGCTACAATAACGACACCTCAAGAGACTCCATGCAAGAGACAAAGAAGAACTGGAAGAATTCTCACTCTTAACTCAATTTTAAAAAGATTTAAATAACTTATGGATACATCAATTTCACAATTTGCACCGCTTGAGTGGAATGCCAGAATATCAGACAATTTCACTCATATTTTTTTACGTGGGTAACATGATTTGTTTTATGTGAAAATAAAACTTTTCTATTTTAGTACTGAATGAAATCTGTTATATTATTGTGCTTAGTAGGTGAACATTATGTATAATTTCACTTTTTTTTTTCTTTTTTTTTTGTAACTCAGACATTAAGCAGAGAATATCGTTACCTATCTATTTATCAGCGCACGTAGGACACTTCTGACACTTCTGGCATTTGTATAAAAATATTGTTTCATTATGTCTGATAAATAATAAATACATTATCAAATCTATCGTTTTTTATTTCGACAATAATGGTATGTAGGCATATCGATATCGATATTTTATGGAAATTCAGGTACATCACTGGCAAGAAGCGAGACAGAGCGAGGTATATCTATCTCTTTCTAACTGCACACTAGCGATCTTCTCTCGGCAATCATAACTATAATCAGCTTCCACGGCTCTGATTCGTCCGATTCCTATCTGTACTTTAGTACATGTTTAGTACTATTCTTACATATACTATGCCTATAATAGAGTTGCAAGAAGGAGTGTTTTTTTTATATAAACAGTACCTACCGGCCGCGCCGCCCGAAAAACTATGCAGTTTTTTTTAGAAATGAGAGTATTATTATTATTTGCCAATAGATGTCAGTAAGTCATATTTTTCAGTTTTGTGTTTAAGTTGATGATGATAAATGATAAGCTAATTGGTAAATAGGTATCGCTTTCCTATTTGATTGTAGGTACTGCGCGCGCACTTATGCTTCAGGCTTCAACTCAGTTTGAGTGTGAGATCACATTTTTTTAAATAAACAAAAGAACCTAACAACCTTCAACTTCTTATTTCATGCATTAAATGACTGGCACTACTCAGCTGCCAGTGTCCATGTCAAAAGAGTCATAAACTTAATAAAGACAAAACTTTTAATGAAATTTCCTTTATCAACAAATATGCCACTAGCTCTAATCTTCTAAGCGTCAATTCGATTTGTACTCTAATTAAATATCTATGATCAATAATGCCCTCACCTTGTCGCGTGCTTGAACTCAGAGAAAAAATAAAATTGTTCTAAAAGACTGGAGAGGCGTGCGTTTGCGTGTGTGCTGTGCTGTCACCTGTCACTCACCCACCCCTCTCAACTCATATGCTTGTCTCGCTTACTCACTTTTCTAGATATGCGCTTAAAATAACCTGAAATAACGTTTTCATAACGTTTTATTACCGTTGCTAACGAAACGTAGGTAATGTGTTGCCAGCTCAATTTTTAAATCTAACAAGCTGATCCGATTCCACAGCGTTGGCCGTGTTCCGTGGCCTAATATTTCATGATAAAGCTTAAAATATTCTGAATCTGATATGAATATTTCATTATGAATAAAACCAGCCAAGTGCGAGATGGACTCGCGCACGAAGGTTTCCAAAACATTATCTAAAAAAACGGCAAAAATAAATAACATGTCTGTTGTATGGGTATGTAAATATTTATTTTATTGTTTTTAGTATCTTTTGATAAAAGACATACAGATACAGAGGCACAGGCAGTCTTTCATTCGGTTTTTCGAATCTTTTTGAATTTTGAATCTTGGAATTCGTCGTCCGTACCGTATAGCGTAGCCGTAGCCCTAAGAGTCTCAATTTCGTTCCGATTGATTTTGTTAACAACCAAACATGAGCTAGGTATGCAGTGGATTGCCGCGCCACCCTACGCCAGTAATATAAATTAGAGATACCTACACCTACCTAAGATCTACCATAAAACTTTTGTTTAACCTGCTGATTTTCATCTTCTTATCGGAAATCGTAAAATATAATAAGGTACAACGGTTTCTCCTTTCCGTCTATTCAATTGAATGCAATAATATTAAAAAAAAATCGAGGTAGATACATAATTAAATTGTAATTTATTGTTAAACATAATATGGCCTCCGCACTGCGGTCATAAAATATTATATAGTACGCAGATTGCACGTGCATTGGTTACATTATAAATTCATCAGAAAATATTACATAAGAATTCATATTTCATATAACATAGATTAGTATGATAAGTTTCATTTAATTCCATTAAAAAAATTGTGACATGAATAATAAAATGATTAAAACTAGAGTGATGAAAAAAAACTATAGTAATATTATGGTAATTATTAATGATTAATTAATAATAATAATATATTTTTGTTATACGTATTTCAAATCACAAATATTAGGTACGTTGGATTAATATAAATATTTTACTTTTCGAATTCGTCAAACGTTTATTCTGTACTTATATTAATAATTAAAATTAATCACAGTCATAGATATCGAGATTTTTCAATTACTGTGCAAATTAATTCGTCATAAACATAAAAAATAAATACAAAATAATTTCAAAACACTAGATACCTGCCAACATTTTCAAAGACCTAGATAAGTTACACCTTATTAGTACTTACATTTGTTTATTTTTTTAAATTATATTTATGTCTCTTTTTATGAGGTAGACATAAACATCGGTTAGTAAAATACTGTTTAAGGAACTGTAAAAAATGCACATGCATAAATAACTTAACCTTATGAGGTCTCTATTGTATGTTTATTTTAAAGCAAAATTAGAATTTTAAATAGGTCGATGAAGCACTATAATAGATATTATATTATGTAAGACATTTATTGAGTTTATTGCTCTCAGATGTTCTTTAGAACATTATTTTGCTACATAGAACAAAATGCTTCATTGTCATTTATTATTAGGTACATAGGTAGATAGGTAGTGACTTATAAGTAGTAATAGTGTACGCCCTATATGATACTGGAATTGGTTTAATTTATTGTAAATGTTGGCTTATATAATAAATCTGTGATGTATTAGATTAAACCCCTTTAAATGTTAGACTAAGTGCTTGGTCTAGATCTTTAATGAGATCATCACAATCTTCTAATCCTACTGAAATCCTGATAAGAGAATCTGTGATACCGAGTTCAGCTCGCTGTTCAGCTGGCACGGAAGCGTGAGTCATCAGCGACCTGTAAATTAAAAAAATATATAAAAATAATATAATAATATACAATAATACATCTAGTAATAATTCTAGGCATCTAAATCGAAATATTTAAGCCCATTAGTCGAAAACGATACCCATATCTAATATTGAATGGGTTTAGGGGGGCTCGGGGGCGTGGGAACTGGGAAGTCACAGATAAATTAAAAATAAAATATTTAAGTTACGTACGGTAATTCAGCTAAGCTCTCGTATCCACCTAAGCTTTCAGCTAGTGTGAAAATCTTTAAAGAACTCAAAAATTTCCTTGATTCAGCCAAGCCTCCACTGTGTCTAAAACTGAATACACCGGAATGTCCGGTCATTTGTTTCCTAGCGATACTATATTGTGGGTGTGAAGGAAGACCTGAAATTGTCAAAAAACATATTATATAGAACCATTCGACTGGCCTCGGGACAAATGTGTGTACGTTATCTAGTACCTAACCATAACACAAGCTCTGATTAGCTTGGGGCTAGATAATGCTGCGTAAATTTTCCAGCATATTTTTATTTTTTTTCATGTTTAACCTAATTGGGTGTAACCTTAACACGTCCGGAAAATGTGTAATATTATTTGGTATATTATACCTGGATGAAGGACTTCGGTTATTTTAGGGTGCTTCTGAAGCCATTTTGCTATAACCATGGAAGATTTTTTATGCTGTTCCATACGCAACGCCAGCGTTTTTAAACTTCTGTTGACGAAATAGCAGTCCATAGGGGATGGAACAACTCCCATTGCTGTAAAATACATGAATTTTTGATATTGTATTGGATTAATTAATTATTTATAAATGTTGTAATAAATAAATAATAAATAAATAGTTGATAAGTAGGCAGGTAATTAGTTGGTTTTGGTACCTACAAGACTAACATTAATACAAGCCGGGTTGCCAAGGGTTGTGCACTGTCGCGTATTTAAACTGTAAATACATAAACTACAACACACTTTTTTGACGATTAAAAATAGAATTTTATAATACTATACAATTTTAAAAATAATTTATTCATTTGTCAAAAAATATGTTCATTATACCTAATGTTAATAATAATATCTTCATATGATTGATAGACACCTTCGTGTAGAGTTTTGCTATCTTGATGAACAACTTCCCTTTAGTCAATATTATGTAGAGGTATAAAGAACTCGTTTTTGAGATAATTATAATGTAAGATGTTATCCAAGACTTAGTATGTTCTACATTACAATCAAAAGGTCGTTATAATTATAGGTATAAAAACTTTGTTATTCACTTATGTTATGCCGTGGTAAAATTAAATAATATAATTTGTATTTGCGCTAATGTGCTTCATGAATTAATTTCAAAAAAATAGGTTAGTTAGGTTCAAAGTTACGTAATGATCACTTACCGTTTTGTAAAAATCTTAATTTTTTCTCAAGTTCATCATCATTGACAATAGCTGCACCCATAATAACGTCAGAATGGCCATTCATATATTTTGTCAGGGAATACATTACAACGTCGGCTCCGAAGTCCAAAGGTCTTTGAAGGTATGATGTTAAGAATGTGTTATCAACTACCACAATCATATCATTATTGCGGGCTTTGGCGATCTTTGTTAAAGCAGCAATATCGACAACCTTAAGAAGTGGATTAGTTGGGGTTTCGATCCAAATCATCTGTAAAAATATGTAATATAACTTCAAACTATTTGTTTATTCTGTAACGTAATAAACTTTTTTTTCACATAACTCTTTGTTTATTATACTAAGATTTTGCATTAATCAGCTGATTCTTATCTTTCCGCAATGTTTGGAAAACTCATAAATTAAACAATATAACAAGCTCCTTGATAACAATTGTTTTGATTCTAAGTAAATAGGTAGGTTTATGAGTTTTTCATACAGATACAAAGATTGAACTTGAATTGCAATAATGTTTTCATCATTTTAATGTTTAAATTTTTAAATTAACACAGACACGAACCAAATTATAAATACGTGCCGTATTGACAGTTTGTTCAAAACCTTGTAGGTACTTAGTTAAATAACTGAGCAACTCGTTTGGTTTAAAAAAAGGAATTTCTGCTTGATCACATAGAAAGAGATAAGAAACTAACCTACCTACTTATCATACCGAACACTCACCTTCGTGTTTGTTTTAATTGCACTCTTTACTTTTTCTAAATCGGTGAAATCTGTAAACGTTGTTTGAATGCCCATTCTGGCTACAACTTGCCTAAAATATAGAAATTAAATCAAATAAAATACCGAATTAATGCCCACACACGCTCAAATGATTATGGATTTACAGGTCAAACATTATAGTGATAGGCTCATGTATTTGTAGCACCAATTAATTTCAACTCGGTGGAACATGTGCAAAAAAAGTGAGCAAGTAGGTAGGTATAATTGAGGGGAAACCAGCTTCGGCTTTCGGTTTTTTTCCTTATTGAGTAGATACCAACCTTAGCAGCCGGTTTGTCCCGCCATACACATCGTCAGAGGAAACAATATGGTCTCCGTTGCTCAACAATGCTACTAAGGTGGTAGTAGCTCCGAGACCAGATGCAAACGTTAAGCCGTGTTTTCCATTATCTAACGCAGCAAGGCATTCTTCTAATGTGTTTCTGGTTGGATTTCCTGATCTGGCGTACTCAAAACCCTAAAATAAATACGTTATGGAGTTACACGTTAAGCATTCAGCACACAGACGCAAATAAATGAGCGCGTCTTGTGATGCGCGATTTCGGCGATTTTCTAGGGCGATTTCTGCAGCGGCTTATTATAAAGCGCGGCTGCGCACCCCCGCCGCCCCCTCCAAGCCTTAACGGCTACGCGAACGACGAAGACCGTCCCGCAACGCCGTGGCGCCGACGACGCGCAAGACGCAGCTTAAAAAAAAGCCAAATCGCAGCTTCAAAAGAAGCAAAATCATAGGACGCGGAAACGCCTCGGACAAGCCGAATCGCGGCGATAAAATAGCGGCAGTGTGCGTCAACCTATGCGTTTTAGTACAAAATTTACTGCAAACAAATATCGCAAAATCGCGACACAGGTCGCGCTTAAAAATTAGCGCCGATGTGAGTAGGTTTATCCTTAAATATGTTGACTTCATTGAAGTTATTACGCTTAGATCTTAGGTAGGCAAGGTACTACCTACTACCTACCTTGCCCAGTAACTTAACTTGGGTTAACTATTAATAAACTTTTTTTAAATTTATACATCATAAAATAATATATAACATTTATTTTAGTATCGCTTAAAACTGAACAATAATGGGTAGGTAGGTAGTACTACCTCTAAAGCCTACCTAGGTAGGTATACATATTAGGTATCACTATTATTACGTATTGACCCCATAATTCCACTGCAAGGTGTGGCAAAGGCAATTATGGGAGGTAAATATAGGAAGATTTAAATTTAATAATTTACATACCGTGTGTTCAGCTGGAGCGGGCTGTTTAAATGTGGTTGACGTGACTATAGGTGGGACAACCGCAGCCGATTTCCATTTTTCCGGGTCTTGCCCAACATGGATTGCCATGGTTGCAAAACCTGGTTTTTGTTCCAAGAATCCGTTTTCCATCTATGTGTCATACAGCAATAAAAAAGATTACACTACCATAATACACTTATATTATTTACTCCTAAAACACACGTTAATTAGCAACTTTTTTTCACCTTTACACTTGTGTGCTTGTTTCTAGGTTAGCTTGCTTGATATTTAATATTAACCATAGGTACAATATTTTTTGGACCCACAGTACACACTTTTGAAAAATTATGCTTTATAGGTTACAAGTAAAAATAAACCAACAATGGTTATTTTTAAATTGCAGCACTTGAACGTGGCGCGAGTCTAGCTAAAATTATCTTATTTTACCCCGTAATATCCCAAAAAACGCGCATTAAAATCAAGGTTACCAGTAGAGTGATGTAAAAAGCGTATTGATTTACATGTATTGTAACAAAATATCATTTTTTATTTTTGAAATCTTGAATAGATCCAGTTGACTTTTAATTTTAGTAAAATCAACTTACTGTGTTGTAAAATTCTCGTAAATTCTTTTGTAAAACTAGCACACTACCACCGGCTGACGAAATCTTTCGCTACTGAGTGAAATGAACGAACGACAACGAGCGAGTGCGACAAGCGGCTGGGGGTGGGGACTGTAGAAATCTATCGATGATAAAATAACGGTCGACGCGGTCAGGCGCGGTTACAAGGAACGCGTGAATCGTGAATAGAAGTAACAACGCAGTAACGGCTTTGATATCGTTATCGTCGAAACTTGTAATTGAATAACCGCTTCAATATTCTATTGTTCCAAAGAATATAATGAAATAAAATTAGGTACATACCTACCTTCTTCTTATTGCACATCAACAATACAAATACAGGAACATTTTTATTTGGTAAATATAATAATATTCGTAGGTACCTACTTAAATCTATTTTATCGCTGTTCCTAAGGTGGTCTGTAGAGATTTATTACTAAAATCATAGAAGAAGAAGACTATATTATTATCTATGACTAAAATCAACATTATGTATGTCGAAAAGAATCAAAAACTACAATAGATTCAATTAAAGTTTGTTTTAGCAAAGATGCAAATAACTTACAATGTGCGCTAAATTTCTTATATGCTAGGTACCTAAATAACTTGTAGGAAATAGTTTAATAAAACCGGCTAAGTGCGCGTCGAACTCGCGCACGAAGTGTTCCGTACCATTATCTATAAAAATAAAAAAATACAAATCTTGCCTCGTAAAAAACAAAAAGTGACGCGGTCACCCATCCAAGTACTGACCGCGCCCGACGTTGCTTAACCTCAGTGATCGGTTCTCAACACAGAGATATGGGCGTATTTTTTTTTTGTTGTCTCAATGATATTTTAGTATCTAGTAAAAAAAATGTGAAGGTTTACTATTGTAATGCCATTATTAACAAGATAATTGTATAACTCACCTAATTAATATAAAAGTTCTTAGAATAATACATAAAATCAATAAATATTTAGCTTTTACTTGCATGAGAATGAAAAGATTGTTCCATTGAGAAACAGAGGGAATAGCATGTTAAATATTTAAATGAAACGTGATGTACAAAATGTTAATATTGTTTAATAAGAAATGAGGCATATTATCAAATTATCACAAAAACCATCAGAAAAATCAGAATTATGGTGTAATATTCTCAATAGTTATTCCTTTGAGTTATTTTACTGATTTAACCACAAACTTCACATAACTATAAAACAATAAATTTAAAAAAAAGTGGAGCAAAGAACTTTTTGGAAATTAACAAACATATTTTGTAACAACATAACAACACAAGAATATACACTTTGGAATAAAATAATCATTATTTTAATATAATACTGAAACAAAATCGAGGGACAATTTCTCAATGGAACGTAACAAAAAAGTAAAGCTGCGTTCACCTTTGAATTCTTTAATACAAAATTGACTGACTCTATTTTTTGGCGATACCTTCTCTTCTTATATCTGTATACAATTGTAGTTAGGCTTTCTATTTTTTTTGTAGCTGTTCTATATTTCTTCATCAATTTATTTTTCTTATTCCGCTTTTCGTTGTTTTTCGTCTCCTGTGTGTCATTCATTTTTGCTTCAAGCTGGTTTTTCTTCTGTTTACTTTTTTGGTCTCTCCATATTTTACGCTGTTTTTCTTTTTCTTCCTCCGTTAGTTCTTAAATTTTTTTGGTTTTTGACTTAACGTATTCTGTGTGCTTTTTTTTTAATTATATCATATTTTTCTGGATTTAGTTTTAACTTTTCCCTGTATCTTTTCATACGTTCGGCTGGTGTCAACGGCATTTTTGTTTATTCCTAAAACAAAACAACGGTATTTTAAATGTTGATAAATAATATTTGATATTTTGTAACATATGAAACATTAAGACACAATCACTACACATAATAATAAATTATCGATATCTACCTACATGTAAATTTTTTTCAGCTTAATTGTTTACCTATCTTTTAATTGTTTTTGCAACGAAAGTTGCATAGAAATATCAAAACAATTATAATATTTGGTTGGGCTGTAATAGTTCTCTCTCTCTCGCTCGGTCAACTTTATCAAGTTATTTTATTGGTTTAAATTTTATAGTTACCATTGCTTAGAAAAAAAAATCTACTATGTTTCTGCTACGCCTGAACCGCTCTTCATAAATTATATATAAGAACCACCATGTCAGCTTTCAAACAAAAAAAACCGCATCAAAATCGGTCCATCCGTTTAGGAGCTACGATGCCACAGACAGACATACAGATACACAATACATCAAACTTAATAACACCCCTCTTTTCTGTCGGAGGTTAATAATCACAGTTAAAACGTGGCTTTAGCATTCCATTGAGTTACAATTTGTTCGGTTGAGTTACGAGATTTCTCACTGGAACGTAACGGTTCGGCTAATGCAAAATTAAAACGAAAAACAAAGTAGGATAGACGATTAATTTTCTGTTGTTTTAATTCATTTTAGTTGAAGTGAACACATAGGAAACTAAATAACTTCAAATTGCTACATAAAACAAGCTACTTACCACCAAAAACTCCGTCATTCAATGGAATACAAAAAAGTCACGTGGAGACCGTAGACCGACCGACCTTCTGCCACGGCAGCCCAGATGAAACAGGAACCACAAACTCAAAATGGCTGACAAGTTTCGTCTGTTTAGTGTTGCTAGTTCAAAGAAACAAATACAATTTAGTAGTATTTTTCGTAGAAAATCGAATAATTGTTCGTAACTCAATAGGATTTTCCATTGAGGTTCATTTTAAGTCCACACTTTCAATTGTATCTCTCTAAATTTATACTTATTATATAACAGTTTTAACGCCAGAAACCTTTTAAAAAACAATTTCCGAAGGCTCTAAGCCACACATTTAATAGGTACCTTTGCACTGGAAAAAAACAAAAAAACAACAACTTTAAAATGTCAATTTGTGGGGAGGACATAGGAAAAATCATGTTTTGCAAAAAACAAAGTGAATTTTTATATGAAAATCTGTAATAATCGAATGATGTGTATACATATTCTCGAGGCCTATAATGTAAAATTTCGCATTAAAATATTATTATGCGTGTGAAACATTTATATTTTCCAAAAATGCAATAAAGGTCGGGAGGACAAAGGAAAACGCCTAAGACAACAAAAATAAAAAACGCCCAAATAGTTCTCAAGGTGATAAGGACGTTGTCCCCTTAATTATTAAAATTATTTAACTTTTATTATTTGATGACGTGGCAACAGAAATACATCATCTGTGAAAATTTGTGTGAAACGGTGCATGAGATCACCTGGTGTCAGACGGACAGACAGACAGACAGACGGACAGCGGAGGCTTAGTAAGCCAAATAAGCCAATAATTATATTACAAATAGATAGACCATGTTTTTTTTATAAATGATAAAAAAAACATGGGATTATTGTATATATATTGTTAGCAATAATGACGTCCACACTGCGGTCATAAAAGACAGAGAACAATGGGTGGGCACTGGGCACATTACAAAATAAAATCCTAAGTAATTAGTTAGATGTGGTTCATATGGGTACCTATACCTACATGTAATTATTATTATTAAATAACTTTATTATATTTGTATAATAAATAATTCACATTTTAAAATAAAGATATCAAAAATAATATACATACCTTACTTAGTATCATTGTACCAACCTACTATAGTTAAAATTTTAAGTAATAAATAAATGTTTATGTTTAAAGTAAAAAAAGGGGTTTGAAGGTTTTATATTTCAGATTTTTATATTTTTCAAATTCTGTATAAAACAAATACATACAAAAAAAAATGTTCTGTAAGAAAATGTTATCGGTAAACTCACTTCTTCCGTGAATATGTCTGGATCCTGACGCTTTAGGACATTTTTTTATTGGTTACAATGTCTTCTATCCAAATATACTTAACTTTCATTGTGTGTTGTGTGGTGATAAAAAAAACCAAATGTAATGGTACTCAACGGATGTTAAGGTCAAAATCTTCAAATCCCAATAGGTGAGTGATGCAAAAAAACTATACCTATTACCTCTGCGTCGTCAAAATAACTGGTTACGGTTTAGTGTTTAATTACCTAAAAAGACGTGTGGCACTCGGGGACTGCCGCGGTAAAGCTATTACAATGCCATCTAGAAGCGAGTTGCTGAACTAAAGAGACAAACGTCAAGGTTTTTTCGTTACGGAATTTCTGGATTCGGTCCCCGCGCTCAAGGCCCGCGATAGAAGCTATGCAATAGCTTAATAATAAATAAAAACATAAATACTTCTGGGCAATCGCGAAGAAAACATAAAATTAATTGTAAGATTGATAATTTGTAGATTATGTCTGGATCCTGACGCTTTAGGACATTTTTTTATTGGTTACAATGTCTTCTATCCAAATATACTTAACTTTCATTGTGTGTTGTGTGGTGATAAAAAAAACCAAATGTAATGGTACTCAACGGATGTTAAGGTCAAAATCTTCAAATCCCAATAGGTGAGTGATGCAAAAAAACTATACCTATTACCTCTGCGTCGTCAAAATAACTGGTTACGGTTTAGTGTTTAATTACCTAAAAAGACGTGTGGCAAGCGGGGACTGCCGCGGTAAAGCTATTGCAATGCCATCTAGAGGCGAGTTGCTGAACTAAAGAGACAAACGTCAAGGTTTTTTCGTTACGGAATTTCTGGATTCGGTCCCCGCGCTCAAGGCCCGCGATAGAAGCTATGCAATAGCTTAATAATAAATAAAAACATAAATACTTCTGGGCAATCGCGAAGAAAACATAAAATTAATTGTAAGATTGATAATTTGTAGGAATTGGTTTAATTTGTTGTACTTAAATGTTGGCTTATCCAAATGCTACTTTAAATCCTTGTTCTAAGTCTTTGATAAGATCATCAGTGTTTTCTAATCCTATTGAAATCCTGATTAGAGTATCGGTGATACCAAGTTCAGCTCGTTTCTCAGGTGGCAAAGAAGCATGGGTCATTATACACCTGAAAATAAATGATAATACATACTTAATTACGAGTACAATAATGATAATGATAAAAAAATGGCACATAATCAAAGACACTATACTGTACATGTACTGTAAAACGGGGTGAATAGAGACTCCAAGGTGAATAGAAATGGACGAAATACTGCAGAATGACATTACATTACCTGTTGTGGACTGGTATCAGGAACCTACGAAAAAACCACCCATCCGATAATGACATTTGAAAGCCCTTTTAAAGATTTGCTACTGAATGGCGAAGGCCATTGAAATGGCTTTCAAATGTCAGTATAGGATGGATGGTTTGCGCGTAATCGCACAGCTGACTGGTAGCAGTGGAGTGGAAGTATCCTTATTCCGAGACTAGCTTCTGTGTCGGTCGATCTGACCTCTGCAAAAGAATGTTTTGCTCCAGTATTTTGTCCATTTTCCTTCATCCCGTTTTACCCGGTAGGTAGCCAATGATATTAATCATTATGTAGAATGATTTTAATATAAGATACGTACGGTAATTCAATTAAACTCTCGTATCCACCTAAGCTTTCAGCCAGAGTGAATACTTTTAAGGAACTCAAAAATTTCCTTGATTCAGCCAGACCTCCGCGGTGCCGAAAACTGAATACACCGGAATGTCCAGTCGTTTGTTTCTGAGCTACACTATATTGTGGGTGTGAAGGAAGACCTGAAATTGACAAAAGACAGTCGAATACAAAACCATTCATCAGAGGCGGATATACACATTTACCGCCGGCAGGTACCAAGTATAGATGTGAAAGTTTGGATATGTATGGATGGATAGATGGATGTTGGTTACCTCTTCACGTCGAAACTACTGAAAGTATCCGGCTGTGCATACAGGTAACGTTAGTCCTGGAATCAAACATTAGGCTACTTTTCATCCCATAAATCCCGCTCCCCGTGACCATTCCATAGAAACAACTGCTTTTTCTGCCCGCGGCTTCGCACGCGTCTACAAATCGGCTTTAGTACTTAAAGGTGATAGTTATATTTTTTTAATAATCTTATATGTATTTACCTGGATGAAGGACTTCGGATATCTTAGGGTGCTTCTGGAGCCATTTTGCTATAATCAAGGCAGATTTCTTATGCTGTTCCATACGCAAAGCAAGTGTTTTCAAACTCCTGTTAACGAAATAACAGTCGATAGGGGATGGAACAGCTCCCATTGCTGTAAATGCAGTATTTCATTAGCTTTATTGGATAAATCAGTTCTTGATAAATGTAGTTTCTAGGTAAGTACAAGTTCTTTAATTATAGATGATCTAGTACCTGCAAGTAGACATTAATGCAAACTGTTTCAGGGTTACACTTTGTCACCTATTTTACATTTGCTTCACAATAGGTCTAACGACTAAAAATTTCTAATTAGTTTGTTAGTTACATTAGCAGAAGATATTGGACAGGTATTTTTTCTTTTCACGATTAAACAAAAAATGATGACGATGTAGCCAGTTAAAGTTCCGCGTGACGTGAGACGTCACGGCTATGTAAAAAGTGTCTTACTTAGCCGTGGCGTCACTAGCCCCTACTCCCAAAATTTGACGCGCTTTCATGTCATATTTTGTTTGATTGACTAAAAAAAATACCTATATCTGCTGATAGTCTAACTGACGCACTTATTAGATTTTTAGCAATTTTTTTATGAGTACCTCTGTAATTGTTTTATCTTGTATAGTTTAGGCGAGAGATGCGAATGGTGGCCACAAAGAACAACTTCGTATTTCTGTCTGAGCTTTACAAAATATAACGATTACAGAGGCATTAATAAGAATACAGTTTGTGATACCTATTATAAGAAGCTTATAATAGGTATCACAAACTGTACGATGGATTTTTGAAATTTCCTGTGTTAAACGTAATTAATAAGATAAAAACATTCTCAATTCATGTTAAGAAAGATGGTACGGAGTGCATTCAGCCGTAGGTAATTTGGTACGTAACGTAGTGATGTCAGTACTTACCATTTTGTAAAAATCTTAATCTATTTTCCAGATCATTATTGTTGGTTATTGCTGCACCCATAATGACGTCAGAATGGCCATTCATATATTTTGTCAGGGAATACATTACAATGTCGACCCCCAAGTCCAAAGGCCTTTGGAGGTAACATGTTAGGAATGTATTATCAACTACCACAATTATATCATTATTGCTGGCTTTGGCAATTTTAGTTAGGGCAGCAATATCGACAACTTTGAGTAGTGGATTAGTAGGGGTTTCCATCCAAATCAGCTGTAAAAAATATGTTATATCGTTTTACATAGGTACTTATGTAGGTAAGTCTTTACTTTCCTTGGCAAAAGCAAAATAAATTTTAAAAATTAATGCATTATGTAAACGTCAAAGTAAAAGTTAAAAATTTTCCCTGCCATACGTACGATAAATTATTCATCTCTCATAAAGCTCTTTGATAAAAATACTTATGATTCTGATTAATAAAGTAGGTGAGTAGATTTAAGAATTTTTCATACAGATACCTCAGAAGACCATATTCCTTGGTCTGAGACAGATACAAAGATATCTACTGACGTGATTTATTAAATTCAACATTATTAACCGATTTCGAAATATAACAAGACACGATCAACATTATTAATTCGTGCCGTATCAACGGTTTGTTCAAATAGTACCTACTGATATAAGTAATTACTTAGTTAATAAACCGAAACTAGATTAGTAGGAATTTCTGAAAGGTAGATAGATCACATAGCAAGAGAGAAGTTAATCTACATAATTAAATTAGACAAACTGAACCACTCACTTTCGTGTTTGTTTTAATTGCACTTTTGAATTTTTCTGGGTCGATAAAATCTGTAAACGTTGTTTCAATACCCATTCTGGCTACAACATGCCTGAAATATAAAAAAAATATTAAATAAAATACCTACCAAGTCAATGCCATGTAATGCAATGAAGAAAGCTCATAGATTTACACAACATACATTGACAGAACGGGTGTCCGGTGCGAAAGGGGTTTTGGCCGAAGGATATACATATTGGCCGAAGGATATACATTTACAAAATAATTATTTTGGAAAAACAAGATAACATTGCTACTGGTCTGTGATTTATCATGTCGCACAACAAAAAACATTAGGAAAAGCGTGCACTTATCGTCAATATTATTTTTTGCTATGTTCGTTGTGCTGCTATCGTATGTACCTATACCTACTTTTGCTTTATGATACCCCACAGAAAAACACCCATGGGTGTGAGAACCAACGATCTGTGTGATGTGGCCATGCGATGACACAGTATATTTTGCACAGAATGGACTTATCTTCAGTTTTGTGCGATATGGTGTGTGGTGCTACCTTGCTGGGTGCGAAGTGTTCGATTAATTCCCTCAAATCGGCATAAAATATTGGTTTATAATATAATAGTTATAACTTATATATATATATATATATATAATAGTTATAACATAGCTTATAAAGTTTTAATGGCAACTTGGTATTGGCAATCATGGTCTATTTCGATCATTCCATCCTTTTTAAAGCGTCCCCAACGTTGACTTTGGGGTTTTATTGTGAGCTTCCAATACTGGTGATATTGTCTATGAATAGGTAGGTATTCACATAATTTATGGAAATTTGTTCATGTAAAAGTGTACCTAACCTACACAATCTCACAAAAATTGTGGCTCACAAAATTTTTGGTCGAAATAGCGCTTCTACTCTACGTAGTGAAGTCCACGCACCATTCTCACTTAGACCACCGCGAAATTGTAGTCTGCTGGTGCTGGTTTGTATATTTTATACATATATCTAGCGTCGGATTTTTCTTATTGAGTTATGTAGGTACCAACCTTAGCAGCCGGGTTGTCCCACTATATACATCGTAAGAGGAAACAATATGGTCCCCGTTGCTCAACAATGATACTATGGTGGAAATAGCACCAACACCAGATGAAAATGCTAAGCAGTGTTTCCCATTTTCTAACGCAGCAATGCATTCTTCTAATGTATTTCTTGTTGGATTTGCTGTTCTGCCGTACTCATAAGCCTTAAAAAAATATTTGAAATGTAATGCCCCGTACTCATCTACGAACCGCACCTGCAATGTTACATGCTTACATGCAATGCAAGGGAATTTGTAGATTTGTGTGCGCGAATCGCGCACGAATTGCCTTGCATTGCATGTTACATTGCAGATTGCAGGCGTGGTTGGTAGATCATGTGTACGCGGCATTAGACGTTTGGTTGGTTTTCCTTAAATTACTACATAGAAGACTCCATTGAGTTCTTCCTGCAAAAATCTGAAACCTTGCGCATTGAGTTATATGCCATTTTATTAAGGAGGGGGAAAAAGTAGGGATACTGAATTGTTGATAAAATTTACCGTATTTATTTATTTATTTATTAAAAACAGGAACGCCAACAGCGTACCTATACATAAAGCATTTTGTTTTAACTTACTATCTAGGCAGTATTTTTTTCCGTATTTCACTCTAAAGTCACCGACACCGGTATATTATATATTTGAATGTTGTTTAATAATAATAACATACCGTCGGTTCAGCTGGAGCGGGCTGCTTAAATGTGGATGCCATGACTATAGGTGGAACCACCGCAGCCGATTTCCACTTGTCCGGGCTTTGCCCAACATGTATTGCCATGGTTGAAAAACCTGGTCTTTCTCCCAAGAATCCGTTTTCCATCTAAAGCAATAACAAAGATTTCAATTAAAAAACTACCTTTTGCGTAATCTTTAGAGGTTATTTATAGTTATTTCGCTGTTTCGCTCCCTCCACATAGTGATGGTGGTCCCTTTGCGTCTTTGATTTTGGGTGGTGTGTGTGGTGTCATGTCGTGAGTCACATAACACCACAGAACCACAGCAGCTTGTTCACACTGCCAAGCCGCTGGCAATATAGATGACCAAGACGCCGCCGCCGCGCCGCCGGCCGCCGCCGGCAATGCCGCCGGGTTAGGAAGATGCACTAAGATAAAATTGCAAATATCAGTAAAATATCAAGGATTAATATATTAGGCATTAGGTACTTACACATTTTTGGCACGCCATTATCGCATAATAATTCGGTAGGTAGCTCACTACTATTGTATGTAATCTTGCAAATATTCGGTACCTAGTATTGTATTCTTTTTGTTAGTAAAAATGAGTAAAAATCACACTTGATAAATTTAGGTTCTAACCATCGATCTCTTACGAACTCTTACGAAGTTATTGTATTCTCTTTGTTATGAACAAAGAGACAAAGAGAATACAATAACTTCGTAGTGGCTTACGAAGTAATTGTATTCTCTTTGGTTTTCGCCGGGGAGGTCAAAGAGAATACAATAACTTCGTGGGGAGGCCGCGAAATACTTGATCGACGGTTCTAACTAAAGATCATAGAGTACTAGCCACTTACTTAAAAAAAAAATCTCGATGGTAGAAGTTATTGTATTCTCTTTGGGGAATGGCATTAAAAATACGCGTATAGATACAAAGTACATATATGTAGACGAGGCCTGTATTCTAGGTAGCCTACAGGGGTTGTATGATAGACAATTCTAAGGCTGATTAACCTCTTTGCAGTAAGCCTTTGCAATATTTGGGTGTTTATGGTTCTGTTCGTCCAAATCAACGGTTCTGAAGAGGTTCTGAATGTAACAGACAATCTTTATGAAACGGATACGACGTTCAATATTGACAACTGTCGAGTGGTCTTTCCGGATTGGGAGCTATGATGGCGGTTAGCAAACAACGAGGACCATCTTAGACCGATCAATGAAAAGAATGCTCGTTATTATCAGTTGTTATTGAAATTTATAGCATTCAGGGCTCCGCCGTGTGCGTGAGTCTTTATCAGAAGTGGGATAAACCCATGTTTTACGCTCACAGATGTTTTACCAAGAATGGAAAAGTTCGATGGATTCACATCAAAATGATGACACTCAACAGGTCGACATTTTATGCTGTGACAAATCTGAGCTGGCGACCAAACCTGAATTCTTACGAGAATTTAACTAAGAAGTTTTATGGATGTACAGTAATACAATTGGTTTGTAATGATGTGATGACTGATAAGGGTATGGCTGTTTTACACTAAAATTACCGGTTTTTATAATGCACCTGGATTGATTTGTACGTAGGTACCTAGACTAGGTAGCATGGTTATTACTATGTAAGCAGTTCAATTTTCATGAGTTTTATTGTGATATGAACCAACGTTTGCTTGATGTTAATTAATCTTGAGAAAGAAATGACTCAAATATCTCGTACAGTTCGTACCTAGCTAGCCAAAGCTGATCAAGTGGCTTTTCCCAAGGATAAAGCATAGCAGGTAAAGATAATTATGTCCTATAGTGTTATTGATGATAGCCTGTGTCGTGTCAATTGCACAACATGCCTGTCGGATGCATTTTTCTGTTGTGATTTATTGGTTTCAGGCTTCAGTAGAAGTGGAGGATGCCAGACAGTACATGCTTGCAGGTCACATGGATCATAGAGGCAAATAAAGATTTTGTGATTGACATTGGTTGGAGCCAAAACTACGGGTGATGATACCAGCCAGAGGATTAACTTTGCCTGGAACGACTGGGAATTAAGGGTCCTCATCACAACGCTAAGCGCACACCTACCTACTTCTGAATGGTTTCAGTTCCAAAGTTAGTGGTTGTTCATTTGAAAAAAAAAGTGAAACAATAAAATTTGTTTGTGTTGATTATTTTGTTATACCTACTGCCCTACTGCTTAATATTGTCTCGCATTATGTTGTTCTGTTGTGTGTTATTTTGTAACACTCTTGTATTTACTTGTTTGGTTTTGATCTTTGTTTCTGCTATGCTGTTTTTGCTGGAAGTTGAGGTCTTTTTGTGGCATCTTGGACATGGTGGTGATTAGCAGAACTGGTGTGAACATCTTGGGTTTTTACACTCAGAATAGATCCTTGAGATGTGATTGGTAGCCGTCTGCTTAGACGCGTGTGAGCATATTGAGTACGGTGTCTCAATATTAGTTCTACAAGCATACGGTGTTGCTTGGCAGAACAGTTGTGAGCATCTTGGGTTGCTACACCCAAGATTATCCTTCAGACATGCACGGTGGCTGTCTGCTTGGATGTGTGTGTGCGTATTGAGTACGGTGTCTCAATATTAGTTCTACAAGCATACGGTGTTGCTTGGCAGAACAGTTGTGAGCATCTTGGGTTGCTACACCTAGGGAATGGCGGTAATGGACCTATTGCCAATACCGGTAATTTTTCGGTATCAATATTTTTAAAACCGGGATCCCGGTATTTCGGTAATTTTTCGGTATTTTACTATAAATATTAAAAAAGTCGAAAAAAATGTTTTCTTCTGCGTGATATATTGTTTAAGACTGAATAAGTATATCTTTATTGTAATAAAAAAGAGTTCTTAAAAAAAAGCAGTATTTTAAATCAACTTTAATTTTAACTGAGAATTTTTGGTACTTAGGTACTACTATACGGTCTTTCTTTAACTTAAACATACATAACAATCAAATATTTATCACAACAAGAAACAACTACAAACTTAATTAAACATTTAAAACTCGAAAGTTTTCACACAAATCCATAAAACAAAATAATCACGATATAAGTAATCAAACAAATAATTAAAAATTTAGAACTCTAAACATTCTTAATAACACATTAATAAAGATTCGAAATAATCAACATTTAGAACTAAGATCTTTTTTGACATAATTATAATCAACTATACAGGGTGTTTGGTACATGGATCGACAGGATTTTTTGGGGTGTGGGGGGGTGGGGGTCACGTGTTATTTTTCCCCGATACACCCGATGTCCGAAGTGTCACGGTAGTTTAGATATGCTAATTTTTAGTTTTTTTTTAAACCACCCGAAATCTTGTCTTTAAATCGTCATACCTTTTTTGTGTGTGGTTATTATACCACAAAATAAAGTATGCTTGTATTCTACGATGTTTTCCTATTCTAAATAAATCATTACTTGTTACAATTAATATCCACAAAAAAACTTTTGAGCTTTCAAAGTGGTAAATCGGCGTAAATGTTATGAAAAGTGACAACTTCTAAATTCATTGAAAAAAAACTAAAAGTCATTTTGAAATTAGCTTTCTTTTAAAAAGTTCCCCTTAACCCTTTCTAACGATATGCTACATGGCAGAAATACTACATCAGGGGTCGACCTAAGTGATACTTTGTTGCTAGGGTCAAGATAAAGAAAATACGTTTTTTATGTTATGTTGTTTTTATTACATTTAAATTACAACATTTGCTCAAATTGACCGCCTCCACACCTTATGCATGCACGACATCTTTTTCTGATTTCTGTGGTTGTGGTTGAAAGCAGCATTTCCTCTTGCATTTTTACGAATGCGGTGTTAATTCGTTCCACTAAAATTTCTTTTGTGGGCACCTCTGTTGCATAAACTAATTCTTTTGCACGTCCCCATATGTAGAAATCCAGGGGTGTCAGATCTGGGGACCGTGGTGGCCATGGTATAGGGCCAGCTCTACCGATCCACGAGTTAGGAAATGCATTATCTAAATGTTCTCGTACCGTTCGTTGGTAATGTGCCGGACAGCCATCATTTTGGAAAATAATTGGCACATCTTCTTCTAAAACACACACTGTTTTTGAACTTGTCACTGCGAAATGCTACGATACACTGATTACCGTTTGAACCTTGTGCTCGTGCGTAGTAACAATTGATAGATAACTGGCCTACCGAGCGAGAGCGCACTATGCAATTCAAAATGTGCGTGACAAAGAAAGAGGCACCGCACGGGTCCGACGGTTTGTTTCCATGAAATTACAGGAACAATACTTGTTTTGCACTCACACCTGCATTCGTCGTTAATTTCGTCAATCAGTTTTGAGCTTTATGCATGCAGAAATAATGTCCCGAACGCTATGCTCGCTATTAGCTAGGCGGCTTACTCAAAGCCCCCAGCGTCCGTCTATCTGCTTGCTAGTATACTTTGATTGTTTAAAAATATCTATTTATAGATATTTTAAAACTTTTATAAAAGTAAAGATTTAAATCAAAAAACAGTCTAACACTATCCTTCGGGCATTTGGTCGTTTATTTATTTTGAAGTCGGTTTGAGACCCCGTGAACAAAAACATGGTGAAGCGAAAACATAGACTCTCCATCAATTTTACAATCATTATAAATTTAAAATAAGTTGTTTGTAATCTAGAGCCGCCTTATGAGTTTTTTTCATTTATTTTAACGTTAAATTCAAAATACCGAATTACCGGTATTTGCAATTTCAATACCGGTATTCCGAAGTGCCTGAAATAACTCGGTATTACCGGTTTTTCGGTAATACCGAATACCGGTGTCCATTCCCTAGCTACACCCAAGATTATCCTTCAGACGTGAACGGTGTCCGTCTGCTTGGATGTGTGTGTGCGTATTGAGGACGGTGTCTCAATATTAGTTCTACAAGCATACGGCGTTGCTTGGCAGAGCTGTTGTGGGCGTCTTGGGTCCCTACACCCAAGACTCCAGACATACACGGTGGATGTCTGGCTAGATGTTGTTTTGTGGCATTGAGTTGCTTATTGTAAGTTTGTTGTCGTCTGACCTAGTGTCATGTTTAGTAAATTTGTTGTTGGCTTGTGGTCAAGCAGTTCCTTGTTTTGGGTCCCCTGATATATCTGGTGGTGCCACCGCGGATCTCATCTGTGGTCGGTAACTACCATTGGTTGATCTGTTGGTATGTTCGTGCCTAGAGTACGTTGTTCTCGAGAAATGAAACAATTGGCCGGAGTTCTTATGTTTGTTGTATATTGATGATTTGTCTGTTTGCAGCTGACTGAAGCTAGGTGTAGGGAATTGGTGGAGTAACCGGGCTGCGGTGACAAGAGCGACGCGACGGTGCAGACATGCGTTTGCTGGTCTGTGCATTGATCATACCTAGAAGAATGATGTCAGGTTGGACGAGCGATTTTATGACTTTATCGGAGCCTGCCGTTCTTTATTAATTATTTGTGCGCCCGTGGTAAGTACAGGGAGTGCAGATGCTCCAGGGTGAGTCTGTTTTTATTATCTTCAATTGTATTGCAATGTTCAACAAAAACAAACTATACGCTAAGTTTGTTAACGAGGCCATTTCTACTCGCGGCGGTTGGCCGAGGCGATAGCTGTTTCGTTCTCCGGAGTGCAGGCATGGATCTGGCAGTGTTGTGCTTACTTCTACTGCCGCTGCTGTCCCCAAACGAAAATGCTTTTTTGTGGAGCATCATCTATACACCCTCGCAACGCAACGACATTCCAGCTCGAGATGCTACATGCATAAAGTGTAATAGAAAGGGCCACTATGGAAAAGTCTGTCGTAGCAGGACACCGACACCTGCTTCAACAACGGAAACAGATGACTGCGGCCACTGCAGTATAATATCTGCGGCGGCACCGACTTCACTGCGCAAGGCAATGGTGACAGTTATTACTAAGGGAGTTCGAGCAGAAGCCTTGATTGACACCGGGAGCTCCCTGAGCTTCGTCAATGAGGACTCTGCCAGTCTCTGTCAACTGAAGAAGAGGCGTTGCGACCAAACTATTTCTATGGCTTCCTTATCTCACAAGTCATAGGTTAACGGCTCGACTCTCCAGAATGTTAGGATCGGAGACAATGCCTTTAACAACGTCAATCTCCCGATTGTGAATAACTTATGTGCCGACGTTATAATTGGCCATGACGTCTTAGAATCACACTCGACTCTAGAATTCAAATTTGGTGGACCGAAAGATAAGTTAAAGGTTTGCAGCGTAGCTGCAGCCTCTGTCCCTGCTGTACCCCTATTTTCTAATGTCACGGCGGACTGCAAACCTATCGCTGCGAAATGAAGGAAAGAAACAAAAAAAAAAAAAAAAAAAGGAAGGAATCATAGAAGAAGGTCTGTCACCTTGGCGAGCGCAGGTTTTAATCACGAAAAATGCAATCACAAGAGGCGGATGGTAATAGATTACTCGCAAACCATCAACAAATATACACAATTGGATGCCTTTGCCTACTCGTTACCCAACATTGAAGAGATGATAACAAAGGTAGCTAAATACGCGATTATTAGCGCTATAGATTTACAGAGCGCATACCACCACGTGCCCATCTTGCCTGACAAAAAAAAAACCTTCACAGCTTTCGAGACATGTGGTAACCTGTATCATTTTCGTAGAATTCCGTTTGGTGTTACCAACGGTGTGTCTAGTTTCCAAAGAACTGTCGACTGGCTCATCAGAACCGAAAACCTAAACGGTACTTTTGCCTACATTTATGATATTACTGTATGTGGAAAGACACAGGAAGAGCACGATAAAAATCTTAGACTATAATTTGTCAAAGCTGTGGAGAAGTACAACCTTACCCTAAACAAAGAAAAGAGCAAGTTCACACAGTCGACTATAAACATTCTTGGCTATACATTTGAAAATCATGTTATTATGCCAGTTAGTGAGCGACTGAAACCGCTTCTAAATATGCCCCCACCCAATGATGTAGTTTCTCTTCGAAGGACTCTCGGTATGTTCGCACACTATTTGTAGTGGTTTCCTAGTTTTTCATAGAGAATCTATCCTATGGTGCATACCAAAAGTTTCCCCTTAAGCTCAGACGCAGTAAAATGTTTCGAGGACCTGAAATCTGTTATAGCAAAGTCACGCCATAGACGACAAGTTACCTTTTAGTGTCGACACTGACGCTTCCGGGCATTCCATCGCCGCTACATTATCACAGAATTCGAGGCCCATCTCCTTTCACTCAAGGACCCTCAATCAGAGCGAGCGAAATCACTCAGCGGTAGAGAAAAAAGCCTATGACATCGTTGAAGCTCTGAAGAAATGGCGCCATGTTCTTATCGGTAGACCGTTCAAACTCATCACGGACCAACGATCGGTTTCCTTCATGTTTGTTGCAAAACATACAAGTAAAATTAAAAATGAGAAGATCCAGAGATGGCGGCTGGAACTGGCACCATACAGATATGATATTAGTTTCTACATTCACGTGGCATTGCGACTAGCAGAACTACGGCCTACAATCCTCAAGGCAACGGCCAAGTCGAGAAATTGAATTCCACGCTATGGAAAACAGTACAGCTCTCTCTGCGTTCGCTCAACATGCCTATAGAAAATTGGGAGCATGTACTTAATGTGGCTCTCCACTAGATTAGATCGCTCTTATGCACAGCTACTAACTGCACGCCACATGAGCCTGTTCACACATCCGCAAAGATCAATGAATGGTCACAGTATTCCAACATGGCTAACCAATTCGGGGCAAGTCCTCATGCACTGTTTTGACCGTTCTAATAAGTATCAGCCTGTGGTGGAAGAAGTGGAGCTGCTTCAAGCGAATCCAGATTACTCATATGTGAGACTCAAGATGGAAGAGAAACCACCGTCTCGAATCGACCTTGCGCCTGTCGAAGGGCAAGTGGAAATTATTTTGGATCAACCGGATGTAATCTAAGTATCGTAAGGTCGGCCAACTGTGTCGGTTCTGATACGTCTGCTGGCGTGGTGGCCAAAAGCTGTATTAGTTACCCTATGGCGTCCGTGGACTGACGCATTGTCAGGCATTGGCCGTGTAGACGAGGCCTGTATTCTAGGTAGCCTACAGGGGTTGTATGATAGACAATTCTAAGGCTGATTAACCTCTTTGCAGTAAGCCTTTGCAATATTTGGGTGTTTATGGTTCTGTTCGTCCAAATCAACGGTTCTGAAGAGGTTCTGAATGTAACAGACAATCTTTATGAAACGGATACGACGTTCAATATTGACAACTGTCGAGTGGTCTTTCCGGATTGGGAGCTATGATGGCGGTTAGCAAACAACGAGGACCATCTTAGACCGATCAATGAAAAGAATGCTCGTTATTATCAGTTGTTATTGAAATTTATAGCATTCAGGGCTCCGCCGTGTGCGTGAGTCTTTATATATTATAGATATTGTATTTTCTTTGGATAGTTAGATACAAACATAGATACATCTTTTATTTTTAGAACTAATCTATGCCTAGAATCGTGTACAAAACCGACCAAGTTCAAGTCAGTCTCGCGCACGAAGGGTTCCTTACAATATCTATAAAAACGGCAAGAAAATCATGTCTGTATGGGAGCCCCCTTAAATATTTATTTCATTCCGTTTGTAACGGGTAAACAAAATGGACACAAGATTTCAATATTTGAATTTTAAAGTTGGCAACCCTAAAAATTAAATATTTGACAGCAGAATGTAGGGTTTGTAAAAATGGCGGGTTATACCTACTGAAGATCAACGCGTATCGGTCAAGCAGTTAGGTACTTACTGTTAATGGAGCTCGGTATCGCGACATGATAACAAGGTTTTTTCTAGCCGAATTAGAGGATATCGTTGTGGAAGCAATGTGTTTTCAAGAAGACGGAGAGTTTAGAGAGACCTTCCTAGCTTCAAACCGACACCACGCTGCCTTGTCTCGTGATTATAACGGTTCTCACAAATTCAAAGCGTACCTATATTTGAATATTAAATTGTCTGGTACATCTAAGTACCAGGCGTTTAGCTAATTACAACTAAACTCAGTGTCGAAAGTGTTCCCAATATTGGGAACACCCTACGGACTGGGACTCCTCATAGGTACCTAACCTACCGCTTAACCAAGCGACCTCCCGTTCGCCCTGAAGGATTGGGCGCAGTACCAAAGCCGGAGCCCGCTTCCCGCCTATTCCTGACGCTTGGCTGATTCCCGGACTGGGACTGAAGAGGACTGGCGCTAATACGGACGGGATTGCCCTGCAGGGGAGTGCGGCTACTTACCTAAAACTAAAGATCGTGAATTTTGACCCGGCCGACCTACGAACCTTTCTTTTACCTATTAAATTCTTGTTTCTTCTTATCCTAACTTTTCTTTTATTTGTCCACCCAAGGCTAGCTAGGTAGGTGACAAGTGATGGAAATATATTAACAGCAGCGGCGTTAGGGCCACTGACACCCCGGGCAGTAATATTTAGGCGCCTACTTAAGGAAATCAAAACTGGCGCATGCTCTTTTTGCGATTTTGTTGAAATGTATTTATCAATAATCATGAATTTTTTGATTTTGTAACTCTTTCTCCTGTTCACGCTTACGTTTCCGATATTCCGCACCAAAACCCTTTTTTAGAAGTAGGTACTAGTAGTACTTCTAAAAAACGGCAAAGAAAACTGTAGAAAATTTCACAATCCTGAAAAAATATATATTTGAAAGAAAAATTAAGAAGTATTTTTTAATACAATAAATAGGAATAAAGGGTTTGGGATATTTGAAGAACAATATTACAAAGTCAGTAAGAAAAATAATTCGTGCACGTGCACTCTGTACTCTGTAGCAGTCAAAATATTGTGGACGGTTTTCTCGTTGTATGATCGAGCGACGCTCGAGTCGAGAGACCAGTATACAAATCAGCAGCCTTGCGCCACGCTCGAGCACGGTATCCCCACCACATGTGTACCCTACACAGCCAGTGAGCCAGGAGGCCGAGGCCCCAGACCTCAGCGCCCCCCAAATTTGGCGCCCCCCGGGCCGTCGTCGCCCCATCGCGCCCCCCCCTAACGCCGGCACTGTTAAAACGAAAGAAAGTACGAAGGCAGGAATCTAACAAAATAAATAAATCAATCAATTCCTTGTTTTCAAGGTTCAATATTTGAAACACCTGAGCGCAACACCTTTTTATATCAGGTTTTTCCGTCAGTATTTAATGACATTGACATTGACGTTATGTCTATTTTCCCGCGAAAATCCAGAACAAAACAAAACATCAGCCAGATGAATGAAAAACAAATCAAAATAATTACATTTCTTTGATAATGGTGTCAGAAAACTTCTGTTTCTGATATACATTTGTATTAAGCCTATAAAATGGATAGCAAACCACTAAGATATGCCCATGCAGAAGGGCATACAGATGTTTGTTACACAGAAGACGGAAGGTTTGTTGCTTTTAAGTAAACTTAATATTTCGTTTGTGCATTGTGCTACATATTCGGAACTTATTTATAATATCAATGCTGTACAAACCTTAACTGCTTATATTAGTCCACTGCTGGGCACAGGCCTCTCCCTGATATATGCGCCCTTTCAGCTTTTGTCTCATGCATGTGGGTTAATACAAAATATCCCCCTAAACGCTGTACTGTTTTTCCCTAGTCACAGTTATTTTAATACTATTCTAGCCTAATTTATATATTTTTTATAGTCACATCATAACCTGCGGGCATGATGGTGATATTCGAATATGGGTGGACATAGAAGATGACGACCCCACCTCTCACTGTGTTGGTGAAAGTGCCCTTGCAGTTTGTTTCAAAGACAAACGTCTGTATGTAGCCACTGACAACCATGCAGTCCAAGCTTACACCTACCCAGCATTTGACAAAGATGGTATTGTCACAAGATTCACAGCTCCGGTCACACACATCAAGTCCACTAGTAAGATTGAGGTTGGTTTACTTATCATTCTCACAATATCACATGCAAAGGTGATTTGTGGCAAATATTTACAATTGAAATTGAGCTAACTGAACTGTAGCAAACAGTCTTGGTAGCTCAACTAATTCATATAAAAAACAGTTGGATGCTTCCATTGTGTGTTAGCATAATGGTTTAAACTGTAAATACTTGTTCTAATTTTATTGTTATTTGTTTATTGTAATTTTGTTTGTTAATAAAGCACTTCTTGTGACAATGTTTCTATATTTGTAGGCTTTAGGCTGCTCATCAGAAAATATGGAAGCCAAGATATGCAGTGTAGAAGGTGGTGCACCATTGTTTGTGATGCCTGAACACAAAGGGCCAGTGCTCAGTGTATCAATTTGCCCTCAAATGAAGTTTGCCAGCACATCCTGTGGCGACGGCAAGCTAAGAATATGGGACATTGACTCTCAAAAGATGGTTAAAGAGATATCTTGTATCCCAAAGATAAATACTTTCTTTGCTGCCAAAGTCCTATGTAAGTTATCTTTTATTTGATAGCCAAAATATAGTAGAAGGAAGACATACATATATTTGCAATAATAATACTACTTATTAAATAAAATCACTATATGTAATTTTTTTGTAACTGTTTGAGAGGGCTTACACCCTTACTAACAAAAACCATAACTACATTATATCTGAAATTGTATTGACAAAATATATATTTTTAACAGGTCGAATGGATTTTGATCCATCAGATGGGAAGTACCTTGCTTACCCTAACAATAGAGAAGTAACTTTACTGGATTGTGAGAGTTGGGGCCAAAGAATGACATTCACACATAGTGCGGTATGTATACTATATATGTACATTATATCTATACAGGTGAAAACTTGAGATGGGTCAGTCAACCATTAAATTATGAACTCTATTGGTGGAGTGGGCAAAAAATTATGTAGTTTTTATTGTCACTTTGTTTATTTTGTCATTTAAAAATTAATTTACGTCATAATAGCATTTGTCAAATGTGTGTATGATCCGCAGCTATTTGTTTATAGTGTTCTAAATGTTAACAAAATCTATCTATGTAGTGTTAAGTATATCAGTTATCTAGTACCCATAACACAAGCTCTGCTTAGCTTGGGGCTAGATAATGCTGTGTGAATTGTCCAACATTATTTATTATTATTGTTTTAGATAAAATGTGCAATTTCGCAATGCCTTTTCTCACCGTGTGGCAGCTACTTAGCAGGAAGCACAGTAGCTGGTCAGATAGCAGTTTGGGAAATAGAATCTGGTACTTGTATTGGGATTAAAGACCACCCGACAAGCCACAATGTTTCAGCCATGGCTTGGAATCCAAAAGGTATAGTATCTCCCATAACAACAACCCCAACCTCCCAACCTATTCTTTACAGACAGCGTCGGTATTACGTAACCCCTGTTTAACACAATGTAGTTTACGATATTTTTTTAAAAACATTTTTATCTATTTGTTCTGTTTCTATGTTACCTGAATAAAAATATCGGTAATTTATTTTACCTGCATGTGTTATGCAAGGGGTTAACTATTACTGATGCTGTCCATGCTTACTACTGTCATGTTATCATCTATACAATCTGTTCTACTTTGTTGTTTTATATAAAGTGGATTTATGTAGGTAGGCTGATCTCGCTGACATTTTAGTTTATGTACAACTACCTTCACTTCTGTTATTCAGCTCCCTAGCTGCAATACACGTCTACATCACAACAATGTGTTTTTATTGATATCCTGGACATAATAACAACCTATGTGAATAGCTTTTTAAATAATTATGCTGTAAAAAATAAACATCCATAAAATATTAAAACTACTATTATACTGTGTTTGTGTATGCCTATTTTATCTTATGTTTTTTTATAGTATTATTATCACACTAATATTATAAATGCGAAAGTTTGTATGGATGCATGGATGGATGGATGGATGGATGGATGGACGGATAGATGGATGGATGGATGGATGGATGTTTGTTACTTCTTCACACCAAAACTACTGTACGGATCTGGCTGAAATTTTGCATACAGGTAATTCTAACCCTGGAATCAAACATAGGCTTCTTTTTATCCTATAAATCAGGTCCCGTGGGATGAAAATCACCTTTTAACGTTTCCATAGAAACAACGCGTGCGAAACCGCGGGGCGCAGCTAGTTTTCTATAAGATTAACCCTCGAATACTCAAATGCAACTCGGATTTAAGCAGGTCTCATGGTTTTTTGAAAGTTTTTAATAAAAATTGGTCAAAAAATCATCACTCGAGATTCGAGTTATGGTTGAGTATTCAAGTGGACACATTCCTTATAAATTAGTTTGACGACCTCTGTGGCGCGGCTGGCGAAGATCCGCCGGCGACGCAGGAGGTTGCGGGTTCGATTCCCGCCTTTGGACAAATGTGTGTACAATCTGCAGATATTTGTTCAGGATGTTCTTAATGTATTATTTATTTATGGTTTCAAGCTTTGCTTAACTTCCTACTAACCGTTTGTGTCAAATTTTAGTCAAGTACTTACTCATAGCAACATTATTTTCAACAGGCAATGGTGTGTTAGCATACTGTGATACTGCTGGCCAACTGGGGACATTAGTGAACTGCTATGGCAAAGATAGTGGTGGCGGCAATGATGACGATGCCATGGAAATGGTGGAAAGAGCTGATGATGGTAAGTTTCTATATTCGATCTTAAAAATAGAAAATAATTGTAACTACCAATTAAGCTAACTGCAGACTGTTAGAAATTATTCTTGTTCGTTGCATCAGATAATTGCCAGTTATCTTTTCTATGTTATTGTAATTTTCTTTTTTATTTAGAATATCATTGTCAAAATAGCATTTATCTTTATAATTGATTTTGTTATAAAAAACTATAAACCGACTTTAATTATATAGTTTTTTCATATGGATCCCATTGCCAGAACTGGACCAAGTCCAGTTCTGGCAATGGGACGGCCAGTCAAAAGACCAGTCAAAAGTTCTGAGAGGAAAAAAAATTACAGTCGAATTGAGAACCTTCTCATTTTTTTCAAGTCGGTTAAAAAAGAAATCAATTCATCGAATTAGGTAATTGTTAGTTTTTGTCTCTGGTAAAGCAAGAAAATTTGCTAAAACCAGTATGCTGTATTTTCTACATTTTAAAAATATTTTGTAACAAAAGACTGTTAATAAACTGACTGTTAGTAAACGAATTCACGTATTTATGGACTTATTATTGTTAATTAGTATATTGCTCGCTATCGAATGCAAATAGTGACTCACCATGCTTGAGAAGAAATGTTTTTCTCTTGGGCTGCATTGTTCTACCCATTCGATCCACTTTCACGACCATTTTTCACAACTAGTTAAAGAAAAACACTTTTCATTTCTTATTCGATAACTGGTTATTAAAATGCAATAAACTGTGGCCTATCTTAACTGACATGCGAAAATAGTTAAGAAAGGACAAATATGATTCTGATTTTACAACTAGTTATGAAATAAGAATCTGTCCCTGTATACTGCTATAACCTGCGTAGGTACATGTAGTATCTCTGATGCTGTCCTGCAATTGAATCCGATCTCGGGACAGCATGAGCGATGTCGTCATTCTCAATCCCATTATGTAACGCATATGTACGCACTTTATAATCATATACAAATACAATACAAATACAAACGTTTTATTTGTAAACATGGGTCACAAAGATGGAAGAAGTAATAGGTAAGGACCATACATGTCAGTATGCCTGAGGTTATGCAAGAGTGATGAATGAAAGGATGCTTGGTTTGTTTAGTTAATATCATTTTAATTCTTTTAATTAATTTATATGATGAGTTGTTTGATTTTTAATGTTTAATTTTATACATCTAATTAATTTTAATTTGTTTGATAATTATAATTTTTGTTTTATAATCATAAGTAAGTAACTAATGTAATTGGTTTGGTAAAATCGTGTCAGTTACTTAATAAACAATAAACAATATTTTGCCTAAATCCAAGGCATGCAAATATTCGTATGTTTGAACTATTTACAAAATAAAACTAACCTATAGGTTATTAACTACTCTTTCTTTAACTTTAGACAATGATCTGGACAATCTGATCGAAAACTACCAAAGCGATGACGACAACGCGATATCCTTGGAGAAGTTAAAGAATGAGACTCTAGGAATGGCTATGGAGCACGATTCGCGGCCTGTGTCGAGGCAGACTGTGGTCGCGGCTACGATACCGCCGCAAGGGCCCTTCCAGCCGTCTGCTACGCCGAGACATCTTGAACACAGGTAGATAGAATGTTATACTGAATGCTTTTAGCTATCACACTATATAAATGCGAAAGTTTGTATAGATGTATGGATGGATGGATGGATGTTTGTTACCCCTTCACGTAAAAACTACTGAACGGATCTGGCTGAAATATTGCATACAGGTAATTCTAATATTGGAATAAAACATAGGCTACTTTTTAGTCCGTATATCTGTTCCCGTGGGATGAAAATCACCTTTAAACGTTACCATAGGAACAACGCGTGCGAAGCCGCGGGGCGCAGCTAGTGTTTTATAAAGGAATGAGATCCAAGTCCGAGTAGGTATAAGCGCCTGCAAAGAACTGATGATGGAAATGAAAATCCTACTATTATTATAAACGGGAAAGTTTAAAAACATGTATGTACTAGCTGCGCCCCGCGATTTGCACGCGTTGTTCCTATGGAAACGTGTAAAGGTGATTTTTATCCCACGGGAACTGATTTATGGGATAAAAAGTATGCCTATGTTTGATTCCGGGATTAGAATTACCAGTGTGCAAAATTTCAGCCAGATCGGCTTAGTAGGTTTGGCGTGAAGAGGGAACAAACATCCATCCATCCATCCATACAAACTTTCGCATTTGTAATATTAGTGTGATGTGATGTTTGTTGCTCTTTCACGCAAAAGCTACTGAACAGATCGGGCTGGAATTTCATACAGGTAGTTCTAAGCCTGGTATAACACATAGGCTACTTTTTATCCCATAAATCAGTTCCCGTGGGATAGGCGTGGGAAGTCGTGGGGAGTAAGTACTTAAGAGCGCTATCGATATTCTCCCTAAAACGCTTCTGGAAGGTGGAATGTATTCAGTATTTTGTTGTAAACTGTGTCAGTATGTTGTAAAGCTATTTCCACAGACAATAATGAACATTATTCCTACAGATACATGTGCTGGAACGACGTAGGAATAGTGCGATGCCATACGGTCGAGAATGGCGAATCAACTATCGATGTGGAGTTTCATGATACGAATGTGCACCACGGCATACATTTGAACAACTATTTGAATCATACTATGGCCAGCTTATCTACTTCTGTGCTGGCTTTGGCGTGTGAGACGCCTAGGTAAGAAAGCTACTTTTTAACCGACTTCAAAAAAGAAGGAGGTTCTCCAATTAGACTGTTATTTTTTTATCTTTGTTACCTCAGAACTTTTGACTGGGTGGTCAAAAGTTAGATAGATAGATAGATAGATAGATAGATAGATAGATTATAACTTTAGTGCACCATCAATACATAACAAAAACAAACAAGGAAATTACTGCTAACTAATCTAGAGAGGCACAATCGGCGGCCTTATCGCCAACAGCGATCTCTTCCAGGCAAGCTATTGATGGATAGGATCGAAAAGTTATGAGGTGAAAGCTGGTGCTTCCCGTGTAGGAATGAATTTTGTTCAGTTCTGACAATGGGATCCATGGAAATTCATGAAAAAACCATAAAATTGGAGTCGGTTTATAGTTTTATTAAAACAAAATAATTATATTTACCGTAACATGATTTTTAGTTAATAAAATGGTTTACAATCTTTTTAATTTACATCTAGCATGTTAGCTCTTACTAATAAAATCATTTAGTTCCATCTACCCCCAGTTTTTAAAATCATTTAGTTCCATCTACCCCCAGTTTTTAAAATCATTTAGTTCCATCTACCCCCAGTTTTCATATGGCAAACGTTGTACCAAACATCCTGTATATTCTCTAGAGAGTCTGTTCAAAAAGAGAAGAGTCGTGGCGGTACGGTGAACTAACACTTTTAGTCGTACTGCAATGACAGAGCAGTGTTGTCAACGCAACAAAAGTTGTTAATAAGCACTCGCGCACCCTCAATTCCCACGACCGACGCGACGTTTCCCTTTTTGAACAGGCCCTACCTTTTCAAGGTGCCTAGGGTTAGTGATTATTCTAACTTGACCTTACGATTATACTATATTAGTTTACTTCAACAACTACAGAGTCAAATTATTCATTAGGTAATTTACCTGCGTATGTCACGATAAGAATCCTAATCTGAGCATTTGAATTATAATACAGAAAGATAGATAAACGCGACCGAAGACTACTTAACTTTTTAATTTTATTAACCCTATTATTAAATAACAATCAAATAGTAGACATGAATTTAAACTATAGATATATTTACAATTGAAACAATTGAGCTAACTGTAGACTGTTGCAAACAGACTACTGATCCATATCAATACTAGTCGGAAGCGTATCCAAGACGCTGGCTGCATCGCCCCGCTGTAGATATGGCAATGCTGATGCGCTGTGCCAAATCTCTCCAGCTCTCGGGTCAAGATGCTTTGACCAGACGCTCAGAGATTTTTTTTGGAAACCCGAGGAAAGCAAAATAAAGTTAATAAATTATTGCAACTGTTATCCGAAATAACATATTTTCAAAATAATGTCTCGCTTATGTTGCTCATGTTTCGCTTATTATCTATGTCGAAATGATTTGTTACACTTACGCCATATAATATGTTTTTGTATTGGAACGTCAATATTAAATGGACAGCTGTGCAACTACGGAATGTAATATATGTATAAGATGACATCTATATATTTTTCTAAATGAACGTGGTCTATCTCATCCAAGGTTGCCTGGGAGAAATCGCTCTCAGCCATAAGGCCGCCTTTTGTACTACATTTATTTATTATTTAGATATAAGACTTATATTTATTACTATTAGTACAATAAAGTGTTCATTCATTCATTCATTTTATCTCCTTTTCACTCGTCCAAAATCCATATGATCACTATAATATTAGAATAGTGCGAAATATTGGATGGATGCTACTTGACTAAGTGCTTATTTTGTAAGTGTAAAGAAATAAACGATTTGACTCCGACGAAACTACTAAACGGATTGGCTAAAATTTTGCATTAGACCTGGAATAGCACAATGGAATAACACACGTTTTCTCCCATAAATCAGTTTCCCTGGGATCCTTTGAGCGTTTCCATGTAATCAACGCGTGCGAAGTAATGAATTATCTTGTCTTTTCCCACTCATGCAGAGTCGGCATACCTAAATGATATGAAGTCGTCATCTCTCCCACAGTCCTTTGTTTTTGACATTTGCCTAATAATCTACCCACATTAATATTGAAAATACTCACATAGCAGCATAGGTTCCATAATTTATCATCATTCATTCTTTCTCGACAAGATTGTTGATAACGCGCTAGTCCGAGATTATTACAAACTGACGAGCATCTGTTAATGCCCCGCCTTTTCGATGAGTAGAGTGGCTTGTCCTTCCCCAGGATGTGATCAGCAGAAAATTCACGTTGCCCAACATCAAGATTTGTTCAGTCGTTTAGAGTCTGTTCAAAAAGAGAAGAGTCGTGGGAAGTGAGGGCGCACAAACCAATTTGACACCTTTTGTTGCGTTGACAACACTGCTCTGTCATTGCAGTACGACTAAAAGTGTTAGTTCACCAAAACGCCACGACTCTTCTCTTTTTGAACAGACTCTAGTCGACTAAACAAACAAGACAAGATTTATATATTTATTTAGACAAAGCACCTACTGACACTATTTTTACAGGGGCACTTAATGCAATAGTGTGAAAATCAATAAAACAATCATAGACAAAAATTTTGTCATGATAGATAATATTAACATGAACTAAAAATTACACAATAAAATATACAAATTCTTGAAATAATAACTTCAAATAACGTATTATCAAACCAAAAAATTGTAGATACCATACGAAAGGAGCTACTCAAAATATTTGGATAGGTAGGTAGATTAGCTGCATTATCCCTTAGTACATTTATGCTACGTTATATAAACTTAAACATAAACATTTATTCATTACTTAAAATTTAACTATAGTAGGTTGGTACAATATGATACTAAGTAAGGTAAGCATAGGTGGTTGTATAACACTAAAATAATAAAAGTAACACGAAGTACCTATTGTGTAATAATGTCATCAATTCATCATGTATGTACCAAACCCTAGTAAGGTGACAGTCCTCCGTACTAGTGAATACTGTATTCGGCAGGATGCCATGCCCTTCCTTAGGCTCATTTATGACATATTTTTGAGGATATCTAGGTACCACGCATAATTAACAAGGTTAAAACCTATTTGTATTCAACAGCAAACTGGTCTGCATATCCCTGGTGGGCAGCAGTAAAGAATGGAGCGCCTCAATGCCCGACACAGAGGAGATCCTATGCGTCACCGCTGCGGCGGGCATCGTAGCCTGCGCGACCAACGCGCGGCTACTGCGGCTCTTCACTGCTATGGGCACTCAGAGACAAGTAAGATCAGAAGATAACCATATTAACCCACAGGGGTGGTGCAAATTCTAAGCCACATGGCTTATCCATAGCAAACTGGTTTAATTTTCCATGGTCTACTGCTGCACGGTAAAGAATACGTCGACTACATTAGTAAGTACATGTACAGATAGCGTCAGAATTAAGTTAACCCCTCTGCATAACACGTGTAGGTTAAAATCCAAACCTGTTAATCGTAGGAGTTGGATGTAACATAAAAACAGAACTAATATATAAAAAATCGGATTCTATGTATATCATGGGTCACTTAAATGTGACACTGTCTGTAGATGTATAAACAGCGCTATACCGCTATCAGATGGTTGGGAGAGGGGCAGAAAATAATGGGACAGAAATACCGACCAGTCTAAACTGGGTTAAGATAAATTAAATCTATACAGAGTGGGGCAAATTTTTGGCCCCTTAAGGGTAGCTACCGTTTCTTTCGTAGTTAGATGGTTTTGTTCTTAGGAACCTTCTGTTTTATTTTGAAGAAAAAAATATTGCCATTTTTAGTTTTTTTAAACATGTACAGTTCACCCAATAAATGACATTTGTCTACTGCCTCGTTCCTCTTTATTTATGCACTACATAAATAAAGAGGAACGAGGCAGTAGGAGTATATAAATGCATTTTCATAAAATAAACAAATCAAAAATAGAAACTTAGAAACGGTTTTAACCCATGTTTTAACATCGATAAAGTATCCCAGACTCAAAATGTGGACTTAGAATAGAGCATGTGGCGAATAATCTTAACCGACTTAAAAAAAGAGGAGGTTCTCAATTCGACACTATTTTTTTATGTTTGTTAGGTACCTCAGAACTTTCCACTGGGTGAATCGATTTTGATGATCCTTTTTTTATTTGAAAGCGAGTGCTTTCCGTGTGTTTCCCAGCTGTAGTCCCCGTTAGCCCAGTTCTGACAATGGCATCCATGAGTACACCATATATTTGAAGTAGGTTTATAGTTTTTTAAAACAAACCCCATTATCTGTTAATAGCTACAATAACCCTGAACCAATAACCATTAACTTATGCAATAACATAGATAATGTAATGGTTTCTGAAACATACCAAACTGTCCCTGAAAACTGTAAAAACTTAATCCCTCCATCGAAACGTCAACTATTAATAATAACACAAAATATTAGGAGCATATCTAAAAATTTTGATGATTTTATTATAATGATAGAACGTACAAAAATAAAACCTGATATTATTATCTTAACGGAATGCTGGCTACAGAAAAGTCATGCTCTACCAGTGCTGGATGGATATGACACTACTGGCACTACTAAAAATATCATTCAAAATGATGGTGTAGTAGTCTTCATCAAGATAAATACTAGATATAATCAGTATGAACCATCTTTAATGGACTCTAATTGTTTGGTTACAGTAGTCAATAGCTCACTAGCTATAGTATCAATTTACCGGTCCCCGTCGCACAATTATATTGAAAAATTCATACTCTCTTTAAATTCCCTGCTTACAAAGTTAGCAAAATACAAAAATATTGTACTTATGGGAGACATTAACATAAATATTATTGCAGATACATTGGATAGACAGACCTCTGAATATCTAGAGCTATTGGCTTTTCACGGCCTGTTGCCATCGCATATGCTCCCGACACGACTAAATAATTGCCTTGATCATTGCTTCGTCAAAACAACTCTAACCGCGATAACGATTGTTATACAAAACACTGTAACTGACCATGATTCGGTTTTATTAGTCCTTAGTAACCAGGAAAATAACTCTACCACAGAGTTTAATACAACATACACTAAAATAAATTATGAAGCAATAACTAAAGACCTAGCCGAAACAAACTTTGATTTTGTACTAACTACCACTGACTGTGATTCAGCCACAGAAGCGTTTGTCAACTATATTATGGATATCGTCAAGAAGAACTCACTACAGGTAAGACGACCTCGCCGACAAACCCCTCTAAAACCTTGGATCACGCCTGGTCTTATACGTTGCATGAAACATAGAGACAGCCTACACACCAAAACTAGGAAGGATCCAAAAAATGAATCTCTAAAAACTAGCTATAAAAGATACAGAAACTTTTGTAACTCCCTTTTGCGAAAATTAAAAAACAAGTATGAAAAAGACCAATTAGATAAAGCCGGAAAAAATATGAAGAAAACATGGCAGGCCATAACCAGTATCACTAACTTCAAACCAAAAAATAAACTAACACAAAATTTACTACAAACTAGTGACCCTCAAAAATCTGTAGACTTGGTCAATGATTTTTTTGCAAACGTAGGGAAAACTCTTGCCGATAAAATTACAAATGATGCGGAAACCAACTCAACAGAACGAAAAAATTACTCCAATATAGTTAATTCCTTTGGCTTGGTAGAAACTACTGAAACAGAAATAACATCCCTTATCAACGCGCTTAAAACCGATAGCTCTACAGGGTGGGATGAAATACCCTCGCGCTTGATAAAACAAAACCAATCTAGCCTTAAAAAACCACTAACCTACATTTGCAATCTCAGCTTCAATACCGCAGTTTTCCCTACAGTATTTAAAAGATCCGTAATTTTACCAATCCACAAAGTCGGTGATAAAATGACCGCAACTAATTATAGGCCTATTTCTATTCTACCGGCACTATCTAAAATACTAGAAAAAGCTATCAACACACGCCTGGTAAATTACCTAGAAAAGTATGACTTACTGTCAAAAAACCAATATGGCTTTAGGAAAGGCAGATCAACCGCCGATGCAGTATCAGAACTGAACAACTATATTATTGGATCACTTGACGTAAGAAAGAAATGCCTAGCTATTTTTATAGACCTAGCGAAAGCTTTTGACACTGTTTCCATACCACTCCTCTTACATAAGCTACATAACTTGGGTGTCCGTGGCAAGCAACTCGACTTAATGAAAAGCTACTTATCCAATCGAAAGCAATGCGTGAAAATTGGAAATTTTATATCAAGAGACTCACCGGTTACCTACGGTATTCCGCAGGGAAGTATCCTAGGTCCTACGTTATTTCTAGCTTACCTAAATGATATTTGTAAAACAGAATTACAGTCTGGTAAATTAATTGCGTTCGCGGACGATACAGTACTCTTGTTCCAGGACGCGACTTGGGAGAAGGTCTACAATAAGGCTCAACTGGGATTCAATCTTATATCCAAACATCTCTACAAAAATATATTAACCCTGAACACCGATAAAACAAAATATATGAAATTCTATTTAAAGAAAATTACCTTACCTGACTCTACCAATTCCTCCCACCAACTCAGAGCTCATACCGCAAATTGCCTACAAAGACCCACACCAAACTGTGTGGACTGCCCTATCCTACAATGCTGCGACACCATTAAGTATCTAGGCGTAACGATAGACTCAATGATGACGTACGTACCACATATAAACATATTAACATCACGAATAAGAAAACTAATGGCTGTGTTCAAAAAAATAAAGCATGCCGCTAGCGAGTCGCACATCTACACAATTTATAATGCGCTATGCGAATCTATACTTACATATTGTGCTACAGCATGGGGCGGGGCAGCTAAAACCCATCTACTCCCTCTAGAGAGAGCGCAGAGGGCAGTACTCAAGGTAGCCTTTTCAAAACCTTACAGGTACTCTACAGTTGACCTTTACGCGGACTGTAAACTACTCACTGTTAGGCAATTGTGTATACAGCATTTTGTTTTGAGACAGCATCAAAAAAGCCCAATGTTGGACGAGACAACACTCAGTAAGAGGCGGAAGGATCGAATTTACACAACACCACACTGTAATACCCAATCAGCACAAAAACATTTTCCTTTTTTGGCCCCGTATGTCTATAACATCATAAGCAAACAAATCTCTTTAAGGGAACTAACTTATACTGAGTGCAAAGTAAAGACTAAAACATACTTGCTTAGTCTAGATTACAACATCACGGAAAACTTGCTTAAAATTGTATCCTAATTATTTGTGCAATACACAGAACCCCACAATTAAACACAAACACATAAAAACAAACATTCTCCAAAACACACAAAAATACAAACAACCACGCACACATACAATAAAACACACACACACACATACACATACATAATCCTCACTGGCTGAAACGATTAGACACTTAACTTCTTTAAAATATAATTAGCGTGTAATTTAGGTACCTACTGGGACTTTTGTCTTGTATGTAGTTTAAATTTTTACTTTTACTTTTATAAAAATCGTTGCATCTGAACTGTAACAAAACTTAAAATATTGTCTGTAAGCTATTTGCCGAGAGGTAGAGATCCCTCGCGTCTACATCACAAGTTGCAAAACTTAGTTAGAGCGAGGAGTTGAACCAAACGGAGAAATAGGTCTGAACTGAACACAATAGTTATTTTATTTTTCTAATAATTTATGTTACTTGTAAGACCTTCAGAAATAAACGATTTATTTATTATTATTATTATTATTACCACAGATTAGATAATGCTCCTTCTGAACTTACCTCTTGCTAAATACCCAAGATAAGAATTTGACACGAATAGCAGAAGCAGATCAAAATGTTATTATCGAAATATAAAACACCGCAATAAAATTCTCTGGTGTTTACATAGAAAATGAAAAAATAAAATAAAACGCAATGTTGTGCAATGGTTTGCTTGCATATTGGCAATGCTTGCATATTGGCAAATTTCCCATTTTTCAAGGACATTAAAAAGTGACTGAAAGCAAAAAATCATGTGCGCTCTATTATTACTTAATAATTACGATACCTGACAAACTCTTAAATAATCCTAATTTACCGACGAAAAAAGAGAGGAGGTTCTTCTCAAGTCGATGCGTATTTAATAAAAAAAATTATAACTTTTTACAGAGTACCTAGTCCGATTTTGGTAATAATTTTTTGGTGTTTTTGTTCTGGAGCATAGTAGCTCCCAAAAGAAAGAACTGATTTTTATTTACTTTTTTTTTGCCACGATGATGATAGACATTATAAATATACTACCTAAACCTATCTAAATATTTTTGACTAAGGTTCCTTATAATTAACGTTTTCAAGTATCTATTGGTTTTTAAAACGGTTCGGTTGGACCAATAATATTTTTAAGTCTGCGAATGTTCTTCTGAAGACAGAAATGCTTGAACGGTCTTTATGAGATTTGGCAACGTAGGTAGGTAATCCTGAGAATGGTCATAGGCTATTTGGAAAGATCCAGAAGCTTATATACAAAATAAATAAACGCTGGACAATCCACATAGCATCATCTAGCCCCAAAGAAGGCAGACCTTGAGAGGCTAGATAAAATTTAATTTATAACTATTATTCAATAACCCAAAAATACCTATAACCAAAGATTTTTATCGTTAGATACGCCCTTTCGCCCAAAAATTGTGGAAAATGCCGACGCATGCACACTATGAGTAGATAAAATTATAGTATTATTATATAAATAGTATTTTTGTCGATATCCAACTAAGTATATATACCTCACTAAAAAGTAATAATTATTATTACTTTTTACTATGCAATAACATAGCACCAACATTTGTGAACATTGATTCCAAATGACAAAGACAAGTATGTGGAATAAGACAATTGTCACAAACTGGGTTTGGCAAAAAACACGGCACGGTCTCACTGCGGAAGGGCCTTTTTAACGATTTAAATATTTGCCTATAACGAACCATGATCCTACTAATATTATAAACGCGAAAATTTGTAAACTTGTACGTATGTTTGTTGTTCTTTCACGCAAAAATTACTAAGTGAATGGACTGCAATTTTGCATACGAGTACGAGGCCTGGAATAACACATAGGCTACTTTTGTTCCTATAAATCAGTTTCAGGGAAAGGCGTACGAAGCCGCGGCGCGCAGCTATATAGTAAAGAATAATGGACCAAGAAAAACCTATAGATTCCTACTGAAAAGTCATTTATTCAGAGTTACAGGATAGGTACAATACAACCTGAATACCTAGTTAGTGATGAGCTCACTATTCACTGATAAAATCTACAAAATATGCCGTTTCATGCCAATCGAGTGGCCTTGCTAATTACTGAGAATATTATAGTCATTTGATTGAATGAATAGAGCATGACTTGCGTTATTATCAATAAAATTCCACTATTTTGTCTCAAGTAGGTAGGTACTTACAGTAACTTGTTATGTAGCTATGGCCCCCGAATACTCAAACGCAACTCAGATAAAAGCACGTCTCAAGAGACGAATTTTTGACCTATTTCCATAGAAAACTCAATCCGTGCATCCATACAAACTTTTTACTTCAACTTATTAGTGTGATACACTACATAGATAGATATTTATTCAGAGATACAGGATAGGCAATAAGAATAATATCTCGAAAATTACAGAAAATATACCTCCATAAAGAACCTGAAGAACCTATTTAAATTCTTCAAAATACGTATTGCGTATCATGAAATTGTTGGTTTTGTTTCGTTTTTGTTTAAATTGGTAGGTACTTTAGTTCAGAGTATTGGAGTACAACAATTGGACGAAACGAAAGACGCAATTCCGTGCTAGAGAATTTATAAATGCGTCCTGAATCTCTTCGTTCTTCAAATAACTACTTCAATAAAGCAGTTGTTGACATTTCGTCACTAAAATTTTTAACATAAAATATCACGTTCATTTTATAAAAACGCGATTATACATCATATATTCGCGGTTTCGCACGGGTTGTAGGAATAAAAAGTAGTCTATGTGTTATTCCAGGTCTAGATCTTAATGTGTGCAAAATTTCAGCAAGATTCATTCAGTATTTTTGGCGTTGTCTTCGGCCAAACATATTGACAACAACTGGACAAACCGTCACCTTTATAACTGTTAGTATGGATATGATTTTCAGCAAGGTTGGTTCTAGCCACTCTTTATCAAATCGCCTTCCAAACAATGAAATATAAAGTACCTATTTGGATAATACAGTTCCCAACCTCTCACGAAAACCCACCTATGGTCAACGTCTAACGAAAAGTATTCCCAACGTGTCACGAAAAGTCAGAGATCTTATTACAATGTACAACATCTGTTGATCATGTTGTTAAAAACAATGTTGTGGTAGCTCAACTGCCTGTACCTCAAGGCAGTGTTTAGTTCAAGTTCTTTTGTTAATTTTCTAAGAAATCAAACAAATCACGTCGAAGTAGAACTTTTTTCGATATTGTTTGATTTCTAGTAAAATCTGAATAAAAACAGAGTATTTTTCTGTAAATCAAAAGTATTACGAATACAGACAAAAATAGACAGGTTACCCCTGTCATAAATTAATTAGGATTGTTGCGTGTGTTCATAAGTGAACTTATAGTTCAAAAGGTTCGTAATTATCATTAAGTAGTTTATGAATCCTTATCAATACAAAGCGAGTGTTATCTACGCCACGCTTGATGCAAGGTGACGCAATCGTACAAGGTGTTTTTGTTTGGAAATTGAACTAGTATGACGATAACTTGTATGCAATAGCGTGGAAAACACGTTGATTACGCGACATTCAACTTTATCATTCAATAACCTACAGAATTAATTTGCTGCACTATTTATCTACCTAACTAAAGTAAGTTCTTTCTTTAAAACATGCTTCTGCAGTTTTCGTCGTCTAGTGTCTGAATAATAACAACTACCTCTGTGGCGCAGTTTGCGACGTAGGGGTTGCATGTTCGTTTCCCGACACGGGAATGTTTTTTGCATTTTTATTTAACACACAAATGTACTTGTTTCTGTGATTATATTAAATTGATTGTTTAAATAAAACTCAACTTTAAGATTTCCCACAGAACACTGCTTTTAAGATTTCCGTACCCAAAGGGTCTAAAGACTAACTACTAAGACTTCGCTGTCCGTCTGAGCGTCTGTCACTGGTGACAGACGGACAGACGAACAGCTACAAATCGGATCTAACTATCAATATAGATAGTTAGATACTTGAAACTTTCACAGATAATGTATTTTTGTTGCCGCTATAACAAATACTAAATAACAGAATATTTTTTTTATTTATTTATTTATTTATTTATAAATGAAATATGTAAGGGGGCTCCCATACAACAGACATAATTTATTTGCATTTTTATAGATTAATGGTACGGAACCCTTCGTGCGCGAGTCCGACTCGCACTTAGTCGGTTTAAAGACTATATAAAATATGAAGAATCATCAAAATCCCAATTGAAGTTAATAATCGACGAAAATACATTAAAAATAAAAAAATACAGCCTAACATACAACCTCCTCCTTTTTTGAACACGGTTAAAGGCATAGTTTGTTCACAGGTTATTTCCCTCGCCGGCCCCGTGGTGTCTTTAGCCAGTTTCAACACGACTGTGGTATCGGTGTATCACAGTACAGATCCGGGCCTCTCAGACCAACACTTGGCTATGGACATTATTGCTTTGAACGGTATGTCATTCATACTTATACTTCACACTAATATTATAAATGCGAAAGTTCGTATTGATGGATGGATGTTTGTTGCCTCTTCACTCCAAAACTACTGAACGGATCGGGCTGAAATTTCGCATACAGGTAATTCTAATCCTGGAAACAAAGGCATACTTTTTATCCCATAAATCAGTTCCGTGGGATATAAATAAAATCACCTTTAAACGTTTTCATAGGAACAATGCGTGCGAAGCCGCGGGGCGCAGCTAGTATATGCTTATAAAAACTGCCAGTCATGGAATGATTGATTCTACAATGTCAGTTAAGAATGACTTAACAGTTTTGAAGTCATACTAGATGATGTAAGTTGGGTTATTTTTCAAAACGGCAAGAGTATGACAATGTGATCATTATCACATTAATGCCTTGCCGTTTTGTGATGATCATCACATCTTTCACTGTGCATGTATGCACCACACAAATGCACTTTTCAAAACTATAAACCGACTTCAATTATACGGATATATGGATCCTATTGTCAGAACAGGACCAAATTAAAATGGCACCACACGGGAAGCAATAGCTTTCATATAAAAAAAGATTCATGAAAATCGGACCACGCAGTCAAAAGTTCTGCGGTAACAAACATAAAAATTAAAAAAATACAGTCGTATTGAGAACCTCCTCCTTTTCCTCCGTCGATTAAAAATACATAATCTTGTTCTTTAGGTTTTTAATTAATTGTATAGACTTTTCGTATTTATGGATGGTCCCATAGATTTCGAAATCATTCCACTCAGTGAGGTTACGCGCGATCTCCCACTAATCTCCGGGCGTTTCTGATTTTGCATTTGTTATACGTTTAAGCATACAAATGTATGCATAATCGTCACCCTACGGCCTCCGATAACATAAATTTAACTTGCAGGTCGTCAAGTGCGAAGCAAAACCGTCCCTGTGCCGCTCACCCCAAGCTCCAAACTGGCATGGATCGGCACCACTGACGTAGGCTCCCCATGCGCCTACGACAACACCGGCGTACTTAGAATGTATGACGTAGCTAGCGGGATATGGATGCCTATCTGCGATATGAATAACCATTCTAAAGGTGCTTCGGATTCGTGGTATATTGTTTCGGTGAGTATTCTTTCGTATGCTAACCGGAATTAAACTCTCTAACTCAGCCCGTAGATGTCGTAAGTGGAAACTTACCAGAGGAAAAGCAGCTTCATTCTGTGGCGCTCATTATGGGAGGCCGTTGTCCAGCTGTGGAAATAGCTTATACCTTTAAACGAGCAATTCTTGTATATACATATATATTCTGTATCTCGGAAACGGCTCCAACTATTTTCATGAAATTTAGTACACAGGGGGTTTTGGGGGCGATAAATCAATCTTATGCGTGTTTTCAATAAACTTTCATCAACTTTATCGTAATTAATTGACTCTTCCTGACATCTATTGGCGAATAGTAATACTATTTAAGGCGTGTTTTCAATAATCAACTTTATCCTAATCAACTTAAACACTAAACTGAAAAATATGACTCTCATCATCCATACCGCACTGATTGAAAACAGTTTTCAATCAGTGCGGTATGAATGACGAGAGGACTCGACATAGTTTCCCAAACACAGCCACTAGCTGGATCCTCTTCTTGGCCTCCTTCTCAAAGATGTTTTATCATCATCAACAAAATATGACCTACGGAGCTGAGACGTGGACACTCACGATAGGGCTGGTCCACCAGTTTAAAGTCGCTCAGCGAGCTATGGAAAGAGCTATGCTCGGGGTCTCTCTGAAGGACAGAATTCGCAACGACTATATCCGACAGAGAATCAAAGTTATCGACATACACAAAGAATTAGCAAGCTGAAGTGGCAGTGCGTCGGTCTCGGATATATCTAGCGAAGAACTGACTAACGATGGGGCAAACTTAGTGTAGGACGCCTGCGAAAGACTGCCGCATACGTCGAGCTGAAGACAGGGCGCTATGGCGCTCATTTGGAAAGGCATATGTCCACCAGTGGACTAATGTAGGCTGATGATGATGATGGTGATAAAATATAATTAAAAAAAAGCAGTAAATTTTTATTATTTAATTAAGATTGTACATCATGCACCAATACAGTCAATACAAGCTAGGGTATCTCAGAACTGTTATGCTATTCAAATTACTCACACAATGAGGTTGTTGTGTTTTGAGCATTTCACGGAACACGTTGAGAAAGGTAAAAAAAGAAACAATACTTTAACAGTGGCAAATCGCGAAAGTGGAAAAATTTACCAGAAATAGGATAGATCCATAGCATTTAATGATTTAGAAATAATACATTTAATAGAAAGTCGGGTCTTAAATCATAATTAGGTTTATCTAGACACTAGGGTTCTCTATTATAAACTTAAAACAAGCTTTACGCACACAGCCACAGCGGCGTCACTGTCACCGTCTTGTTTTCTAGGAGATAGCGCGGTAGCTCACAATTTTTTTGTTAAATCGACAAAAGATAAAATACGTGTTCAATATCTTCTGATAATCTAACTGACGGATTAATTCGAATTTTTTAAGCTATTGCATAGCTTCTATCGCGGGCCTTGAGCGCGGGGACCGAATCCAGAAATTCCGTAACGAAAAAACCTTGACGTTTGTCTCTTTAGTTCAGCAACTCGCCTCTAGATGGCATTGCAATAGCTTTACCGCGGCAGTCCCCGAGTGCCACACGTCTTTTTTTAGTCGCCAGGCCTATTATTTTTTTAGTCGTCAGTCCTATTTAATGCTAATGCATTGTCATACAACGTGGCATTACTGCCACGGGGCTGCCAGCATTCTGGGCACTCTATCTTATGGCGACGCGTCGCCATAGGGCAGAGTGCCCATAATGTTACAAAATCTATAATCTTTACTATGTATATAGATTTTCTATGAATATTATTGTAATTTTCTATCTGCTAATAAAATTGTAAACGCGATTTAATCAACATGTGTGCATGTTTTTAAAATTCAGAGTTCAATTAGTTAAATCAACAGCTATAGGCAATGTTTTCATTATTTGCAAATAACAAGACAAGGACTGATAGAAAGTGATAAACATAGTATTGCACTTCAAGATAAGATAGAAAACAACTTTATTAACATAAGTAATTCCTTGTTCTTTGTTATCAATCACACAAGGGAATTTTAATACCTATTCAAGGAGATACCAGTTTCACACTTCACTTCACTCATCTAACCCGAAAATAGGTAACAATGAAATTTTAATTTAGGTCAAGAACTGTACATAATGTTGTGAATAAAAGATGTATGTCCATTGAATTACTACTACTAGCTTACTGTGTATTTCGAATACTTTTGTTATATTAGGTCTTTCGGTGCATCACACAGCCAAAAAGAATACAGATAATCTCTTGGGCTCTACCATTCTAACCATAAACATGAAGTGGTACCACCTTGGGTACCACGGTTTATCTACCTTCCATAGACTACTACATCTACAATAGAGTGGACAAACATCTAAACATCCAAACTTTCGCGTTTATAATAGCTATCAGATTTCATGTTCAAACTGACAAAAATATCGAAGTTATTGTATTCTCTTTGAAAAATATTATTGCACATCGACATCATTGATATGTAAGAATATCGACATATGATGGAAACATTATAAAGTAATTCATTTACTTTGTATCAGTTCACACAAAGCAAATTTAATACCTATTCGTATGCATTTAAGGAGACAACTGCAGTTTCACACTTCATCATCTTACCTAAAAATAAGTATACAGGTTATCGCAGATCAACGGCGCACTGTTATTATTATTACCCTTTAGCACAAGAATGTGCATTCAAATATGAAGTTTGTCTTACATTTAGATGTAAAGCATATTAACGGAATCAGATGACAGACAGTGGAACCCAGAGATAATAAGGTCCCCCCTAAACCGATAATTGCAGACAATAAATACATTTTCATTTGTCACGCGGCACGAATCGAACCAGCAACCTTCGCCAACTGAATCACAGAGGTCGACACAACAGTAAACAATTATTTTGTTGCAGGTTTCCGAGCCCACGCAGAAAATAAGATCTATTCTATGTAGAGGCACTTCGTTCCCCGCTACTATTCCTAAGCCCATCGTAATGGAGATAGACGTGCAAGTAAGTACATAGAAATACGATCTATTCTAAGTAGAGGCGCTTCCTTCGCCGCCAGTGTTCCTTAGCAAGTAACTACGCAGAAACTGTTCTCAGACGATCGTCATGAAAATATACATATACGTGCAAAAAGGTAGAAAATAAATACGATTTATTCTATGTAGATGCGCTTCGTTCCACGTTACTGTTCATAAGCCGATTGTCATGGAGGTGGACGTGCAAGTAACAACGAAGAAACTGTTCTAAGACGATCGTCATAAAAATATACATAGACGTGCAAAAAGGTAGTAAGAAAATACGATTTATTCTATGTAGATGCGCTTCGTTCCACGTTACTGTTCATAAGCCGATTGTCATGGAGGTGGACGTGCAAGTAACAACGAAGAAACTGTTCTAAGACGATCGTCATAAAAATATACATAGACGTGCAAAAAGGTAGTAAGAAAATACGATTTATTCTATGTAGATGCGCTTCGTTCCACGTTACTGTTCATAAGCCGATTGTCATGGAGGTGGACGTGCAAGTAACTACGAAGAAACTGTTCTAAGACGATCGTCATAAAAATATACATAGACGTGCAAAAAGGTAGTAAGAAAATACGTTTTATTCTATGTAGATGCGCTTCGTTCCCCGTTACTGTTCATAAGCCGATTGTCATGGAGATAGACGTACGAGTACAAAATAAAAAACGATCTATTCTATGGAGTGGCGCTTCCTTCCCCGCTACTGTTACGAAGAAATATGATCTACTCTATGTTAAGCCGATTGTTATGAAGATGGACGTGCAAGTAACTACGAAGAAATACAATCTATTCTATGAAGAAGCTATTCGTTCTTATGGCTTATCCATTTTGAATGGAGCATGTTAGTATACAAAATACGACACAAATAACAAAATCGCACTTGCTTGGCGTCGAGTTTCAGATATAATTGTAAGCAATTTTAAGCTATTGCATAGCTTCTATCGCGGGCCTTGAGCGCGGGGACCGAATCCGTAACGAAAAAACCTTGACGTTTGTCTCTTTAGTTCAGCAACTCGCCTCTAGATGGCATTGCAATAGCTTTACCGCGGCAGTCCCCGAGTGCCACACGTCTTTTTTTTTATTGAAGGGAGGATCTAAAATCGACAAGTAATGTAAATTACGTATAAAAGGACGCGCCAACAAAGTGAATTTTAGGTTAAGTATGGGCGGTTTGTTTACGTTTATGCCTCATTCAAAATGGTCACGGTATAGAGTAACTTTAAGCTTATGCACGAGGTCTATAGTACCAGTTATTTGATAATACACATAAATACCATGACCATTATGTCGGTATGATAATTATTATGACAATGACACCTTCATTCCATAAGGTTTCATCATGAACACTTCTCTAATATAATTACTTAGTTATATTTATGGTAATATTGACTTGTATAAGTTGTTATTGTTTAACTTTATAAGGTACCTCACTGGTTTAACAATCCTATGTTACTTATTTCATAACATTTTGTACCTAAGTAACTTGAACTGGACCAAAAATATTGAATGTTTAATACTTATGGTGTAGGTTAGCTACTACTATGTTTGCTATTAGCTTTGCCTTCGCTTCATAGGAATTCATAAGCATTTTCTTAGGAAGTTCATAAGCGCGATAACCTAATTCTTCTTTTTCTTGTTCTAAAACAACTCGCTTTATCTTCAGCCTATTGGCCCCTGGCTATCTGCAAGTCCCATAAAAATCGGTCCAGTTCCTTTGGAGGTTTGCCAAAACTTACACACAGAAAAAAAAGACGTGTGGCATTCGGGGACTGCCGCGGTAAAGCTATTGCATAGCATTTTTTATGGCAAAACTAAAAACTATCACCACTGTGCCGGTCGGAGTGGGGGGTGTTAGGTTATTTTCGTTACGGAATTTCTGGATTCGGTCTCCACGCTCAAGGCCCGCGATAGAAGCTATGCAATAGCTTTAAAAACTTTAAAGTTGTTGTTTTGTTATTATTATTACTACCGTTATTTTGGCATAACAGATAAACGCTCTAATTATAGTTATTTACTACCCAACTCTTGGGTATCGTAAGAGGCGACTAAGGGATATCCACCAGGGGGCGGGCAGCAGCGCCCCCTGCAGAATAATATACTACCGAACTACGATCCCACATGCCCAGCGTGGGGATTATGAAACAAACGCCAATAAGGCGCTGATCAGGGGGAGGCCTGCGGCCAGCTATGGACCAATACAGGCTGTTTAGAGTTGATTACTACCTGTATGAAAATTTAATTTTATTTATGCCCCATCTGTTTAGAGTTTCGCATATATCGTGTGAGATATAATTAAGGGGTTTTGCCTTAATTATAGCTAATAATTTATCTTTGTCCTAGATACCACTGTGCGAAATGGATTCTGAGAAGAGTCAGTACGAAGAGCAACTGGTGCGCTGGGCGCACAGCACGGCCAGCGTCGACGTCAAAACGGCCAGGGAGACCGCGCTCAAATTATTTGCGGTGAGTTTACTTCTTATACGCATAAGAACTTAATAAGACGAAAATATTGGAGATAAAATGTCTTAAGCCAGTCAGTGTTACGAGCTTATTGTTATGAGGCGTAATGCATAGAGACGTTCATTGCCAGCTGACCTGTTATGCTTTAAATCAATTCCTATGAATATAGAACTATTTTAAAATTTGAATATTTTGGTAAGATATTATAAAAATGAAAAACTGATGTAATTATGAGAATTGGAACCTGCCAGGGGGTCAGCTAACGTTAAACACCACCTCACCATTGTCAACGAGCATAATATGTTTACGTTAGATTAACCAAAATACCGAGTGGCTCCGATAAGTCCCTATTCTCTCCCTATTCGTGATCGTAGAAAAGTCATGGTACTCAGTCTTCTTTTTTCTATCCTCTAAGATCCTTTTGCCCCCGACTATTTAAAGAGTCGTCTGTCATTTCTAGCTGACTCACATGACCGACCACTCAGGTCATCAAGCAATCTCCTCCTAGAAATACCGGCACATAGCTCATCCTTCTGTGAAAAATATTTTTCATTCGAGGCGCTTAGATTCTGGAACAGCCTACCATTTAATATAAAGAAAGTTGAAACAAAAGATGGTTTCAAAAAAGTGATCGTGAGTATTTTGTTGGAATCCTTTACCCGTTCTTCCTTTTTCTAGTTAACTTACCGTCATGTCACTACACTTTTAGATTTTTGTAGGTATCTCTTGTATTCCTGTGGATATTTTAATATATTGTTTTTATATTTGTTGATTTGACCTTGTGCGGTCGGCAGGTAGAAAATGCCATCGTCATTATGCCCACCATTTGTGTACTTTTTTTGTAATCGTGTGCAATAAGCGGCAAAAGTGTTAGGAAATAGGTGACGAACTGTGTATTTTTTTTATATTAACATGCAAATTTATATAAAGACTACATGATAGATTAAAATTTTTCGTTTTAATAACTAAGAACTCACTCTAACTCAGAATGTTGGAACGCTCAATACAGGGTTCATGTACCTATATTCTACCAAAAAAAATTAATGGACATAGTAAAATAAAGTAAAGTAAAATTGTATTTATTGACATAGTATTTAGTGTTACAGACAGTAAGAGTCCATAGGCTCCTGAACTAGTTTAAGAACTGTGTTTCAGGAGCCAATATCACATGAATGAAATAAATGAATAAACAAATTGTTTCAGTTGGCTTGCCGCAGTGAAATAGAGCAGCGCGCCTTAGAGTTGATGGAAATCCTCAAAGACGACCGTCTTCTGCCGCTCGCCGCTAAATATGCCTCCCGACTCGGACGCATGCATTTAGCTGACAAACTTACTAATCTAGGTATCTAACGTTCATTGTTTATTTTATACTGTACTAGTAGCGCTTCGCAGTTTTACCCGCGTAGTTCCCGTTCCCGTGGGAATTCCGGGATAAAATATAGCCTATGCCATTAAAAAAATCTTTCATCATTAAAAAGCTTACTTGTCAGAGAGTAAGCTTTTTAATGATGAAAGATTTTTTTTAATCGATCTAATAGATTCGGAGCATATTCCATACAAACATTCAAATCTTTCTTCATTACGGATGTAAGCGGGTTAACAACGGACCTTATTTCTTTTGGAAGAACACCAACGTTTCATCCTGTAACGAGGGACATCTTCATAGCGAGTGCAGTTCTAACGCGCGCGTTCCGCAATCAACACAAATAAGGTTCGTAGTTAACCCGCTTACATCCGTAATGAATTCGTCAAACAAACTACGATAGTTTTTATAATAACCTTTCCTCGTTATAATATTAGTATAGAGTATAGATAACATCTCACCTCACCTTAACAGCCTATATTGGTCGCCAATGCTCACTGCTGGACGCAGGCCTCCTCCTGATAAATGCCTTATTGGCTTTTATTGCATGGGTAATAATACCCATAATCCCCACGCCTCTTAGGGTTGTTCCCAGTTGATCACGCTGGATATGATCACGTCGCATTTGATCAAGGCAAACTGCGCCAAAAAGTTTCATTTGATCACGCTTACGACCCCCGTGGGAAGAGTTCGGGTGGTGATAATTCTATGCCGGGACCACACCCTTGTATATTAAAGCATACTATTTGCAATTCTAATTGATATCCATGTTTTCAGCCGAGACTTGGGAGAAAGACGACAGACTGAACATAGCACAGAATTCCCACTTCCAAGAGTTAGATACGCAGGAGACCTATGACGTCACAAGTACCGAAGACCTGAACGCAAGTCTTATTATACCACAGAGGGCCAGAGAAAAGAAGGTCGAGAATGTAACTCCAATCAAACCTGTGGTAAGGAAACATTAGAATTTAGCTTGAATTTGGATGCATAGGGTAATAATATAATAATAATAATGTTCGACAATTCACACAGCATTATCTAGCCCCAAGATAAGCACAGCTTGTTTTATGGGTACTAGTTAACTTATATACCTAATACAACACTGTAATGTAGAATAGTTGCCGCAGTTCGAATACATGCTTTTAAATCTAAACTTCTGATATAGGTACTTACGACTTGATAGGTTTAATATGTTATTTTAATATGTAGGACGAGTCAATGAACAAAAAAAAACTAATTTAACAAATCTTGAAATAAATGCTGTGTCGTTGTTGTAAAGAGAGTGGTTAAAATGCTGTCTAAATCTTCAAAACTCGCTTCGATTTGGTTTCAGTGTGCATTGACCCTTAGGCTGAACCTCAACAGCCTGTATTAATTTACTGCTGGACACAGGTCTCCTCCTGATAATCACCTTATTGGCGTTTATCTAATGGGGGTAATACCCATAATCCAAGGCATGCGGGTTGGGATCGCAGATCGGTGGTAGAGTTGTTCTTCAGGAGGCGCTGCTGCCCGCCTCCCGGTGGATATCCCTTAGTCGCCTCTTACGACACCCACGGGAAGAGATAGGCTACACACACAAACATACATTTATAGTTGCTTGAGAAAAATTGCATGTAACCCAACTGCGGCGAATACTTTACCCAGATTTGTATATGAAAATTTTCTTTTACGTTTGCAATGCCTATTTAATTAATAAAAAGTAAATTTTATTTCCAGCCTATAAAATCATCACCCAGTGGCGCTAGAAACCCGTTCAGGAAGCAGCAGGAATCCGCTAAGAACGCGCCGAGTCCGCTTAGCTTGACTGACAGAACGCTAGTTGAAGTACATTGCACCGACACTACAGAGAATAAAGACGTGAGTATTTTTATTAGTCGAAGGCAAAGTTACAATTAAGTTGAAGATTATTGTGAATCTTGGATGGTGATTATAATAACAATGATGCTGGACAATCTACAGCATCATTTAGATAGGACATAAGTAATAAGTTAAGGTTCTAAAATTATGAGCTGTCTCATCCTATATCATGGTCTATTTTTGGTTGCTAGATTTCGTTCTACCTCCTGTGTTCATAAGTCTTGAGATAAAGTAAAACTAAAATATTTATGGAGCTAAGTTTAGTATTCATTTATTGGATATTAAAATTATTTAAAAATAAATCATTCAAAATGGCCGCCCTTGCATTCGATGTAGGCCGCGTTTGAACGCGTGAGCCATTTATATATTATGGCGGCACGAATCTCTTCGATACGAATCCGTTTAAATTCTTTGATAAGGGCTCGCTTGGGAGAATCCCGGTTAAGTGACACTTTCTGCATGCCCTCAGCCCCAATTCCGTCCATAAAGAATAATCCAAAGGATTCAAGTCAGAGCTTGACGAGAGCCAATCTTCGCTCCGAATAAAGCTTGGAAAAATGGCCTCCAGCCAACGTTGGGTAGTCTTAGGAGGGAGCAGTCCTGTTGGAAAACCCAGTATTTTCCAGCGAATAGCACTTAATGTTTTAACCACCGCTTCCAATATATCGGTTTGGTAATTTTGTGCCCTTACCTTAACGCCTTGCTAGCAAAAATGAAGCGAAGTGCCCCTCGTAGGAAACACTACACCAAACCATCACAGTTGCTGGATGATGAGTGCGCTGGACATTGCTTACAGATGGCTGGATGTCCTTTAATGTACCCCGACTCAAAATAAAGACGCCGCGCCGCCTATTTTGTCTTATAATTACGTTGAAAAAAATAATTTTCAAAAATGATTGGCCAGTTTATGATGCCTAGGTACCTTATGCTTTCTTTTAATACCTCTGCAATAGTTTTTTTCTTTTTTTTTCTGTTTTGTATAGTTTATATAGGAGGAGATGCGAAGTTGCACTTGGAAGCCATCAAACTCTGTTTTCGCATCTCCTGGTAGGTATCATAAAATGGCCAATCATTTTTTGATAATTCCTTTCTTCAATTTAGGATAAAAATAGGAAAAAAATTGGCGGCGGCGCTAGTGTGCCTCGGGGTATCGCCTTAAACTTCTTCTCTATTATTCTGCCGGTTAAACTTTTCTTCCACATGAAGATCTTCTCATCGGTGAACAAGATATTTTTTAGATCGTGTCTCTCCAATAGGTTCCTACATCATCGTTCCAGTCGCAATTTACAAAGACGCTCGTTTAAATAATGGCCTTTCCTTCGACTGTAGGCCTTTATTTTGAGATCATATTTAAGTATCCTGTTCACACCGATATTCGCGAAATATTGGTCTGCTGAGCTAATTTCTTTTGGAAGAATAAACCAGATGTTCAAATGTATATTTTTTGTGATTCAAAACATTCGAAGTAATAAATATTTATGAAAGGTTGTCTGTGTATACATTCTTTATAAATTGATTACATAAATTTGTCCTAAAACTTATGAACATACGAGGTAGATCTGTAATACCGTAATCCCATTAGAGTACAATCTTGGAGTTCTAAAATCTAGGGTAAATAAGTTCCTTCTGGAAAAGCGTGCTCCATCTTAGGCTACATCTTCGCTTTTTTAAAGTGTGTTGGTAGCCAAAAGCTAATCCATCAGCAATAAAAAAAAAAGGCTACCTACCTACCAGTATAAAGTTACTGTGTCCTTCTGTATACCTTCTTTGAAATAAGTAATTAACATGAGGTCTTTTTTCAGCCGCTAAAACCGCTCGACGGCGAATCGTTTATGGATTGGTTCAGTCGCAACAAAACCACCCTAGAAGAGCAAAACCCAGAGCTTATGCCGACCGAACTAACTCGAGTGGGTGTCAGAATGTTCAAATCCATACAAACCAACACCACGCAAAATGGCACCACAGAAGGAAGTCAGAAGAGAAAACTAGACGATACAACTAACGGAGAAGCCCCGATTACAAACGCGCCGAAACAATCGAAATTGAGTGCATTCGCTTTTCAGAAAAAGCAATAGGAATATATGAAAATTACTATCATCACAAATCAATGGACGTTGTCGTATTAGTAATTGACCGCGACCTAAGTTAGCATAATTTATGATAGACGTGACTGTGTCGTCATTTAAAACGTATTACTATTGACTACATAGATACAAAATACCGCTGACTGACTGACTGACTAACGATCAGCTTAGAACAGCTATAACTTAACACTATAAGTCAAACTCGATGTTAACAAACCGCCCATACTTAAGAGTGTGACATACGCAATTTGCTTCAAAATCGTTATTTATCTAAGAATGTCTGAAAGCTATCATATTTAGGGAAATGTTACTAAAATCTTTTATCTTGAATACGTGTTTTAAAAACACGATTAGTGAAAGTTTTCTCGATACTTTATTTTTCTGAAAAATTGAGGTTTTGCACACATTTAGCTATTTATGTCAGTAACAGCATACCTTTTTCTTCTGTTGTCTTTTAATTTTTCGATTGGTTGTTTCATTAACTTCTAATCAGGTCAAAACAGTTTTGGCGCATAGACAATTCGGTGTACGTCTCTGCTCTGTACTTCTCACTCGCAAGAAAACCATATCTTGTCATCCCGCTCGAATTCGTCATCCATCTCGTGGCGGCGTTATTGCACACTCTTAACTTAAAATTCACTTTGTTGCCGCGTCTTTTATACGGAACCAGCTTCTGACCGCAGCTTCGCACGCCTTTTCCATTTTCCAACCTGCCAAATGTAATTAATGACCTGCCTTTTTGGCGTAATAATAAAGTAACAGATAGAAGGAGACTTGTGTCGTGGTTTTTTTACATACATTCTACGTCGAGTTTGGCTAGTGTAGGTAGAAACTATCTGACGATATTCCGAGTTGCTAAGCGCTAGACATTACATTTTCATGGTAATTAAGAGTACATCAAAGGTAAGGAAATTTCCTCGAGTTTTAGTATAGTATCCATCTCCATAAATCGAAAACTAACAAGTTGTTTCATTGTTTGATTTCGTTTACGTCATACATTAGTGCTAACAATGATTTTATTTATAAGACTGTAACTGCATGTATTTGTACACCATAAAATGGTAATTTGTGTAAATATTACTACCTAAGTGGAGTGAAATATGAAATAATATAAATTGTGATGTATATGATGTTTTATTATTATTTATAACAAGAAATTACAATTAGTATTAGTATTTACCAAAGATTAAGTCGTTAGATACGCCCTGACATTAAATACTGTGGCATTGTCTTTATTCCAAGACAAGCCACAGTTTTTGATGGCTTGTGATATTGATAACAAAATGCCGACCCATGCACACTTTGAATAGGTAGTATAAAATTGTTTTTGACAATTAACGCAAATAGGAGACTCAAAAATTTAAATAAGTCCGTCAGATTATCAGAATATATTGGATTTTGTGTCACTGGTGCCGACTTTCGTGCTTTCCGGCTTTTGCAATATTAAATGTAAGTACTTATTAGCGGAGTACCGACTAAAAATGATGTAGCCAGTTAAAGTTCCGCGTGACGTCACGGCTCAGTAAAAAGTGTCACATTTTACTGAGCCGTGAAGTCACTAGCCCCCACTCCTAAACTTTGACGCGCTTTATCTTAGTAATTTTTTTGTTAGATGATCAAAGAAAAAATACGTTTCCAATATCTTTGATAATCTAACTAACTGACTAATTCGAATTTTTGAGGCCCATTATTATTACTATTTATATTTGCACAAAATTTTGTGCAAAAACGCCCTGATTCCAACTGTGTGTTCTGAACAACTGGGCGCGGTCTCACTACGGAAAGGGTCTCTTATATAAGAATATAGATATATTCTTCATTGTAGACTGTTGTAAGCAAACTAGCAGGCAGCTTAACCACCCGCTGTATGGCAATGCTTATGCGCTGCGCCAGATCCTCACCAGCTCGGGTCACTTCGACCCTTAGTGCTTGTGTACGGAGACGCGGCGTGCATCGGCGCGGAACGCACCGAATTCAAACATAGCGTTGGTAGTGTCTACGGAGAAGCGATTTTACAAACGTTCACTCTACGCCTCGCCTATCTATAAACATCAACGCCTATTGCGATATGTTTGTGTTTACGCGTGCATGCGAGTACGGCGTGGCTGCACGCCCCATGTCTGCGTAAACAAAGCCTTAGATGTTTTATAACTTCTTAGTTGACAAGTTCTGCTTCGTCCGGCTGCGGGAATATCCCTTCGTTGATCATTCGTTTCCATTCGCTTCCGTTCGGGTAAGCGAACCTCTCCACAGTACCTGGCAGGAATTCCGTACTGTAGCCCGGGACCTGAAAATAAATATTTATTATTTTTCAGTGATATTTTTTATGATAATTGATAGAGTGATTGGCCACCATCCCAGTAAGTAAGTGTAGCCTAAAATGTTGTGGATGGCACGCTTTCCTAGATCCCGGCATTTGTCGAACCCTCTCCAGGAGATATCTGTTAAAAATAATCCGTCGAGCTATCTTCAGGAGATAGCTTTCGTACAATGCCTTATCTACCGAGCCCTCTCCAGGAGATACCGCGCAGCATCATCGAGTGTGATTAAAATAACGATATCTCTAAAATTGTATATAGGGGGCTTATATTGTTGGAATCGTTATAAAATAAGCTAACATATTAACCATGGTTTACTCATGTATTACATGCAATGTTTTGTCCAGCCAGCCTTTAAATCAAGGCGAGCCAATTTTTTCGCCGCCATTTTATACAAAATGACCGCCGACAGTTTATGGCTGTAAGAATTTTTATAAACCAAGACTATGCATAATAACTGCAATGCCTATTAGCCAGAACCAGTATCTGACTGTTGTCCAGCACCCTGCGTTTTATAGATGTTATTTTATTGCGAATCACAGCGTAAAAGTCCTTTGCATGAGCGTCAGCAAACATGCCAAACGCACTACAGTATCTGGGCAGCCCTACCATTGCTCTAAACAAATTATTAGTATATAGGACAGGTAGGGCACTGATGGACGCCATAGTTTATACACAGGCCGTGGTATAAAAATATTAGTAGTAGGATTTAAATAACGAGACTCTAACCTCTACTAAACAATGAGCGAACCTAATGGCAATGGTACGGAACCCTTCGTTCGCGAGTCCGGCTCGCACTTAGCCGGTTTTATTCGAATTTGAATGTGATTTTTACGCCGCGCGTGTGCAATTGTTACTTTGTTGTTTGTTATGATTATTATCAGTTTGTTTTCTTAGATCTCTAACAAAATAATCTTGAATTCTTATATTACTTATAGGATATCCGAGTACCTTGTACCTATACCACAGATATTTTAATACTATAACCCTATACTTATTAAATTTTTTATCTTTGTTGTAAGTAGCATCGTGTCCATCCAATTCATGCTTGGACTAGATTAAAACTTGGACTTTATTCCAATAAAATGGTATTGCGCCGCAAGTATGGTAAACTCGATCTATTAGCACTTGTAACTACCAGTTACCTAATTAAGAATCAATGTTTGACTTTGACCGGTATTGTATGTAAACTTTTAAATAGTTAACACGCATTAATTTCTGACACGGCTTCATTTGCACCCTACATAGTAGGGAAGTCAGAATAACTGTAAACTACTATTAATTAAATTAAACTAGCTGCCAAGTGCAGCTTTTTATCGCACAATCTGATACGATTAAAAAAAGTGCTGGACAAATCACACAGCATTATCTAATCCTAAGCTAAGAAGAGCTTGTGTTATGGGTAACTGAGAATATACCTACTGTATATACAATATATTGATATTTTAATTATACATCCAATACATGCAGAACACGAACCCACCACTCCAGGACCTGTCAGCGCCGTTACAGCTTCTACCTTTTTGGCCCCTTATATAACAATCACTTAACATTTTCCTGCTCTTTTATTAATGTTCTACTTTCCTTTGTCTCATTATATGTCATTCTTCTCTTATTTTTTTACTGACTGCACTGCACACCTGTTATTTCTAAGTATGTGTCGTGTTATGCGTGTGTTATGTAATTGTTTCCAAATAAATGTATTTTCTTTCTTTCTTTCTCTTCTTTAGCATTGGACTAAATTAAGTCTACCTGGCCCACCATTCCTGGGTCGGTACATCAAAGCCTTACCATTGGAGCCAAATATTTAGCGTCCTCGACCACGCAAGGGTCCACGAAATGCTCGTGTTGCTGGTCCACGTACTCAATCAGCCGGCCCTCCATGGTAGCGGAGAGGGATGCGAAGTCCCAGTACTGCAGGTGTTGGACCATCTCGCAGAGGCCTACGCCACCCGCGTGGGGGCATACTTTCACTGAAATAGATATTTCTTAATGATCTTTCAAAATAATAAATATAATTCATAATATTAATATTGCATGAACGTTGATGTTTATGGATAGGCGAAAGCGTACGTTGCACGCCGCGTATATTGCGTTAAATCAAACAAACGCGTGTAAAAACGCGTCTCTGTAAATACACTCTACCAACGCCATATGTTTGAATTTAGGGCGGATCGTAATCAAAGCCTAAGAGCAACATACTTACATATATCATAATGTTTTTTAAAAAACTATAACTATACAAACATAGCTATTTTTCATCCAATTGTGTAAGGAAAAATTCAATACGATCGGGGACGTAGTTTCCAAATGAAGCGCTAAGTACGATCGAATGGGGGCTAAGGTATCCGCACCGTTCTTAAGCAACATACTTACATACTTTAGAACCAAAATAAACATCATCAGAGGAGAATATTTAAAAAATCGATGACGGTTAGATACCTTTGAGTTTCTCAGCCATAAGATACACAGATAGAATCTCGTTGACGCCTCCGATGCGGGCCGAGTCTATCTGGCAGTACTGCATGCCGCCGCTCTGCAGAAACTGCTTGAACATCACCCGGTTCGCACACATCTCGCCTGTGGCTACGCCGATACCGTACGGACTGGAACAAATTACGAGATTACGATATGTTTTCGAGAAAGAAATTAAGTCTACCTATTTATTGGTTCACAAAATAAGTACCTTAAAACCGCAGACGGTTGCAAACAATCTACAGGTAGGTGAACTGAGCCATGTCAATACCATTCGGAAGCGTTTCCAAGGCGCTGGAGTAGAGAAGTGTTCAAAAAAATCAAAATTAGTTTGTCAGTTAGAATTATCAACAAAAAATTATGAAGGTGTACTCGACACTCGTAGCTACGTAGTTTAAGTTCTGTGTGACGTCACACCTTCCGACGCTTTGTAGCAAGGTGTGACGTCAGTAGCCCGAAACTCTGACGCGCTTTGTTTTTGTTACATTTCTTTTATTGACAAAAGAAAACAAATGTTACCAATGACCACTGACGAACTAAATAGAATAATATTTTTATTACCTAGCTAGGACTTTACCCTATTATGCAATTAAAAATTGTTATATTGACGAATTCATTATGAGTGTAAGCGGGTAACTATGAACCTAGTTTGTGTTGGAAGAACACCTACGACCCGTGCACTGCCTGCACTAGCCAGCAGTGCGTGCAAGGACGCAGTGCAGGAGCGACGCGATCCACACTCACCCTGACGATGTCCCTCGTTAAGGGATGAAACGGTGTTCTTTCAACACAAACTAGGTTTGTAGTTAACCTGCTTACATTCATAATAGATAATGTTATTATTGAAATACAACATACGCTAAAGCTTTAGAGATGGTAGCATGCCCAAGCACGTCATCCGGAGAAGTGGGCTCCTCGATCCACATTGGCTTCAGAGGCGCCAGTTTTTTCATCCACTCTATAGCTTCGTGCACGCTCCACGCTTGGTTCGCGTCTACCATCTAAGGACATTAATAGGTAAGCTCTCAGCCGAATATTATAGACCAGCCAAAGCATTTACTAGTAACAGAACATCGAGCATTCGAACACGATGCTCTCGATGTTTTGTTACAACCTGAAAAACCTAAAAACCAACGAGCGTTTTAGTGTAACATTTTATCGAGCATACCGTGCATACGAGTATGCTTGATAATTTTTAAACATTTTATCGAGGGACGGCGGGTTCGTCAGGTGCGCGTATAGATAGAAAATATTAACGCAAGGTACATAGAACAAGTCCTGCAAGACGCTGGTTGCATTACCCCACTGTTTGGCAATACATGCGCTGCGCCAGATACTCGCCTTTGTGTTTGGTTAATTCATTGTAATTACTATTTTTTAAATATTAAATGGGTTCCTATTCTCAAGGTGTCCGTGACCTAAATGCAGCCTCTAGCAGAATACCAACGCTACAGCATGGCGACATGCTGGAGCATCACGCTGAGCTATACCTAGGCCATTTCTTTGCCACAATAATGATGAATTACTCATAAGTATATAATTTCCTTTGTTTCAGTGTTCAGCTTTAGCTCTAAGTGGTTTAATTTTTAATGTTTGGCTTTGTTGTGGTCAAGAGATAAATAAATTTCATTTCATTTTCGCCAGCGTTAGGCTCATGCGTCGCTATTCGACAGATGCTAAGATATTTTTGTGAGGCTCGGTACCCGCAGAGTCATTCGCGATTTGGTCATGGTCCCTTCCGTTCTGCCTCCATGAACTGACCTAACCTTACTTAACCGAACCACATACCCGATCGGACGAGACGGTGGCAGCTTAAACTATATTTTTTAATTTAATTAAATTTTTTAGATATATATAACGTTTAATTCTACTTTTCTATTGTATTCCTGTACCTATTCATATAGGTATATATTAGTATTTCCATTACTCCAGACAGTCGTGACGTAACAAGCCTATGGCCCTCACTGAAAACCAGCGCTGGGTCACACTAGGGTTCATCCAGAACAACGCTGAGTGGAGGCCATATTTGCCTTAGAATGTTCTGCACACATAACTGAGAGAAAGTTTTATAGATTTATCCAGTAGCATAAGTTTTCCATTTGTGGGTATGTTTTCTTTTTACGGTAAATAATTTTTCTTTTCTTTCTTCTTTCTTTCTTACCCTACGGACCTATATCCTCGAGTCTCGTGTATGGATAGATTCGAATTAGACTTAATATGCAAGGTATAATCTCACCAGAATCTTATCACTGCCGATATTCTTCCTCACTGCGCTGCACCTCCTGTAGTCGTCTTCGAAGTTCCGACCGACCTTCACCTTGAAGTGCGTGAAACCCAGATTCAAGTATTTATCGCACAATTCCTTGACCAGCTCGTCGCTGTAGCCCAGCCATCCTAGAACAATTTCATAATATATAATACTAGCAGCGCCTCGCGGTTTCACCCGCGTAGTTCCCGTTCATGAAATATCGCCTATGTCACTCCCTGAAAAGTAAAGCTTCCTAATGGTCAAAGATTTTTTTAAATCAGTCCAGTAGTTTCGGAGCCTATTCAATACAAACAAACAAACAATCAAATCTTTCCTCTTTATTATATTATTATAGATTTCTAATCACATCGAATCACACTATCACATTAATACTTTTATACCTAATAATATAAATGCGAAAGTTTGGATGGATAGATGTTTGTTACCTCTTCACGCCAAAACTACTGAACGACTCGGGTTGAAATTTTTCATACAGATTATAATAATTAAAATTAAAATTATAATCCTGGAAGAAATCACCTATAAACAATTCCACAGGGAGAACGCATGCGAAGCCGCGGGTCGGTGCTATCATTAAACAAATAAATAATGTTGGACAATTCACACAGCGTTATCTAGCTCCAAGCTAAGCAGAACTATTTTTATGGGTATATAAACTAATATACTTAATATATTACTACATAGATAGATATTTTTTACTATACATAGAAAACCTCTGCTGATCGTAATTAAGTTATGTTATGTAAGCTACTTTGGGTCTAGTCGTAGATGTTTTGTGGGATGTCCAGCAGTTTTTATGGTTGAAGACTATGAAGAAAACAGCCAACGCAAAAAGGCCTACACACGTCAGTAGTACGAGTAGGTATAAGTCGCTTGTTTAAGTAAAGATGATTAGAGAAACAATGGCTAATAGGTATATAATAATCCATTATAATAAATATTCACGGGTATTTATCGCGTTTCTCCAGAACTCCAGCCATCCCGTGACCACGACAGACCCGTGAATATTTATTATAATGTGTTCTGATCGCGTAAGTTTAAAAAACTTTAAATAATAATCCATTCACAAATAAATAGAAAAATACGAACCAACTTGCGTGGTATAACAGGGGTAACCATTATCCATCAAGAACTTGATCCTCTGCTCTCTCCCGGATTTCTTACTCCTCAACAGCTGTACTGCCTCCTCTCTCGTGATGACGTCGGTTATGTAACGAAAGTCGATCGTTGACACTAGTTCCTGATAAGAAAATGTTTATGTTTTATGTATCACAAAAAAAAACTTTATAAGTTTTCCACTAACTTTTGCACCTATGATTATACCTCTAGAGGTCAATATTTGGGCTGTTATTTGTTTTATGCATTTTATCTATTGTGTTTTAATTAGGTACGTACCTACTAACTAGAGTTTGATGTTTATGGTAACCTCAGCTAGCTGAGCTTAAAATAAATGGCCTTTTATATTCATCGAGTATTCGTTTTTTTAATATACTGGTCTGAGGGGACCAGAATTTTGTGGGACTCGACGCCCTGAGAAGGAAAAACCTCTTCGATAAACGTCTCTCGACGTTTTTACCGAACCACGTCAACATTTAAACCTAACGCGGCTCGACTGGCGTCCCCTCTTCCTCTCATACATGTACAGCAAAATACACAAATGGGATTTATAATATATATAATATATAGTTTCTAATATATCTAAGTGTACCTACCTCTGGTTCCATATCCGCCAGAAGTCTCCATAGAGGCTTCTTCTCTAAACGCGCCCACAGGTCCCAGAGCGCATTCAATATAGCCGCTACGGCTAAATGAGCCACTCCTTTCTCTGGTCCTATCTGAAAACACAAACGCAATTATTAGCTTCCTTACAGGGTTTACTCACACTTCTTATCGTGCTACGCATTCTAGTCCCAAGGAGAAAAGCAACTGTTAAGTTTTAGTTCCCGTTAATGAGCTTAGATGTGCCCAAACCATCTTTAAATATATGTGTGCACCTACACACAGGAATATATTTAACGATGCACCCTCCGAAGTAACATTAACATTTATTAGTGAAACTGTCATCAAAAGGTTGGCTCGCGGGGATTACTTTGATTCTTTCATCAAATAGTAATCAGATCTAAATTCCGTAGGTAGATATTATAGTTACTAATTAAACTCGAATCTATTACCCGTTATACCTACTCGATATTTTAACCCTTTCTCTGCCCAGCATCAGTGCGACCCGCAGCAGAGGCGCGCCACAGCTAGATCGATCTCTCTAAGGGTATGTGCATACATCTTGGCCAAAGAAAGTATTGTGTATTCACCAACCGCCCATCATAATTCAATCTTACCCATCTCATCTGCGAATCATTAGTGATCTCCCTCCAGAACCCCGCAAAGTCTGCATAGATATCCGCTGCGTTCCTCCCCAGTACGAATCTCTTCATGGACCTGATGCAGAGCACTATGACCTCGGTTCCTCGGCCGCAGGTAAACGTGAGTCCGAAGCCTTGCTGGCCGTTCTCTGTATTGACGGTGACGTAGGCACAGGAGTAGTTCGGATCGGTGTGCTGTGTAAAATTACAGGTACATAGTTACAATATTTTACACATGACAATATAATAGTTACTAAGGATAGAGATAACTTTAATTGATTGTCGCCTACACGGGCTGATGATAATGATGATAAACTTTCTCTCTCTTCCGAAAGTTTTTTAAAGGAGGAGAACGCTTTTAACTAGGTTTGGTAAGCTAGTTTTTCGCCTGCTTGTAGTTCCTCTATCTATATGAATATTTTGTCCAAGAAACTATAAATAATTTGATAAGAAAGAAAATTTGGTATGTAGCAACTGTTTAAATACTTACAGCTAAATAAACACCACGGTAGGAGCACCTTTTTCAGAGAGTTTGGTAAATGCAATAATACCTACTTGCTCTAGAAATTGGTCTTACATTAAACTAAAGAATGTTGTTCCAACCCAAATGAGGTTTGTAGTTAACCCGCTTACATCGGTAATGAAGTACCTAAACTAAAGAATATTTTTAAGTCAACTAATTAATCTAATGTGACATTAGTATCTGTCTGTTTTAAAAGACTAGCAACCTTCGGTGACCAAATTCCTAGCATCATCAGTTCTACGACTTTTGAAATAGCTAGCTAAGGTTTCAGACATGATTTAGAAATTATTTAAGTTTTTATTGTACTAACAATACAAAATAGTATATAATTAATTTAACTCACTAAAGCATCGGATCTTTATATTACTACAAATAAATTAATAAGAATTGAGAAGTTTAAAAGCTTACCAACGCATCGGAACCGTGACCGCCGAGCGAAGTTGGGAACCTTACATCCTGTACATCAACTCCTACGATCTTCAAACCACCGTGTTTCGGGATAGGCATGACTGTACACTCACTCACTACAACACTAAATGAAACGAACCGGTACATTCACAAACAACTGATAACCCACGCGTTATTAGTGAACTCGAAGATAATTTTGTCATTGTTTACTAATATTGTTACTAACTAGAGAAAATACACTTATCTCTGTTATTTTAGTAGAATTCATTTAGGTAGTGTTACAGTAGTTGGTTAATAGTTAATTTTGTTTTAAAAAACTTTAAAGCGACTTAAATTTTTATAGTTTTTTCAAGGATTTTCATGGATCCCACCGTCAGAACTGAACCAAATTAAAATGGGACCACAAGAGAAGCACCAGCTTTCATAAAAAAAAAGAATCGTGAAAATCGGACCACCAAGTCAAAAGTTCTGGGGTAAGAAACATAAAATAACAGCCAAATCCGACCTACTTCAAAAAAGGAGGAGTTTCTCAATTCGACTGTATTTTTTTTCGTGTAAAAACTAAAAAATTTGAAGTCGGTTCAAAATAGGCACATTATCAAACTTTTTTATTTCTTTTTAACTTGGGTATTATAAAATAACATTATTGAGTACTAAACTAAACATGGTACTACCATAATTATCAGTTGGTAATGTAGTTGGTATTAAAATTGGCAGGGCTGTTACGGCGGCAGATTTGACTTGAGGATCTCAAGAGGCACAAATATGCAGGTTTCGATAGAGCCTACGCATTAGCGAGGAGTCGACTCTAGGTCCGAGGGTTACTGAGGCTCTCCGTGTTTTCAAGTCAAAAGTATCTTAGTCACTACATTGCGCTTATAGAATGGTAGGCCCGTATTACGAAAGCTTGTTCAATCATAGATCTAAGCTGGGTGACGTTTATTCCATAGAAAAGCGTAACTCAAGCATAGATCGATGACTGAGGAATCTTTTAAATACGGGCCTTAGTAGGTATCTGTTGTTCTGGCTTAGCGCATCGTCATACAGCGAGGCAATTCACCCTGCAGTGTCTTGGAGACGCATACTATTGGTAGTGGTATAGATCAGTTGAGCTTCCTCTAGATTGCTTGTAACACTCTGCAGCTCAACTGTTTTAATTATAAATAATAGTTGTAATTTGTTCTTTTTATCCTTTAATTGTGATTTTATTTAATAAGCATAGTAACAACTTTATTTAATAAATTTCATAATGCTATATGTATATAATATGTGATGTATAAAATAGATATCTAAACGATAATCTCTTCACTAGACTTAAAAACTATGCACACTGTATAAAATTTCGTACAAAAATTAGTAAAATGTATCACAAAATGTTTATATTACTACGTATTTATTTGCCAAGTATTTAAAACTTTTTAAGCTTTCACAATTTGATAACATTATTAAAGATTATATGCAAGTGGCTTTTTTCGATGGGGGTGGACTGCCAATTCCAAAACAATTAAAGTTTTTTTTTTTCAAATATATGTGCCTGTATTTCTGCACTAACGGGTTCAGCTGCTGCTCAGGTCAATTTCTTAAAAAAAGGAAATGGCAGTTTTTGCCAATTTACGTTTGATTGGATACTGCACCTTCTAAGCCAAGGCCGGCCAATGTTTTTTGTGATGCCAGGCCACTATTTTCACGAGGAATTTTATTTAATAATTTTATAAATTGTAAATAAAATATAATAACACTATTATATTTTGAAATGTGAGCTGTGAAGAGGTCTTCCTGATAGTAAATTTGTTGATACTTGGTTTTAAATCTGATGTTTAAAGTACAATCAAATCAAAAATGTGTTTTTCAGTAAGGGATCTGCAATATTTTAGTGTATGATAGAGTTAAAAAAATTTCTGAATGTTAAGATTGAAAACAAAACTCATAAATTGAGCCCATATTCACGACTTTTTTCTAACTCTCTTAGTTTCCGTTTTGACCATTCACTCCCATCTCAAAAACCACCCTATATTGGGTAAACTATGTATTCCTTTATTATTATATATTGCGTAAATTCGGGCACCTTGTCGATAAAAATTAAATAATCATTAATATTATGCTGAGCACTTTAGTAAGTACTTATTGTACTATTGCATTACATCACAGGTTCTTTGTATATTTTTTCCAACAATATTCGATATTGTTGAGTTACATAAAGTAAAAAATATGCAAATTGAATTGTTCGTTAATTATGCTTTAAAATGCTATAATTTGTTCTTGGATTGGTCCCTTAAATTATTTCCTTAGAATAAACATTTAAATAATCCTTGCTTGCTTCATTGCCTGGAAGTGATCACTCCGTAGCAATTAGGTCGCCTTTGTTCTTGTCTGTGTATATTTTTTTCACACTACACTGCCTTTCATTTCTCATTATCACTTAATTTTGTACCTAATTGATTAACATAATTAAAAATAATGTAAAATATACAATGTGTAACATAAGGGGTGAATCATCGGTGGCTGGGGGGGAGGGAGACCTCAGTACCTATCGTTTAACCCCCATGTATGTTCTGCGATATTTACTGGTTCAAAAGTTATTTGACTTTTGTAAAATTTTGGTCAAAATCAGATTTCAGACGGAATTTCGCAATGTCTGCGACCCTGTCTTTTTATTTTAAAAAAGATCGATAGTCGGCCTTTAGCACCCCCTTTACAAAATAGTCTAAGATTTATATTAGGTCAATTTCTTTTCAAAATCGAATATTTACATTAATTTTCAGTGGTTCTAAAATTATAAAAAACAGGTGTTATTGCACTGAGGTCCCCCACCCACCATTCACCGATGATCCACCCTTATGTTACACCCTGTATAATTTGAAAATAATGTAAAATAGACCCAGCGACGAAAAGGCATGGGCATTCTCTACTTTCTACAACTAGCCTTCTTGTACAGTATGTATATAATTTTGTTTTTATCCCTCTTTTTTCTTGCTATCTGCCCATTTGGGCTTTGGGCTTACACTTTTGTGGTTTCAGGGGTTGTTAATTAATCATGTGAAGCTCGGAGAAACCCCCTTTATACAAGAGCGCTTTGCTCGCATTTGGATTCTTTAACCAGCTCCGAACCTATCTATTTGTCAAGTGAACCTATATACAAGAGTGCTAATTCATATACTAGAGCCATTCCCAAAATACAATGTTTCTAAATAAGTCATAATACAAAAATACAAAATTATCTTAGTGCCAAGTAGGTAAATAATTGTCAGTATTATGCATTGGAGGAAAGAGCACAAATCGGCAAAGTTTGACAAAATAACCAACAACAAGAAGAACTTAACCTAAACATTGTACCTTGAGTTTTGCCGTATAGTAAAATAGACCTATGCTTTATCTACTTCCTCGAGTGAGCCTTCTTGTACAAGAGTGCCAGCTCATTGACCAGTTCCCTCTCCCCATCCTCCCAGAGCAAGTTGGCCAGGCGGCCGAGGGTCCTGCTTCCGTCTGCATCATCATGCAACCAGTCTAGCAGCAATTTGTAGCGAGCCTGGAAATAGACAATATATACTTTTTATAGGATAAAACTGATTTAAAGGATAAAGCATCCTATGTTTTATTTCAGGCCTAGAAAGAACTATCTGTATGCAAAATTTCGTAATCGTATTTTGCATACACTTAGCACGAAATACGTATTTCTTATTTTGTGCCAAATTTCGTAGTTCAGCCGTTTACATCCGTTATGCATTCGCAAACTTTAAGAATTTTTATATTAAATTAAATATATTAATATTGTAATTACCTCTGATACACCGTAACTAGCATTGTCAATCTCCTTAGTTTCAATAGCCCCTCTTGAGAATCCAAGTGTTCTGAAGAAGTTTTGCCAATCCTTGCCCAGGTTCTTGGAAATGTAATCCAGAAACATATGCTCAGGCTGGAAATAAAACCAATTGATTCTTAGATTTATTCAAATACATAATTATTAGTAGCAGTTGCAGTAAGTCGACTAATGGAGTTGGCTCATTCATAACTGCTTTTTGTAAAGTTTTATGGGCTGATATTATGATCTGATTCAGATGATATCAGAAACTATACCTTATCCATTGCGCTTGTAGAATGTTAGTAAAAAACCTCGACACAAATAACTAAAACAAAACTTACTTGCTTGGTGTCGAGATACTTAGTATAAGGACGCCCCAATAAAGTGAATTTTAGGCTAGGTATAAAAATATTAGGCGTTTTGTTTACCAATATTCACAAGCTCAATGGATAAAGTATAGTTAAAATATAATGCTGTCATCTTATTTATGATGATATTAAAATACAACTAGCTTCTGCCAGCATATCTAAAAAAGTTGATTAAGAAATCAACTTTGAACATCGTCCCATGGGAACTGCAATAATCAGTTCCCATGGGACGATGTTCTAAGTGAATGGATAGAAAGTAGAAAGCATAGGCTTTATTCTTCGGTTATCTGTCTGGAACATTAGTAATAGTTTTGGCGTAAAGAGGTAACAAACATCCAAAATATCCAAACTTTCACATTTACTATCAGTTTATCACATATTGTGATGATTGGAAATCATTAGTCAAACAACTGGTGTCTAAGTGCCTTTAATTGACTGCCTTGAAAAAGTCAGCTACCTATAGAAAAAATCATTTTAGTTGATCAGACTGATTTGTTAAATCTTTGTTATAATTAAACCCAATAAGTACTTAACAAGATAAAAATTACCCTGACAATCCACATAGATGTTTGACTATTGATTAAGTAGTTTGATCTGTGTTCAAGAAATTGAGGTATTTTGGAAGCATTTTTAACTTTTCAGGGATTTGTTAATTTATTAGCTTTTATCCCTCAAGGGTGGCCGGTGGCACTGCTGTATACAAACGACATTTACTGTGCTGCCCAGAGCTGCCTTTTATACCTGATTGATAGTATATAAAAGGTAAGCTGGCCAGGTCCGGGCCTCCTAATCTAAAAAAATTAATGGACAGCAACACTTTTGTGCATTTACAGTTAATTGGTCTTATAACTAAGAAATGGTGTTGTTTACCTTAATTTTGGTTTCCAACAACAGCATTATAAGATTATTTTTCTCAATATTCTGCTCCTGGTATTTGTCCTCTTTGGTATTCTTGTTAGTTGGTGGCTTCATGTTGGTAGGTCCCATGTAGTAGTCATTGCCCCACCGGACATTCTTCGAGTTGACAATATTGATTACATTACCTGTAGCTGTAAGGAACAATAATTTTATCAAGCAATGACTCAAAACAAACTTGGTTTTGGCCTTTTAATGTCAGTGTATAAGTTGTTTGTGGTTTTTAATGGTGGCTCATTGACATAGGTACTTCACCTATGTAACTACATACCTAAAGTTACTTGCATAAATAACTAAATAAAAATATAAGCTAGATTTGGTCTTTGCTATGGTCCTTTTTGTAATAGTACATAAATTAATTTTGTAAGTATATTTTTCTTTTTATATCATTTACATAATAAAATTGGATTTTTAGTTGGTTTAGTTTACAGGATGCAGTCAATTATAAGGCGAAAAAGACTTAGATTTTTTGAACATATATTTTTTGTGGAATCATGCAGGGCCTTAGGGGTGTGACTTTTCTTTATGACATTGACCTCCAAGTTTAATAACCTTGGTGCTAGAGGTCAATATTTGTTATTCAATTACAAAGGAAAAATATGTTTTTTTTTATTTTTTTATGAAGTGTTTTGGTGCAAACAGCCTGGGCAACATCATTGCGTCTCGTACACAATACAGCGATCATTAATTCTACTAACCTTGAGTATTCACATTGCTACTCCCCGTTTTGTCATCTTTCCTAGATTGTCCCTCTTTTTTGCCAGGTTTGAAAAAAGAAGCTTTGAACTTTGGTTTCTTTTCTTTTTTTGCTGTGTCGTCATCATCAGATTCTACTATAATCTCTTCCGGTTCATTGGAAGAGTCGATGTTTTCATCGTTTTCGTCAAGGGGGATTTCCCTTTCCAACGTCTCTGCAGGCTGGCTACGGTCTGGCCGAGGCGGCCTTGGCATAGCATCAGATTTCAAACTCTTGAACATCTCAAATATCTTACTGTGGATGCTGGTCATTTTTGAGCGAATTGTATTGATGTACCTTGCGCCTCGCAAAAAGTTTTGTAAACACAAAGAAACTTCGTCACAGTCTCAACAGGTAAATAAACTCACCAAACTCCAAGTTCTACGTTTATAGATAGCATAAATACACAACACAAATACAAAAACAAAATTATGAAATAATTGTGATAAAAAAACTTCTACATTTGCACCAAAAGTTACTAATACTAAAACCCCTAAAACCAAAGCAGGAAAATTTTGTTTTGTAGAAGTAAGTAAACATTCAGGCTATTCTGGCAAAATGTCAAGCCAAGTGATAATAACATGTACCAAAAGTCGACTGTGTCGAGAAATGTCGAAAGACTAGTTTGATTCGATATCTTTCATTTAAAAGTTAGGTACTGTAACTTTATGAAATGATGTTAATTTTTAGCCGACTAACGGAGCAGGGTTATTTATTACTTACCTACGTTACGCCTGGTCCGCCTGTAGGTAATGTTTACACTATCTTATCACTCGTTTCCAGGTTTTTTTTATCAAAATAGCAAACGGTTCGCCTGATGTCTGCTCACAGCACGTCTTTGAATCGAGTCAAGGGCCCCAAGCTGATATCCAGGTACTCCTGCCTAAAAGTGACTACAGTATTACATGTGGGGCAGTGGGGTCAGACTTGCTACTTATAAAACTGCAGTCTCTGCCCCGCACTGTAATAATAGTCTAGCTATATTGAGTACACCGAGCTTTTTCGATATCAACTTGCCTTGTCTTCCAGATGACTGCGAAACTGGAATCAGGATCTCGATGCTCTTGATTAAGGATGGTTAGGGAAGTGTTCTGAAACCGTTAGGTAACAGTGAATGGGGTGCTTTTAGCGGTGAACGAACAGACTTGTGTCTTGGTCGGGTTTAATTTTACTAGGTTCTGATCACCCCAGTCTGAAACTCTAGGTTAAGATAATCTTCAACACCAGACACCAGTTGTCTTCTACTCTCCTCCACAATATTTTGAGGGATGTTAGCTCAGTCTGTATAAAAGATGTCAACGGTGCTACCGTCTGCATAACAATAAACTTTGTCAATAGACATCATGTCATTGATATGCAGTAAAAATGGCGTTGGTTGACAGCACAGAACCTTGCAGGACGCCAGCAATAATGTCCATCATGTCCATGCTATCAAAGCTACTACTGCCAGGGACGGCTCTTAGGCTTTTGCCGGACAAAAAGCAGGCTACCCAATTGCACAAGCCCTCAGACAGTCCATAAGACAAGACTAAGACTAAGTCTACTAAGGCTAATTTCCAACTAGATCGAACAGACAAACAAATAAGTGCTGTTTGTCCGTTCGATAAAATGTTAAAAAAGTTTATTTTGTCTATGTCGAATTTTTGGAGAAATGTCATGTCAAAAATGTTGATTTTAAAGAGAATTGGACACAGTAGTGTTGTCTTAATCAACGCCGCCGTCGGAAAATGTCAGTGTCACGCATGGCATGTCAGCGAGAGGGCCACGCAGCACGCACCATGGACAAACAAAATCACTTTGAAAATGTGGCGGAAATAACCTCCAACTCGTCATCATCATCGGTTTTTTTTATAAGAAATATTTTATCATTTATAAAGTCGTGGCAGGCGGTGGCGGCGGCGGCGGCGCGGCCGGGGCGGTGCCGAGCGGTGCAGTGCGGGGTGGTGGTGGCGCGATCCTCTGCTGAATCGAGCTTGTACTTTATAAACTCTAGCCCTGCTGATACACCGCGCCGCGCCACCACCGCTCACCGCATGCTTAAGCCCTCAGCACACAGACGCTAATCAATTAGCGCGTCTTGTGAAGCGCGATTTCGGCGATTTTCTAGCACGCACGATGCCTTACATACAGCGGCTTATTATTAAGCAAGCGCGATTTGTGGTAAGTAAGAGACTTTCTCGCTTTATCCAATACCAAACTGACACAGTGCCGAGCACGCCCGCCGAAGGACCTTTCGAAATAACGACATAAAAGACTTAAAAGCTATAGAGAAAGTTTACGAAGTTCACATAAGGTACCTATTGTTTATGTTATGATCTTAGTTCCTATAAGCGACTAAGTACGCTAAGTTATTTATCACGTACTATCCCTAACTGCCTATCTTATTTAGATGAAATTTGGTATGTAGATAGATAGTTAAGTAGGTACTTAGTTTAGGTTCTAGAATAACATATACCCATGTTATTTTAGAACCTAAACTAAGTACTAAGGCTGATTCTCGCACTTTGTCTGTTCAAATAGAGAAGAGTCGTGGGAATTCAGGGCGCGCGTGTGTCAATTGACAACTTTTGTTGTGTTGACAACACTGCTCTGTCATTGCAGTACCTAGGTACGACTAAAAGTGTTAGTTCGCCGAAACGCCACGACTCGTAAGTTTTAACCGACTTTAAAAATACTAGAAGGTTCTCAATTCGTCTGTTTTTTTTATGTTTGTTACCTACTTACCTTAGAACTTTTAAATTGGTGGTCCGATTTTCATGATTATTTTTGGTTCAAGGTTGGTGCTTCCCGTGTGGTCGCATTTTAATTTGGTCCAGTTCTGACAATGGGATCCATATAGTTGAAGTCGGTTTAAGTATAGTTTTTTTAAACAATATAAATTATTGAACATTGAATTAGCTCGAGCTAAAGCAATAAATACAATAATAATAATCATCATCATCATCATCAGCCTATATTAGTCCACAGCTGGACATAGGCCTCTCCTAATGAGCGCCATAGCGCCCTGTCTTTAGCTTGAGGCATCCAGCATCTGCCTGCAGTCTTTCGCAGATCTTCATCCCACCTGGCCGGCGGGCGTCCTACACTACGTTTGCCGAGTCGCGGTCTCCATTCAAGAACTCGTTTACCCCAGCGGTTATCGGTTCTTCGCGAGATATGGCCGGCCCACTGCCACTTCAGTTTGCTAATTCTTTGAGCTATGTCGGTAACCTTGGTTCTCTGTCGGATGTATTCGTTACGAATCCTGTCCTTCAGAGAGACCCCGAGCATAGCTCTTTCCATAGCTCGCTGAGCGACTTTAAACTGGTGGACCAGCCCTATCGTGAGTGTCCACTCCGTAGGTCATGATGGGTAGGACGCACTCATTGAAAACTTTCATTTTAAAGCATTGCGGTATGGATAACGAGAAGACTCGACGTAGTTTTCCAAACGCTGCTCAGCCTAGCTGGATCCTCCTCTTGGCCTCCTTCTCAAAATAGTTTTTACCCAACTGCAGAATTTGTCCAAGGTAAGTGTACTCGGAAACAATTTCGTGAGGGTGGCCATGTACGACGACCGGTCCCGGTCATCCCGGCCCGATAATGCCATTGATCATGACTTTGGTTTTATCCAAATTCATGCCGAGACCGATACGTCGCGAGGCTGTAGCTAGGCTGTCCAGCATCCGGTTTAGCTCCTACAAATACATTAAATAAAATCAGTTTATTGCAGGCACAAAAATACAGTGATCACAATGTATCTATCTTATAAAAAATTTAATGTAGGTAACAATATACAAAAGCTACAAAAGCAAAAACATTATTTAGGTACCTACCTATTAACATTTAAAATTTAACGTTAATAAATAGGTAGGCAGGCTACCTACGGATATCAACAGAGCTGTTCAGTGGCATTTTCTCTCTCCGCTCGCCGGTGGTCATATCTTGCCATTCGAGCCACTGCCTTACCAATTTCCAAAAGGCTGCGGTTTATTCGACGATAGTACCTATTTTTTTTGTTGCTTAGTTATTTTTTTTAGCCGCAGCCGCCGCAAACACCAACATTCTATATACTATATACAGGGTGTGGCAAATTTTTGGCCCCTTAAGGGTAGCTACATACCGTTTCTTTTGTAGTTAGAAGGTTTTGTTCTAAGGAACTTTCTGTTTTATTTTGAAGAAAAAATATTGCCAATTTTAGTTTTTTGACAAAATGTACGGTTCGCCAAAAAAAAGACATTTGTCAAAAAAAACAAGTTGGTCTTAATCGACTCTATTTCCAACCAGACACATTTCCAAATTAGCCTACCATTTTAAAAAAGCGTGCGTAACGCGTAACATACGAGTTTAAACTAAGAACCATTGAATGAGTGACATTGTTGTTTTCACTTACTCGTTTTTTCATAGAAAATGTATGGGAATTGTTTTTTTTTAATTATTGCTAAAACTTACGATTTGATTTGGTATGTTCCTTTGGGAAAAGTGTTCCTGGTTGGAAATAGAGTCGATTAAGACCAACTTGTTTCTGTATAACCACCGTAACAAACTGCCACTCACTGGAGCTGTGCCACCTAATGCCGCAACGCAACGTATTGTGTTTGTGGCTCTGGCTTTGGTTGGTGGCATGTTTGTATCCATAACTAACGCTTCATTACAGCTAAGAACGTAATCTATTAGTACCTAATCAGGATATTCTGGATGCCACAGTCGTGAAGAGTCGTCGTCTTTTATGGTGACCGACATCGGCATTTGCGCCGGCAAGGCGCCGGCGCACGCCGCTTCTTCTGCTCTAATCTTGACAACCTATCTAAACCTCCTTCATCAATTTCCATTTTCAAAATGAAAGGTATGACATGTGTCTTGGCATACCTAATCTATCAAATCCACATTATTTACATATTTTAATCTGATCTTATTTTATAAGTTTTATAATCACAGAAAATTGCGAAGGTAACTTTGTGTCTAACAATGATGGAGAACGAGGCAAAGAAGTCCTCTACCATTTCACTATCAGATTTACTGAAGACGAGGTTTTTTGATGTGATTTACGCTAAAAGTGATGGTAGCGCATCAAGCTGCTTCGCACCGGCGCCAGCGACCCCTGCTACTCTGCCCACATGTCCCGACAAGGCCGGGGGAGGAGACGCACCGGCGGTTACCAAAGTATGCGTCTGCCCTGCACCTGATACTTCAAAATGCTCAGCTGGCGACAGGGGCAAGACGGGAGCCGGCGTCACCGGAACTCGATCCGGATCTAGCTCCCCCTGCAAAGACGGTGCCAGCGACGCCGACGAGCTGCCAGAGGGCGCAAAGAACCCGGGCCTCCTTCGCCATATACACAACGCAGCCAGGTTCAGATTGCCTCAGTGTTTCGAAGGTGCTACAGTTTCACTCAAACAGAACTCGTCAAGCAACTGGGTTCTCGGGCATTCCTTAGCGTTTAGTTCAGTATCTCCCGGAGGGTACAAACTCTTGTTATCTTACGCTGACAGGACCAAACTCACTGGTATACCATACTTTGTGATGGAAGCAGCGCCGGGGGGGCAGGTGAGCTGTGAATTCCGCGTGGGCCCATCGAAGGGGACGAGAGCCACGGTGGTCACGCAAATAGCTGATGCGGAGTTCTACAGTTTCGAGAGTATTTTCGACGCCTATTTCAGTAACTTTACGGCTTCTGTAATTGCTGTGAACAGAGAATTTATTGCTCTACATTATCTACAGGTAATAATTTAGAACAAATTATTTAGATTTCACCACACCAGATTAGATAGAACCACTACATTATTCTAAAAGGCCTACAATTTTGGATAAAGGCTCGTTTTGGCCCACATTATACAACTATGTATAGAGGTAAACTCACACTGGTCACAAACGCTACGTCCAAATTTACTTATTTTCTTTTTATTCCTTTAAAACGAAACAGCAATGCTGCTTTGTGGCAGAAAAACAACACCACCACTACTTGGTAGGATCAGTCTACTGCTCTGGGCTCTCTCGAGCTAGTTACAGACAAAGTTAAACGCATTCACTTCACTGCGACCTGTTAAACCGGTAGGACAGCTAGAGAGTAGTTAGATAGAGTGAAAGGTTATCGTTTAATTTCACTGCTACCTACAGTTACTGATAAGTGTTACTGGGCGTTGTGTAACGTGTTGTAGTGTATCACACACGCTGTGAATTGTTACGCCCCGTAATAGCGGTCAGCACCCGGCTTTTTACTTTCTAGGACTAGTCTACAGCTCTAGTCTCTCTCAATCTAGATAGAGTCAAAGTTTCACGCGTTCACTTCACTGCCAAGCATTAAAAATGTGACCCGAAGCGGTGCGTCGTAGGCTAATAACGCCTTTAAGGTCCCACCATTTCTAGTTTTCTGTGAGAACAAGTTTTTTGCATGAATCTTTCAGGCTGTGAGTAAAGAAATATCTTTGGGAGCGGAGGTGGTGGCTAGAGCACAGATGGCGGAGCTAAGTTCAGCATCAGCCGCTATGCGGTACACCAACGAGATGCATTCTGTGAGCGCCACGCTCGGCAACCGGGGGCTAGACCTGTGCTATGCCAGGGCTGTTACGCCTTTTCTAACTACATCTGCTATGCTAGAGGTATTATTTAAATGATAAATTAAATTGTACTTAGGTATTTTTCTAATCCTTAATTACTTACTTAATGCCGTTATCCGTAGTGAATCTTGGCCTTCGAAGTTGCTTGGTTTCTAATCCTTAGATGGGTATATTTTTACCGCCTTAGTACTATCAATGGTACTAGTAGTACCTTTGATAGTACAAGTGACACAACTTTGTATCTTTAGTACCATTAATGTTAGTAGTGACAATTATTTAGGATCAGTAGTACCATCATAAATATTGATGTATCGCTAGTACATACAATAAATTGTACAACTAACCAAACTACCACGACGGTGTAAATGGCCAATGGATCTAAGATACAGGTATTAAGTACATAAAAAGGCGAAAGTATGTGACGTTGAAATGTTTGTGAGAAGACAACGCCTAAACTACGAATGGATGGATCGAGCTGAAATTTTGCTGTGATGAAGCTGTGCACAAGCAACATATTATATTGAAAAACATGGGCTAAGCCACAGACAAAAGCTACTGAAATATAATTTCAGACGAGAGACTTAACATACATCTTTTGGATTATAAATTTCATTTAACAATACTTGTAACGACTAACGAGACTTCTAGAGGTATTACGATTTGACGACCTCTGTGGCGCGGTGGGCGAAGGTCTGCCTGCGATGCAGGAGGTTGCGGGTTCGATTCCCGCATCAGGACAAATTTGTGTACGATCTGCAAAAATTTGTTCAGGGCGTTCTGGATGTTTTTCTATGTATAATAAAAAATATCTATCTATGTAGTGTATTGTATTATGTATATCAATTATCTAGTACCCATAACACAAGCTCTGCTTAGCTTGGGGCTAGATAATGCTGTGTGAACTGTCCAGCATTATTTATTTATTTATTTATTATTTATTATTACCTGATCCTGAAACTTTGTACACAGGTGGGTTTTGCAATAAAGCGAGCAGTGGCAACCCTCGCGTACGAGTGGCGCCACGACGACTGGACAGTTCGAGGCTCGGCTGATTCCGACGGCCTAGTGGGAGCTACCTTGCAGCGCGCCCTCGGCGGCACCCGGGCACAGCTAGCCTGCGCCATCTCAGCACTCCTCAACCATCCTAACGATAAGTTCCGCCTCGGATTCGGTATCACTGCTGCTATTATTTAGGATTGGATTTACATTCCTTGGTATGACTGTGCGACGGCAAATTGTGCAAATACTGATGCTCGTTGGACCTGAGTTTTTTGCATGCCATCTTGCTCATTATCAGCAAGAGAAACAAACCAGAATCGGTCATGGTGTTCGAGACTCTCATTACCCAAATCGTCTCTATAGATGGCTGATGATGATGATGATGATGATGATGATTATTCAGGGAACTTTCGAATATGAGTACCTATATAGGTAGAGGTAGATCCTTTTTGGATGTAACGGCTATAGACTAATTTCAAGATTTGATTACTGCTCTACCAAAACTTAGAAATTAACGCATAATACCTAATCAGTTTTATTGTATGCGATCTGTCCTGTTTGTATTTTATATTTTCGATACCTTACTTACATTCTGACTTTATTGATTATAAAGAAATGGTCCTTACAATTTTACTTGACTGAGCTCTATTAAATTGAAAGCATATGGATTTTCAGTTTGGCAATGGATTTAATCATGTCTGGCTACTCTCAAATCATGCATAGCTTAGGCACTCAGCGCCTTCCTATTAAAATGTGTCAACCTATTTTAACTTATCTACAAAATGATTATTACTTCATTTCATATTAGTTTACTGTATTTGTAGTTACTTAATGTTATTAGCTATTTTAAAATAAACATTATAAGTATTTTATTGCAGTTTTTCGCTCTACCTGCTTACCTTTTCTGCATCTTTTAAACGTCACAGCAGCTAAACTGGCTTATTCCTCACACATCCTTTCCTCACTGACAACTACGTTTTAAAAATTCATTCTCAACGTAACGATAATGTAGGCGTGTATTATCTGACTGGAGACCGAGGTCGTCGCTGCAAGCTCCGGCGGGATCCCAACACGCCTGCGCGGGATTCTCTGGGCGGGGATTCAGACTCCACCTTCACATGCAGACAAGACAGTTTGAACTTTGTCGAGGGGTGTTTCAACAGAGTTTGGAATGAAAGAGGTTGTGAAAAAAGGTTGGGCGTGCACGGCAAGGTTCGCTGCAGTTTGATCGCGCGCGCTGCCGCGTCTGGTAGGTTACAGTTATGCTGATGGAGCGCCTAGCTGACTTCGTGAGCAAGTCCCTGGAGGGCGGGGAGACGCCGGCGCCGCCGTCGGAGCCAGATCCCGACGAGGCTGATGATGTGGAGGTGGATATCACGGAGCTGGATGAGAAGCAGCCGCTGCCGAAGCGGCCGCGGAACTGGCTGCTGTCGCCGGTGCCGGTACAGCATTGCAAGCGGGAGACGGATGATGACGATGATCATCGACATGGTAAGTTTGTGAAAACTAATTTTGTCTTGGTGTCACCATTTTCAAGGAACATAGGCCCGTATTATGAAAGCTTGTTCAGTCATCCTACTATGCTTTAGCAACGCTATTCTATGGCATAAACGTCACTCAAGCATAGCGCTATGACTGAGTAAGGTTTCATAATACGGGCCTAAGAATGCCATTATGTGTTCTTACGTGTCAACAACACAAATATGACTAATGTCATATTTGTGTTGAAACTGTGGGGACCTTACAGAGAAAGAATGTAGCTGCCTACATAGTGAAAAATGTTGTAGAGGCAATTGCAATAAGGCACATCACCCAGAGATTTAGAAACGAAAGCTTAGGAAAAAGCGTCTAACATTATGTTTAGTAAACTCTCTCTTCTTTATCGGTGCCTATCCAAACATACAATTTATTGCCAAACAAAGTAAATTAAATTGCCAAATATTTCTCGTTTTAACACTTGCCGCGCCCGTCGGCCTACGAGTAGCATACACTATTGGAAGAAACAAAATAATATGCGATTTGAATAACTATTGTATAATTTTATCACATAAAGTGCTCAAAATATTCTCGTCGGCTAACAAAAATCCGACAGTGCCAATAAATTGAATAAAATCAAATTCAACAATATTTGCATGGTTAAAGAGTTAACAAATGATCAATATTTTCGTCCATATTATTTCTTTATTTCATAAAAATTCTGTTCTTACCAATATAAAAAAATTCAACAGATTTGTAACTACCTATCTTACTCGTTACCATACTTATTATTTAGTTCAAATCTATACAACTTAGTGAAAAAATTAAAACTACCAACACAATAAAGCGATTTGTTTTTGTTAATCAAATAAAAGTCGATCAAAGAATTACTTGACACATTTGTAGCAAGGGAGAGTTCCCTTGGGAGCGCGCGAGTAAAACTGGGGGACCGAACTAGTGGCAGTAGGGCACTTGCATATTATATGGATAACATTAACCTTTACCTATTCACAGCTATTTGTAAGATAAAAAGGGTTAAATCACTAAAATAAAAGCATAAGTACGTAACTTTTGATTTAAAATTACAAAAGATAATGAAAATCTGCATTATCATGACCCTAGCCAAGTATGTCTTAGTTTGATAGGCCACCTAATAAATAAAGTTATGCATATAATAAAGTTATAATAAAGCCTATCGTTAGAAAGGGTGAAGAAACTGAAACTGAAGAACTTTTTAAAAGAAAGTTAAATTCAATATGTCTTAGTTTCTTTTTTTATTAAGTTGACACGTTATTTTAATATGTTGTCACGCTTTTGCATAGATTTTTGCTAAGAATACTCGTAACTATTATTAAAGTGCATTGTATTAATATGTAATAATTTATTTAGACACTGAAAAATACAGTACAGTTATTTTCAGGCAATAACCACAATTAAAACAGTTATGTAAAGGTTTTTTAAGGTTTTATAAAAAACTTAAAAAAAACCGTGACACTGAGGTTATTGATTCTATCGGAGAAATTTATTCCATACATACTCTGCCCGTACGTAGGCCCGTACACTCCCACACACTAAATAATTTATAAAAATGCCTGTCGCAATCTCTGTTAACTCTCGAGTTACGATGATGCTGTGTATATCAAGTTAGTTAGAATAATTAACGCAACGATAATCGTAGCCCTGGCGCGTTGATGCTACTCGTATACTTAGACTGAATTTTATCAAATTACTAAGTGAAGAAGGTTAAAACGAAAGTCAAGCCTACTACGTGTTTTTGGTCTACGCCGTAGCTTTTGCTACGAAATTCGTAGCTCCAACTGCTTTAGTGCACGGAAGCTTATATGAATCCGACGATTGATTCTTGATATGTCTGTCTGCCTGTCTGTTATAGGATTATTTATTTGGGTAACTGGAACAGATAAATTAAAACATAATAATAATAATAAGCAAATTATGTATTACCTGAGCTACTTATAGAATAGGATTAAAAAGACGTCATCTGTCTTTAGTTTTTTAATTAGTCTAGAAGTACCTACTTTACATGTTATTTAAAGTACTTCTATTTTAATATTAGATTGTTTTACTAGGCACACCATCCCATTATACATGTTATCGTATAAACGAGGTTGTGTATACTCCCGAGCGTAGCGAGGCAGGATGACAAGACGAGTTATAATGTATGGTTGTGGCCCGAGTGAAACATTCTACTTTTTACATCAAATGCTAGAAAATAAAACAAACAAAACTTAGGTACTTAGGCTAACTTAGGTAGGTAACTTAGGCACCTTCCGTAAAATAATGCACACGTTTTCCACTTCTCTACTTCACGAATTTGTCGTAAGTCTTTTAATAAATATTTCACGTGACTGCAACAGTGCCATGTTAATATTTTTTTTGCTTTACTATTTCTATTTCCATTATTTTTATCATAATTTTCACTTATTGACATTCACAATTAATTTTAATAAGCCCCACGTTCACTTTCAATTAAATTTGTAGTAAACAAAAATAAATTTCGGGCTAATACCAACTATTTTAAATGTAAGGCGGAACGCAAAGTAATGTAGGTACTAGGATGGTGAAAAAATAACCTTAAACCATTCAATTTCAACCATCACCAAAGAGGCGCTCTTAATACTATTTTCAAAAATAATATAAGTTCTATGGTAATCTAACACCATAAGGTCGAGGCTTAAGTAAGAGGACAAATGACTTTTCTGGCTGATGATAACAGAAAACATAAAAAATGCCTTATAGCCTAAGGCTTAAAATCAAATTTTCATTACTCATACTCTAAAAGTAGGTCGGTAGTTGCCTGCGCAGCGGGATGAAAGTTATTATAATGACAAGTACAAAACAAATGACAGCCGCAGACTGTCACCTCACTCTTATCTTGAACCATGCATTCTACCTTTCTATACAGCCACTCAACTTCAACTTCTTGTGAGATGGCTTTTGCGTCTGGTTTGTTGTAACGCATTGGTTTTTTTGTCAAACTGTAATGTTACATTATGATGATAAATAAATAAACTATAAACTATAAACTATACGACCATTCAAATAGAGCGTAATGTAAAATTGAAATAAATTAGAGGTATACGTAACCAAAATATCACATTATAATTTACTTTCAACTATTTCTTTAAAATGACAGATTCCGGTAAAATATTTACTTTTTTTTAAATGATAAAAATTACTGGCAGAATAGTTCTCGGTATGTTACCATGTCTATTCAACCATGGTAGAATAGCGAAAGCTACCATGGCTATATGTATTCTGCCATCTCTAAAGAGGATTTTCTATGCTTTTGAAAAAAAGCGGAAATACGCCAATCCTATCTTCGTATGATTTTTCCAGTTGTACAATTTTATGTGATTATTACAATAAGTTCAGACATAGACTTGACGCCTGATTTTATAAAAGAAGAGGCTAAAGTAGTAGTGGAAAACCTTTTAACAACTAAATCAAAATGAAGGTACCTAAAATCGTACAACGATTTTATGAAATGGCGCGCAGCATTGATTTATTAAAAAGGGAAGATGAGGTACTAGTTTCTCGAAAATGGCAACCTCATATTGTGTAAAATTGTGTACCTCAGTCACCGTTGGACCGGCGCGGCGGCACGGGCGGTCGTGATTCGCGTGAAATATTGTTGTCTCGGTCTTACTTCGGCCTTAGATACGTCTTTCCGTCTTTGTTCTTCTTTGTATTGCACAGGACTGGAAATATAACTGTGAACATATGTGTTTGCGTGTCACTAACATAACACATGCCAATTTTTTAACAAGCGCTGGGAGAACGTAACCTATCTTCCCTTTTTAATTATTCAATGGCGCGCTGAGAAAATAGTGAAATCGTTAGAAAACGTTTTGTTAACACTTTTTTTAACGAATTCTCAAAGACTGATGTTAAAGACAACACACAATGTACATTTAAAGGATTTCGTTAGACTGACATCGTTTCTCAAAAGGCAAAATGAAAAAATATAAGCATTTCTCAAGAGGTACCTGGAAAAAACCTTTCACTACCGGTAGAATGGGGTGGCTATGTGCCAGGCAGGTGAGAATGTGCCACGGGGGTCATCGGCAAGATTATTGTCGATTTCTTTTTCTACTTTGACTTATAGAGATTATTTCTTCGATTAATCGTTTTTAAAAACATTTTCCCATCTCTAATTCATTTTGCAAAACATTTACTTTCATCTATCAGTGTCATTCAGTTTGTAGAAGTTTTTAGACAAAGCGGACGAATTTAAAATCTGGTGTAAACTTTATGTTGTCCAGCTGAATCTACGGAAGCTGTCGTAATCGAGGTATGTTATGCTTATTGTATATTTTATTGGCAATTGAATGAATGTAAATTAATAAGATTATGTTTTGTTTCTACTGAAATACGAGATTTTTGTCAAAATATCGAAACTTCGCAGGTGAAAATATGCCACAAATTTACCGTTTAAAAATTGACTGTGTTGCCATACCATTATAATAGAAACCTACTAATCTTGTTTTTTTTGTTATTTCAGTGCTTACTTAGTGCCAAGGCATTATAAACGTACGGTTGGGGCCAGGCCTTAAAAAAACTACACAGAAGAAACATTTCAACAAAAATAAGAAAATATAAAGTTTTATTTGAAATTTTATCGATCAGGTTGCATTCTATTTAGTGTCGATTTTAACTAGGTCATTCCCTAAATCACGTAGATACGTTAACTCTCAACAGTTTCTTTTTAAACCTTTATAAATGCTATATTTTCAATATTTCCGTAGGTACTTCAATGTAGTACCTGCGTAAATTTTTAAAACATAGCATTTACTATTATAAAATTTAATGCTATATTTTGAAAATTTACTGCACATCTAATGCGGAATTTAGGAGTAAAACTTATTTTCCTCCAGCAGGGCCCAGTCGCGCGGAGGTTGGCGCTTAAGGGCAAACTAAGTTTTGGGCCTGACCTGATACGAGTACACAGAAAAAATCGTCCTTATTTGTGATTTTTTGATGGCAACATTAATGTTTTTGTTTTTTAAAGTTCCCTGGTGGACCATTTTCGAAGTACAGATAGGTGTCAACGTGCCATTTCATTAATGTAAAGACATATGAAGGGAACTGTGAAGTGGCACATTCTCACCCCAAGTGGTCAGGTGAGAATGTGCCACATTTTTTTTCATTTTTTGTCCAAAGTATGGTTCATTTATTAGTGGCGAGATAAAGAACATGTAAACAAATATATAAAGAGCATTATCTGATCTATTTTCCTAAAAAATAACTTATTTTGGCTCTGCTAGAACTAAATAACCTTGAAATGTGGCACATAGCCACCCCATTCTACGGTATCTATAACTAATAATTGCTCTTATTTTACCATAGACTTTAAATAAATATCTCACCTAAGTTGTTGATTTACAAATTTTTTCATTAGCTCATTTATATTTTTATTTTTACTTTCCTTGTATTCGTAATAAAAAGCACAGTGTTTACCTTGGGTGAAAGTAAAATTTAGTCCCTCGGACTATTAGCGCCCTGCCTACTAACACTAACTAGTGAAAAATATATTTATTAGATTATACTACACCTGCTCAGAATTCCTACCTCATGTGTTTTAAGGCCCTCGGTTGCGCCTCGTGCCTCAAATGATACACTCGGTAATTGAAATTGGCCACTTTCTGAACTCGGGTGTACAATCTACTTTTTACTACACCTGAGAATACAATAAGATGTTGAATCAAGTTTTTTTCATAAAAAATAACAAAAATGTTTCATTAAATATAGTTTTAAGGGCGTAAGGAAAAATAAAAATTAAAAATCCGTATTAAAAGTGACCCGGTAAACAAAAGTTTTTTAATTAATTTCATATTTTTATTTACCGTATCCAAGACCTGCATACACACCGTGCAAGCTTCACCACGACTCTACAATAATATATAATAACTAGCTGCGCCCGCGGCTTCGCACGCGTTATTTCTATGGAAACGTTTTAAGGTGATTTTTATCCCACGGGAACAGATTTACGGGATAAAAAGTAGCTTTTGTTTTATTCCAGTATTAGAATTACCTATATGCAAAATTTCAGCCAGATCCGTTCAGTAGTTTTGGCGTGAAGAAGTAACAAACATCCATCCGTACAAACTTTCGCATTTATAATATAAGTGTGATGATGTGATAATATATATAATAATGGCTTTGCTGTGTCTTGTCTACGAGTCGGAACAAAGAGTCATATTTGCTATTTTCAACAAAAATTATCTGACTACTAATACCGACATATCCTGCCCTGCACGTTTTAAGTCTCTACGACCATTGGTTTGGACTGCGGGTTGTCTATAGCTCAGTACAAAAAGCGTGAATACAGTTTGTTCTCTAAAAAATTTGGTAACCTATTTCTAATTTGCATCTTTCCATACTTTTTGCCAAAATCAATCAAGCTACATCTCAGCAGACGGCAAGAACGGTCATGCAGGGCAATCTCCCAAATTGAAACCTCGCTTTTTATACGACAATTATGTAAATGGAGGGATTATCCTCAGTGGGCGGCACCAAGCCACACCCTTCTCCCCTTTCGTCTCGCAAGACCTTCTTGAGGTGATTAATTACCCCCCACTTCCCCTTTCTCGAAGTGTCGGTGATTTATTTGATTGAGAAGTCTTTACTGATATCCATTAACGGCTTATACATTTCGTTTTGTCTCGCTCAGTGGAAGTCTTTAATTTAATTGATGGTATTTTAGAACTGTTATTGATGGTGCTGGATTCTTTGTAGATTTGGATTGTAATTAATTTGGATTTACCTACCTACTTGTTGTGGTTTTTTTGGTTTAAGTAACTACCTACTTAAGCGGATATTTAGTCTGTTTTCACATCACTATCACGAATATTATAAATCCAAAAGTTTAATGTTTGGATGCATGTTTGTTAACTCTTCACGCCAAAACTACTGAATGGATCGGAGTGAAATTTTGCATACAGGTAGTTCTAAACCTGAAATAAAACATAGGCATACTATCCCATAAATCAGTTCAAATGGATAGAAATAACCATTAAACGTTTGTATGGAAACAACGCGTGCAAAGCCGCTGGCAGAAACTAGTTTAAATAATAAATACTACTTTGTTACACTTCTATCACGTATCTAAATTGCCATTTAGATACTCTATACTCTAAAGTGTTTTCCGACATTCGTTCTGTTTATAACTTGTGTCGAAACGAAACACTAATAAATAAATAATAATGCTGGACGATTCAAACAGCAACCCATCAATATGTGAAAATGATGTAGAAGCTATAGCAAAATTTCAAAAATATATTAATAATAATATAAAAAATTAATATAAAAATGCAAAATTTCAAAAAGTTAACTACGACCTAAAAATCTCAAGAATGACACTGTAGGTACCTACGCTTTAGTCTGTAGATATCCCGCCCGACCCAACCTCAGTGTACCTATCCATCCACGGTTGCCTGGTAGAGATTTAGGTATGCAATAAAGTATTTTCTATCTACATATCTATCTACCTACCTTAATAAGTAGGTAGGACATTTTATTTTTCTTACTTACCGATCAGGGCTATTTTCATCAAATGCAACAATATCACTTTCATACAATGCATTATAGCCTTCCGTAGTAACTCAGGGCTCTTTTTAACCGACTTCAAAAAAGGAGGAGGTTCTCAATTCGTCTGTATTTTTTTTTTTTTTTTTTTTTGTTTATTACCTCAGAACTTTTGACTGGGTGGTCCGATTTGCATGATTCTTTTTTTATATGAAAGCTGGTGCTTCCCATGTGGTCCCATTTTAATTTTGTTCAGTTCTGACAGTGGAATTCATGAAAATTCATGAAAAAACCGTAAAAATTTAAGTCGGTTTATAGTTTTTTAAAACAAAATTGATTATCACCAAGTGCAACAATAGCAATATCAGCGATATAGCTTACCCTTATAACTCAGGGTTCTTTTCACCAAATGCAACAATATCATTATCATACAATGCAATATACCTAGCCTTCCGAAGTAACTCAGGGCTCTTTTTACCAAATGCAATAATATCCTTCCGAAGTAACTCAAGGCTCTTTTTACCAAATGCAATAATATCCTTCCGAAGTAACTCAGGGCTCTTTTCACCAGATGCAATAGACAAGTCTCCAAACGGTGCTGGAAACGGAGGTGGAAAGCAGCGGCGCTCTCGCACGAACTTCACACTGGAACAACTCGGCGAGCTGGAGAGGCTGTTCGACGAGACACACTATCCGGACGCTTTTATGAGGGAGGAGCTCAGTCAGCGGCTTGGACTCAGCGAAGCTCGAGTGCAGGTAATTAAATACTTTCTTACTAAAAAATTCATTAATAAAAAGAGAAAATATACAGAAAATATATACAAAAATAACCCCTATTTCTCCACGACACGCTTTAAGATTTAGTTTATTCGGATAGGTTCATCAAGACAATGATAATAATCAGTATGAATGGACACAAGCCCAATAAATTAGTTACCACGAAATAGAAAAGCTTATGCCACTAAAGCACAGCTTTATACTAATGATTCTGTGTCACTAAAAATATTATCACAATGGAATAATTTGTTGAAAGTAACCTAAGGTTTCCCTTGAGAACGGCTGGACCTATTTCACTCATTATTCTATTGTTGTTTTTGTTATCGCCAGGAAAAGTCTCATAAGGAAGATAACAATAAAAAATACGAAAATTTTCTTTTCGAAAATAAATAGTAATATGTCCTGCGCACCTGGCTAGTCTTCTTCGAGACTGGCCGCCATGGCCGAAATTCGGCTAGGAAGGCATTATTATTATTATTATTGCTTAGCTTTTTCTCATGTTAGATCAGCTTCTCTGCCCGTGGTTTGGCAAACGTTTTTCCGTGACTAATGTACCTTACCTATGGAACTAGAACGGAGTCATGGAGGGTGAAAGTGGGTGAGGTGAAACAACAAGGTGTGAAAACCAGAGAGAATGAGTTTGGTACTTTCGCACTTCTAATATTAGTATGGATCACAGAAATCGTAATTATAAACTACTAGAATTGAAACAAATCGCTGGTTCCTTACAAAACGTATGTCGCCACCATTGATTTATTAAAAAGGGAAGACAGGTTACGTTCTCCCAGCGCTTACTCAAAAATTGGCATGTGTTACAACTACACGCAAACACAAACGCTCACAGTTATATTTCCAGTCCTGTGCAATACAAAGAAGAACAAAGACGGAAAGACGTATCTAAGACCGAAGTGAGACCGAGACAACAATATTTCACGCGAATCACGACCGCCCGTGCCGCCGGTCAGATGGTGACTGAGGTGGGAGTACACAATTTTACACAATTTGAGGTTGCCACTTTCGAGAAACCACTACCTCATCTTCTCTTTTTAATAAATCAATGGTCGCCACCATTTCTCCCACCCATGCCATCACTACTACATAATTATACTACTACTGCATATATTCAAACGCAGGTCTCGCAAACATAAACAGCACGCAACAAAGAATCATGCGCCGTGATTCGTTCTTATACATGCACAAACGCTTGTCTGTGAAAGTACGAATACATTGACATAAGCAATTATTTTTACATGTACGCTAGTGCGTTACAAAATTTTAAAGTTGTCAATATTATCGATATTTCAACATGCGGGGCGGGCGGGCGCACGCGACCTTATTATAAGGATTGAGGATTCAGGTAGGTATGCACATTTTTTTTACTTTCAGCGTAGTAAAAGCAATATAGCGTAATAAACAATGGAAACATACAAAAAAATCTTTAAATTCAACACTCATTTGCCATTTCATTATGAATGTAAGCGGGTTAACTACGAACCTTGTTTGTGTTGGAAGAACACCAACGTTTCATCCCTTAACGAGGGACATCTTCAGGGCGAATGCGGTTCTAGACGCGCGCGTTCCGCATCCCTTCGAGCACTGCGGGTGAGCGCGCGTTGAGCGCGTGACGTGCCCGCCGGGGGCGGGGGTGGTGGGTGGTGCGCTGTTTGTAGATGCTGCAGGGCGTGAGAGTCATCTACTGTGTCGGGTGTTGCTGTCATCAGGGTACACACAGAACTAATAGTATCTACACCCGGCTCTATACCTACACCGCTATTTGACTTCCCATGGAGACACGGCTTCCAGGCGGGTGGTAGGTTCCAACCTCTGTCTCTGTTGAAGTTGGGCCATCGTTCTATCTCTATCGCCTCGCGTATTTTGCGGGGAACGAAATATTTTTCCCTCGACAAGACACGGGCTTTGTCTCACTCATTTGCCAGCCTATGAACCATAAAGTAGACGACAGTTACGCTTATTACAATTTCTGTGGTATGGATACTGGCTATAAGGATGGTGTAGAGCTCGTAGCTCTACATCCTCCTTTAATGGGGGAATAGACCAGGCTTCTGCTATCATCACTGAAACAACTGGTCGCGTTACAAAAAATACTTATAGACACATACGATATAGGGCTGTCTGCTCAACTTAAATTTTACTAATATAATTATGTCTTGTGTCCATTTTGCATGCCAAATTTACCGGTGAATTATGTGAACTAATTTTAAGCATTTTAAGACCTTTATAATAGCATTTTTCATGCAATAAATGATTATGATAATGATTATGATAGGGAAGAGTTTTACCGAAGCCAGAATAAGATCTGGTAAGGTATATCAAAATGCTGAGGGGCATTTATGAAGATGAGTCTACTAGAGTTTGACGCAAATGCATACAGTAGAGTCAAGGCGAAATTAAAATCTCCGATGGACACTCTCTATTTAGCGGACTGACCCAACACATAAACAATGACACTCGTGTCATCGCCAATAACAATATCATCAAACACCCTGTATAATCACGTGCAATATTAATTAAACCGTACGGTACGAAACATGGCTCGTACCCTTGTTATTCCAAAAGGGCGCCCCTTTAGTCCTGCTTTGGTTGTTTGAAACATTTTATCTTAGAACTTTTTCGTAAATTATTATTTAGTTAAAATTGCTAAGGAGTGTAGGAGACTTACTTAACTAACGATTATATAATATTCAACCTTTTATGCACTTTCAAATAAAATCAAAGCAGACTCCCTTAACAAACTTTCATGAAAAAAACCGATTGTCTCTAATATGTATCAGTAAAAGGATTTTTTTTAGAAATAAGTTATTTTCTTTGTAAAATAAACAAAACAAAAGTCACTATTAAAATTATTCTGTTCGATAAATTAAGTTACTGTTCTTAATGGCTTTAACGCGAATTCTAATAGCCGTTAATTCGTTTCAATCGACTTCTAAAACAGCCTGCTATCCGATAATCCCAATCCTGCTGTCCAATCCACCCCTCATTTCATTACTAATGCACGTAATTATCTGCAAGAGGCCAACAAGTTCCGCCTCTAGCGATACATCGTGATTACGTCTCTATCGGCGTTAAGTGTCGTGTCTAGGGGTAATTCATAGCTCTATGGACAACGTGCGTCTTAACTAGTGTCAAGTGGGCAGTTAGCTTTATTTTATTTGTACAGATTTATTTAGCTTTTTTCCTTAAAATGCTACACATCAGATCAATGCGTGGAACTCTTTGTTGTATAAAAACGATCCTTCTTTAACTAAGTAGGCGAAAAAGCGAAGAAAAAGTTTGTGAGTGAAAGGTTAACTGATGTTGGTCACCTAACTCCTTGTTCCCACTTATCGGTTGTCGGGCCCGATAGAAAATAGGTCATAACATTTTTTATGAAACTGATATAAAAACAGTGTCGGATAGTGTGAACAGCTTCATATGAAATCTTAATGGAAACATGTGGGAATGGGCTTTATTATTTACAAAATGACTGAATAGATAAAGATGAAATTATGAAAATACACAGACAGGATCCTTTTTTTAATAAAACGTTACTTGTTATCTGGGAATGACCATTTTTGCCTTCGATCAAATATACCCATTTTTGCAGTACACGGCACCGGAGACGACGGGCCGGCGACGGCGTCGGACCCGGGCCGGTGCCGTCGAAGCAATAATGTATGAAAATGTACGGCTCGTGTTTCCACACCGGCCCGGAAAAACTGCATGTGTATTGTACTGAACTGTACAAGTGTGTGTGAATGAGTGCGCAGGGCGGCCGGATCAGTAAATAATTAATTTTGTTTTAAAAAACTATTAACCGACTGAATTTTTTCATGAATTTTCATGGATCCCATTGTCAGAACTGAACCAAATTAAAATGGGACCACACGGGAAGCACCAGCTACCATATAAAAAAGAATCATGACCCAGTCAAAAGTTCTAAGGTAATAAACGGACATAATAAAAAAAATACAGTTGAATTGAGAACATCCTCATTTTTTTGAAGTCGGTTAAAAAACAAAGCCTTGGGCAGTGCCGTGCCGTCGCCGTGCCGCCGCCGGTGAGTGGAAAAACGGCCATTAGAGTGAAAAAGCCGCGGGTAGATTTTAAATTGAGATTCGTTACAAAATAAATACCTACTGCTGGACAATCCACACAGCATCAAGCCCCAAGCTAAGTAGACCTTATGTTATTGGGTACTAGATGACTGATATACTTAAAACAACTTGTTAAATGTAGCAATTGTACATAGATAAAAACATATTTGATCCCACATCACCACCATCCGCAACCCGACTTCACCCGCTGCTGGGATAGGCGGAGAATCCATACGATTTCTACAAATTCAAAAATTGCTTGTCTGTCTGTCTGTTATCCTTTCTCGCCTAAACTGGCACTTCACTAACATGGGAAATGGAAAAACGAAAATTCGTTGTCATGAAAAAATAACACTACATAAATAACTTAAGTAATAATAACGTAAGTATACGATTAACGTTTTTCTAAGAGTACAGAGCCAGACTGAGATTTAGTCTCTCTACAGAAGCAAATTCTATCTCCCAACACAATCAGCTTAAAATTATAATAAACAGTTATTTCAGCAGTGTTTGCTTGCTATTTAGTCGTATTGTCGTAAGTAATCAGTGCTAATGAATGCTTGATAGTGTTAATAAACTACCCTAGGTATTCCTTCTCAGTCGATTCTGTTGAGCAGGAATCTTTACGAATATGTATAATAATGAGGAAAGATTTGATTGTTTCTTTGTATTTAATAGGCTCCGAAACTACTAAACCGGACCGATTTAAAAAGTTATTTCATCATTAAAAAGCTTACTTTTCAGGGAGTGGCATAGACTATATTTTATCCCGGAATTGCCACGGGAACGGGAACTACGCCGGTGAAACCGCGAGGCGTTTCTTGTTCATATATAATTATGTTCATAGTTCGTTTATTTTTTATTATATACAAAAAGCCTTAAAAGCTTGAGGGTTAATACAAAAGAAAATACGTTTCTATGGTATACCCGTCCCAGGTACATTTTAATCGCATAAAATATCATCATCATCATCATCATCAGCCTATATTAGTCCACAGCTGGACATAGGCCTCCCCTAATGAGCGCCATAGCGCTCTGTCTTCAGCTTGACGCATCCAGCATCTGCCTGCAGTCTTTCGCATAAAATATACTTGGAATTAATTAATTAATGAACACATCTTTATGGTAGGTACTAGTAATTAATATACATAAAAGTCTTATATCTCAATAATAAATAAACATAGTAAAAGGCGGACTTAACGCTGAGAGTAAAGGTATTAATTCCAAATTAAATTATTAGTAATTTGCAGCAATACGGGAATGAGTTTGTATTTGCATGAGCTGGTAACACTGACATCTGCATCATGCAATCAGTACTGTACGTGCCCTGCCCTAATGTGGTTAGCACTCGTGTTTGCTTGTGCTGGTGTGGTACGAATTTCAACCTTCTGTAGCTAGAAATAAGATCCATTTCTCTACCCGTTAAGCCCTACGTCAAAAACTTTGTCTATGAAACCTATACGTATGTGAAGTAGTTTTGGTGAGACAAGTGTAGTGATGTTGTGATTATGCTGCGTTAAATTTGTGTGAAAACAAAATGCTAATCCTTTAATAATTACACTATCATACTAATATTATAAATGTGAAAGTTTGGATGTGGATGGATGTTTGTCATCTTCATCTTCACGCCAAAAACAAAAAACGGGTTTTCATTTTGCATACAGGTAATTCTAATCCTGGAATCAAACATAGGCTACCTTTCATCCAATTAATAAATTCCCGTGGGATAAAAAACACCTTTAAACGTTTCCAGGAACAACGCGTGCGAAGCCGCGGAGCGCAGCTAGTTCAATATAATTATAGAAAAAAGCTAGCAATAATGATTGAATCACCTACGCGGCGTAGACAATGTCTACGCCGCGTAGATGACTCATGTTGTTGTATGTAGAACCTACATCGGGTCTACGCCGCGTAGACAGTGCTACGGAAAGCTACGTGGTGCTACGGCCATGTTATTCCTACGACGACGCGTAGAGGCGTAGCCAACTTCTAATGCCTACCGTGTTTACAACGTTATAGTGGGTGGGTACAGAGCGAGAGCGAGCGAATGCAAACGAGCGGGATTCGTCGAAAGGTACGTTCGGTAGTGACAACTGCCGAAGCACGGCCGAAGGCGAAGGCCCTCTTTTAGGCTCGCTTGCTTTCGCAATGACGTCCACACTTGTTACTTTCGTTCGTTAGCCTTCGCATGATTCCTCTCTCTCGCTTGATCTGTACCCGGCATTGGTGTCTATTCAGATGTACCTATATCTAAACCAAACTAATTTGACAGTACTAAAAATGTTACTGTCCCTGTCGTAACGATCAAAATAATAAGGATGGCATCATTTTTAGTCCTCTCAGATTAGTTAAGTCTAGTTTTGGCACCATCTGAATAAACACCATTATCTATACTAATTGCTATTTTTAGAGAACTCTAGTGTCTAGGTAAACCTTACTAGTGCTTTAAATACTATTTAAGGCACTATACTCTAAACATGTATTTTTTACAATATCTATCTATCTTACTATATCGATGAAATAATCAATATTGGTTTATAACTTTGTTTTTTTACAGGTCTGGTTCCAGAATAGAAGAGCAAAATGTCGCAAACATGAAAGTCAAATGCACAAAGGTAATTATTCCATTTGATATTACAAAACAAACTATATAAGTACAATGAATTAAATATTTTGGTAGAAGACAGAAAAGAAAATCTATATTGTGCGCGGTGATTTTGAAAAAATAAACAGAATCTTGACCAACGGATAGGGCCAAATCTTCAAACATATTCAGTTTTTCTCTCGACATAAGTTTTAACTTCTATTATTGAACCAAGATTTTTTAAATATTAACACATCCTATATTTTATAAGCATAAAATCAATTAAAAAATACGAACGTTTTCGTAACTGGCAACACCATAATTTCTTGAATAGACACCATTCATAAGTCAAGTCATAATTGTAACTAATGTTCGAACTACTGCATTTAAAACAGTTCTGCTTAATGTAGTCGAAAACTACAAATTGCAAATGATTCTGGCAAACCGGCTACCCCAGTTTTGGCACGCCGTATAATTGCAGTGAATATTTTGTGGATGTTACACTTGCTTGAGTATTTAGCGACTTTGACTAGGGGTGTGGTTTTTAAAGCAAAATTAAAAATTATGGACGGGACTTTTCTTTATACAGTAGTGTGAAGTACGCGTGCGTATAAGCAGGCGATTGGTTTAGGTACATTTAAAAAAAAACTGGTGTTACCCAGATTTTTAATTTTTCGTTAAATTAACGTATGTTGGACGTTTATTTTCTTACAGTAGGTACTTAAAAATTACTTACGACAGCTAACTATTTATTAAGATAATCGTGCAATTATCTTTCAAAAGCCACCACCAAAAATAATATTGCTGCAGAACACAATGTGTTCAATCAATAAGGTATGGTAGTTTTCTATGATTATGTCATAATCATAGAAAACTACCATACCTAATTGATTTTGTTTTAAAAAACTATAAACCGACTTCAATTATATATATATAGTTTTTTCATTTTCATTGTCAGAAATATACTTGGTATTACATTGTAGTAAGTAAAATGGGACCACACGGGAAACACCAACTATAACAACTAAGTAACAAACATATAAAATTAAAACATCATATTTATGACAAAATTTGTTAGGAAACGGTACCAAATATGACTCTAAATTAACAAAAAAAACAAAACTTAACCTTAAGCTATATAATAACTAGTTAAGATTATAGGCTTAAGAATAATGTATATACATTCTCATTTAAGTGAACTGTGTTCTTTTAAGAAATAAAATTCGTTAAACTGAAAAAAAACTGTGGAATTGAGAAACTCCTCCTTTTTTAATGTCGGTTAAAAAGTACCCAATCTTAACCTCAACAGCCTATAAGTATTGGTCAACTGCTGGACGCCTCTCCCTGATAATAGCTTCATTGGCTTTTATCTCATGGAGGTAACGCCCATAATTCCCACGCTGGGCTTGCGGGTTGAGATCGCAGTCGTTGGTACAATCGTTTAAGGAGTCGCTGCTGCCCGCCCCCGGTGGATATCCCTTATTCGCCTCTTTCGATACCCGCAAAAAATACTTTAGATAATTCTAACAAAAAAACTGACTTCAGTTATATCTTATCATCAAAATCGGTTCACCCAGTCGCAGTTCTGAGGTAACAAACATAAACGAAAAAAAGTGAGAACTGAGCACCTCCTTCTTTTTTGAAGTCGGTTAAAACCACATTTGCTCCCGCAACCCAGCTCTACCCATAAGCTAAACAGAATCACATGAGATACAGCCTCCGCCAAGTGATTCGCCCGTTTAATTATTCATCCTCGTGAGTTATGGCTGAATTAAAAAACTGTTAGAGTCGACCGGCGCCGCGGTAACCGTGTTAGAGCAGCCGTAGAATACGTAATGTGCCTGGCTGAACGGAACAGACGTTATACATTTGTACTTTAGGTATATTATTTAAATAAACCTTAAACTTTTTTTCAGTATTGATACTTTTAGCTGATTTCATAAAAATAAGGTTCTATATTCGGGTCTTAGTATGTTGGTTTTTTATGTACCTATGATATATTTGTCATATAGCTGCAAATTATGTCAACAGATTCCAATGGAGTCGAGATAAATAGATATAATTGAACAATATTTATTGAAGAAAGGATCTAAAATCAAGCAAGTACTTTCTATTATGTTTAAAATCTCAACAAGAAAGTTAATTTCAGATTAAGTACTGCGGATTCGTTTATTATTTGTGCAGGGTTTAAAAAAATCGTTCGTCGATTTCTTCGTGAATTATGGGCCGATTTAGAAAATTGTTTAGCTCGTGTTTAGCTTTTATATGTATAGAGAATGAACCCGATGTGGTTCAATAATGAGTATTTACCCTGCAAAATATAAAAAGATCCCCACTAAGGGAATCAAGGTAGCTTTTTAGTATAGGTACTCAAAACAATCAAATTATGAAAAGAAAGAGTACATTAATTATCATCATCATCAGTCTACGGACACCAACTGCCGGATAGACCTTCCCTTTACACGCCAGCTCAAACGACCACTCCGAAAAGAAGGAGACTTTGTGAAATGACCAAAAACTTATACTGAATTTTCTGAATTGTGAAAAGATTTACTAGCTTCTTTGTAGATATTAACCCTAACTTATCAAAGGAAGAAGTTGTGCTACTAAAACAAATACGGATATCAGCTTAATCTTTATAGCACCTTAACTTGGTGGCTTTTCTACTTACATAAGCTCAAAACAAGCAGCACACTTGTGCCTACTTATGATGAAGAGTTTATGTGATAAAGAGAACTTACTGTAGCTATGAACTATCTTCAGAAAATTAGACGTTTCTAAGCATATCTCGATAAAATAGTAAAAAACAGGGAGATGTGCGTTTAGCTATAAATTCTGCGAATTGCACAACGCACTTAGCGATCACCCCCGTGGTCAAGATTGGTCCGAGGGATCTCTGCGGGCCGGAATATATGTGGAAAGTAAGCAGACCTGACCGGTGGAATTGAAAATCTTGGATTTTCAATTTGCTTCGTACTCTCCTGAGCTCTACCAGAGTTCATTATGAATGTAAGCGGGTTAGCTACGAACCTAGTTTGTGTTGGAAGAACACCTCTATCAGAGCATTAGAATCGCTTCATCTTTGTTAGGAGTCATCGCAATATAATAATGATATGGATAATGGCTATAAGCTATCAGCATTGGGTAAATTATTTACTGAATGCTCTATGCTGATATATTAATGCACGTTGGGCTATGTTGGTAGAATTTGACAAATTGAAATGAGTCAAGAGTCCTCCAACTTGAAATTAATAAAGACCTGATTATTTTTTATGTAGTTACATATATACTTACTTATAATTCATCATGTAGGTAACAATTTACAAGTCAAAAGGAAAGGAAAGAAATTCCTTTCTCCATTCGAGGCCTAAACTCAGCTGTGGGTAGGTAAGGTACTAAATAGCTGATGACTATCATGGTGATGATGATGATGTCTGGACGCCAGGGTACCGGAATCTCTGAGATTACCAATTCACAAGAAATTTCTTTAAATTGTTAATTCTAACCTTAAAATGTTTGTTGAATCTAATCTAAAAATGTTTAGATTGTAACCTTTTTAAGAGTAATTCAAGCCTTGAATAAACCCATCTACGTGTAGCTTGTGCAGACAGCAAAACTTAAAATAAATCAAATAATATCCCACAAATACAAAACCGATTTATTTTAAATCAATAAAATCTTTTAAAACAAAATTAATACTTCGCTAGATCTATAATAAACATAAAAATTAACCTTATTCCTTCCATCGATTTCATACCTCGTGTCGTGTCCCATTTCCCCAATAACACTGAGAGTCGTAATTTAATCACTTCAAATCACACTCGTTTTGCGGTAACTCGCTGTCTCCGCTCATAACATCACTGTTACAAATGAGAGATGATCTGTCATACGAAGAAACATTTCTCGGAAGAGAATTGGGGCCTCGACTCCAGAGCAACGACTTCGTTGTATGCGAAACGATACGATAGATGGTTCTCTACTGACTCAGCGTTGAAATACATCTGAATGAATGAAAACTGAACCTCGGAGTTGCGCCCTATACCTACCAGTCAGCTAAGTAAATGGATTGACACTTCTTAATATGCCATTATAGGAAAGGGTCGTCGTTTTTAGAAACATTTGTAAAGTTCAAAGTCTGTTTACACAGTCGTTCTTAACTTAAAATTTCACCCATGAACCAAAGAGCTTTTATTGCTGCAGCATCTCGCTGCAGTAACTGTCGCATATTCTGTCAGACATCGCACTATCGTGATTGCAAGTAAGACCGCTAAACGGAGCGTAAAGTGGAAAAAAGCCGCTCTCTGGAATCGAATAAAATGATTCCCCGCGGGAGCCATTCGGACGCAATCCCGCCGTCCCCTGCTAAATGTCTTATTAACTTACCCCCCGCGCCCCGCGCCCCGCGCCCCGGTAACACGAGAATAATCATGTAAAGTGAAATGAAACGGTTATTTGTTACGTTATGCCCCTTTAGCGCGAGATGTTATTGATTACGCAATCGTTTGCGGCTTTAGGTTCAATGATTGAATGTGTTGTGATGATGCAGTGCTCACGATGATAATGCGTTATAGGCGGGTTGTAGACACTCTTCTCTTTCTTCTTATGAATGTTTGGAATAACCTACACTTTTTTAGACAATTTTCAACCTATCCAAACTTTGGATAGGTTAGGAATTGTGTTTTCTGTAACGGGGAAGTCTGTTTTACTGTCGCATTTTCACCAACTTTAAGAAGGTTCCTTAGTAATGCAGCCGTAAATCCTGAGCAAATTGTTTTAGCACGAAAACAAGCAGTATTTTTCCAGCACGTCCCATTAAATCATAAAGAATAGGAGTTGAATCTTCATAAAATTAAGAATTCATATTCAACGGAGTCATGAATCTCTGCGAGCGCGCTCCCGTACGAAAACAATCACAGCAGCCGTGAAATTTAAGAAAAAAAAGAATAACACAGACTCTTAATTGTTCCCCTGTTCATAAAATTGTAAAGTTATTCGCCTAGTGCGAGGGAGGCCATATTTTATTGCGCAGAAACCGCTGTAAAGATGTTCGGAACGGTTTAAAATAAGCGAGAGGAGATGGGGTGGCACGGCTTACCTTCTAATTCGATTAAATTAAACAACTCAGAGTTAATCAAATAAATGCGCAGCGGCCGCAGGGTGAGTCGGACTCTCGTATTTATGTCGGCACTTCGGGAAAGTAATTCGGTGTCAAATATGGAAATAACTCATACGAGCTGGGAGCATCCATTTTGATAATGCCGACGGCGAACGGAGTGCCTTTGATTTACAGCGATCGCGGCGCCCGCCCCCGCTCGCCGCCCGCCCAGCGCTGCCATGGAGCGAGAATCATAATCGTGTTTCTGTATTCACTCGTATTTGTTGAGAAAGGTGAAAAATAAGAATTGTAGCGTTAATTTAATGTTTAATTCAGAATTATGAAAAAAACTTCTAGTGCTCCCGGATCGGAAGCAGAAAATGTAGCTGCGAAAAAAATTGTGGTGTTGCGACATAGTGTTTAGGGTTCTGTACTCTAAGGGTAAAACGGGACCCTATTACTAAGACTCCGCTGTCCGTCTGTCTGTCTGTCCGTCTGTCTGTCCGTCTGTCACCAGGCTATATCTAATGAACCGTGATAGTTAGAAAGTTTAAATGAGCTGTGTGGTGCTGGCTTAGAATTTGCACCACCCCATCTCTTCCCGTGGGTGTCGTAAGAGACGACTAAGGGATATCCACGCGATCCCTAACCCGCATGCCCATTATGGGGATATGGGCATTACCCCCCTTTAGATAAACGCCAACAAGGCAGGGGGAGGCCTGCGTCCAGCAGTGGACCAATACAGGCTGTCGGGGTTGAGGTTGAGGTAGTTTTAATTATTAAAATATTTTATATACCATTTCTTTTTTTTTTCTTTGAGTAAAATAAAATGAATTTTATCCTTTTATCTATAAATCAGAATAAAATAAATATTTAAGAGGCAACAGACATGATTTTTTTGCCGTTTTTATAAATAACGTTAAAGAACCCTTTGTGTGCGATTTCTACGCACTTGGTCGGGTTTTTTTCAATTAAAATGTAGGTAATTAAAATTTCAGGATTTGTAAAATGCGTAAATTATAATGGAAAAATCAAGAAAAAGGTTCTATAATCCCTGATATAATTATAGAAAGAGTTTCTCGCCTTTCCACCCCATTATTAGCCGCAAGGCCAATTTAAAGCAAGTACCAAGTAAGTCTCACCTTAACAAAGGGCAATTAAACAAATGAATATTTAAAGACGAACACCTCAAGCTGGGATCGGTATCCTCGTTAATTTATTAATTGGCCTCTCGCCCCGGGCGGGCTATAAACAACGAATCTCACTTAATTTACGAGCAAATTATGCTTTACTTAAATATCAATTTAATTAAGTGTTCAGTTCGGCAAGGATTTGTGCTGGTGGCTGAGCGCTCGTTTGTCTCTGCCAATCCACGGGTCGATAAGCTGAATCTTAACTCACTTATCTTAGCTTTTATTCGAGCTCGGGGAACGGGTTATGAAAAGATTAAAAGAAAGAAAAAAAAAGACGTGTGGCACTCGGGGACTGCCGCGGTAAAGCTATTGCAATGCCATCTAGAGGCGAGTTGCTGAACTAAAGAGACGAACGTCAAGGTTTTTTCGTTACGGAATTTCTGGATTCGGTCCCCGCGCTCAAGGCCCGCGATAGAAGCTATGCAATAGCTTAAAAACAGTTTAGACAACTTATCGAACATAAAATTGTTCGATAAGTTGTCTAAAATGAAGGTTAGGAACATATTTTATGCAGTTTATATTGTTTGTTACGACTTTGTCTATGGTGCTACGTGCTACGATGCTACGATGCTACGAAGAAGCTACGGCTATGGTAGGCACAAGCACAACGCATTGTTACTGTTACCATGTACTGTATACTTACGAATACTTTACTACGAAACTTCGCCTCTTTTGTCGAACATTTCGTGTTTCATAATTAATATCTGACTGATTGAAAAACGTGGGTGCATAAAAAGTAGCAAAATTTTAATTAAATAATCAACAAAATATGTATTATGTTCGTATAGTTTGCGGCGTTGTAATGTTGTATTTTTGTATAAAGCCTATCAACGACTGTCACTGAATTTACTAGCTTAAATGCTTTACTTAAATATGAATTTAATTAAGTGCGTCTACGAATACCAGTGCAGGTCGATAGTCTGAGCCTTAACTCGCTTACCTTAACTTATATTCGAGCGCTTGGGGTGTGAAAAGTAATGGTCATGAAAAGTAAAAATCCAGAACAAATTTTTAACGTTCGATAAGATTTCTTGAAATGAAATTTACATTTATGCGGTTTATATCGAGATAACAAGCCGCTTATGGCTTAAGTACTTAGGGAGGCCTGCGTTTAGTAGTGGACTAAAATAGGCTTTAGAGGAAGGTATCCTGCTATCAGTTACTAAAGCTTCACGATGTCATTCTTAGGTCTCCTAGTCGGCGGAGGCGGCACACCCCTGGAGCCCTGCCGAGTGGCGCCCTACGTGTCGGTTCCTCGACTATCCGCGATGCCGAGGCCTCCGCCGCCGCAGCCGATGCCGCCGCTGGCACCCCCTGCGGCCTTCGCGCCTTTTGGCTCGGCTATACTGTCGGCTGCTGCTCACCAAGTAAGTCATCATCGTTCACAGAGTGACTTACTTTATCGCATTCATGCCCAGTCTTGGCGGTACGACCCGCAGGGACGCACTGCCACGGGACGTGGAAGAAGAAGCCTCTTGGGCCATGAAATTATTCCACTATTAGGTAGTCCTCATTTCATTCTGCATTGATTGCATTCTTACAGCCGAACTTCTCTGAGTGCGGCTGTAAGAATGCCTCTGTGACGATTATTACGATCGACGTTAATGTTTACTTAAAACTGTATCTTAGTAAAGATTTCGATACAAAAACCTTTACTTAGTGACGGTTTAAGTAAGCATTAACGTCTCTGAGTGCGGCGATATCCAAGACAATCAAAGATATACCAAGTCTAGTATAATCACCGACTTATCGATGCCACGAGCTGGGAGAAAAATGTCACTGCAAGCCAGTTTGTGTTTTTCTTGACTTTGCATACTTTATAATTAACTGATCCCTACCGATTCTTAGATATTTCAAATAAGGCGGCTTTCGAATTAACGGCACTTGCACTGGATTGTAATATTAAAAGAAAAATTGAGTTTTCTGCATAATAAATATCTCATAAAGATATTTTCATTAATTTTTCATCAAACTTAAGTCCTGTCAGCTTTTATGTATCCTACAGCATCCTACCTAACATCGCTTTTTCCCCCAGTATGCAAGCGCAGCGGCGGCCGCCGCAGCAGCCCTCTGTCCGCCGTATGCCGGTCTAGCGGCCCTGGCGGCGCGGTGCCGATCATCATCCATAGCGGACCTGCGACTCAAGGCTCGACGGCACGCAGCGGCCCTCGCCGCCAGCGCCGCTCGAGCCTCTCCGCCGCTGCCCACGCCTGAGACCACGCCTGCTGATGCGTAATGAACTTTATTTTCAAGGATATGACGCGTGATTGGCAGGGTTCGTCTTCTGTCTGTCTGTGACGGACCGTGATAAGAGGCAACTCGACAGAGAAACAAACTGATACAACGGTGTGGTTCTTGCCTATAAAAATATAGAGAGGAACTGGCATAGAAATTGATGACTAAGTTTCAGTTGTGGATGTATATGTTATTGTTGACGTGTGAAGAGAGTGAACTAAGCGGAACGAACTCAACGCAGTCCACTCGGCGTACCAAGTGGTCGAGCTGCTGAGTTTGACTACCACAGTGACAATGCATTTTAATTCATTGATCGCCTACTTCTTTTATCACTTTACAAACTGCTAACTACTAATTTTCTGCTGTTATTTCTGTGTTAATTGAAATAAAATTATTATTTTTAGAAGGTATCTTTGTGTGAAACGTGAAGTAAACTGAGATCTATTCTTGTTAGAAAACTTGAATGCATTGTGTAAATGGTACAAAATGACCAAAGATTGGAACGTTTAGGGAAGAGTATATTATTAAGCTGTGATAAGTGCTGCGACGGACAAAATTGATCTCAAAGTTCTGTGCTTCATTATTTCGATATTTAAGTCTCAAAATCATGTTTCGATTAAAATTAATGTAAATAATAATATTACTGTGTTTATAGACTCTAAAATTGATCTGTTCATAGTTGTGTATTGACTTACAAAATAAAATTATTAAGTGAATAAGCTCGATGTTGTTTATCTTATCCTTTAATTTATTTAAGTAGCGGGTAAAACAGGGTGAATAGAAATGGGCGTACTCTGGAGCAAAACATCCTTTTGCAGAGGTCGGATCGACTGACACAAAAGGTGACAGGTCTCGGACTCAGGATACTTCCACTGGTACCAGGTACCAGGTTATGTCTTGTTCCAGTATTTCGTCCGTTTCTATTCACCCTGGAGTCTCTATAAAAATATTGGACCATGCATTTTTCTTGTACGTTTAAAAATTTATAAATTTGGCATGACCCAGGATACATCTGGGGGAACCAGGTGGCCTTAAGCCGATTCACTCCGTTTTACGGTGCAAAGCCGCAGGCATAACCTAGTTCTCTATACAAAATCACAAGAACCATCAAAATCAGGACAGAATTGACAGAGATACTTACTCGTACATAATTACATACCAAGTTTACCTTACGTGCTTAGCACTTTATACTGCCAGGTGAATTAAGTCTATCGAGTGCTGCTTTATACAAAGTCTGTTAAAAATGATGAAACCTAAGCGCTGCTTCATCGATAAATGTATACTAACATAATCTTCAACATACCTAGGTACCTACTTGCGACTCTACATCTATACTATAATATAATAAAGAGGAAAGATTTGATTGTTTGTTTGTTTGTTTGCATTGAATAGGCTCCGAAACTACTGGACTGATTTAAAAAAATATTTTATTGTAAGAAAGCTTACCTTTCAGGGGCTATAAGCTTAGCTATAGGCTTACATAGGCTATAATTTATCCCGGAATTCTCACGGGAACGGGAACTACGCGGGTGAAACCGCGAGGTGCCTGCTAGTATGAAATATAGGTAATCGCTTTGCTCTGAAATTCTAAAGAAGTAAAAGATCTTCTAAAATCCTATAATCTGAAATTCTTTAAAGTATTCGAAAGAATTTCAATTTAGGTGCGTCTTGTTTGTAGAAGAAAAGAAAACTCATCAACATGCTTGTGGCTTTTAACAAAATGTCAATATAAATCTTGCCTCTACGATAAGAGACTATCCTTATATTATTTATTTTTATGCCTCTACATTAAAACCGAATTTTCATAAAATCTCACTTATTTAGAGGCGCAAACACGAGTGAAAGTGGCCTCGACACCTATTTTATCTTATTACCCCTTCAGTTACCAGGCTACCCGCCACGGGTAAAAAAAAAAATGGACTGGGTACTGGGACACATGAAATTTTATCAATCCATCCATCGTACAGATTGTGATATCTATTAGAGGGTTTTTATTAATGACTGTAATAGTTTTATTTTGTAAAGCTTAGGTAGAGATACCTACCTACTGTAAGTTGCCCTTTTTGGCCACCAAACTCTATTTTCGCATCTCTGCTTACTTAAGGCGCATACCCGAGCCAATATGACGGCGATACCTATTTTATCATATTTTTACGTTTATCATAGGATTTTTTTTAATCCTACGTTCAGTTTGTGTTATCTATTATAAGCTATTTTTTTATACCTCTGTAATAATTTTATCTCATATAGTTTAAGGAGGAGATGCGAAAATGGAGTTTGGTGGCCAAAAATCTCTGCTTATAATAATAATAAAGCCTTTTATTTCCTTAATAGAACAGAATTTACAAAATTAATTATGAATAGATTAATATTATATATGACACTTAATTTATACAAAAAAAGATTAGATTTAAGTTAAAATTAATAAAAATTAAGGACCTCTCATCGAGTGAAGGCCTCCTCCATTTTACTCCATGCTTTTCTGTCTTGAGCTTTGATTAGGCATGGTATCTCTGCTTAAGCTTTACAAAATGAAACTATTACAGAGGCATTAATAAATAACATGTGGTATCTATTATTTATGATACCACAAACTGTACGATTGATTTTTAAAATTTCCTGTGTTAAACGTAATATTATGATAAAATTGGTAGCGCTGCCATATTGGCTCGGGTTTGGTAAGGTAAGATAAGATATTTTTTATTGGCTCATAAAACACGAAAATATACAATTACGGAGCTCATGGAGCAAATGCAGCGCTGGTTTTCCGTGGCACCTATAGCGCGTCACTGGCTATAAACACAATCGTTATATCACACAGTACACGTTTTTTATATATATTATTATATGATGTTTGCGCCTTAACGTCTAACTGGTGAGGTGACCTGTCTCGGCGGTAGATTAGTTCGTTTTCCAACCTTTACATATTTGTGACTGTCAGCAAACAATCTTGCCTGTACCTGAATTTCCATAATCTCGTCCCGTAGTGTCATTTGCACCATTGGCCAGCACCATTAATTGGGCAAACGACACTGTCATGTACCGTTTACACCATTGATGGGGCAAATGGTGCAAATGACACTATTAAAAAATATATTTATTTTGCCTCAAGGCTTTCCTCGAGCTATCGCTCTGTTTACTGGCCATCCGCCCCGCCCCGAGACCCTCAGGGAAGAGATGGATCAGAATTTTTCTCCCCATGAACAAATACTGTATCCCCTAAAACTTTACTAATGATAATGGAAGAATGAATCGCTTATTAATAATATAAAATATTTTTATTATTAATAACAAAGAATCAATGACAGCTAATCAATGACAAATAATGCTTAATTATTTTATCTTAATTTTTCCAAGAATAGTGGAATATCTATTTCACTATTAATTAATTGCATCTGTAGGTACTGTATATAATTATTCCGATCCCTAACCTCCTTTGATCGCTTTTTGTACGGGTCTTGTGTAAGAGCATTGACTGCATGAAATGCAGCGTCCTCCTTAAGCACTTTTAAGCAGTGACTCACTGTCGCGGGTCTTCTTTTAAAGCAGTTATTAATATGTCCATTCCATCCTTCACATACATTATTTGTTCTATGCCTCTCACCAAAACAACACCACAGTTTTTTTTTCGGCATCCAAAATCTAGCCACATAATTAATAAATTGCTGCAAATTTTTATTACTTCCGTTAGCATCACTCTCTGCTATGATGTATCTGAATCCATCTTCAATTTTTGATTCTGGCAGAAGAGGTAAGATGGTGCAAAGAGAAACAATTTTTGTAGCGTTAGTCTTTTTTAAATTGAGACTTTTAGCTTTTCTCCGCAATTGGTTTTGAAAATGGTAAAAACAACCGTGATGTTCAACCATAGGAAACACTACTTTGACTGCACTAATGAAAGATTGTTCAAAATCAGATATAATTTTCGAAGGACCCCATTGAGCAATGGTGCAAACGGTACATCATAGTATCATTTGCACCATCAATAATGGTAGCAATGGAGCAATGGTGCAAACGGTACATCATAGTATCATTTGCACCATCAATGGTACTGGTCAATGGTGCAAATGACACTACGGGAATCTCGTGCAGCGTGCATTGTCCAAAGTCTCCGTGTATTTGCTGAAGTTGTTAAAAAAGCCCGCCCTCGCATCGGGGGCGCTCAATTAGGGCGGCGACGCTGCTGATTGGCTGTAATCAGGTTAGTATCGGCGCAAACACCCCTGCATCCGCATGCTACAAACGTTTGCAAAATAAACAAATTCGTCTGTGCCTGTACTCGCTGCGATACAAGTTGCGACTGTGCCGATTTATTGAGCTTGTGATGTTTGCATTTGAAATCAAAATTGAGTTTTAGGGGAATTCGTTTTGAATCTGTTTCCCGAATGCATTTTAGAATATTCTGGTTTGTAAGTATGAATGTTAGGTAATAGAACATTGTTACCCAAGAGTTCCTTCCTTCCTTTCTTCTTTTAATAGCGTCTACGTCTGGGTTGACATAATTTCGCCAATGTCCGTAATATTAGAGTAAAATTATTTTAATTTTACTATAAGCTACGTTGTTCGGTAATAAAGATAGATAAACGAAGTGAATTCTTCGATAAAATGTTTATCAAAAATGTAAGAAAATTACAAAATTAAGGGCAACGTTGTACGGTAAGGTTTGATCCGAAGATCGATTAGTGTATTTAACTACCCAAGAGTTCAAAGTACCTAACTTATTTAGTCCCGAGATTCTATCTCTATGGTCCCGAGACGGGGATTGGCGCTTGAGCGTAGAGGCCCTCTCTACGCTAATAGTTCGAGGGACTAAATTAATTACTTACACCCGATATAGACACTGTGTTTCACATCACGAATACAGGGAAAGTAAAAATAAATAGGTAATAAATAGCTAAGTAATAAATGATTAAATTATGGTAGGTAATAAAAAAAACAACTGCTCAACTGATAAGATTGTTTATGCTTCCGAATGGTATTGATATGGATATAGATATGGATGAGCGGTTGAGCTTCCTGCAGATTGTTAAGTTAACGGTTCCGACTGCTATGCTATTGATAAGGATTAGTTGAGCTTCCTGAAGATTGTTTACGCTCCCGAATGGTATTGATATGGATCAGTTGTACTACCTGTAGTCTGAAGATTGTTTACGCTTTAGACTGGTTTTTTATATGGATCAGTTGAGCTACCTTTAGATTGTTTACAACTACTAGACAAATGTTTGGACGATTTGCAGATATTTGTTTAGGGCGTTCGGGATGTTTTCTATGTAAAACTTATATTATAGTACCTGGGTTTTTGGATAAATTGTGCTTTTAGAAATTATAGTAGTACTATTCGCCAATAGATGGCAGGAAGAGTCATATTTTTCAGTTTAATTCTTAACTTGATTGGGATAAAGTTGAATATTGAAAACACGAATAAAATAGTACTACTATTTGCCAATAGATGTCGGAAAGAGTCAATTGATTACAATAAATCGAACTATTGAAAACATAACTAAACTAATAAAACGACATTTTCTGAAAATGAATCCTAGCTATAAAAAAATAGATATAGATCATAGATCGATTTATCCCCCCGAAACCCCCTGTATACAGACTTTCATGAAATTCGTTGGATCCGTTCCCGAGACCCGGATTAATGTATATATAAATATACAAGAATAGGGTTTAGGCATGTGATTTCAAAATGGCTAAAAAAATATATACGTATTCTCTATTGATATAGAAACATATCCACATATTTATTTTTGCATTTTGAGATGTTTTTATTGTAGAATTTAACCATTGAAAAATTGATATTTTAAATCTCAATCGCAAAATTTCAAAACGCTACGCCATTGACTAGAGCGGACGTGACATCACTGTACGTACACATTTCTTCTTTTTTTATTCTTCTTGCTGCACCATGATTTGACACTATTCTGACCTCTTCACATTTCGTATTGTCGGTTATTTTCAGCTTTTTCGGAAAACCTCTTTCCTGAGATGATCACTACCGAGGTCGTCACAAAAATGGTTTTAATCGAGTGTGAACGTCGACGTCAAATAAACATGGCGCCAATGTGGCAGCGTTTTTATTACCCGAAAATGATTGTAGTTTTGATTTGTTTTTTTTACCTTGTTAATGCGAAATTCAGTGAGCGTCTTATCATTCCTCGGTTAAATAATGACCTAAAGAATCTTTAATCGATAAAACAATAAAAAAAATCGATGCATATACCCTATTGCTCGTTTAAAGTACTATATAAACTCTATGATAAGAAAGATGAGATATAATATAATTTAAGTAATATTTATACGGTTATATAATATTGAAATATATTTATCATTGATCTAGTACACATATAATTTGACTGAACAGCTAGCTAAGTAGCGTCAGAGTAACGTTCTTTACTAAAGATTTACTTGAGTAGTGTTTCTTAGCTTGAGTAGAACTCACGTTATGACTGCATACAGTCCGACCGGAAAGAGAAGAAAATGAATGAGGGCGCCACAATTGTTTCCAATTTACATGGTGTAACGCCCCCCCTCAGAAAACTCCTTTCAACCCTAAAACTTAAACTACCTAACCGTCTTAACCTAGATGATCGCTACTATGAAGTAATTTGGCCAGTGATCGTCTGAGTTAATGGTAGGACCCTATATTGTGAATAGCAACTCAGATCCTTTTAAGAGCATAGACAAACGAATCCCTAGTTATATTTAAGTTACCTAAAGCATTCTAAACCTATTATGAATTGATTGGTATCTTAATTTACTTATTAATTATGTTTATGTTACTTAAGCAGTTCCTATCATATGATTCTGAACCTATAGGAATTTAACTACCTTATCCTTATATCTATTTTGGTTTGTTTAGAAAGAGTATTATAGTTATTTTATTACTATATATAATTCAGTTCCTGTAGAAGGTTCCCTATCTTATCCATTTATTAACTATATTAGGTTGTTAATTATTATCAAAGAATATTACCTATAGTTTATTTTATTTCTATCATATAATTCAGTTCCTGTAGCAGTTTCCCTACCTTATCCGTTTATTAACTATTTTAGGTTGTTAATGAAAGAATATTATAGTTTATTTTGTAAGGGATATTTTAAATTGTTTAAGGTAAGGCCGCCATTTACCGCCCCTACAATCTGAGCTAATAAAGGTTGTAGTTTCTTTATTTATAACATTACTTGGATATGAAATTTCTAATTAAATATCTAGAAACATATTCCTCATATTAGATTAGATTGTGCCTTTACCCAAGCCACCAAAACCTCCACAAACGGGAGTTTAGAAGACTACCAGCTTCTTAATAGTGAAACATTTCCAAGTCTCAGGTTTATTTGTAGATAAATCTACAATAAGTAAGTATAGATAGAATATTGGTATAATGATTCATCTGACTGAGAATCTCAGCCTCATAGCTCATAAATGGGCTTCCCTTCTTTTGAGAGAATTACCACATTTAGTGTCTTATGCACCAAGCTATAGTCAGACTAATCAAAATATAGAGGTAGTTCCTCTGCTGTAGATATAAAACAGGTTTGGTAGTAACCTGAACTCAGATCATTTCACTATGAAGTTTCACTGATAATTTAGTTAATAAATCTTTAATAATTAATAATATTTCTTCCATCAACCAAGATATTTTGTTCAAATATAATTAGGTTTTCTCATAAAAGGTGAAATATAGCTAAATTTTAATGCAATTAATAAATACAAAACTTGGTCCTATAGGTACCTAGACCACGAACAACATTCCTCTTAGTTAAGTAAATATGGCATGATCCGATGAAGAGTTTTATTGAATATTATATCATATTTTAATTAGAAGGAAATTATGTATTTAGTTAGTTGTTTTAGTTCAATTATTTGTATATTATAATGAATATTTAAGATATAGTTTTATTGTGATTTGATAATACATTATAGGCTTTGTTTTATGTTTTATTTTATATCTAACCCGAGTAAAATGGATGTTTAGGAGGTTTCTTTTCAAGGAATTAAAGGTAAATGTTATTTGATTCCGTTTCTACTGCTTACTGGAGTTTATTTTATCTATTTAATTTCCATACATGAGTACCTATCCTAACCTATTTCTGGCTATATATTGTTCACAATTTTAGAAGTCAAAACTTCATTTTTATCACTAAGCGTGTGGTGTGTAATGTAGACTTGACTGAGTGCAATGTCAAGTCTTCTAACTAGCCCTTGAGAAGAGTACGAGGTAGTAAATCTCGATTTTGTCCTAACCTAAATACTGTGTGGGTGCTTCCAATGACTAGCTCGCGAGCTGGGTGCCATGGACAGCCTACCATATAATGTGGCTATGTATATTATAAATATATAAATAAAAGACCGACACCCTTGCTGACATCTCTCCACGAAATATCTCACAAGTCGTCGGAAGACTTTCTTCGACCCCGGGAACGGGTAAAGTCGAAGTGGGCCCGTCTCAAAGGTTATCCCATTCCTAGACTACCTATAATCAAGAGGGTATGTGTTCACGGCTACTTATCAGGCCGTAACACACAACCAAAATAAATTTTGGATTTCTAAGCACAGGGGAATTTATCGAGCTAAGTTTTTAGGTTATATTACAATCTTCACAATCCCAAGAATTTAATTTTAATTCACTACAATTTTACCCCAACAAATGTTACACAATTCACAACACAAATCTTTTTTCTAATTCAATCCCAGCAACTACGTTCTTTAATTTTAACTACCACTCTTCCAAAAAGGTACCCGGACCTTAGAAACCCTACAACAAATTGAGCAGCGTAACGACCTACTTCTTCAAAAATCTAACAACGAGTAATCCCGAGTAAGGTTGCGTTCCTCTATATATAGACAAAAGTCTTCCGATTTTATCAACATTCCAATCCATTCTTTATTTTCTACGCCATAAGTATCAATTTCACACTGTCTATTTTATGCCCCACCTTTCTCAATCCTACGTCATTTCGCCGATTTTTTCACAGACAAATCACGGACAAAAGCGCGGACAAATCGCAACAAATTGCCGACAGCCCTTCTTATTGATTCAATTTATATTTTTAATTTTTCCTTTTGATTTTATTTATTCTTCAATTTTACTGACATGTTTATATTTATTTCAATTTTGTGCTATGGATTTTTATTATATTTCGCAGACTTTTTTTGCGGACATTTTCACAGACAAATTTCACGGACAAATTCCACGGACAAATTTCACGGACAAATTTCACGGACAAATTTCACGGACAAATTTCTCAGACAAATTTCACGGACAAATTTCTCAGACAAATTTCACAGACAAATTTCACGGACAATTCCACGGACAAATTTCACGGACAAATTTCGCAGACAAATTTCACAGACAAATTTCACGGACATATCGCGGACAAAGTGCCGACAGCCCTTCTTATTGATTCAATTTATATTTTTAATTTTTCCTTTTGATTTTATTTATTCTTCAATTTTATTTGTTCTTTGTTTTAATAAGTTCACTCAACTAAGTATTCTGCCACTGATTGGGTTTTATTCTGCCAAATAATATTATTCTCGCTAATAACAGGATCGTTACGATACGGCCTGTTACATTCGTCCCCAAAATCATTTATGCAAGTCAACTGGAATAAAGATTTTCCACTAACTTTTAAGATTGATAAGTATATATATATACTATTATTGTTATTTAGTAATTGATTCTAATGTCCTTGATTATAGACCCCTTTAGTATTATTTTTCTTTGCAAATTACATTATTTCTTTTGATGAACTCTTAGTCCGTTGACTCTTGAAACCACACACTTGTTACTGTATTGTGTATTTATACCAGATCTAAAATAATGCAAAATGGTTTAGCACCATGATTACAATAAGGATGATGACAAAATCAAAATTATTTTACTAAGCCATTAACAGGGTATGTACAATCAACAACGGAACCTTGGTTGTGAGGCAAGATCAGCCCTAGTGGCACAATAGCAAGCTATTTCTTAGAATTCTATGCGCTTTCACACGAAACTCGAGCTAAAGCCTGATTGAATTGTCCATACCTGTACATCAAATGGTTTGATAATGCAACTTTGATTTCTTTCCCAAACCCAAGTTAAATTGAATCCCATTTTTAAATCTGGAGTGTGTGTAGTGTAATTAGTCAGAACCTATCATGTGTAGTATAAATAATAATGTAGCCAGACCTTGCTGTAGTCCATATAAGTATCCTAACTCCAGAACTATAACTACATTATTTTTTTTTGTTGTGGTGCATGTGTGATTCAAAACTCAGCGGACCATCCCAGTTTCTGAAAAAAGTTAGCTTACATGGGCCCTTCAATCTTCTTTCTTATCACACAACAAGTATTTCATCTTTTCACACTCACATTTAACTGCCTAAGCAAGCCATCAATTTACCTTTTGAAACTGTGACACAGAGTTATATAGATATTTTAAACATAAATTCAAACAATTATTAATTGATAAGGATTATTATAGTGTTAATGAATATTTTATGGATAAATTCTAGAATAAGATAATTCTTTTACTTGTTATTAATAACTAATTTAGATACGAGATAGACATTGTATTAATTTGAACACTGTATTTATTAGAACATTGTATAACATACATGTACTGTGACATTGTATGCTTTAAAGCTGATCATGGTCTTGCTCATTTTATTTTAATCTAACATCTCTGTTACCCATGTTACGTAAAATAAATGAATTTAATTTGATTTGATTTGAGAGTTTTAACCATTCTCAACAGGTGAGACTTTCAGAAACTACCTATTTACCTTGGACATAATGAACTCGACCGTTTCTACCCGGGATGATTTCAAATCACGATAGTTTTATATGGAATAACAATTTAGTTTAAATTTGCAAGGTAAACCCGGTTTTTCTCCTTATATTTTAAGAAAATCTGTAAATCATTTCTTATCTTTTCATTCTCTCCTATTTCTCCTCCCTGCCCTGTGCTGTGCTCTTTCTTCCCACAATCACCCCTAAACTGAATGACAGTTAAATAACTAATTATTTTGAAATAATGGATGTTACAGAATTTGTTGGTTGATTCCTTTTCTTCTAAAGCTTATTTCTTTTTTTTTTTTTTACAAAGGTTCTATCCTATTCATAATTAGTTTAGGAAGTGTAATGTTTTTTCGATCGTTTTTGCAAACCCATGTTTTTCTTCCTCTCTTTTTTTTTCGACCGGAACGCTGTGACGTTGACAATCTCTAGAAAGTTGACAATTGACGTATCTACCGCACCTTTAGTTAAAGTGTTTCCACCTATACTTTCTAACTTTTCCTATTTAATAATAAATAATAATACATGGTTGACCGAGCTGCGCTTATAATCAGTTATTTTATTGGTAAAATTTGTTTTTTAGAAATTCCAGTAATAATATTCGCCAATAGATTTCAGAAAGAGTCATAGTTTTCAGAAAAACCCTAAGTTGAAGAGGATAAAGTTGATAATTTAAACACGAATAAAACGAAACATTTTTTTTTCAAATGAATTCAAGCTAGATCGATTTAACGTCCCCGATCCCCCCCGTATACTTAATTCCATGAAATTCGTAGAGAGCCGTTTCCGTAATTCAGATCATATATCATATTTATCAGCAAGAATGGTTCGTTTACAGGTATAAGATAAAATTTAGATTCGCAGTCTATGAATTTTAATTTTCTTTATTGCATAGAGTTTTCATTTATTTCAGTGGGTTTTTTTTTGTTTTTCCTCTCTTCTTAACATCCCTAAATTATAATTCCATTCCTTCGTATTTGTAAATTGATAACTGATATTGGCAGGGCTGTATCAAACCATGACGCTGCAGAGCCAAAAAGTAAAAGAAGAAGAAGCCGTATGTTATATGACAGCAATTATTGAGGTTTTGTGACTAGAATGGGAAGCTAGTAGCAATAAAAATAATAATAATTGGCAACTTTACGATTGTTAGTAAAATTTTAGCATTTACAAGATAACGCCATGTGTCAACTCTTAATTATTAGGCCTACCGTAAAATTAAGGCTACGTGAGTAGAGTTGATCCCTTGGACGAACGAAATCCTACTGTCTGAACCTGAATTCTAAAATAACGTGCTTAACATCCCTTCATATATTTGCTTCTAATTACTGATGTTACTAAATTTTTGCCCTAGTTTTCTCAATGTGTAGACGCTTTTGTTTGATATCTTTAAATTCCAATATTTGAACTCCGCTTGAACAATGGAAACAGCGCATAAGTTTTGACTAGAGATTTACGATACACTCCGTAGTAACAGAGACATAGTTGTAGTTTTGTTCTTTTGCTTTTAATTTGATGCATAATTTATAGATATTTAGTTCGTAAAACCGATCATAATTCTGTTTACGAGGCCCAAGGCACAGACACTGTCAGTCGCCGCAACGAAAAGCAAGCAGTGACAGACAATGAAATTGAAGTTGACATAATCTTAGCAAGTACTACTGGAGCCATAAATAGAAAAAGAAGTTGAAGAATTAATTGTTTGATTTTGTTTTCCTATTCCAATCCCATAAAATGAATTAAAATTTTGTGTGCGTTTTCAATCCTTGTGATAAATCATATTCTCACGAATCTATGAGATAAATTGAACCCGCATTGAATGTTACGTGAGCCCAGGAAGACGGGGTGTTATTAATTTCATCAATGGCAAATGGACACGTGAAGTTTTCTTCTATAAATTGTTTACTGCTTACTCGTGAGTACACTATTACCTATTAATTCTACACATTTTCTCAATGTTTATTCTATAGAACTACAGCCATATTGTAAAACGCTTTTTGGAAAATTCTATTTGTGTAACATAACCTCTCTTTTTTTCAGATTGCCAAAATAAGAATTACGTCTCCTGCTCTATTGAGTATGTAGCCGCACCTGTTTCCTTCTCTGCGGCGCGCCTTGATGAGGACTTTTCTTAACAAGAGAGGTACTTATTGATTATCTAGTATCTAGTCTAGGTCGCACCTGTTTCCTTCTCAGCGGCGCGCCTTGATGAGGACTTTTCTTAACAAGAGAGTACTTATTGATTATCTAGTGTCTAGTCTAGGCCGCACTTGTTCCCTTCTCAGCGGCGCGCCTTGATGAGGACTTTTCTATAGCAAAAACAGTAATACACTAATAATAAAAATGCAAAAGTTGTACGGATGTATAGATGGATGGACGCTTGTCACTTCCTTACTCCAAAATCACTGAACCGATCAGACTGAAATCCCGCATACAGGCAATTCCCACCCAGGAATCAAACATAGGCTTCTCTCCTTATGATAATATTAATTTCTACTTGAATGCCATGTCAGGCTTGTTGAAAGTAAATAACCTTATTATTTCTATTGTTAAGTTTTGTTCAGTTACTGCCATATTATAAACTCTAATTTATTCTATGTTTATTTCAGATGCTGTTTGAAGATCACTGTCTATGGCCTGACTCAAGATCCACCTCAGTGTATTCTAGGACTAGCATTATATACTAAATTATATTCTAAGCTAACCTTCCTCATCCCCATTTTAGAGAATCTTAAGTTATTCAAATTAACACTTATATTAAATATAGTTATCCACATCCCCATAATAGAAAACCAATCTTAAATTCTAATTTTTCTATAGTTATTAGGCCGATTCTTTCCTAACCTTATTACTTATATTAAAACCATATACATATCCCTAATTATTAAAGTGTTTTATTTCGTCTGTCTTATACTCTTCTCCAATTGCACGGCAGCAAATTGTGCGAACATCGGAGTCCGCACCCTGAATCCTAGATATATCCTAGCCTAACCTAACCTAGTCTACTTGATAGATTTTAAACTAACCACGTCCCCCATTATCTTAGCAAAATGAAGTTCTCCAACAAATCTAGCATATAACTAAACTTATTCTTAAGCTATAACTAACCACGTCCCCCAATATCTTAACAAAATGAAGTTCTCTAGCAAATCTAGAATATAACTAAACTTATTCTAAAGCTATAACTAACCACGTCCTCCATTATCTTAACAAAATGAAGTTCTATAACAAATCTAGAATATAACTAAATCTATTGTAAAATAACACTATCCTAATGTAGTTTTTGTAAATGTTTAGCAGAATTGATACCTAGTTCCCATCTAAATCTATACCTCTATATATCCTGGTAACGGCCTCTCAAATTGTAACGCCCCCCCTCAGAAAACTCACTTCAACCCTAAAACTTAAACTACCTAACCTAGATGATCGCTACTATGAAGTAATTTGGCCAGTGATCGTCTGAGTTAATGGTAGGACCCTATATTGTGAATAGCAACTCAGATCCTTTTAAGAGCATAGACAAACGAATCCCTAGTTATATTTAAGTTACCTAAAGCATTCTAAACCTATTATGAATTGATTGGTATCTTAATTTACTTATTAATTATGTTTATGTTACTTAAGCAGTTCCTATCATATGATTCTGAACCTATAGGAATTTAACTACCTTATCCTTATATCTATTTTGGTTTGTTTAGAAAGAGTATTATAGTTATTTTATTACTATATATAATTCAGTTCCTGTAGAAGGTTCCCTATCTTATCCATTTATTAACTATATTAGGTTGTTAATTATTATCAAAGAATATTACCTATAGTTTATTTTATTTCTATCATATAATTCAGTTCCTGTAGCAGTTTCCCTACCTTATCCGTTTATTAACTATTTTAGGTTGTTAATGAAAGAATATTATAGTTTATTTTGTAAGGGATATTTTAAATTGTTTAAGGTAAGGCCGCCATTTACCGCCCCTACAATCTGAGCTAATAAAGGTTGTAGTTTCTTTATTTATAACATTACTTGGATATGAAATTTCTAATTAAATATCTAGAAACATATTCCTCATATTAGATTAGATTGTGCCTTTACCCAAGCCACCAAAACCTCCACAAACGGGAGTTTAGAAGACTACCAGCTTCTTAATAGTGAAACATTTCCAAGTCTCAGGTTTATTTGTAGATAAATCTACAATAAGTAAGTATAGATAGAATATTGGTATAATGATTCATCTGACTGAGAATCTCAGCCTCATAGCTCATAAATGGGCTTCCCTTCTTTTGAGAGAATTACCACATTTAGTGTCTTATGCACCAAGCTATAGTCAGACTAATCAAAATATAGAGGTAGTTCCTCTGCTGTAGATATAAAACAGGTTTGGTAGTAACCTGAACTCAGATCATTTCACTATGAAGTTTCACTGATAATTTAGTTAATAAATCTTTAACCCTTTCCCCCCGGGGTAGTGATCTTTAACGAATTTCCGCTTTTGAACCTTATTAGCATAATAAGGTAGGTAAAAGGAAATGCACAGATTTTTTTGAGATTTTTATTATACCTAGAAGTACTATTTCCAAGACCTAGACTTAAAAGTACCGTCAGGAACTTCGTGTTATCACAATGTTAGGAACTTTGATAGAAACTACAAAAGTAATGAGATTTAATATTGACTTCGTAATAATTAAATTAATAGGTTTTTAATTACAGATTAACCTCGTGGTATTCAACAAAACAAATTTTCTTTTCATTTACACACAAAAACACGTTGCAATGCGAATATTTACTATGAGGCTTCGACTGAATCTTCTTCAAACTACAAACCTCGCACCTTCCTCTATTCTCTACGAACGTAGGCCAATGGATGCCTCTGTTACCCATGCGTACGTCTATTATAGTGGAATAGTCAGATTTGCTTCTTTTGGAAGGGCCGCCTTTCGCCGTATTATCAGTAGAACTCTTTCTTTTCTGACCAGCATCTTTCATTGTCATCAAGCCTTGAGTAACAGAGCGTCGAAAATCTTTTACGGTAGTCTGTTCCATTATAAGTCCATGAATTGACAAATGCGATGTCCAGGAGACCCCAAAACAACCTGTGCCACCATTTCGGAGATTTGCGATCTATACAGTTTAGGGCTCTCAAACGATCAGTTGTATCTACGCCGCCCATATAACTGTTGTAATCTTTGACAGCTACAGGGCATGTAATGGCAGACCTGGATCCATTTTTTTCTTTACGTGATACAGTTGCCTCTTGGTTCCCATGAAAATTGGATACTATATGAATATATCAGTCGGTGTGGTACAGTGAGCAAAGCAGTCTTCTACTACTCCAGTATCTGCAATGTATTCCGGTAAAATTGTATCTAGGTCCCTCTTTTTCCATTTACGGTTTGGTGCGGGTAATCGCTGGTTAGTTCTGAGTGAAGACGTATTTACAGACGGTAGATCAGTCTGAACACTAGATCCCAGGTATTGGAGATGGGGGTACCTACATGATTTAAAGGGCACTCCAATACATCTTTATTTGACGGCGAAGATGGCGGAACTTCGGCAAAAACATCTTCTAGAGCTCTTTCAAAAACCTCATCGAAACCTCTTGATGGGGGTAGTTGAAGATTTTCCACTTCATCATCGGACACACCTGCATCAGACTCTTCGTCGCAGTCCGGAAGTTCTTCTAATAACAGGGCTTCAATTAGAGCAGAATTCTTTGTAATATCCATCTCAACGGCTAAAACAATAAAGAAATAGGTCAGAACAATAGTAAAAATAAAAAAAACATTAGTTTATGATAAAACAAAATACCCTCTTCATCGAGTATGTTTATTATAAAAACCCATAATTTTTGAGACTAAAATCACCTGACGGTACTTTTAAGTCCTCACCAGTTTTTAGCAAATATTCATATAAAATAAAGTGATAATACATTATAACAGCTTTTACAAATGTAGTCAAGGATATAAACAACGTAAAAAGTAAAAAAAAAATAGCACTTACCTATGATATTCTATTTATAAAACATTTCCAATTACACTGCACAGCGACGTGACAAAATTTTCGACAGGTTGTTACTCGTTGTTCAAATTATTCGGCAACATCACGCGGTAATTCAAATAACGCGCTGTGATTGGCTTACGGAAACGGTACTCTAAAGGATCGTCAGTTGTAGTGTTTTTAAAGTGTTTTCGTACTTAAGATATTAGACGAAAAATGTGAAGGTACTTCTAAGTACCGTAAGGAGGGAAAGGGTTAATAATTAATAATATTTCTTCCATCAACCAAGATATTTTGTTCAAATATAATTGGATGGCCTAGTTCTTAAAGTCACTAAGTCCATTTTGACGTTTTTTGGGTAGGAGCGTTTTAGTGATAAAATGTATTTATTAAAGCTTAAATTGTTGTATAAAAATTTGGATTAAAATGAAAAACGTAGCTCTAAGGACACTGTTTAATATACTGAACTTAAAAATAGAATAACTTTTATAGGTTTTACACACATAATTTTTATATCAATGGACTTATCACAAAATCAATGGAGTTGGTTACTTTTTATCAAAATTCTTTGGATTTAGTGACATTTTTCAATAATCATCACTTTAGATACATTGATAATCAAATCTGTTTTATCTTTAAAATTGCTTATAATTAAGGAAATGCTTATAAAACTTATAGTCATAATGTGTTTCTTAGTATTTTCTTTTATTTTCAAATTTTTCTTCCATGTCTCTGGCTTGGAAGCCCTTTTTTTCCTTTTCTATTAAGTGCTTCTGGATCTTCTATATTTTCATTAACAACTATTTCTTCTTCCAAATAAAATTCTCCAGTACTTTAATTAAGCAATACATCTCTTGTTGTTGTTCCTTCTATCATTTCAAAAGTTGTGTTGTCCATATTGTTTTCACCCTCAAAATCGCAATTTGTAGCATCACTATCAACTTCTTTATCCAATATCATTTCCCCCGTTTGTTCATCTAATCTTAATGACTTTTTACTATTTTGTCTAATGGAATTGTTGCCTTTTTTTGGTTATGTGCCAGCCTGCAAACTAATCAAAACTTTAAATGCATAAAACTTCTTGTGTATTTGCACAAAAATTCAAGAAAGTGTATTTGAGGGTAGATAATAACCGGTAGCCGGTAACGGGCTTAATTTAATGCTAATTGGCATTTAATTAAGCCCGTTACCAGTTTAGTGTCTGTTATGTTGAAGGAACTAGAACTAGTTCTACATTAACTTCTCTTGAAAACATTTTTAATATGAGCAACGTGTAAAATACTTAGGTACTTACCTCGTCTCTGCGTGAACATCGACCTGGATGCGTATGCCGCAATGTTTCCGGGGTGTATTTTCTCCATCAGGTGTCCATTCACTGCCAGATGAATTATATGGTTCATCTTCATCGGAATTAAATAACCCACAATCATTAATAAGCCTATAAAAAAACATTTTTGATAGCAAAGTGCAAATGATAGAAATAGAACAATTTTTTTAAGGAAAACTGCTTACTGTTGAAGTTTATCCTCGTTCATGGTAAATATACTCGAATTAAGCACATTTAAAACCACTTTTCACCTTTTTTTGATCAATTGATTAAAAACACTTGTCGCACAAAGTTTTTGCCGTAACGAATTTAAACTGTGAAAAAAAAACGGTCCCTGGTGTAGCCAGGACATGGACTAAAAATTGAAGGACTTAGTTACTTTTAAATGAAAAATAAGTAACTTAGTTACTTTTTGCTCGAATGTACGCTCTGATTTGTACTTCGTTACTTTAAGAACTGAACTGAATGGAGTTAGGGACTTTAGGCATTGGGAAAAACACACTTAGAGGTATTTTAGAGAAAAAAGAGTCAGACCCGAAGATAGAGGAAAAAAAGTAGAATATTTTGAACTGGTAATGTAAAAATGGCAAAATTTGGACTTAGTGACTTTAAGAACTAGGCCATCCAATTAGGTTTTCTCATAAAAGGTGAAATATAGCTAAATTTTAATGCAATTAATAAATACAAAACTTGGTCCTATAGGTACCTAGACCACGAACAACATTCCTCTTAGTTAAGTAAATATGGCATGATCCGATGAAGAGTTTTATTGAATATTATATCATATTTTAATTAGAAGGAAATTATGTATTTAGTTAGTTGTTTTAGTTCAATTATTTGTATATTATAATGAATATTTAAGATATAGTTTTATTGTGATTTGATAATACATTATAGGCTTTGTTTTATGTTTTATTTTATATCTAACCCGAGTAAAATGGATGTTTAGGAGGTTTCTTTTCAAGGAATTAAAGGTAAATGTTATTTGATTCCGTTTCTACTGCTTACTGGAGTTTATTTTATCTATTTAATTTCCATACATGAGTACCTATCCTAACCTATTTCTGGCTATATATTGTTCACAATTTTAGAAGTCAAAACTTCATTTTTATCACTAAGCGTGTGGTGTGTAATGTAGACTTGACTGAGTGCAATGTCAAGTCTTCTAACTAGCCCTTGAGAAGAGTACGAGGTAGTAAATCTCGATTTTGTCCTAACCTAAATACTGTGTGGGTGCTTCCAATGACTAGCTCGCGAGCTGGGTGCCATGGACAGCCTACCATATAATGTGGCTATGTATATTATAAATATATAAATAAAAGACCGACACCCTTGCTGACATCTCTCCACGAAATATCTCACAAGTCGTCGGAAGACTTTCTTCGACCCCGGGAACGGGTAAAGTCGAAGTGGGCCCGTCTCAAAGGTTATCCCATTCCTAGACTACCTATAATCAAGAGGGTATGTGTTCACGGCTACTTATCAGGCCGTAACACACAACCAAAATAAATTTTGGATTTCTAAGCACAGGGGAATTTATCGAGCTAAGTTTTTAGGTTATATTACAATCTTCACAATCCCAAGAATTTAATTTTAATTCACTACAATTTTACCCCAACAAATGTTACACAATTCACAACACAAATCTTTTTTCTAATTCAATCCCAGCAACTACGTTCTTTAATTTTAACTACCACTCTTCCAAAAAGGTACCCGGACCTTAGAAACCCTACAACAAATTGAGCAGCGTAACGACCTACTTCTTCAAAAATCTAACAACGAGTAATCCCGAGTAAGGTTGCGTTCCTCTATATATAGACAAAAGTCTTCCGATTTTATCAACATTCCAATCCATTCTTTATTTTCTACGCCATAAGTATCAATTTCACACTGTCTATTTTATGCCCCACCTTTCTCAATCCTACGTCATTTCGCCGATTTTTTCACAGACAAATCACGGACAAAAGCGCGGACAAATCGCAACAAATTGCCGACAGCCCTTCTTATTGATTCAATTTATATTTTTAATTTTTCCTTTTGATTTTATTTATTCTTCAATTTTACTGACATGTTTATATTTATTTCAATTTTGTGCTATGGATTTTTATTATATTTCGCAGACTTTTTTTGCGGACATTTTCACAGACAAATTTCACGGACAAATTCCACGGACAAATTTCACGGACAAATTTCACGGACAAATTTCACGGACAAATTTCTCAGACAAATTTCACGGACAAATTTCTCAGACAAATTTCACAGACAAATTTCACGGACAATTCCACGGACAAATTTCACGGACAAATTTCGCAGACAAATTTCACAGACAAATTTCACGGACATATCGCGGACAAAGTGCCGACAGCCCTTCTTATTGATTCAATTTATATTTTTAATTTTTCCTTTTGATTTTATTTATTCTTCAATTTTATTTGTTCTTTGTTTTAATAAGTTCACTCAACTAAGTATTCTGCCACTGATTGGGTTTTATTCTGCCAAATAATATTATTCTCGCTAATAACAGGATCGTTACGATACGGCCTGTTACAATGGTATCACCATAAACTATGGCTACTACGTTTTGATACTTAATATTTTCAAATATATTTATAACACTTCGCAGTTCCTATTTTATAAAATTTTACAACAAATATTTATACGTAACGTAATGCTTGGGGAAGTTTTATTTTACGGGTCTTAGGCCCGTATTATGAAAGCTTGCTCAGTCATCGAGCTATGCTTGAGCAACATTTATACTATAGAAAAGCGTTACTCAAGCAGAGGTTGAAGACTGATCAAGCTTTCATAATACGGGCCTTAGAGTTAACCAGAAAGTACCTACACCCAAGCTGTTGTCTGTTATGTCCATGTTGTGTCCCACTGCATGGCAATAGCATTCCTGAATACCTGGCTGGCTACTTATGTAAGTAGGTACTTGGTAAGTAGTAAACTAAGTAGGTACCATCGCCAAACGTAATGCCTATCCAGTTTGAAACTATTTCGCTTTGCGTTAAAAACAAAATTTTAATATATTATTATATAAATATATTCACTCCACAGAAAAATCACCCTAGTGTTGGTAAGGCGCAATTTTTCACTCTTCTCAATAACTTCGTATTAGGTAGGTAGTTTGTACAATGCCCTAAAGAGTGCTAGGTACTTTATACGTTTCGTTCCGTCAGTGCCGGCGTTAGGGGGGGGCGCGATGGGGCGACGGCCCGGGGCGCCAAATTTGGGGGGCGCTGAGGTCTGGGGCCTCGGCCTCCTGGCTCACTGGCTGTGTACCCTCAATGGTGGGGATACCGTGCTCGAGCGTGGCGCAAGGCTGCTGATTTGTATACTTGGTCTCTCGACTCGAGCGTCGCTCGATCATACAACGAGAACACCGTCCACAATATTTTGACTGCTACAGAGTACAGAGTGCACGTGCACGAATTCTTTTTCTTACTGACTTTGTAATATTGTTCTTCAAATATCCCAAACCCTTTATTCCTATTTATTGCATTAAAAATTACTTCTTAATTTTTCTTTCAAATATATTATTTTTCAGGATTGTGAATTTTTCTACAGTTTTCTTTGCCGTTTTTTAGAAGTACTACTAGTACTTCTAAAAAACGGGTTTTCCTATTGATAATATTTCATTAAAAATGTCAGACCAAAGGATAAAAAAAAACCTTCCGGTGCGGAATATCGGAAACGTAAGCGTGAACAGGAGAAAGAGTTTCACAAAATCAAAAAAATTATGAATATTGATATTTCAACAAAATCGCAAAAAGTGCATTAGCCAGTTTTGATTTCCTTAAGTGGGCGCCTAAATATTACTGCCCGGGGTGTCAGTGGCCCTAACGCCGCTGCTGCGTTCCGTACGGTGCCCAAAGACTGGCACAGACATCCGAGTTGAGTCTGCGCGCGGCGCCTATTGATGTCAAACCACAAGACCGGAAAAGACGAACGGACGAACCGAACGACGACGAAATTCACGACCTCTGTGGCGCGGTGGGTGAAGATACGCCTGCGATGCAGGAGGTTGGGGGTTCGATTCCCGAGTCGGGACAAATGTGTGTACGATCTGCAGACATTTGTTCAGGGCGTTCTGGGTGTTTTCTATGTATAATAAAAAATATATATCTATGTAGTGTATTGTATTATGTATATCAGTTATCTAGTACCCATAATACAAGCTCTGCTTACCTTGGGGCTAGATGATGCTGTGTGAATTGTCAGAAATATTTATTTATTTAGAAAGGAATCCACTGAAATCTCATGCTGAATTGCTCTATGGCTAGAAGTCTAAAACATTTTTTGGTTGGTACTTGGATTGAACGGTTGGTACTATCGCATAACTGTCAATTTCACGTTAAGGTTCCTCCCCCGTCCCCCCAACTCTACAAAAAGCTCCACCGCCCCGCGCATTATTGTGTGTTTATTTACTTTTATCTAACTTTTTTACCTTTACATCTTTACTAAATCGATAAGAAAAAAGTGATTCTAATAGTTAATACTAAGAAAAAGCTAAGCCTCATTGTAAATATACCCAACGCTGGGCGTTTTTTTTCAGCTGAAATGAACTCTCAAGGCTTACAAAAACATACCACAATTATTTTGTGCTGTAAGAAGCGTTTACTGCTAAAAATTAAATATTGTGAGGCTTTATAATCAAACCAAATGTTAACCAGTCGTCATATATAGAAGTTTGTGTGATAAAACAGTGTTTAGAATCTTCAACCTCGAATATAAATCCTGTAACCTAGATCTGACCTTACTTGTACTTTTATGGCTAAAACCGATCAAACCAAAGAAGAATACATAAAATAATATAAAACAATAATGACACTCAACTACGCTTTTGGGTTTTCCGTAATTTTACTCCTCCTAGTTGGTGTAAATATATATTTCTTCTACACCTTTACTGCTCTAAATAAACCTCAGAGTGTCCCTGTTCCTAGCAAATTGGACCCTGCGCTTAATATATTCAGAGAGATTTATGATCATCTCAACTATTTGCCTAGTCATTTTAAATCAAAGAACCACAAATACTTTCCAATACAACGAAGTCTTCTTCAAGCATTTGAAATGCCACCAGACTCGGGGCCAATAACTATGTGGCAAGAAGTGAACAAGGCAAGTACCTATACAGTTACCAAAATAAAATGAACTTTTATACCTAAAGTTAAGTTTATTCATAAACTATGTAACATTACAAATGCTAATACAATGTGTATGATTCTTGCCAACATCCAATGTATTGTGTATGATTCTTGCCAACCTCAATCTGTTTAATAATATTTAATAAATAATAATATTTTCCATTTCCAGTCCAGTAAAGAGTCTTTATATCCTGTCACATTTGGAGCACCTGGAAAGATACTGCATGCAATCAGAAGCGCACCAATAGCTTTAGTGGACAATGCACCGAAAGGCACACAGCTGAAGCTGTTATTACTTCTTGAGGTAAATTAAACAATTAATTAATTAATTAGAACTTGTTTGAATAGTGCTCATGAGAATGTTCATTCGAGATAGAGCAAATCGATCACAAATTCAATAAATTTATCACACTAATATTATAAATGCGAAAGTTTGTATGGATGTATGGATGGATGTTTCTTACCTCTTCACGCGAAAACTACTGAACGGATCTGGCTGAAATTTTACATACAGGTAATTCTAATACTGAAATAAAACATAGGCTACTTTTATCCCGTAAATCTGTTCCCGTGGGATAAAAATCACCTTTAAACGTTTCCATAGGAACAACGCGTGCGAAGTCGCGGGGCGCAGCTAGTATGTATATAAAAATGAATTGCTGTTTGCTAGTCTCGCTAAAACTCGGGAACAGCCGAATTTATCTTATCTTGGTCTTGAAATGTTTGTGGAGGTTTAAAGAAGGTTTAAAAGGTGAGAAAATCAACGCGTGCGAAACCGCGGGGCACAGCTAGTCATTTAATAAAAATATCCATGTAATGTAATGAATTAGGTATATCAGTTATCTACTTGCCTTACCACAAGCTCTGCTTAGCTTAGAGCTAGTTGATGATGTGTGAATTGTTGAGTATTATTTATAAATTTATCTGGCTTTTCCAAGTGATACTAAAAATCTTTAATAAAAAAATATTGTATTACCACAAAAGTATGTGCATAGTTTGCATTATTAAAACTATCATAACATTACATTCAAAATACTGTTTGCAGGGGAAACAAAAGCTTTACTTCAAGCCAAAGAGATACAACTTGACTCATGTGGTGAAAGGTAATATTTATGCTGGCTTCGACCGGCACAATTCAGAAGTGTTTGCATACTACCTAGCAATGGCCCTTAACTTCAAATGGATTGCACCTTCAACCATCAGGAAGGTGCATGTGCGAAGAGAGGTAGTGCCCTTTGCTACTGCTGGACTCATGATGACTATGCTTAAAAATGGTAAGAATAATTTAAATTAGTACAGTATGGGGGTACACTCAGCAGCTGTTGGAGACTGAAGCTAGTTGCATAAAAATAACTCATTAAAAAATCATCATCATCAACCTCTCATACATAAGTACGGAAACAGCCCAGACACATATCCACAAATCCACAAAACAAAACAGTCTTGAGCTAACTCCAACTATCAACTCCTTGAAACATCAAATAATTCCCCATAGTGTAAACAAAAATAATCCCTGAAAAATATTAAATATTGAGTTACATTTTACGAAAGTCTGGCTATAAAATTAAAACTTTGACTATGGTTTTTTTTTATAGTGTGTAAGCCCTGGGTAATTTCTATGAAATCGCAAATCATAGGTCAATCAATTTGAGCATGTGGTGTAGTTTGTTCATCACATTCCCCTACAGCTGGTTCAAGTCTAGTTAAGTCAAATTTTTTGGGACATTATTTAACTTTTACAATATGAGTGACCCTACCTGACTATAGGCAAATCTACCTTAAGGAAACTCGAAATTAATCTTATGAACCTTTCCAGAAAGCGGATCACACTGTATCTATGGGCAATGCTTCTACTGCAAGCCAAGCGAGACAGTATGCCCTGACAGTAATGGTGAGCTTGAAGGCGCTGCTATTCTGTTCCTAGACAAACAATTCCAAGTACACAAGTCCCCTTGGAGGAGGTCCTATAGTGACAAGAAAATGGACTGGGAGACTGACCATGACTTTTGTAAGTAAGTGCCTTGATCATGTTCACACAAAATATTTATAAAGAAGTTATGGCGGAAAAAAATACACATATACAACCCGGTCACATTATCTTGAGCATTATCTCGAGACCTGGCGTCGATCGATGACGTCACGTCGTCGCGTCGGCGCTCTGATAAGGTTTGCATTCCAGCGAGGTCTCGAGATAATGTGACCGGGTTGTACAACTGAAATTCTATCGACATTGATTTTTCTATGTCAATGACAACCAAGTTGACTTTACTTAAATTATTATATTATTGTATATTAATATAATTTAATTATAGTTATGTTTTGATTGTTTCAGTCATCTATCTAAAACAATGAGCTTGAAAAGGATCCTTAATCTAGTAGATATCGCTATTTTCGATTTTCTTATACAAAACGGTGATCGACATCGCTATGAGGTCTACAAGGACAAAATCGTTCTGATGGACAATGGAAAAGGATTAGGAAACCCCGCCGTCGACGAAATGGACATTTTAGCCCCACTTTATCAATGCTGCATGTGAGTTTTCCTAAAGATACCTATTGACTTTAAAAATACTACTACAACCTTTTCCGCGCTTCCATTTTAAACTTTCCCTCCTTCAAATTTCATATTGTTGCCATAATTGAATTCTTGTAAATAGTGTAGTATCTATATTAATGTATTATCAGGAAGATACGGTAAAGCAATCTATTTACGGTCCAAGTTTTTTATAGTGTTGTTTTGCATTTTGTCACACTATATTGATTTGTATTTTTTTTTAGGTTAGCCCTGTCGACTTGGCACCAGTTGGAACTAGTTTCTGGCGGAAGTTTAACTGACACTATCAAGCTTATATCTGCATCTCAAGAAGAAATACTAGCCACTGAAGAACACTTCAAGGCAGTCGAACGGCGCTTGCTAAAGATCTATGCGACTGTACAATATTGTATCGAAAAACATGGCAAGAATAAGGTGTTCAAAGATATTATACAATAAGAATAAGCAAGAATTTGTTTGTATTAACATTTTTTAAGTTCTGTGTAAAGATCTGCCTACTGAAAAGATTTTTGAATATCATTAAACTTTTTTGCTAATTCGCCGCGCGCAATAAATTATATTTCGAAGCTAAAACAAACCATTAATAAAATGATGGCCGAGGTTAGGGCAGAATCACTAAGCCGCTTTCTCATTCAGTTTAAATTGAAAAATTACCATGTCGACGTGCATTCCTTAATGTGATGGCGGTCGGAAAAGAGAAGACAAGTGAACTAGACACTGACTCGATCAGTGGTCTTCAACATTCTACTCTATGAAACGAACTATAGTTCTTTTTCCGGATGCTACGTATAGAAAAGCTTTCCTCGAGTCATGTGTTGTCGCTCAGAGAGCCTTGCTGGCTTCTCAAGAGCTGTTCATTAGCCTGTTGGCTGTTCTGATGTTTTTGGGAGATGACTTCTGGTAGCTATAGGAGCTCCCGGGGAAGGGTCCGCCACGGAGTTTTTGCATCCGACGGTCTTGTATGCAGAGGAGCGAGTCCGTTGAGATGTACGTGGTGAGAGTTGTCCGCACGATCGTACATTCTGCGCGCTAGCTTCACGAAAAACTCCTTAACTGTGTCTAGCTGCAGGTCACGTGCGATGACACTATTTCGCACATAGCGCCCGGCGCCTGTACAGACTCTGAGGGCAATGTTTTGTTGGACTTGGATTATTTTCTGATTTGATGCCGAACACAGGCAGGGAATACCATGCTGGTGTTGCATATGTGAGTCTTGATGGAATGTAAGTCTTGTAAACCCCAATCTTAGTTTTCAGAGGCAGTTTGGATGTTCGGACTGGTCTAAGCATGGCTCGGGCGGCGCGTGTTTGCCGTATTGCACGGCTCATCGACACCGACCTGATATCGAAGAGGTTTGCCAATCAATGGCTTGTCCTCGTAGTACTAGGGGTGGTAAGACAGTGCGCTGACGAGTCACAAGCAGTGCTGCCGTCTATTCAGCATTAGCTGCAATACGCCTCGCATCTATCTAACCAAGCTGGTAGGAGGTTGGTGTAGAAGAGGCTATCAGCTTGAGGATCAGGCCTGGGTGCCACACTCGATCGAACGCCTTTTCTAAATCGAGGAAGATTCCAACTGTAGAGCGATTGCAGTTCAGGTTGTAGGCAAGCAGGTGGTGCAGAATCCGTGTGAGTTGGAGTGGAGTGGAGTGCTGACTGCGAAAGCCAAACTGTTCTGGCCTGGGTTCTATGTCCGCAACCAACCTGCGAAGAAGAAGATGCTCGAACAGTTTTGCTGTCGTTGCCAATAGAGTTATTGGTCAGTATCTGGAAGGGTACCGGCGGCGGCGGTCCTATCCGGGTTTCGGAAGTGCGATGACTCCTATTTTCCAGATGTTGGGAAAGTGTCCAGTTCGCAAAATGGCATTGAACAGCATGGCTAAGGTTGCCACGCCTCTTCTGGGTAGGTGCCGAAGAGCAGTATTTGAAATTATATCATCTCTTGGAGCTTTCCGTTTAGGTAGACGTAGAATCGTTCGTCGTACTCACGTCCACTAAGTGTCGGGATTGGTCGCGTGAAAAAGTCAGCTACGGTTTTATAAACTGCAGCATAATGGGCAATGAGCTCGTTTGAAACGTCTGTAGGGATCGTCGGATGCAGTGAAAATTGCGTTTCCATGTGGTTTGCCAGGATTTCTGCCCGGTCAGCTGGCGCGAATTTTCTTTGACCTTGGTTGTAGGAGTGGACGATATACATCGATGTAACGATGCATCGAATCAAACCGATATAATATTGTTAATGTTTCAACATCGACTATACATACATTGATGTTTTTTTATTTGATGCATCGATATTTTTTTTAAATTTTAATTAAGCTCGCACGGTATTTCGTTAAAATAGCGTAAATTTAATTTTTGTTGGTGGCAACATCTGCCACTGGCTGACTGACAAGTAGGGTTGCCAGATGGCCGGGAATTCCGGGAAAGTCCCGGAATTTCACGTGTGGTCCCGTGTCCAGTAATTACGCTTTACTGTCCCGTAATTCATGAACACTAGTTTTTTTCTATAAAGTTATGTCACCGCGCGGCGGCCCTGATGGTAGGTATTTTACAAAAAGTTCGAGTTTGGTCAAAAGTCGACGATTTGCGGAAACTGACAAGATTTCTTTAGAATGCTTCTTTAGAATTGTAAATCTAAACCGATACCTACAATAATTAATTAATAACTAAAAACTTATGCAAAATATTCCGTTTTTTTATAATTGGGAAACATTTTTAAGAAAATCCTCTTATAGGTTCTAAAAATGTGCTGATTATGATAGACCTTGAAACAGGCAACGTGATTAAATCCAAAACCGGAAGGTACAAACGGGTGCAAACTAAAAAAAATACTTGAAACTTCAAATGTGGTCAAAAGTCGTCGATTATCTTAAAACAATCGATGTTTAGAAAACTTCGATGTATTTTTTATCGCTCTCCCTTTCCCAATGGGCGAGCGTTTGGCCTTTTTTTGATTGGTCCAGTTTTGTAGTTTGTCAACTACTATCGGCGGGTAGGTATGCCTTGGGGCTTTGAGGCTGAGTTTTGTTGGTGTCTTGCGTGGTAGAGGCTCCCTGCGTGATAGGCCCGTTGTCTACAGTGTCTTCATTTCTTCTGGTGTTTCTTGGTAATGCAGCGGCTGTATTAGCGACCGAGGCGTAGGTATTCATTGGGGTCGTAGGAGGTTGGAGCGTTGGTGCTGCTGACACGGGTTCGATTCCCACGTAGCACGATGTGTGGAGTTATGGCTCTCAGATGTTTGTGCGCTCGGAGTCGTACTCACAGTCCAGGTCTTCGCCACCGCCATCTGGCAATGGGGGGGTCGATGTGGAACGCGACTGTGAATGCTGTCTTGGGCTCTGATCTCTGAGTGTACAGGAAGCGGGATCCCCGTCCGTGGCTGGGATGAGACCATCTGCGATGGTGGTGGTGATGGAGGGGAGTGCGGGTTTGGTTTCAGCTTCTCATCATTTCCGTACTCCTCGTCAAAGGAGTCACGGAGCCACGGCTGCACGAATCGCTCACGGACAACGGTTGGCTTCAGCGCTGGGTGGAGCATCAGTTCTACCAGTATCGAGTCCTGTTTCGTTCCCTGTGGAGGGTAGGTACAGTTTATAATCCTGGGCCCACGTTAGGCAGGTCCGGTGGTTTTCGGGAGGGCGTCCGTCCTGAGTCGGACATACTTTCGCTTCGGCTCCGTAGAGCAAATTATTAATAATAATAAAACGTTTATTTGTTTCTTTTTTTTTCCCATGTTTAAAAATTGGCGGCAAATTACGAAGGTTATGAATGAGATGGGATCAAACAATTGGTACTACGCTAACCATTTTATAACAAAACAGTAGGTAGTGTGTCCAGAAACGCGTTGTATAATCAGAAGCACTAGATTTTGAGACCTATTTTATTTTTGCACTGTAACATAATGTAACCACAAACATGTTCACATCACACCGCTTCAATGGACTTCGACAGGAGTAATAACACCTTGGATTAACACTGACTGGATAAAAGGAGCAGGACAGCTTTATGTTTTGTTTATTTGCGCAAAAGTTATGTTCGGTTGGTAAAAGTCTAGGCACCATAACGAAACCATTGAATTCTTGAAACATGCCCGCAATTCCTTATTTTATTCAATTTAGTAAGCGAGAGGTCAACATACCTAGTTTGGGACTGGTACACCCACCCTACGTAGCTACCTACGAAAAAATGAACGTTGCTATGCTGCGCACGTACGTGCGTAGTAGGTAGTAGTTATCAAATTAAATAGGTACCTACCTACACACACACTTACAATAGTAGGTAAGTAGATATTTGTCGGCGAGGAAACCCCTAACATAGAATAATTTTCTAACAATATTTTAATTAGTTTTTGCGCCAAAATTATTACTTAACTTAAAAAGGTACTTTTTTATTTCTTGATATTTTGTTGTAAAAGTAGTTTTAAAAGACAGGGCTTTACCTAAAACTATATTAAGTGGTTGATTTATGTAAATCGATTATGTAGTTTTTAAGATATTTATGACAAATTTAGTGTAAAGAAATAAGATTAATACAGCCGTTTTTTCATGGACTAGTTTTTTGTAAGGCTTATGTCTAAGAATTCTTTGTTATGTGTAAATTAAATACCTAGATTTTAAGACTTACCGATACCTTGGTAAAGTAATGTTTTATTCTAAAGTAGCTAGGTAGGTACATACTATTTGATGTACCAAGGTACTACTAAATAGGTAAGTAAAGTAAAAAAAGTAGGTAAGTACAAAGGTAGGTAGGTTATTTAGGAAGTTAAGTACCTAGGTACATGCTTTTTGATACTTCAAGTTACCTACTACTTATTCATACTAACTTAATAATAATATTGACTCTCAGACATTGACATCAAGCACGAAGTAAGCCATATAATAAAGTAGTAGTTTAAATATAATAATAGTTTAAATTGAAGAGATCGTCGTTATATTATATTAACACCTAACTATAAAAAAAACTTTTAGGCTGGTAACTACCGTCCTGCGCCGCCGCGCCGCCCCGCCGCCGCCCCGCCATGCGCCACCCCGCATCGCTGCCCGCAAGAAGCAATACCCAAGACGCAGTATAAAAAAAACCAAATCGTAGGTTGGAAAGAAGCAAAATCGCTGGACGCGGAAACGCCTCGGACAACCCAAATCGCGGCAGTGTGCGTCAACTAACGTATGCGTTTTATTATTACAAAATGTACTGCAATATTGCAAAATCGCGCGACACAGGACGCGCTTAAAAATTAGCGCTGATGTGAGTAGGGCTTTTTTAGCCTACATCTACGTGCATTTCTGTCAGTGTCAATCTGTCAACATGATCATTGTTGATTTAATTTAGAAGTTTATTTTGATTTTGGGGATTTTTTAATATATTTCTTTATTTAGAGATAAAAATTACTACGTATTTCCAGTGTATAGAATAAAACAAGAAAATGACTTCTATGCATGATCTAACATGTATATGCAGAACATTCGTGGTTAATCCAGAAACATTTATGTACTTTTCGTATGGCAGTAATTTATTGAAGAGTAGAATTCGCATCAACAACCCGACAGCTAAGTTTTTGGGAACCGGCCGACTTGAGGTAAGCAAAGCACTTTCAATTTATACAAAAGTACTGAGTGGTAAGTACCTACCTCCCTATAATAATTAGAGATGCGCATATTATATCACTTCAATGAAAAGAGTGTTAAAGATATTTTTATCTCAGGATATACAGGATATGTATATCACTCATTAGCTCTTTAGCACATTTAGCACAATAGATCAATGATGTAGTCTTGTTGAGTTGAGTAATGAGTAGGTAGCTCATGAGCGAAAGAGAAAAAGAAAATATATGTATTTGTTCAACTGAGCTATGTAGCGCTAGAGTGACAGATGAAAATGACTTGGATACACTATTAATTTCTTTAAACAACAAAACTAAACAAATTTTCAGAAAAAATACTCAACAGTTTAGCAATCAAATTGATTACGATAACTTCCAAAATAAATGCAGTCAAACATTTTTGCTTATTTACTGTAGGCTTGAACTGGGTCTTGCTATCTCTCTCTTTGTTCACGTTGTATCTGACAATGTGCATTTCGCTACATCCAATCACTCGCCTTGCTCAGTCGTCTTTGCTCTTACTCATTTGCTCATTCACCAGAAATCAGAATTGCCTGAGTATAAATACCTACATTTCCAGAGGAAGTAACACAGAGTTGATAATACCTCCTCTGCAATCCCGAGATGATGATTTATGACGCTTTAATCCCGGGATTCCTAAATCATGAAATTAAGGAAAATAAATTTAATAAAATTAAAATCAAATAAATATATATTCACATTATTTACGTACAATTACAAAACTTTTATTCATACCACAACACAAAGAACAAGAAAAATAGGTAGTAAAAAGTTTTACCTTGCTTAACAAGTCGTTTTTTAATTATTTATTTTAGTTGATACAAATAAAAATATGAATAGAATTGAAATAGATGATTATATTTTTTTCTATATTTTCAGCCTTTAATCTGTTTTTACTTAAAAGCCATTCGTATGCAGAGAAAGATCTCTCAACATCTACATAAGTTAGAGTAGTAAATTTGAAAGTTACCAGAGTTTCCACAAAACTGATTCATAAATGTTTGCACTCAACAGAATATGATTAGTAGAATTCACTAAAATTTTATAATATAAAACTGTGCTTGCTATCTCTTTCACACGCTTTTTGCTTAAGGCCCATACACCAGCGAAAGTGGCGCCCCCAACTATTATATCTTATTATTACGTTGAACGCAGGAATTTTTAAAAATCCTACGTTCCTTTTGTGGTATCTATTATAAGCTATTTATTAATGCCTCTGTAATAGTTTCATTTTGTAAAGCTTAGGAAGAGATACGAAGTTGCGCTTTTTGGCCACCAAACTCTATTTTTGCATCTCCTCCTAAACTATATGAGATAAAATTATAAAAGAGGTATTAAAAAATAGCTTATAATAGATACCACAAACTGAACGTAGGATTTTTAAAAATTCCTATGATAAACGTAAAAATATGATAAAATAGGAATTGCTGTCAGATTGGCTCGGGTATGCGCCTTAAGTAAAGGATATAAAAATTTGCAATTCCTGTGAAAGAATTAGGTAACTCATTTAGTTGTATAACAAAAGATTGTGAAAAACAGAAATTGTCGCACTACAGCTACTTGGGTAAGATTGACCAAACAACTGTACATGCAATTAATTGTAATTGGAGAAATTGGAAGGCTCACATCAAGCATGTCTGTGACAAGTTAAATAGATTTATCTATGCCATAAAAAGTTTGAGACAACGGGTTTCTAGTGATGCAGCGCTTAAAGCATACCACAGGTATGTCTCATCTACTTTGGCGTATGGATTCATTTTGTGGGGAAACTCCACCGATGTAGAAAAGGCCTTCATAATACAAAAAAAGTGCGTGCGGGCTATCTGTGGCGTTTGGAATACGTATAGCTGTAAACCGTTATTCAAAAAATTTAATATTCTTCCTTTGCCATGCATGTACATAAGGGACATTTGCTTGTTTGTGAAACAAAATCCTCATCTCTTTAAAACGCACGTGGATGTGTTGGAGAGACACACAAGGCACAAAAACAAGCTCTACGCACCAAACGTCAGGTAGAGCTTATAAAAAAGAATGCATATCATCAGGCGATAAATATATACAACAAATTACCCAGTGACTTAAAAGATTTATCATTTAATTTATTTAAAATAAAACTAAAATTATGGCTCATGGATAAATGTTTTTATGATGTAAAGGAATATTTTAATTTTAAAAATTGACATATTATAATGACATCACTATTTTATTTTTACATTTATTTTGAATTATTTAAAATTTATTAGACATGACAGTTATTTTTTAATATTATGTAATGCCTTAATTAGTATAACAATTGATTTTGCACACCTTGACGAGGCAGAATGTATTGGAGTGTTATTTTTTATTAAGACCTATATTTATTGTACCTACATTCCTGCAAATAAATGATTTATGATTTATGATTTAATTCGTAGTAGTAATGGGTCAGAATTATAATTTATGCTAAGAATTTTAATTAAAGCCTTTTAATTTATCAGTTTTAGTGAGGAACCCTAGGAAACGTAAAATGATTCTTGGAATAAGGAAGTTGCTGTACATAGTGGTTTGTTACGACTAACGAAACTTCCTCTTATGAATAACTAGCTGCGCCCCGCGGCTTCGCACGCGTTGTTTCTATGGAAACGTTTAAAGGTGATTTTTATCCCACGGAAACTGATATATGGGATTAAAAGTGTGTACCTATATTATATATACCTATATTTGATTCCAGGATAAGAATTACCTGTATGCAAAATTTCAGCTCGATCTGTTCAGTAGTTTTGACGTGAAGAGGTAACAAACATCCATACAAACTTTCACATTTATATATATAAATAAATGTTATTCAACCCCGGGAAACCTCTCGGAAACCAAAAAAAATCTACCATTCCATTTCATGATTTAGGAATCCCGGGATTTAACCATCATCGTGTTGGCGTAGAATTTGCTCAACCCCATGTCTTCCCGTGGGTGTCGTAAGAGGGGACTAAGGGATATCCACCGGGTCCGGGCAGCAGCACCCCTTGCAGAACCATTCTACCACCGAACTGCGATCCCCAACCCGCATGCCCAGCGTGGGGATTATGGGCATTACCCTCCATTTGATATACACCAGTAAGGTGCTTATCAGGGGGAGGCCTGCGTCCAGCTGTGGACCAATACAGGTTGTTGAGGTGAGGTGAGGTGATTATTTATTTATTTATTCGTCTCACAAAATCCACAGCCCTTAATTTATAACAAACATGTGATTACTAAAGTTTATTCGTTAATTATTCTAGCACCATCAGCTGGACTTCATGAAGTACTCCGACCACTGGGGTGGTTGCTCGGCGACTATAATCCCGGTGAACAAGGACTCTCATGTGTGGGGGGCGATATGGAGACTGAGCAATGAGGACAGGCCCGCCCTGGATAGGTAAGCACCTAAGAGATATCCACGGGGGGCGGGCAGCAGCGCCCCCTACACAAGTTTATGATTCATTTTCAAGTTTTATAATATCCATTCTTCAGAAACCTTTTGATAGGTATCAAACAGATTGACAGAGAATTAGACCGGTGGTCTGTCACCACCGGTTTACTGTATAGCCTCGGACTCCCCAACAAATCTACCAATGAACTGCGAACCCCAACCCGCATTTCCAGCGTGGGGATTATGGGCACTGTTTTAAATATAAGCCAATAAGGCGCGAATATTAAGGGAGGCCTGCGTCCAGAGGTGGACCAATATAAGGTAGTTGAGCATCATCAATACAATAATAATTCTTTATTAATAAAGCCAAGTTACAAGTCACAAAAAAGACTTGTAACTTATCTTCTACTCTACAGCCTGATATCAAACCGATGTAGACCCCAGTATGGTAAAAATCTCAAATTAGGTAAGTACATAAAATAAAAATAATAAATTTTGTTAGAAAACTATAAACTGAATTTAATTATAAAGTTTTTTCATGGATTTTCATGGATCCCATTGTCAGAACTGAACCTAATGAGATCACACGGGAAGCACCAGCTTTGATATAAAAAAAGAATCATGAAAATTTGACCACCCAGTCAAAACTTCTAATAAACATAAAATAAAAAAACTGTTAAATTGAGAACCTCCTCCTTTTTTAAACTCGGTTAAAAATATATTTGGTTCCTTGAATGTGACACCACGATTAATTTTTAATGTTGTTTCAGACAAGAAGGCGTAGATACCAACTGGTACTTTGCGAAGGAAGTAGACATCATGACGCCCCATGGAGAGATGGTCAAGTGCTTGACCTACCAGCAGACAATTAATCCGTTGCCTCGCGAGAAAGGCGAAGAACTGCCAGCAGACAGGCTCCCTAGCATCACATATATGGATTGTATTGTCGAAGGGGCTATGGAGTGCGAATTGCCACCTGATTACATTGAGGAGCTGAAAAATATCCCGAACAATGGGAACACCGCGTCTGACAAAATGCTGGAGAAATTGGGGTTAATCGGGAATGAAGTGGCATGTTCTGAATATGTAGAAGAATATGTAGAATCACAGGAATAATATTGCCGTGATTTTACGTTTCTTTTCAAATTATTTTACTCATGAAGATATCTAACTGACTAGCTATCAAAACATAAGACGATTATTCACAATTTTGTAAGTAGTTTGTAAGTTTAACTTTTCATTCTATTTATAGGATATGAAAAAAGGATTTCATAGTAATCGAGGAATGGTTAAAGCGAAGATCCCCAAAGCAAACTCATTCCTTTACTTCGCGTACGGTGCCAACATGCTCACGTTTAGGATGCATAATATGCATCCTAAACGTGAGCATGTTGGCACCACATATATGCATTGCATATGCTTGTGCCCAGCGCAATACTGGTGTCGATAGCCAGATTAGATGTAAGTGCATATAAGTTGTATTTATGCAGGACTAGCTGCGATCTGCGGCTTCGCCCGTCTGGAAATGTATGTTTCCATCTTTCTTAATTCTTTGTTTACACTATAACTTACATAAAAAACATGCAGTAGAGAAAATGGCAAAGGCGAGCTTAACCCTAAAAATAGTTCTCTTGCAGCAATTAAGAAAGTTGTCGTTCATTAGAATCTTTTTCTGGCAAAAACAAACTAAACAAAAAAAAATAAGTGAAATTGGTGCAGCCCTTCACGCTTGATGCCGTTACGTACTTAGTCTACTGTTAGCATTTATTTCTGTTTAGTAATAATTTTGAGTTATTTAATTATTTTAGTGGTAATTGTTTTTTAATTGTAATAATTGGGGGTTCAAAGTAGCCAGTTTCTACATACATCTAATATTTAAGGTAGCTTTTCTGTGTATGGTATTTATGAATAAATAAATCATTCTGAAAGCAAGACTTGTAAGTAAGACCTTTACCGACAGCGGTGCTGGCTTTGAATTTGCACCACCCCAACTCTTCTACTAAGGGATATCCACCGGGGGGCGGGCAGCAGCGTCCCCTGCAAAACAAGTATACCACCAAACTGCGATCGCCAACACGCATGCCCAGCGTGGGGATTATGGGCAATACCCTCAATGAGATAAACGCCAATAAGGAGCTTATTAGAGGGGGGCTTTCGTCCAGCAGTGGGCCAATACAGGCTGTTGGTTGAGGTACCTACATTTCGTTCTTCTATCCCAAGCCTATAATTTCCACCTGTTTATGAATTAAATACTTCAGGCCGGCGGCTTCGCACGCGTTTTTTGGAATAAAAAGTATACCTAGATATATGTTATTCCGAGGTCCAGATCTTTGTGTGATCCATCCATCCATCCCAGATCCATTTTCAGCATGATCCTTCAGTTTAGTGTTATCTTCGGCCAAACATCTTCACAACTTTCGCTTTTTGTATAAGTAGGATTAGTGAGAGTTAGATTACGACATAATAAAATCTCGATGTAGGTACAGTCAGCGTCAAATTGATTTATGCGTCTAGAGTAATCAAAATGATCTGAAAAACATAGAATCAATTTGATAAACGCAGTTCGAATCATCATATTGTTGTAAGCACCCAAGGTGCTCAAAATATCTTACTACACATTTTTTTTATATTTATATGAGCAGTCAAAGCCTTCAAAATTATATTAGCAAACAAAACTCTCAGGTAGTATGCAAACTCTTTCGAGTGAATACTTGCAATGTTATTTGATGTAGTATCTAATCTATAACCGTGTCCATTTTGAATGAGGCATAAACGTATACAAACCGCCCATACTTAACCTAAAATTCACTTTGTTGGCGCGTCCTTTTATACGTAATTTACATTACTTGTCGATTTTAGATCCTTCCTTCAATAAAAATTGATTACAATTATATCTGAAACTCTCGACGCCAAGCAAGTGAGTTTTTGTTATTTGTATCGTGGTTTATTTACTAACATGCTCCATGCTGGATGGATAAACCATAGGTAAGATTTTAAGGTCCTAACAATATTAACACTTGTTTGTAGAACTACAGACTCGACTTTATCAAATATTCCTCGTTCTGGGGCGGGCCCACGGCCACGTTGGTGCCCACGGCTAATGCCTACGTGTGGGGCGTCATATGGCGCATTGATTCCAGAGAAAGCGACAACCTCGACAAGTAATCATTTCTTAAGTTTTTGTTAGGTATTATCATTGATTTTTAAAAAGGGAAGATGAGGTACTGTATCTCGAAAGTGGCAACCTCATATTGTGTAAAATTGTGTGCTCCCACCGCAGTCACCGTCGGACCGGCGCGGCGGCACGGGCGATCGTGATTCGCGTGAAATATTGTTGTCTCGGTCTCACTTCTTTGTTCTTCTTTGTATTGCAGAGGACTGGAAATATAACTGTGAGCGTATGTGTTTGTAACGTACCTCGTAACCTATCTTCCCTTTTTAATTAATCAATGGGTATTATAGTAATATATCCATGTTTCGCGAAGAAACGATAACCGCTGGGGTAAACGAGTTCTTGAGCGGAGACTACGACTCGGCAAACGTAGTGTAGAACGCCCTTCGGCCAGGTGGGATGACGATCGGCGAAAGACTGCAGACAGATGCTGGGTGCGTCAAGCTGAAGACAGCGCTATGGCCCTTATTAGGGGAGCCCTATGTCCATCAGTGGACTAATCCAGGCTGATGGTAAGCTCCCAAATATTTGAATTCGAAGAGACTAGAACCCGCAACCTTCCCTCAGTACGCGAGCAGTTGGCTAACATTCGTACTGGGGGAAGACTTCTAGGCCGGTCGAAGCCGATTTTTTGGGATATTAAGTATTTGATTTCCAAGTTATCATTTATGTTCACTTAGTATAGATGAGGTCAGATAGATAGATACTTAAAAACTGAATTTAGAATTTGAAAGTGGGTAGCTAACCACCCGGGTTATACCTACTCACCAGAGTTGGTACCTAGGTATAACCCGAGCGAATTAACATGGCACCTGGTTCGAACATAAAATTACAAAATCCAATAAGAATAACAAATGCCTACCAGTAAGAGAATAATTCGAAAATTTTACACGTTCAAGAGTAATTGTGATGCTATAGCTACAGCGCTCGCACGGCGACAACGGGGCGTCGCGCTGGGCAACGGGGGAAGTACCGAGTTCCGAGCCAGATGTCATGTTAATTCGCCCGGGATGCGTAAATGGAAATCTTCAGTCCTCCCCGCAGCTTCAGTACTTCACTATAAGACACAGTACGTAGGTTTTTTTTTGCCTTGTTACGCCTTGGGGGCAACGGCCCAAAAAAGATCAGCGAGTTTGTCTTGGCCGTGAAGTACCTACTGAAGCCGGCGGAGACGAACTGAAGTAGCATTTCAATATACCTGCCGATTGAGAATTCAATGTAAATTATTCAACAGGCTCAAAGAAGTAGATCATAAAAAATACTTCATGAAGTATGCCAATGTCCTGACACCATACATGGGCTACTTTAATGTTAGAATTTACATACAAGTTGTCAATCCGCTGCCGAGGGGCGACCGGGACCTACTGCCCGTGGAGCGGTGGCCCTCCTGGACCTACCAACAAGTGATGATCCTCGGAGCCAAGGAGAATGGAGTACCACATTACTACATATGGAATCTGAAGAGGATACCGAACAATGGCGAAGAAGGTGCCTTGCGATTGGTCTACTTGATCAATCGCTATGCACAAAAGAAGATTTGCGATTGTAGGGTCCCGGGCAAAATAAAAAGAGAGCCATTAAAGCTGGACTTGAGATAAGTTGGAGAAGAAAAAGAAATAATCCCGTACCTAAATTAAACACTACAGTTTCAAAAATCAATTTTATTTCGAGAAATTGTATGTATAGGTATCGTAACTTGATATAAAATACGGGGTTCACAGGATACATTTGATAGTCAAAACTATATGCTAATTTTTATAACGTTTTTTATTTATATAAATATTAAAATTATTATTAATAGGTACTCGGTTTTCATTTAAGTAATTATAAAATTGTACACTATCTCAATCGTTTGGTGAATTGTATCTAAATTGAGCATATACCACAACGCTACCCTCACACTTACAAAATCACACGCACACTCACAAATCACACTAGGAAACTTGGAAATTATAAAATCAGTCAAAATTATAAAGGTATGCGTTATTTAAATTACTAACATGAGGTTATTTAACTGCCTTGTTTATTGAAAATCACATGAAATATAAATACTGATAAAATAAGAGCGTAGGAAGTAAACCAAATTCACGATCGACGTGTGAGGCAACGTTGTGCGAGACAGGGCCTACACTTACCACCACCCATGGGCCATACCATACACAAGTCGCAAGAAAGCAAATCGCTGTTATATATCTTGAGGAAAAATAATGCTGGCTAATTTCGAAGATAGTGTCAATTCAGCAGGGCTATTCAGACTCCGTTACCGAGTCATCGACACACTTACGCGCGCTTTGTTGTGACATGGGTTCTTTGAAAATGTCCTACGATTTGTTGAATAGTACATTGTACATCTAGGCGAGATGGTGCCCATTCTGCCTGACCTAATATGAAAATAACAATAGCTACTGTAATATCAGCATTCAGGTATAAAAATAAGCGACGCAAATGAATAGGTAACTTATGATCAGGTGAAGTATAAAACTATTTTTCTGATAGGTTAATTCTTTGCAGAACGCAAGACCGCTAAATTATTTGAATTTCGCGCGAATCTGTTTCAGAGTCCGTGTCGATGAGAGTCTGAAAAGCCCTGCTGATGTCGCCAAAACTAAACTAATTATGTGTGATCTTTGTGAAAGTGTCGACATCATTTAATGTTACATCAAATAATTAATTTAGTTTTGGCGATATCTGAATTAACACCAGTGGACTTTCGAACTTTACTCACTAATGTCTGTGATACGTTATGTGTGATGGTGAAGCATAGGGGCTCGCTCGAATAGGAACTGGAAGCTCCCTTAGTCGCGAAGTATAACTACTCGGCTTGCGGAAAACATCGGCGGATCATCTCATCACCTTTACACTTTTCGACCATTTATGTGAAATGTAGGCGATACAAATAAAAACCAACCAAGTTAGATTAGATTAAGTTGCCAAGTCATTGCTATTGGTTGAGTTAAGCATATTACGCCGGCTACATTTACATCTTTGGTGGGAAAGCACCCTCCTGAAGAAGGGAATAAATATCTCAACTAAGTAAATTCTGATTTTATTAGAATTCATTGCATATTACAAAACCGAAGACCTATTTCGATTACATCGAAATCCACACAGTTCATTGTTCTTTTATCTTTTTTATGATTGTTTATAACAATTTACGTTGTGTAGGTACAATTTAGTCATTTCCATTCTATTGTTCTCGAGTTTCTATGCATATAGCGTGGCATTTTACTTTGATTTACTGATATTTTAATCAGTAACTTAGAAGAGTAATCTATTCCCAGGGTTTCAGTAATTTAACGTGACTTGGTGTGCTTACACTCCGCCGACACTTTCCGCAAGCTAACACTTGGAACTAAGTATGGCTATTAAAGCGTTACACAGTACACTTAAAGTAGGTACCTATCTACAATCATTAATTGAGCAAAAGGCACTATGCAAATGCTAATATTAAACGAATATTTGGACTTTGGAAACGTAGAATTCCGCTAATGAAATGATTCGCTCGCTGATGCAACGTGCCTTGAGCCCTCCACGACGATGGCCGAACGGAGGTCGCGTTTTCGCACACTTGAACACAAGAGCCGAGGTTTTTTCAACCACAAGTCCTTTTCAGGACCACCCTTAAATTGACAGGTAGGTATAAGAAATAGGATTGGCTTTCTGTAGACAAGGAGCGAGCAACTGACCAATTCCACACAGCTATCGTCAAGCCATATAATACACACCTACAACCAACCTTACTGAATCGAGCTGCTGCGGCGTAGGTTCTTGATTGTGTTGACAAGGAACGAATACATTCAACGAGATATGAAAAGTCGGTTTACTCATTAATTACATTAATTTACATAACACACAAATGGGTTCGAATCAACCGTATACCATCTGTGTTCATAATTTAATCATGTCCACTTCACACAATCAACAATCCCGCATTCCTTTGAAGGCTGGATGTCAGAAGGCACTCGTTTTATACCCTTACATTAACGTTCTGTTAGGGCGCGACCACGTCAGGGGCAGAACTGAGGGTCCAGCCGCCGACAACGGCTGCAGATGTCTAAGGTACAGTCGGCGAGTTGCCCGTATGCGCGCGCCCTAATCCCGCCGCCTTCGCCAGTCGCCATTCAGCGGGGCTCGGCGACGTTTGTATATTGGAGTCTAACTTTGGTTGGTTTATAATTTTACAGTAATCATTATAAAGTACCATTTAAAATTACAATACAATAATGTAGCTAGCGTATATTTTACTAAAGTATTGATATAGCTATTTAATTGATGATAATAACGTTAATTGTAATCGGTTAAACTTGTGAAATACATTAGAATACTAAGTTTCCTCGCGACTATATTCGATTCTAGATCATTTACCTACACTCTTAGTGAACAATGTTTGAATTTTGTATCGAATGAGGAAAAAAATACGGCTCATGAAGTAAATGATAGTAAATTATAATCATAATTATATAATTATAACTGTGATAATTATCTTAAAGGTACTTATTGTAAACTTACAGGTATGTATTTGTACACTAAGTACTCAAATATCTTTAAATGTTTATCTTTATAGGAAACGTCACTCACACGATACAAAAAACTTACAATAAATAATTTAATATGCTGCCAAGTACATTCGAAATATTTATATAAAAATATGTTATAGTGCACAGAGTGCTAAGTAATCCAGCTGTATTTTCCTATAGCATATGTAGATTATACTATGTTAACATATAACATATCAGTTTGCATAAAAGTGCTGAAACAATCGCCAATTAAACGTGTAAATATATTTTCTTGTATGAACAAATCGGTGGCGAGGGCTAGGTTTTTTTGAGCCATTCTCTAATATCTCAATAGTCAAACAGTTAAGCAACGTTGTTTCTTTGCCAATTGGTATCAAACCAACGCAATTTTGATATAATTAGAGCCCTGAATTCAGTTTTGTATGGGATTTGGGTAGTTCCATATCCGAACGATAGAGGTGCTATAACAAATCCCACGAGAGGCCTCTATGCTATCGTTAAACAAACTCCTCTGGGCTCAGGTTTTGAAACAGAATACCTCGGAATCTTTATATAACTATTAAAATTCCTGCGCTACATTTGGCTGTAAATAGGTTACGGTATAATACTTCTTCATTAGTAAATAATAGACACAGTAATAACAATAAATGGCAGGTATGTCTATTGCATTTTAGTCATTGTGGAACACATCAGTTTCAAATAGAACGTAAAACTATAATTAAATATAGAATCCATTCAACAATATTGTCAGATGTAATCATGTAATCAACAGCGATTCGGGCTATTAAGATATTTTTTAATTTAGCTCTGAAGACTCTTTCCACAAGAAAAAGAAAAGATGCGTCATTATGCGTCAAACCTGACTTAAAGGATCCTTTGCAAACCTATTGGTAGGGTTAACAAATACCAACGTTTATATGTACCACATATCTGGCGGAAAGACGCCTTGAGCTACAAAAATCACCACTACTCTGATACCAGCAAAAACTCTTCTGATATTTAATTAACCAAATGGTTGTAATTACAGCTATGAAAACATCGGGCGTGTGTATCCGGTATGAATATTTGAGTATTTTAATAAAAATAGTAACATTAAAATCGACAAGGCAAGTGACAAATTCGTATTGATTCCCAACAAAAACTAACAACAACATTCAACGTGAACAAATAAATAATTTGATTCCCTAGTACTCTCGACATAAACGTATTATTACCGATATTTATACGTCAAAATAACAGTAAGATTAATTTGTACACAATCTTGCCCGCACTTAAACTATACAATACACGCTTACATCTTAGACGGTAAACTTAACGTTAATAGGCAATGTCAACGATGACACGAATACAACTACAATATGAGGTAAGCTATTTAGGATCCGCGCCGACCCCGTCGACTAACTTATTCAGCTGTATCTGATATGAACGTCACAAGAATCAAACGTATCGCTGCTAGATGCCGGTAATTTAACGAATCAATCAACTAACTAACTACACGTGACGCCTCTGCATGTGCACTCATCTTGTGCAGTCAATAACGTAGTAAATGCAGAGAAGATCAAGCGCTTTCCCTTACAGATAAATTTAACCTAGAGTCGAAATCAGCAGCGCAACTGGGAACGCACGCCGGCGGCCGCCACAATCCAAGAGGAGATTTTTAAAACATGTGCAGCTTTAGGTAACGAGAGTTAACGTAAGTAAAACGTAAGTTTAGTAAACGGTAATAGGAACGTATTTTTATATGCAAACAGTGGAACCGTTGATATTTACATGTTACGTTTCAAAAATCGCCTCAAGGTCTCCCGGCGGCGCTCACGTAACAACAATAATATCAGTCGCCAAATATAACTATCGGTAAAAATATATACACTGACGTTTTTACAATAACATTACGCGCTATAAAAACGTACGTATATAAAATAAATAGAACAACGCGTCGATTAACTAGCTACGCTTAGAACTAGGATTCGAAGAGCCGGTCGCGGACGCGGCCGGCCTGAGGTAGATAATGCACTCTCAAGTACTTTCACACACGGTCACTCCGATCACAACCTATGCGCCACACCGTTCACGATGTCACTTGAAAAATTCGACTTGACATCGTTCAAATTCGTAAAAGATCGGTCGTCTCTGCGTCACTTCTATAGCGTGACGCACCGTCACCTCCGCACGTTAGGAACGGGTTGTCGGCTAAGGTGGGGCCGTGTCTCGGAGTATCCCGTTCGGTCCCTTGAGGAGCGAAGGCGCGGGCTGCAGTGGCTGCAGGGGCTCCGCGGCGGCGTCGTCGGACGCCCGCGAGCGCACGGAGGAGAGCTCGCGGACCCACGAGGCGAGACGACCCGATACGCCGAATAGATTCGAACCGGAACCTGTTGCGACTGCACCCACTACCGGCACCTCTTGCTCCTCTTCTGTAAGACGAAATTACATTTTACTATTTAATAACTAACCATATATCTACTCTTTATTAACCCCAAGTTTAATTTAAAATGTGACACACTATATTTAACACCCAATTTAAATTGAAGACAAGAATTCCTCCAAAGTGCTTGCCGTGCTTCCTTATACCAGCGTTGTGCAAGGTGTTTTTAATCAGCACATTTAATGTACATATACATATACCTGGCTGGCATGGTCTACAGAACACCAACAAAAAACCAAAAACACTAGCATACATAAAGTGGTCCTTATCCGAAACCATGGAACAAAAGAATACAACAACTCAAGATAACTTCTAGTTCTTTCATGCAAAGGAAAATCTACCGAAGAAAAGCTGTTCTGAAAAGACCGTTTTTTTTGCTGGACAAAGAGAACCTTAAAGAACCACTACACAGATGGTGCTAAATATAACTACATGGTTCACCCAGAAAATGATAACAGAGGTGCGCTCTCACACCGCGATAGCTGAGTTCCGGAAACAGAGAGTGCAGTTCAAAGCCATGCCAGGTAGAGAAACGGTAGAAGTTGTAAAATATCTTTCAGTTGTAATCAGTTTATCAAAATTTTATCAATTCAAAACGGTTCAGTAGGTACTACAGATTTCGTAAACATAGAACAAACACACTGTGATCCACAGAAGAGCTGTCCTTATAGTAATATAAAAAAAAAAAATTGTAGGTAACTTTTATTGGTTTACTATTGTAGGTAAATTTTGGTTTTGAACTAATTATTTAAGTAGTTAGGTAATTGAATTTTGTAAATTCTTTTGTGAAATACATAAATTTAACCGCGTCTGTCCACAAGGCACAATTAAGGCTCGGCTACACGGTGTGAAAGGGGAAAGTAAGTATGCGACATGCAAATAGTACCGTTTACTTACGGTTAACACTCATCCGCCGCCGCGGCGCTGGCTTCTATTGAAGCCACCGTGGAACAAAAAGGATTCTTTATGTTAGTTCAATGACACTGTTATCATTTACTGATGCACCATATTAGTGAGGAATCTAGTACATGTATGGTTTTAATATTAGTAAAGTTAACACAATTACGTAGCTATGTTATAAAATGGTAGTTAGCGACTCTAATTCAAACCATGCTTGACACATGCCTTTTGAGTAAAATTATCTAATCTGGTAAAAACACACGACACAAAAATTCCCAGCAATTTAAGACACGACCACAGCTGGGCAAAGGTTTACCAAAATAATCACTAGGGCCGAACTTTGCTAACTAATCGCTTCATTATGACAGTGGTATCGTCGTAGAATCCTACTAATATAATAAACGCGAAAGTTTACATGTTTGTATGTATGTTTGTTGCTCTTTCACGCTAAAACTACTGAACAGATAGGGCTGAAATTTTGTATACCGGTAGTTCTAGGTCTGGAATAACATATAGACTACTTTTCATTCCATAAATCAGTTCCCGTGGGATAGGCGTGCGAAGCCGCGGGGCGCAGCTACCATAGAAAAAGAAAAGAGAATTTGGTAGAATGGTTTCAACCTTCACACTTTTAACAACCCATCTGTAGTTTCTTTCACCAAAGGCAAAATGCCAAAATTGTTCATTTTCAGACGATACCATTGTTATGGTCAAGCGATTAATTTAGTGGAATTAGGACCCTAGTTTTATCTTATAGATGTAATTTCGCATCTATTGCCTCTGTTTTTCACAAACTTCTTAACCTGCTTACTCTCGTATACCAAAACGCCAAGCACTTGCATTTTAAAGAAAAACTGTCAATACAGAGAGTCACATCTGATCCGGAGGTACATCGGGAAGTCTTGTGACGGAGGCCACTCCGTGTCGTTGCGCCACAGGGATGGAGTTTGTTCAAAAAGAGAAGAGTCGTGAGAATTGAGGGCGCTCGTGCGCCAATTGACAACTTCTTTAGCGTTGACAACACTGCTCTGTCGTTACAGTACGACTAAAAGTGTTAGTTCACCGTAACGCCACGACTCTTCTCTTTTTGAACAGACTCTAAGTAGTTTTATTTTTATCTTTAACCTTAAATCTTCTAAGTGTCAGGCGGCATTCAGCTCCACAGGTGGATAGAATGTAATTGTAATACTAACCTAACCGTGGACAGAACCTTACAAGATAGACTGACGATGCGGCATTCGATGCGCGCCGCGACATAATTTGTCGACTGCTTTGTCTCGTCTCATCATTCTCGTCCAAATACAAACGGGAAACGGCTGGATGCGCGGGTACCAATTGCAAAACCGGTCATTTTGGCGATCCTAAGGGAAGGCATATGTCCAGCGGTGGGCGTCAGTACTAACCTAGGCCCAATCGCTGTATCACATACATCTCTTGCCGCTGTCACCTGTGGAAGAGGCTGCAGTGTTGGAAGTAGAGCGCCAGCTCGGCCACCAGGTGGAAGAAGGACGGGCGAAAGGAAGACGCCTCGGTGCAGCCAACAGGCGCGCATCAGTACTAACCTAGGGCTGATCGCTGCAACGCATACATCTCCTGCCCCTGCGGCGTGTGGAAAAAGCTGCGATGTCGGAAGTAGGGCGCGGACGAGGGCGCCAGCTCCGCTACCAGGTGCAGGAAGGAAGGGCGCGAGGCGGGCCGGTGCGCCCAGCAGGCGCGCATCAGCTCGTACAGCCGGTCTGGACAGTGCTCGGGGCGCTCCATCACGCCGCCTTCTACTACGTAGCGGACTACTTGCTCGTTTGACAGACCCTGCCGAACAAGGTTTAACATTAAATAAAATTAAATTTCTCACTAGTATACCTACTAATCTGTTCAAAAAGAGATGAGTCGTGGGAATTGAGGGCGCGCGCGTGCCAATTGACAACTATTGTTGCGTTGGCAACACTGCTGTGTCACTACGGTACGACTAAAATTGTTAGTTCACCGTAACGCCACGATTCTTTTCTTTTTTTTAAAATAATAAATAATAAAAATATTTATTCACAGAGATGGGTTTACAAAGAAGGTACTTACAATCTATTTCATTTTATATAATGTAGTTAGGTTATTTCAGTCTTTTACTACATAGATACCTACTTGTGATAAACCTTTTAGGGTCAGTTAATGACACCTCACTCTAACTAAGTTTGATAACTTGTATTTAGACACGAGAACTTTTTGAAGAGACTCTAAGTAGAAAAAATTGTATGTGTAACCTTAAATCTTATATAAGTTTCAGGCGGCATACTGCTCCACAGATGGATAGAATGGAATGAAAAACTCTTCTCTTTTTGAACAGACTAACTTGATAAAGGTTTTCGGTACGAAGGAATGGTCGTTTTGAAGTCTATTAGCATTATGAGATTAAATATCCTAAAATAAATATTCTGTCGATAGACTTGGAGTCTATCGATATAGCTACAATTGATTCAAAGATTGTTTTAGCAAAGATTCAAATCTAAAATAGCTTTAACTTAATAACTTTTTATCTGCATTTAAATTACTTGTAGAACCGAGAAAGTAAAAATCAGATTCTTTTAGCCTCAAAGAGCTCAACCATGGGTCGAAAATCAACACCCATACAACTCTTAATTAAATAGGCTTATGGCGACTGTCCTGTCGCACAGCTGCCGTAGCGGAAACCGGCTTGGACGTCATCATCAGAAAATAGCTAAGTTACTCTCGCATATTTACAAGTTTATAGAACAATAATAGTTTTATAGATAGTTATGAGTTCTTTACCTGATAAGGCTGCATAGCAAGCGTCGCCATTTCCCATAAAACGACGCCGTAACTCCACGCGTCGCTATTACTGGAGAAAACCTAAAACGAAAATGAATTTTATTTATTATAACAATTTTTAGGTACTTATGTTGAATCAACGTTGAACAGAGGTGATTTATATCCAAAGGGAACTGATTTATGGGATAAAAGTAGCCTATGTTTCATTCCAGGATTAGGATTACCTGTATGCAAATTTTCAGGCCGATCCGTTCAGTAGTTTTGGCGTGAAGAGGTAACAAACATCCATCAATACAAACTTTTGCATTAGTAATATTAGTGTGACTAGTAAAGAAAAGTAAATTCAAACAAGTATACGAACAAACACTTACCCCATCTTTCAAACTTTCAGGGCTCATCCACCGTACGGGCAGTAAGCCCTTGGTTCCTTTCCTATAATAATCAGTCTCATAAATATCTCTGGTCATGCCGAAGTCCCCCACTTTGACCGTGAGGTCTCCGGCGACCATGCAGTTGCGCGCCGCCAGGTCGCGGTGCACAAACTTCTTGGCCGATAAGTAGGCCATACCGTCCGCTATTTCTATAGCCATCTGGAAAATAAATACAAGGTTTCAATAACCAATTATAGGTTACAAGCTGCCGCTCGCGGCGACGCACGTTTTTTTAACCAACTTCAAAAAAAGGAAGTCTCAATTCGAGTGGTTTTTTTTTATGTTTGTTACCTCAGTACTACTGACTGAAATTTAAATCGGACCACAAGGGAAGAACCAGTCAAAAGTTCTGAGGTAACCAAATAAAAAAAAAAAAATACAGTCGAATGGAGACCATTCTCTTTTTTTGAAGTCGATTAAAAATATGTAAAATACAATGTAAGGTATATGTATACATATAAACATTACATTGCATACATATAAGTAATATGTAAAATGCAGCCCCATTTCCAGTCCTTAAACCTTCATGGAAAACTGAAATAAATAAATAACTCCACAAACCTGCAATATATTCTGCAGAGTGGGCGGAGTGTTATCAGTATCCTTCTTCGGCAACGAATTCTCCGATTCCGGTCTGTGCGATCTAAGATACGTCTTCAAATCTCCAAGTTCCATCAGCTCCATAACCACTAATGTGGGCTGCCCCCTCGACACGACCCCCATGAGTCGAACCACATGGAAGGTATCGAATGCCTTCATAACGGACGCTTCGTTCAGAAACTCGACGCGCTCCCTGTCGGTCGCGTGCTCGTTGACAGTTTTCACAGCGCATCGAGTTTCCGGTTTGCCTTTTTCTAGGTTCTTCGCTATGCCTTCATACACCTGTAAGAGACATTGAAATTATTGTTTTTGTATATCTTATATTTTTGTATATCTTTATAATGCTGGACAACCGCACAACAACATCTAGCCTCAAGCTAAGCACAGCTTGTGTTATGAGTAGGTACTAGAAGACTGTTGATAAATATATCTTCAGTCTTATAAAATATTACATTACATAAATAGATATAAATCTACGAAATGAACGCTTTGATTGTCGTCAGTTCTCTAATATCAGGAGTCTTAAGGGATTTGAAGATTAATTATGCAAGCTTAGTGTAGATAGATCTACTCTTTATTCCTTTGTTATTTCTTGTTTTGTAAATTGGTTAAAGAGATACCAACACAGCAGCAATAAGCTGATCTAATGGCCCACAGTCATTGCTGAGTATCCTCCTAATTGTCTATACTGTCTTGTTTATATGTTGTACTTGTCTTGCGTCTATGCACGCATAGAAACTAAACAACAAAACCATGACGCAGCATTATCTTTCCCCCAAAATAAGCAGAGCTTACATTATAGGAAACTATCAGCCCTTTTTTATATCATAATAATATTTAACTTTATACATATAGCGCCGAGTTTCTTTTGGACATTAATGGCCACCAATCAATTTTTCATCACCTCGCCTTGAAATGTGTCCAGCCCAACTTCATTTAAGTTGGTCGCCGTCGAACGCGCAGTTGCAAGGCCGACGACATAGTACGGGTCGGGGGCGTAATTGGAAGCGGTTAGCACAGGACCGTGGTGCATGGTTCAAAATAAAGATGAGTTGACAGCTGTCATTTGTTTTGTAATTGTCATCAAGTTATACTTTTCGTCCCTAGGGTCGAAAAGTATAACTTTCATCCCGCTGCGCAGGCAACTTCCTACCTACTTTCAGAGTATGAGTAATGAAAATGCATTTTACAGCCTAAACTACTTCTTTAATATGGTTATATTGGAATCCCCGTCATTGAATATTATTCAAGAATAAGTAAAATTTAAAATACAGTAGTCTCAGATTGCTTACATTAACTTATAATAATCTATTTATTTATTTCAGATCGTATACCTACCAACTAAGTTATGGAATGAAAACGTGTAAAATGTAATAAATGTATTATACATATTATTATTATTATTATGTGAATGACTTACCTAGTATAACAATGTTATAATAAGAAAAAAAGCTGAATGATGATGATGATAATGTCTGAGTGATCATTATAAAGTACACTCACCATGCCAAAGGAGCCCTGTCCGAGCTCCCTCACAAACTCGATGTTGGCTCTCGGGACCTCCCACTCGTCTGGTACGTACACGGTGGATACGTATTCCGGGTTCACGCTCGCAAACAGCTTGTGCGCCTCTGCGTTTGGCATGAAGCCTCGTTTCACGTACCTGGAGGGAATTTATAAGTTTTAATTATTATTATTTCATAAAATATAGTTATTATACAGGTTTTAAGCTTAGCGTTCCACATGATTCTCCCTTTAATTTGGCTCGCAGAAGCAACATTACCTAAAGACTCAATTTGTGTATTTGTGTTTTGGAAGACAGTAATACTTTTAAGAAGAAGCTTTGATGGTAAAAACGTATGTTAACAAGAATCCGTTAAAGCGAAATTGAGATAATAGAGTCAGAGTCAGAGTCAAATCGTTTATTTCTTTAGACATTAGAATATCATTGTGGAACAGCAGGTCGCAACACTAAAGCTAGGCTGTGAAGGTGTTAATGTGACTAGCTTTCCGGTTCCATACGAATTTGACGTAGGAAATATGGGCTGATGATGATGATGATGACAATGAAAAATTGTTAGTTATATCGTCGCCCGTCTACCTCGATTGAATTGGATTCCTTTACTCAAAAAAGATTCCTCAACAGCCTTTATTAGTCCACCTCTGGACTGAGGCCTCTCCTGACAAGACCTTATTGTTCGTTGGTAAAAGTGTACTGCAGGGGGCGCTGCTGCCCACCCCCAGTGGATGTGGACATCTCTTAATCGCCTCTTACGTCACCCGCGGGAAGAGTTGGGGTGGTGAAATTGCAAAGTGCACAAGAGTGAAAAGATGTGTTCTACACTTACATCGACGACCACATCGTCGCTTACGATCAGGTGGGATTGTGGTCAAACGATGGTCTATTGTATATACAGAGTGGCACATTTAGATCGGTCAGTATGGGAAAATCGCCGAAAGAAAGAAGTTCGACGAAAACGAAGATTTTTTTCTTGGGAATCATGTCATCGATTTTAGTAACAAGAGAAACTGCATTCATACATTTAAAAAATGTACACAGTACGGGAATCGGTTCGGACGTTTTGAAAAATAAAACTTACAATATTTATGTTTAGATATCGATGGTGTAGGACTAAAACAGTAAATATTACTATGAAACATCATGTCTAAAATCAATAAAATGCACTGTTTTCATATCCATTAATTTATTTTAGTAAGTTTTCGAAATTACCACCATTTTTTCAATAGGTACAATATTCGTATAGGTAACGATCTTACTATTGTGTTTTGTATCTTCAGGTATAACTAGTGAATTTGACTATTTAAAAAAAAACCTGCTAGGCATTTTTCCTAAGAAGAGTAAAATGTGCCACTCTGTATATAAAAACACTAAGCCGGCTACACGACCACAAAATATTATCTTCTTTCCCGTGGGTGTCGCAAGAGGCGACTAAGGGATATCCACCGGGGGGCGGGCAGCAGCGCCCCCTGCAGAACAATTATACCACAAAACTACGATCCCCAACCCGCATGCCCAGCGTGAGGATTATGCGCAATACCCCTCATTAGATAAACGCCAACATGGTGCTTATCTGGCGAAGGCCTGCGTCCAACAGTGGACCAATACAGGTCGAGGTTGAATGAACTCTGGTTGTCTGGTAGAGATCGCTCTTGAGCGATAAGACCGCCAATTGTTACATTTTTATAATGTTTATTTTGTTTGTTAATTATGTTTAAGTGTGCAATAAAGAATTTTATATATCTATCTATCTAACTCTTAGTCTAGAACATTTAATACTCAAATACACTTACCAAAACACGCCCACGAGGATGAGAAACATGACGAGACACCCGCTGGCAACACCCCAGATCCATTCGTAGCCGTACTCTGCCGTTCGCTCCTAAAACATAACAATTTTGACATTATTATGATTTCAGAAATTCAATAATCACAAGCATATGCATTGATAAAGAATATTGCTTTCATTTCTTATTTGTCATTTATAAGAGTTCTGAAATACGTCCCAAAGTAGGGTTACTATCACTGATTTAAATGTGCACTGTTCTTATTCAACTCATAATGTACAATAACAGAAAATAATAATACTGAACAATTTACACAGCATTATAGCACCAAGAAAAGCAGAGCTTGTGTTATGGGTACTATATATAGATAATAGAATACATTATTTTTTTTTGTATACATAGAAAACGAGCAGAGCTATTATTGAACTAATACGAACAGAGCTATTAATGAATAAATATTTGCAGATCTTACAAACATTTGTCCCAAGGCGGGAATCGAACAAAAAAAATATATATCTCGTTCCTTACCGGTATAAAGACGAAGACATCTGAAGAAACGTTTCCGAGTCCTTTCACTGTGATGGGCGTGATCTTAATACTGTAGTTGCCAGGCGAGAGGTTGCGGAGCGTGACGCCGCGGCCGTTCGTTTCGAAGTCGCTGGCTGGCAGGCAGCTTTGGAGGCCAACCTCTTGACCCTGAGAGTATTTTAATTTAATTATTGGTATTTTATTTTTCTTTATTTGGAGAACAAACAGTTTTACACACTTTAGGAAGAAACTTAGATACTAACTTTTAACAATTTATGTCCTCGCATGTAGAAGCTAAAATGTTGCTTGCTTCCGGAGTGAAAAAATAATGATTATAAAAACAATAAAAAAACCAAAAACAGCCCTGTCCTTTTAACAAAAAATGTACCTACAAGAAGGTAAACAATGAGTAAACATACAAATAACAGAACCAATAATAACTAGATACCAATAATTGAAAAAAAATTATACACACAAGACAGGGACTGAATGATAAGGGGGAAAGTAATAATAATAATAATGCTGGACAATACACACAGCATTATCTAGCCCCACGCTAAGCAGAAAGTATCACTAAATACTATGTAGTATGCTTCCAACTGCTATTGATATGGATTAGTTGTGTTACCTGTAGATTTTTTGCAACAGTCTGCAGCTCAATAGGGTATATGCATGTGATTTCAAAATGGCTAAAAAAATATATATACTTATTCTCTATTGATATAGAAACATATCTACATATTTATTTTTGCATTTTGAGATGTTTTTATTGTAGAATTTAGCCATTGAAAAATTGATATTTTAAATCTCAATCGCAAAATTTCAAAACGCTACGCCATTGACTAGAGCGGACGTGACATCACTGTACACATTTCTTCTTTTTTTATTCTGCTTGCTGCACCTTGATTTGACACTATTCTGCCCACTTGACATTTCGTATTGTCGATTATTTTCAGTTTTTTCGGAAAACCTCTTTCCTGAGATGATCACTACCGAGGTCGTCACCAAAGGTTTTAATCAAGTGTGTACGTCGACGTCACATAAACATGGCGCCAATATGGCAGCGTTTTTATCACCCGAAAATGATTGTAGTTTTGATTTGTCTTTTTTACCTTATTAATGCGAAATTCAGTGAGCGTCTTATTATTCCTCGGTTAAATAATGACCTAAAGAATCGATTAAAACAATAAAAAAAATCGATGCATATACCCTATTGTAAATACTAGTTCTAATTCATTTTTAATATTTGATGAGTCTTTTACAATAAAGGTTTACTTTCATTTACTTATCAAAGTATAACATGATCTTACCGAGGTATCATCATCGACTCGTGAGTAATGCACATTGTAGGCGACGACGAAACCGTTGGGGTTCATAGGAGGCTTCCAGTTCACGTTGACATCGTTGGTCTTGTTGGTCGGAGCTACTACTGCGTGAACATTTTCCACCACGTCCGCGTTCGCTAAAATAAACATTGTATATTCAAATCGATGTTGAACGAAACGCTTACCGTTCTTATGATATTAAGCGACTTTATAAAGCGGGGAAGGGTGTGGGCGTAGAATAATAAATAAATAAATAATGCTGGACAGTTCACACAGCACTATCTAGAATGTTATCTCGTATCTCATTAAGACGGGTAGTTCCCAGTTGATCACGCTGGATATGATCACGTTTCATCTGATCACAGCAAACTGTGCCAAAAAGTTTTATCTGATCACGCCATACAGAAATTTTGGGTAGTTTCCAGTTGATCACGCTAGATATGATCACGTTGCACCTGTTCAGAGCAAAAGCCGAGTACGTTTGCGGTATATAAAATATCCGGCAGACGACACACGAATTTGAGCGATATTTTTCGATGCCGCTCAGGGCAGCAAATATCGCGTAGGTTTGAGTAGATCATTCGACGCCATGATGATGATACAGTTGGTCACGTTCGGATATTTGCGCGAGAAGAGAAGCTCGAATAAACTTGGGCTCGTCCTTCTGGCGACAGGCCCTCACGTAGACTGGAGGGACTATAGATCACATACCCAGGTCCAGCGTCAGGAATGTATAGTAGGATCTATCGGAGCACCAGCGCGTCTCCCAGGCTAAAAGCGACTCTCGCTCGTCCTTCTGGCGACAGGCCCACACGTTGACTGTGTACCAGGTGAAGTGCCGGAGTTGTTTCACGGTCACGGAGCGAGCGTTTCCGTCCAGTTTGTAGTAGAGGGATTTTACGTATACTGTAAAAGATAATTGTGGGGTTACAATGCGAGATCGTCCGTCTGAAACGTAGAAGTTCGATTCTCGGCCACAAATCTTAGTAAATAATACAAATGTTTAGTTTAGTTTAAAACATACACTTAGTTGTATGTATCAATCTGTCTGTAGTACAGACAGAAAGATAAACTGTTTCTCGAATAATAGGCAAGTACAGTGAGTAATTAGTAGGTAATTAAATTACTCATTCTACTTGCCTATTATTCGACAAAGAGTTTAGTACCCAACCCATAAACTCTTTCTCGAATAATAGGCAAGTATAATGATGTATAATGATGAATGTTTAGTTTAGTTTAAAACATACACTTAGTTGTATGTATCAATCTGTCTGTAGTACAGACAGAAAGATAAACTGTTTCTCGAATAATAGGCAAGTACAGTGAGTAATTAGTAGGTAATTACTCATTCTACTTGCCTATTATTCGACAAAGAGTTTATGGGTTGGGTACAGAGTCTATACACATAAACTCTTTCTCGAATAATAAGCAAGTATAATGAGTAATAAGCTACTCTGTTTACACATTGCACTTGCCTATTATTCGAGAAAGAGTTTATGGGTACAGACAGTCTGATGTACTCCTAGCTAATCCAGCAATACCTTGAAGTTATTTCTAGTAATAGTTGTCTAAAACATACAAATGTGTAAATTATGTACCTACCTGCTTTAGTTTCTTTTATATATATTTGAGCTAGTTAGTATTTAGTTTTTGCATGCTGTGTCGGCCTGTAATAGGTTGGTGCACTTAGCATGAAAAAAAGACGTGTGGCACTGGGGGACTGCCGCGGTAAAGCTATTGCATAGCATTTTGTATCAACTTATGCAATTATAATTATATTTTATTTATTTTATTCATGCAGTATTGCTTTTTCTTTGATATTAATTCAAGTTACACTTTTTGAGCGTGGTGACCCTATCCACCTATATACTTTCTCATAAACAGCTGCTTATGTATTCGTCCGATTTCGGAGCAGCTCGTCTCGATTCGTGCGAGTTTCGTAGAGTCGTACAATACGTCTAATCGCACGCACACAACGCCGTGTCGAAGACTGCCGAACTGAAACTACGTTAGACGATTACACGGCCTTCAAGCCACACCTCCTTGCCCGGCGGAGTGGGGAGCGTGAGGTTTTTTCGTTACGGAATTTCTGGATTCGGTCCCCGCGCTCAAGGCCCGCGATAGAAGCTATGCAATAGCTTAAAAAAGCAAATAAAATAAAAATAAAACTTACGTTCCGCATCCGAGCTGTTTTCATAAACCAGTCCAGGCTTCGGTTTGATGTTTTCAGTCAGTTTTACCAGCATCCGGTTCAAAGTGGTATCCTGATCGACGGATCGTTTGTGCCGTGTGGCGTTCTTCGACCTACCCTTCTCTTTCGACTTCTTGTACACCTGAGTATTTAAATGTTTTGGATATACCTGAGTATGGAAATATAATAAATGAGTTATCGCGCCTTAAGGCACCTTACGGATCTCTGTTGAGACGTGATATTGACCTCGTTACAATAGACCTGACGACTCAAAAATTCTAATAAGTCCGCCAGTTAGATCAAATAAATAAATAAATAAAAAAAAAACGCAAGCTAAGCAGAGCTGTGTTATGGGTACTAGATAACTGATATACTCGTATATATTAATACAATACACTACATAGATAGTTTACTATACATAGAAAACATCCAGAACGCCCTGAACAAATATCTGCAGATCGTACAAATATTTATCCCGAGGCGGGGATCAAACACGCAACCTCCTGCGTTGCAGGCGGACCTTCGCCCAGCGCGCCACAGAGGTCGTCTAAGAGATTATCAGATGATATTGAACGTCTTTTCTTTTGTCGATTAAGACATTTTTTGTTTGATTAACAAAAGAAAAATACGAGTCCAATATCTTGTGTAATCTAACTGACAAACTAATTAGAATTTTTGAGTCGTCAAGCCTATTAGTCTCATGATGAAAGCGTCCAACAAGTTTTGTTTGCAGTAAATCGGAATGAAATCTACAAAATAGGTTAGATTTCAAACAACCTAGTTTTGTCTTACTATCATGTCCAGACAGTGGCGTCTATTCAGATGTCGCCAAAACTAGACTAAACTAATCTGAAAGGGCTAAAAATGATGCCATCCTTATTATTTTGAACATTATGACAGGGACAGCGACATTTTTAGTACTGTCAAATTAGTTTAGTTTAGTTTTGGCGACATCTGAATAGACACCAGTGTCAGTAATTGTGTAGTTTTAAATCCAAACCTGTTAATAATAGGAGATTTAAACTAAAGTAGAAAATAAATTACACTTTTATTATGGTAACTTAAAAACAGAACAAGCTGATAAAAATATAAAAAAATAGGCCTAACCTACATCGTGTTATTCAGGGAGCGTTACCTAATACTGACGCTGCTGTCTGTACCTAGTTCTACCAAAACTTAAATAAATAATAATAAAGACCTATAGTGGAGATTATGGATATTGCCCCCATGAGATAAAAGCCTATAAGACGCTTATCATGGGCCTCCCCCTATAAGCCCTCCCCCTGAGTCCACCTGTGGACCATTATGGACAGTTGAGGAAAGGCCTATAAGGGATCGAGTAGTTCCCGTAAAAGCCTTCTAGGCCAACAAACGTCACATAAACCATCGGGGGACGGAATATGTTAATGGTGATACTAGTTGCGCAGCTACGCACGCGTTATTGTGAAAACGTTCAAAGATGGTTTCTATCCCACGGGAACTGATTTATGGGAAAAGTAGCCTATGTTTGTTCCAGGATTAGATTTACCTGTATGCAAAATTTCAGACAGATGCGTTCAGTAGTTATGGCGTGAAGAGGTAACAAACATCCATCCATCCATCCATACATACATCCATACAAACTTTCGCATTTATAATATTAGTGTGAAGTAAAAGCTTACCCAATTCTGCAGTTCGTTTTCAAAATGGATGCTGTCGACTCTTTCCTCTTCTGCCGCCTGAGAGAATCGCGGCTTGGGTTTGTCCGCGTTGCAAGCGCAAGTGCCGTTGTTCGCGTCCTCAGTTGTTTCTTGCGTCTTCGTGGACACTTCTAGACGTTGGGCTATCAGGTTCGCTAGGGCGTTCGCTGGAACAAATCAATTTTAAATTTTAACTTTTTTATGCATGTATAGGATCCTTATATAGGGTACAGACTACAGACCAAGTTAGCGAAGGCTATAGAATTAATTTACCCAAAAAGACTTAAATTGGTAGGTACAATACAATTATGTATAGGTATATGTATATGTAGTAGGTAACTTAAAACAATTTTAATGCCTATGGTTTGTCCACGTTGAATGAAGCATGTTAGTAAACAAAATACGACACAAATAACAAAATCTCACTTGCTTGGCGTCGAGTTTCAGATATAATTGTAAGCAATTTTTATTGAAGGGAGGATCTAAAATCGACAAGTAATGTAAATTACGTATAAAAGGACGCGCCAACAAAGTGTATTTTAGGTTAAGTATGGGCGGTTTATTTACGTTTATGCCTCATTCAAAATGGACACGGTATAGGTACTTACACTAAATACAAGGTAATAAAGGGTGAAAAGGGTCCCTGTCTCAGCATGTTGCAGTATTAGGCATTTGCCAAAAACTGCGTTGGTTTTCAGGCAGGGCCCTTTATGATAACAAACCACTGTGGACGTCATTGCGAAAGCAGGCGAGCCCAAACGAGTGGCGACGTAACGATCGTCAAATCCTACTCGTTTGCATTCGCTCGCTCTCGCTCGCTTGGTCTGTATAACCATGAGAAGCAGACTTATCGTTATCTAATACTATTATTAATTCATCCTCGATGCATCCAAGCGGCTAAAGCGATTTTGATAAATGAGGTATCAAAATACTTTTTCTGGGTTCATACTACATTATGGTTCTTAGCTACATTTTATAGGCGCCTGGTTACCCTGGTTTAGCTAAAGAGATAAAAAGCAGGATCCTGGGTCTGTTCAAGACAAGAATAAATAGGTATATATTTTAGCTAGACCTATTCTAACTGTGTGGTGCTGGCTTAGAATTTGCACCACCTCATCTCTTTCCGTGGATGTCGTAAGAGGCGACAAAACCACCGGGGGCGGGTAGAAGCCACCCCTGAAGTACAATTCTACCACCGAACTGCGATCCCCAACCCGCATGCTCAGCGTGGGGATTATGGGCATTACCCCCCTTAGATAAACTCCAACAAGGCGCTCATCAGGGGGAGACCTGCGTCCAGCAGTGGACAAATACAGGCTGTTGAGGTTGAGGTAGCTAGACCTAGTTAGTGATTCTTGTCTACACTCACGGTTGCTACACCTCTCCGAGCTGTCACGTCTCCCAGCCAATATCTGCTCCTGGTTGTAGCTGTTAGCTTGAACCTCAACCAGGTACTGGATGATGGTTCCGTTGGGCATCAGTGGGGGCGACCAGGTGATGCCCACTGAGTGGGCGTCTAGAAGTTCCACCGTTAACCTTTGAGGTGGACTTGGTCCTAAGGAAAAAAAAGAGAAAATAGTTATTAGAATTGTTTCGGTCGCAGTATGGTACCTATATCGTATCCATTTTGAATGGAGCATAAACGTAAACAAACCGCCCATACGTAACCTAAAATTCACTTTGTTGGCGCGTCCTTTTATACGTAATTTACATTACTTGTCGATTTTAGATCCTCCCTTCAATAAAAATTGCTTACAATATGGGTATATGCATCGATTTTTTTTATTGTTTTAATCGATTCTTTAGGTCATTATTTAACCGAGGAATGATAAGACGCTCACTGAATTTCGCATTAACAAGGTAAAAAAAACAAATCAAAACAACAATCATTTTCGGGTGATAAAAACGCTTCCACATTGGCGCCATGTTTATGTGACGTCGACGTACACACTTGATTAAAACCTTTGGTGACGACCTCGGTAGTGATCATCTCAGGAAAGAGGTTTTCCGAAAAAACTGAAAATAATCGACAATACGAAATGTCAAGTGGGCAGAATAGTGTCAAATCAAGGTGCAGCAAGCAGAATAAAAAAAGAAGAAATGAGTACAGTGATGTCACGTCCGCTCTAGTCAATGGCGTAGCGTTTTGAAATTTTGCGATTGAGATTTAAAATATCAATTTTTCAATGGTTAAATTCTACAATAAAAACATCTCAAAATGCAAAAATAAATATGTAGATATGTTTCTATATCAATAGAGAATACGTATATATTTTTTTAGCCATTTTGAAATCACATGCATATACCCTATTATATCTGAAACTCGACGCCAAGCAAGTGAGATTTTGTTATTTGTGTGTGTCGTATTTTGTTTACTAACATGCTCCATTCAACGTGGACAAACCATAGGTATGAGAGAGGAAGTTCTCTTTTTGTTGTCGTATCTATAGCATCATCATCATCATCATCACCCTTTGCGACCCACTGCTAGGCATAGGCCTCTCTATGCTTATGCCATTCGCCTCGGTCCTGCGCCACTCAGGGATACATAACATAGTCTTTTAAATGACAGACTTCAAGTAACAAGAAACTTAAATTGGAATTTTAGTATAAATAATTTTTTGCTAATGACAGGTATATCGTACGTTCAGTAGTTTTTTTAACAATTTAAAAGTGAAGCGGTGGTTTGTGACCCAAACCACCTCTCTCAAATTCAAATTACTAAGTGCAGTTTGTTTTTGTTGTCTTGACATGTCACAAAAAGACAACGCATTGAATATAAACTGTATAAAAAGTTGAAACAGGATTATAACATGAACGTATTAATAATCAATAAAATATGTATAGTGTATATAGACAATCTATACAGCTTACCTATGTGATTGTACAAAAACGTATATTTTCAAAGTAAACTTCTAACTAGAAATACAAACTACTAGTGGGTCGCACGAGAGAAACCTGTGTCTCGGGAGTGTATAGTAAATAATAAATAATTTTAGACAATTCCCACAGCAATATCTAGCCCCGAACTGAGCAGAGCTTGTGTTGTGGGTACTAGACAACTGATATACATAGTACAATACACTACATAAATCGTTTTTTTTTTTATTATACAAAGAAAACATCCAAAACGCCCTAAACAATCTGCAGATCGTACACACATTTGTCCCGAGGCGGGAATCGAACCCGCAACCTCCTGCGTCGCAGGCGGACCTTCGCCCACCGCGCCACAGAGGTCGTCTACAGTAGTATAGCTATAGTTTCATCTTATACTTACTTGCAGGAAGAGTAGTGAAGTAAATAATTGGACTCTGCGCCCCCTTCTTATCTTGCAGCGTAGTAAAAGTCTTGACATAGGCCGCGTACCGCGTGTAGGGGACCAGTGACGTCAGCAGTTGGAACAGAGGCTGGAAATCTGCGCATATAGCGAAGGGGTCCAGGATACCCTGCTCTTTCTCTGATGCTTGCGTGCGGTTGAGTTGCGTCTCGTCTATTGGCTTGTCGATGACGTTCCAACTGTGAAATAATAGTGCTTTGGGGGTATAAGAGTAATAAGAGTGCTTTTAGGTTAGTTTTCGAAAACAGAGAACTGAGTACGGTTCGATAGAATCAAGACGTCTATTTTTTTATGGGATTCGGGTAAAACGCCTCTAGCGTGCCGGATATGGAAATTCCATACTAAACGTGACGTCACGATGCAATCTCGGTACCTTTGTCAAACTGTACTTAGGGCTCTGAGTTTAGTGTGTTGATAGTTGTCTCCAGGACCTTACGTTTCATTTTTATACTCACCTCGATCGTTCACGACTAAGAGCACAAAAGTAATTAATCAGAATATTTTTTCTTTTTCTATATTTCTTCTTATTATGTGTCATCTTTATTTTATTTTTTAGTTAACTTAGTGAGCTTCCAAAACAAGCTAAAACGGTGAAAGGAAACATTGAGGGACCGCGGATAATTATTCAACTAAAAGGTAAAATTTTTGTGAAGATCACCAATAATGATGTAACATCAACACTTACGAATCTTTACATTCTTGTTTATTTCATTACATTCTTGTTAGTAGCGTTATAGTAGAGCGAGTAGCTGAGTAGTTTCCTGATATCTCCCTAGCATTACATGTCCCAGGTTAGAACTGTTGCGTTCGTTCTAGCTACTGAACTGACAACTATACTGTGTCCATTTTGAATGGAGCATGTCAGTAAACAAACCGCCCATAGTTAACCTAAAATTCACTTTGTTGGCGCGTCCTTTTATACGTTATTTACATTACATGTCGACTTTAGATCCTCCCTTCAATAAAAATTGCTTACAATTATATCTGAAACTCGACGCCAAGCAAGTGAGATATTGTTATTTGTGTCTTAGTTTGTTTACTAACATGCTTCATTCAAAATAGATAAACCATAGATGTGATGATTATGGTGATTAAGAATGAATACTTACGAATCAGAGCAAGCATCCCTCTGCTCATACAGCGTGACATTCTTGTTTGTAGCGATGTAGTAGACAGAGTAGCCGAGTAGTTTCCTCATATCTCCCTGGCAGTACATGTCCCAGGTCAGAACTGCTGCGTTCTGTTCCAGCTTCTGAACCGTCAGTTGAATGTGGCCAGGGAGACCTGGAAAATGAAAAAGATTCAAGTTTAAATTATTTATTTCTGTCGTAAAATTTGACAGCGATCAACATGAACTTTGTAAGGGCACTAAATCATAAAAATACAAGTCGAGTTAGTAGCCTGTTACGTATTTAAAGAATCAAAATGGACCCCCAGAACCTCATGTCACCGGACAGAATGACGTAATGTAGAGGAAGCCTAAACTCAGCAGTGAGTTTTCACGGGCTTTGTTCGAAAACTCACACCCTTAAAAATATAAAAGTAAACAAAAGACCAAAGTGATCCCTTTATTACCTGGTTTTACTTATATAATTTAAATTTTGTGACGTGTCCAAGAAGTCTGAGGGGTAAACTATTTGACGATAGTAACGAGACGTTATCGGGACGTCTCCTTTTTTTATACAATTTCGTACAACGCCTCTATCGTATGAACAGGGAATTACGCAAACATCAGACAAAAAGAAGACGATCATGACTCGTTACTAACTTCAAATAGACTCGCTTTTCTGTAAGGTCTAACGGAAATAAAGCACTTTGATATTTTGCTCTAAAAACTATCGTAGGTAGTTTTACGAAGTCATTGCGGATGTAACCGGGTTAACTAGGAACCCTATTTATTTTAGGTGAGTGCCTCATTAAGGGATGTGACGTTGGTGTTCTTCCAAATAAGGTTCGTAGTTAACCCGCTTACGAGTACATCCGTAATGCACTTTGATATTTTATTTGATTAAATAGATAGAACCAGTTAGTTTCCTTTACATAATCTCGTGAAGAATCGAACTCACAACCGAAACTAACCTTCAAAACAAGTCTCAACTTACAAGACGCCAGATACCCGTTGGTTTGATCTGACACTTCAAGCTGCGTCAGCTCTGTTCTTGGATTATAGGTCATGTTCTTCAGAGGAGTCAGCTGATTGTAGCAAAGCTTAGGGTTCTCGTGGATGTAGATGGAACCTCCGGTGATTTCTATGGGTCCGTGCTTGTCCCACTCCCACAGTAACTCGAGGTTTTGGTTGTTTAATATGTACAGCCCTCTGAAAAAGGGAAATCACCACATTATTATTGTTAACTAGTTTCTGCCCTCCGCATTTTTATATAGAAACTTTTAAAGATAATTTATATCCTATGGTAACTTTTATGAGATAAAACTTAGCCTATGTTTTATACCAGCCTAGGCACTACACCTATGCAAAATTTCAGAACGATCCTTTCAGTAGTTTTGGCGTAAAGACGTACCTAACAAACATCATCCAAGCTTTCGCATTTATAATATTGGTGTGATACGAAAATTTGGATGGATAGGTTTGTTACTACTTATTTTATTATACAATACGGTAAATCAGTTTCCAAGATTAATTGCACAGAACAGAAACTAGTTTGTTCTCTTAAAGTGCCTGTAAACCTGTTGCGGCTAAATATCAGTAATTTTCTTAAGGTAACATATTTAAGGGTACGATCTCTACACGTACTAGCTACTACATCCCACAATTCAGGACGTACATGGATTTCGTTGATAAAATCCAATATCTTTTCATTTGACCACTCGGCCATCATAAATTCAACAGCAGAATTCAACAGATACAAAAAAACTAACGCCGATCACGAATGCGACAGTGGCGCCACGTCGGACGAGGCGGCGAGAGGCGAGCGAGGGAAAAGAGATGCACCTATACTTCAGACAGTCACTACACTACAGTTACTTGAAATATCTTGGCAACATTGCCGGGTTAAACAGCAAGTATTGCACTGTATGGAGCGATATAATCAGCAACATGGCGCATGGCGGCTATACAATTGAACTAAAATTGCAAAAAATATAGTAACAGAATGTTTTTTTAGGCACGTATCTTTAGACTCCGTTTTATCCCGGAATCAACGCTTGCGAAACTTATAATAAATATGACTGTAAATTTTCACACAGCATCATCTAACCCATTTTTATTGTAATTTAGAATTTACGACACTACTAAAGAGTGAACATGCAATCGTTTGACCAATAAAACTATAGATAGATACTACAGAAACTAGAATAGAATAAGGAAACATACAAGGGCAGTAGTAATATCCCTTGTATATTATATACTATAATATACCTTATTCTGAGGTCCGGCCAAAAACTAAGCAGAGCTTGTTTATTTATTTAATTTATTCAAAAAATAAATTGTATTAAGGTACAAAGGAAGGCCTAGGCCAAGGCATTTTTTACCTGCCGTCCAAAACACATGTTTTAACAGATGTTTGGCGTGCGAATAATAGTTTATGTTAGAACTCATAGGATCTCGTAAGTCTACATCACAAGTTGCAAAACTTAGTTAGAGCGAGGAGTTGAACCAAATGAAGAAATCTGTCTGGACGCATTATAATATGTTACATCGACGGCAAGCTGTCGACTGCAAGGAAACTGATTTATATAAAACACGGTGTGGCGAACTTTCTGGAACACCATGAGACTTTTATTGGGCATTACCTACCTGTAGGTAAAGGATTATACACTCTTAACACAGCCTGTATATGTTATACATACATCCAGTTGGAAGAAATAACTGTGATCACACAATCATCCCGCGGCGCGGCCGGTATTTACGTAGTCCTGTGTTGCAAGGGAACCTCGGTTCGTTGCGCGACAGAGGTCGTAATAAATCATTATAGAGGTAGAAACTGGCTTGGTTATGTTTTAACTAGTTTTGCGGTTAAAGGTTAAAGTCAAACAATCGTAAAGGATGCTAATTTTAGAGAAGTCTACCTAGCAACAAATTAACTTATTATTCGCTTTTCTACGGATTATAACATAATTAATTATAAGGTATAATGTGCCTAGTTAATATGTACCTACTTAGAAATTTTACTTATTTGATATCCGTATTACATTTTATTTTTAAATCGACTAGACATGTAACAGTTATATAATACATAGGTGTCGATTATGTTGTTTTTTAATTAGATAAAATAAGCGAGTTAAAATTAGGATTTACGAATGTCAAATAGACGATAGCTTTTCAAATCGAATTGTTCTCTATTTGACATCAAAACTAGCTAAAATAATATTTAGGAATCGATTCAGGAATCGAAATTCATCTGAAATTCCTAAATCCTAATTTTAGCAATTCTAAAACAACAGAATCGACACCAATAATTATGTATTTATCGTGTGTACATTAAACGTAGCAAGGATATAAAAGCGAAAATACGCGATAAATATCCAATATAACTTTACGTTATCATTTTATTGTATTGTAGTCCAGATTAAAATGAGTTTATAGGTGTAGTTATAAGAAATAGGCATTAAAACTAGTAGGTATATAAGGATAATAATATGTCGCTGCCCGATCGTAAAATCAGAATAATCAAAACGAACGCTAATTTGTTGGGGAAACCCGTAGGGATAACTTAATTAGTTACTTTTGGCAAGATGGGTAAGCGCTCCCGTAGGGATAACTTGTTACTTAAGATGGCTAAGCGCCGCACTCAGAGATGTTAATGCTTACTTAAACTGTCAGTACCTGGGTGACCGGTTTTTTTTTAAGCTATTGCATAGCTTCTATCGCGGGCCTTGAGCGCGGGGACCGAATCCAGAAATTCCGTAACGAAAAAACCTTGACGTTTGTCTCTTTAGTTCAGCAACTCGCCTCTAGATGGCATTGCAATAGCTTTACCGCGGCAGTCCCCGAGTGCCACACGTCTTTTTTTTGTAAATTGTGCTTATTAGAACTATTCGCCAATAGATGGCAGGAAGAGTCATATTTGTCATATTTTTCACTTTAATTCCTAAGGTGATGGGATAAAGTTCATTATTTAAAACATGAATAAAATAGTATTACTATTCGCCAATAGATGTCGGGAAGAGTTAATTAAATACGATATATCTAATTACTGAAAACTAGATAGTGAGTGATAGTTTTAAGTAATCAGATGACCTCTGTGGCGTGGTGGACGAAGGTCCGGCTGCGACGCAGGAGGTTGCTGGTTCGATTCCCGCCTTGGAACAAATATGTGTACGATCTGCAGGTATTTGTTTAGGGCGTTCTGGATGTTTATCGTTCAAGGAATTAATAAATACCAGCCGAGTGAGAGGCAACAAAGTAGTCATGCATCTCTTTCTCGTAGAATATCCATACATTCCTTAGTCAAAATTCAACTAATATAGAAAATAACATTCAAATTATAGAAACAAATTAGAACTGGTATTTTCAATTGATATTTGGCTTACTTCTGCAAACATAACTTAATCATATAATCCATATCAAGAAATGTATCATCTAATAATGCATTATGTCACCGCTGCCGGCCGAATAGTTAGCCCGTTTGTAAAAAAGCAAGGGCCTAGCCTCTTTACAAACGGAAACGCAAAACCGTTTTGTAAACCGCCTAGCTGCTCTAGGCCCAAGCTAAGCAGAGCTTGTGTTATGGGTACTAGATAACTGATATACTTAATACAATACACTACAGAGATAGATATTTTTTACTACACATAAAAAACATCCAGAACGCCCTGAACTAATATCTGTAGATCTTACATACAGTTGTCCCAAGGCAGGAATCGAACCCGCAACCTCCTTGCGTCGCAGGCGGACCTTCGCCCACCGCGCTACCGAGGTCGTCGAGTCCTAATTTATTCATGTACCTATATAATTTGATGGTAATTTTCTTTGTCACTAAAATATATGTATACATTTTTAAAAGTATATAATGAAATGTTACAGACTCACTTAAAATCCTTAGATCCCTTGGTCCCGATGATCCGGCGCAGGCTTTTGAGAAACATCAGCGAGACGAGAGGATACGAGTGCGAGATTTGCAGAGAGCCGTTGATCTCGCGGATCTCGCCGAGGCAGGATTCTAGTGTCGCGAGAGCGTTGCCTGTGAATGTAGAGAAATAGTCTTAGGTCCAATTTCACCGGACAATCCTACTAATATTATAAAAGTTTGTAAACATGTCTGTATGTATGTTTGTTGCTCTTTCACGCCAAAACTACTGAACGGATCGGGCTGAAATTTTGCATACAGGTAGTTCTAGGCCTTTTAAATAACACATAGGCTACTTTTTATCCCATAAATCAGTTCCCGTGAAATAGGCGTGCGAAGCCGCGGGGCCCAGTAGTATAAAATAAAAGCTTAGCTCATTTTACCGACATAAAGTTGACCCGGATCAAGATGAACTTAGTTTAACTTCTGAACGCCTGTTATTGTTTAGCCTAAAAAACGAGTTCAAGAGCTGTCATGTTATGGCACACAATGTCAAAAACGACGAAAAACAGTGGGCCAGACGGAGTCATATTTTTCAGTTTAGTGTTTAAGTAAGATAAAGTTAATTATTGAACACACGAATAAAATAGTATTACTATTCGCCAATCAGGGTTGGCATGATTAAAACAAGTTGTTCTAAAACACGTGTTTTAAACAGTGTTTAAAACAGTTTGAAATAAAACTATGTTTGTTATTGAGTGTTTAAAAACACAATTTAAAACGAGTTTTAAACAATGTTTAAAACATGACAAAAAAAACAGGGTTTAAAACTACTTTTTATTGCAAATGAATGGAAATAAATCCAAACGAATAAATATGTAGAACTTTAAATAGCTTAAAATAAATTAACAAGTGGAAAGTCTCTATGTTGGCCGTTTTATACACTGTACACTGCATGCATAGGTAAGTCCCCGCCAATAAAGTCCCGCAGGGAAAGTCCCCATGTTAGCCTGGATTAGTGGGTATTCCTCGTTCTCTCACTAGTTCTCTGCCTACCTAACTACCTACACTACACTACATACAAGGTGTATGTAAAGTGTTTTGTATTGATTAATAATTATAATATTTTTTGATAGTTGGATTAAAGATACTGAGATACGCAAAACAAAAAGTCAATATTTATCGTTTTGTTAATTTTTACTAATGCGAATTAGGAAATAGTTTAGAAATGGATTAAATATTTTATTAATCGCTATTCATAATCGATTTGAAATTGGTCCTTAAAGGTAAAAGTAAAAAAAACAAAAAAAAACACTTGTTTCAAACATTTTGAACAGTTTGTTTTATAATATATTAAAAAAAACAGTTTTTTTTTCAACCCTGTCGCCAATAGATGTCAGGAAGATTCAATTAAGTATGATAAAGGTGACGAGTTTTCTAAAAATGAATCCTAGCTACATCGATTTATCGCCACCGAAAGCTGTATGCTAAATTTCATGGAGCCGTTTCCGAGATTCGGATTATAATTATATACAAGAATTGGTCGTTTAAAGGTATAAGATAAAGTTATGTTACCTCCGCCAGCCCGCAGATATATCTCCAGCTTCCCATTGATGTGCGTGCAGCCTCGATACTGCTCGGCCGCTGCGACAGAGTCGATCTTATTGCCGCTGCATTCACGCCTGCAGCCGCCGTTCTTAGGACACGGCGCGCATGTCGCGTCTTCAATGGTGCCAACCTGACAAAAATACGACTTAGATGAGAACCAACAACTATTTGATCCTGCCGGCTGCGCTAGATAGTATTAAAAATTATGAAGGATACTTAAGTTGCAGTCGTATGCATAATGCCAAAGAAGCATTGCCTGGAATAATCGCTTATAGCGATGTGGTTATCTATTTTTTGCTTTGTTGTGTTTTTCTGTTCATTCATTTGAAGGTATGAATACAGTTTGTAAGATAATTAATTAAGTTTTCTAAAACTATAAGCCGACTTCCATTTTTAATTTTTTTTCATGGATGTTTATTGGTCCCATTGTCAGAACCGAACCAAATTAAAATTGAACCACACGGAAAGCACCAGCTTTAATATAAAAAAGAATCATGAAAATCGGACCACCCAGTCAGAAGTTCTGATCTGAGGTAACAAACATAAAAAAGAGTCGAATTGAGAACCTCCTCCCTTTTTGAAGTCGGTTAAAATCAATGAGTTCACATCCATAAAGCCACTGGGGCAGATGTAAACGCATTACGATGTGTTGTGTATCTTATAAGCGCATCTTGCAGAACAGTTCTACTAAACTGCGATCCTCAAACCGCATGCCCAGCGTGGGTGATTACGGGGTCCCATGAGATAAGGCAATAAGGCGCTTATCAGGGGGAGGCCTGCGTTCAGCCGTGGACTGTTAGCCGTAGCCAGTATAGGCTGTTGAGCTGGGGTGAGGGTTATGGCTGCTGTCGGCACTGATAATCCGTGAAGTAATAACCTCTTACTAAAGCGATATCAATTGGTCCTATACGCATTTATAATAATAATCGTTTATTTCAGATATCAAGATCCATATAGGTACATAGTCCTTTTTAAGTACTAATTACACTAAGAATGAAATAAAATAATGATAAAATAAGTACTTTAGGTATAGCTATAAACTTACTACACTAATATCTATACCGCGTCCATTTTGAATGAAGCATAAACGTAAACAAACCGCCCATACTTAACCTAAAATTCACATTGTTGGCGCTTCCTTTTTATACGTAATTTACATTACTTGTCGATTTTAGATCCTCCCTTCAATAAAAATTGCTTACAATTATATCTGAAACTCGACGCCAAGCAAGTGAGTTTTTGTTATTTGTGTCGTATTTTATTTACTAACATGCTTCATTCAAAATGGATAAACCATAGGTGGCTAGTTCCACCCAACGTTTATATGTGCTTGTTGACACAATTCGGTCGGACAGGCTTTTTAAAAAAGTGTTATTACACCTGTCAACTCGACATAAATGTTTATTGTTTACCTCCATAAACCCACTGGGACAGATGTATACGCATTGTGAGTTGTTGTGTATCTTATAAGCACGGATGCTTGCCGAGGAGCTGGCTTCAGAGGAGCCAGTGGACGGTGGTGGCAGCGTCTGTTGTCGACACTGCTGCTCTGTGACGCAACGGCGAAATAACTGCAAGTAAAGAGTCAAGATTAGGACATGCATTGGATTGGATAACAAGCTAGAATTTTAACTTTAAGGCCCGTATTATTAAAGCTTGCTCAGTCACAGGTCTATACTTTTTTGTCAAAAAGCGTTACACAAGCATAGTTCGATATCAGACTTTCATAATACGGGTCTAAAACAGTAATCTCAGGACTCATAGCAGTAATTTTGCACAAAAAGTAGATTCAGCAAAAGCATATTGGAAAACCGTTCCCCTAGACGCGTGTATCTCGGCATATACTGTCGTTACCGACACATTCTGGTCCGTCAGTAAACAGGACGGATCTCCATTGCTAAATGGAATTGAAATCTTCTATAGTCGTGAAACAGCTCAAGTTACGTCCAGGAGCGACTTGACATTGTTTATAAACAATTTAAACCCGCTTATAACATAGCTAAAGCTTGGGTTGCTTGTATGCAAATCGGAAAAATCTATTCCCATAAAATCAACTTTACGTGCAAATGTCGACTTTAGTCGATTCAATTGCACGCGAGTGTATAATTGAATAATACTAATAATCACTATAATACCATCCATCATTCAAAAAATTAGAAGTCACCTGAAAGGTTACTTCTAAAATACGACTAGCAAAATACATCAAAACGATTTATCCGTTTGTGAGCAAACAAACAGTTTGCATGTTTTTTTATATTTTATGTTGTTGCCATTGACGACCTCTGTGGCGCGGTGGGCGAAGGTCTGATTGCGACGCAGGAGGATGCGGGTTCGATTCCCGCCTCCGGACAAATTTGTGTACGATCTGCAGAAATTTGTTCAGGGCGTTCTGGATGTTTTTCTATGTATAATAAAAAATATCTATCTATGTAGTGTATTGTATTATGTATATCAGTTATCTAGTACCCATAACACAAGCTCTGCTTAGCTTGGGGCTAGATAATGCTGTGTGAATTGTCCAGCATTATTATTATTATTATTATATTGATATAAAAAGGGAAGATAGGTTACGTTCTCCCAGCGCTTACTCAAATATTGGCATGTGTTACAACTACACGCAAACACATACGCTCACAGTTATATTTCCAGTCCTGTGCAATACAAAGAAAAACAAAGACGGAAAGACGTATCTAGGACCGAAGTGAGACTGAGACAACAATATTTCACGCGAATCACAACCGCCCGTGCCACCGGTCAGACGGTGACTGATGTGGGAGAACACAATTTTACACAATTTGAGGTTGCCACTTTTGAGCCACCAGTACCTCATCTTCGTTTTTAATAAATCAATGGTTGTTGCAGATAAATTGAGAGATACAATTTTAAATATAAAGCATAAATTCACTATGGTTTGTAGTCATGAAAAATGTGCTTTCCCCTTTAGTGTTCGAGAGCTTTCATAAAACTATATGCATTGAAATGAAATTGCAACGGTTTAGTACAATAAAAGTCTCGAAATTGCTTATACGACCGTTCAAACAATAAATGTGCAGTAACCTAACTGCAACCACGATGATATCACGTTTTAACTCTCTAAATTGGCATGTTTATGAAGCTCCGCAATTAATGTGGATTATTTATAATCATTGCATTTGACGATCTCGTGCGCAGGTCTGCCTGCGGTGGTTGCAGGTTCGATTCCTGCCTCGGGACAAATGTTTTTACGATCTACAGATATTTGTTCAGGCCGTTCTGGATGTTTTCTATGTAAGTATAATACAAAATATCTATCTATGTGGTGTATTGTATTAAGTAAATCAGTTATCTAGTACCCATAACGCAAGCTCTGCTTAGCTTGGGGCTATTTAATTCTGTGTGAATTGTCCAGCATATTAAATATTTTAATGATTTTAATATTTTATTAGGTACTACATGCTGGAGGCTGATGATGATGATGATAAAAAGTGAGTCAATGTAATAAGTAACGGGTTCACTCGCTCGACCTCATTATGGTTTCAATCATTGAGACTGATTTATAAAGCTTATGCCTACTCGGACACTCAAGTTCAAAAGAGCTTTGGCTTTACACTTCTCTCTTAACTCCACGATTTTATTGCCTCTAAATTTTCCTGAAGGTAACCTGCCTATCACGATGACAAGAGCAGCTCAGAAGGTCTCTCTCATTAAAGCCTAAGCCATGTATTAAGAAGTCAGCTTGCTCAGACATCGACATCACACTAATATTATAAATAAGAAAGTTTATATGGATGGATGGATGTTTGTAACCTCTTCACGCCAAAACTACTCTACGGATCGGGCTGAAATTTAGCATGCAGGTAATAATAATCCTGGAATCAAACATAGACTAGTTTTTATCCCATAAATCAGTTCCCGTGGGATAGAACGTTTCCATAGGAACAACGGGTGCGAAGCCGCGGGGCGCAGCTAGTTATATTATATGATAAGGCGTATTGACTTGGATATGCTTCTGCTGTAATACAATTAAATAGCAATTAATAAATATTACGGGTCATTTAGACACACCATTAACTGGCGCTATAGTAAGCAGAGTTTATGTTACGGGTACTACATGATACTTTTGTCCCGAGGCGACACTCGAACCTGCAAAGTCCTGCGTCGCGGGCGGATCTACACCCACCGCGCCACTATGGGCGTCGATTGGAAAAATTGTTAAAGCTTTAAAAAATTATAAGTACCTCGTACGTCATACCGTTCGATTAGCAGTCAATGCAAGCGCTATACAGGACGGATGGCTGCGCGTGTTGGTACGAGAGATGCAGGTTCAAGCTATTTCTAAATAATATCTTTGGACAGTCACCTCATAAGTCCCGTTTCGGCCGATGCAAACGCCCCCGAATGAGAAGTTGCAGCAAGCTCGGCAATCGCGCGCTGTTATACCGTCGCAGCCACCGAGGCAGGACGGATGGCAACACGTGTTATTGGATAGACAGCTGCAGGTTCAAGCTATTTCTGAATAAAACCTTTGGAAAGTCACCTCATAAGTCCCATTTGGACAGCGGTCGATGCAGACGCGATCGTTATCATCCCCAAAGGAGAAGTTGCGGCAAGCTTTGCAATCGCGCGCTGTTATACCGTCGCAGCCGCCGAGGCAGGACGGATGGCAACACGTGTTGTTGGATAGACAGCCTCGGGTGCCGCAAGATACTGGACACGCTGTAAACAATAACCAGGGTTAACATATCGTGAAACTTTAAAAAGAGTTATATGCAGAGGCGTATTTAAAGATTTGGCGCCCCGGACCAGTTATCTTTGCCGCCCCATTTATTATGAATCAAAAACCTGCTATGTGGTGTAAAAGCAAGCAGTTTTTTAGTTTCTATATTCTAGGACATAATTATAACTATACCGTGTCCATTTTGAATGAAGCATAAACGTAAACAAACCGCCCATACTTAACCTAAAATTCACTTTGTTGGCGCGTCCTTTTATACGTAACATTACTTGTTGATTTTAGATCCTCCCTTCAACAAAAATAGCTTACAATTATATCTGAAACTCGACGCCAAGCAAGTGAGATTTTGTTATTTGTGTCGTACTTTGTTTACTAACATGGTTAATTGAAAATGGATAAACCATAGTTATCAATTTTTAAGCAATTGCATAGCTTCTATCGCGGGCCTTGAGCGCGGGGACCGAATCCAGAAATTCCGTAACGAAAAAACCTCACGCTCCCCACTCCGCCGGGCAAGGAGGTGTGGCTTGAAGGCCGTGCATCGTCTAACGTCGTTTCAGTTCGGCAGTCTTCGACACGGCGTTATGTGCGTGCGATTAGACGTATTGTACGACTCTACGAAACTCGCACGAATCGAGACGAGCTGCTCCGAAATCGGACGAATACATAAGCAGCTGTTTATGAGAAAGTATATAGGTGTATAGGTATTTATGTACAACAGTGAATAGCTGTACTTGTAAAATTCTTATCGGTCACCACGCTCAAAAAGTGTAACTTGAATTAATATCAAAGAAAAAGCAATACTGCATGAATAAAATAAATAAATAAATAATTGCATAAGTTGATACAAAATGCTATGCAATAGCTTTAACGCGGCAGTCCCCGAGTGCCACACGTCTTTTTTTGTTTGTAAGTTTATTAATAAAGTGTGTAAAACTGTTTGTTCTACGAATAAAACAAAATGAAATAGTATTTTTCAACTCAAATCATGGTAAATACTTAAGTAAAATAGTAATTGTCCGGAAAAACAGCAGCAGGGTCTACTTACTCTTCTGACAATGGTTCCCATCCCAGCACAACAGTCTGCTGTTCTTGGTGTTATCTGTGGGGCAGGAAGACTGGCGATGATCCTCATCAGTGCGGCTCTGCGCGTTCGGACACAGCCCGCAGAAACGAATGTCGTAGTTCGTCTGTAACAATACATACACATTTATATAATTTACTTTTGTTCTGTAAAATATAGTCATCGTAGTTCGTCTGTAACAATACATGCACATTTATATAATTAACTTTTGTTCTGTATAATATAGTCATCGTAGTTCGTCTGTAACAATACATGCACATTTATATAATTTACTTTTGTTCTGTATAATATAGTCATCGTAGTTCGTCTGTAACAATACATGCACATTTATATAATTAACTTTTGTTCTGTATAATATAGTCATCGTAGTTCGTCTGTAACAATACATGCACATTAATATAATTTACTTTTGTCCTCTATAATATAGTCATCGTAGTTCGTCTGTAACAATACATGCACATTTATATAATTTACTTTTGTTCTGTATAATATAGTCATCGTAGTTCGTCTGTAACAATACATGCACATTTATATAATTTACTTTTGTTCTGTATAATATAGTCATCGTAGTTCGTCTGTAACAATACATGCACATTTATATAATTTACTTTTGTTCTGTATAATATAGTCATCGTAGTTCGTCTGTAACAATACATGCACATTTATATAATTTACTTTTGTTCTGTATAATATAGTCATCGTAGTTCGTCTGTAACAATACATGCACATTTATATAATTTACTTTTGTTCTGTATAATATAGTCATCGTAGTTCGTCTGTAACAATACATGCACATTTATATAATTTACTTTTGTTCTGTATAGAGGTAGTATACGTATAGTCACAGCCTAGAGTCGCAGCGCAGTTCAAGAAGAGAAGAGTCGTGGGAAGTAAGGGTGCTCGTGTGCCAATTTGACAACGTTTCTTGGGTTGACAACACTGCTCTGTCATTGCAGTACGACTAAAAGTGTTAGTTCACCAAAACGCCACCATTGCCGACTGCAACGTTGTCGCCTGCAGTTGAGCCTTGCAGTCCCGTGTATATCTATGTATGTGTGTGTGTGTATATGTCCCTATGATAGAGAAACACTGATAATTAATTTTGTTTTAAAAAACTATAACCGACTTCAATTTATATAGTTTATTCATGAACTTCATGGATCCCATTGTCAGAACTGAACCAAATTAAAATGGGACCACACAGGAAGCACCAGCTTTCATATAAAAATATCATGAAAATCGGACCACCCAGTCAAAAGTTCTAGAATTTTTCCTAACTCGTTTCGGCACGTCGGTCGTCGCGTCGGCAAATACGGGTTTTTTACCTTATGTTTGGAAAAGGAGTAAGCAATTTTCTGAGTAGTATAAAGAGAATTTCTTTATTTGTACTATGTTAATTACCTTGTTTTGCTGAGACGAAAACATTAAAGAATACTACATCATAAAAGTAAAATCTCCAATAGGTCGGCGTCGGCATGTCCATTCCGTTAGATCATTAGCCGACACAGCTTTGCAACTTTTTATGCTCGCAAGAAAACAATCAAAAGTTTCGTCCCGTTACTTGCCATTCACAAGCATTGTTTCAGACAAAAAAAAATACCAGACAAGTTCGCGCTGTGGTTAATTCGCTCAGACAGCTATTTAAATGATTGAAATAGTTAGCACCGTGTGCATTTTCAATAGGCAACTAAATGCGTGTTTATTTTTAAAACAACGTGAATGTGACATTAATGCAAACGCGTAGGCAGTTTTACTAGCTATTCTGTCATTGTTGATAAAAATACCTACCGCCGCGCCGACAATAACCTACGAATCTGGTTACACGGTGTAGGACGTTGCTATATTCGCAGTAAACCGATAAGGCTTATATACACGGGCGGCAACAGCACCCTTCAACTTACAGTTGACTGCAGTTGACGGCTGCCGTCGTGTCGTGTTTGTTGTCGGCAACTTCGCGTCCGTGTAGTTGAAACATATAAGTCGCCGACACACTACGAGGTAATAATTAGGTTTATTTTATTAACCGACTTAAAAAAAAGGCGGAGGTTCTAATTCGTTTGTATTTTTTTTATGTTTGTCACCTCAAAACTTTTGACTGGGTGGTCCAATTTTCATGATTCTTTATTTATATGAAAGCTGTGGTCCCATTTTAATTTTGTTCAGTTCTGACAATGGGAACCACGCAAATTCATGGAAAAACTACAAAAATGTAAGTCGGTTGACATTAATTAAAACAAAATTTATTATGTATGTTAAACTAAGGTACATCCATTGATTTATTAAAAACGAAGATGAGGTACTGGTTTCTCGAAAGTGGCAACCTGAAATTGTGTAAAATTGTGTTCTCCCACATCAGTCACCGTCTGATCGGCGGCACAGGCGGTCGTGATTCGCGTGAAATATTGTTGTCTCGGTCTCACTTCGGTCCTAGATACGTCTTTACGTCTTTGTTCTTCTTTGTATTGCACAGGACTGGAAATATAACTGTGAGCGTATGTGTTTGCGTGTAGTTGTAACACATGCCAATTTTTGAGTAAGCGCTGGGAGAACGTAACCTATCTTCCCTTTTTAAATCAATGGGTACATCTATACTAATATTATAAAGATTTGATTGTTTGAATGGAATAGGCTCCGAAACTAATATACCGATTTAAAAAAAATTGTTCCTCATTAAATTGCTTACTTTTCAGAGAGTGACATAGGCTATATTTTATCCCGGAATTCCCACTGGAACGGGAAATAAACGGGTGAATCCGCGAGGCGCTGCTAGTTATTTTATAAGATCGCTAACCTGAAGTGTAGGACGTTACGATATTCGCAGTAAACCGATAACCCGTACGATCGAACGCGGAACTAATAACGAATAAATCCCACGGTCCAGTGGCCGAAACAAGTTTGGCAACGGGCAACAATATTATATTGAGCTGACCGCAAACGATGCTGTCATTCATTCATTATTAAACCACATGACGGGGCAGCGCGTGACATTGACAAATAGGGCTGCGATCTAAAGCTCAGTAAACATAAACAATAACACGGCTTGCCAATGTGCATGACGATGATGATTTTCTCCCAGCTGAATTTTGACCACGGCGACCAGTCTGACTAGACAGCGCAGGACAAATTATTGTGTTTTATTAATTACATGTTTAATTACAAGTTTGTGCGTACACAGGTCCTCTCTCTATTCCCTGATACGACTGGGCGAAGGTCAGACGCAGGACCAACGGCTTAAAGAGCATATCCCTCAAAGTAGCGGATATAATAGGTATCACAAACAGTACGATGGTTTTTACAATTTCCTGAGTAAACGTAATAATATGATAAAACAGGTGGCGCTGTCATATTGGCTCGGATATGCGCCTTAACGTGATTTTCGAGACACGGTGGTTTAACACCGCCAACTTCCCGAATCCAGGCTGCTACTGTGATTATTTCTTTTTAAAAAACCCCAATAAATACTATTGGCCTGACTCGGGACTTGACCATAATCAGCGGTTGAACAAGCTGACGCACAGTGGTCCGGTTTGAGAGCTTCCCTTTCATAGATTTTTTTTTGTTTTTTGCTTCATTATTGGGTCGAATATGATTGAAATTGACATAAAACCGGATAATTGAATAGTTTAACCCTATTCTACTGCTAAAAAACCATAAAAAGTCAACTTGAACATCCTCGAAGTATGAAATCGAAAATATCTTTCAAACTATCTCACAACTGTTCATACCTGTCTAAAATACTCGGTTTCAATAATTATAATACTACTACCTACCTACTTAGTTTAAAAATTAGACTGCATTACTTCATTACGATGAAGAAGCAAAAAACAAAAAAAAAATCCTATGAAAAGGAAGCTCTCAAACCGGACCACCGTGTGACGACTAGACAAACGAGGCAGCCAATGCCCAAAAATTAGGAAAATCCTCATGTATTGAAATTCTGAGGCACGTTTCCTATCTAATCATGAACGCGCTCGAATTCTGAGGTTTGAGAAAGTAACCAACCTGCAATGGAATTCGGTTGAGTAACTTCTGAGAACTTATAGGTCCTTTTCTCTTTTTAACCGACCTCGAAGAAATTTCTAAATTCTGGTAAAACAATTAGGTACAGGTTTGGTTTTGATAAACAGTTTTGTTTGAACATCTTTTTAATCGTGATTTTAAGCACGGGCTGCACCCATAATATGCTAATGATGCAGATTCAGCTTTAAAATGTATGCAGCAATGTCGTCATCATGTTTAAAATAGCCCAAAAATGGAGTCCGACAGCTTGTCTGGAGGTTTTTTTAAATAATGTAAAGTACTGAGCATTTTAGTTGTCAAGTACTCTATTTATTATGCCCATTATAACCAACTGTTGGGTTTATAGGCCTCCTTTCTATTCGCCATTATGTCCGGTCCTATTCCACTCTCACCGACTCGGCAATTCCATTTTTAACCGACTTTGAAAAAAGGAGGAGGTCCTCACTGTCTGTTACCTCAGAACTTTTGACTGGGTGGTCCGATTTTCATGATTCTTTTTTATCTTCATATGAAAGCTGGTGCTTCCCATGTGGTCCCATTTTAATTTGGTTACAAGATCGGGATCCATGAAAATTCATGAAAAACCTATAAAAATTGAAGTCGGTTTATAGTTTTTAAAACAAAATTAATAAAAAGATATTTATCTTACTCATTCTTACTTTTTGCGAGTAGATAGATAGATAGTCACAAACGGAAACAAAATACAATTAGACATAGACAAGTAGCAAGGTATCATCAACACAAAACTAGGAATAAAACTTATACATGTAAGAAAGCTAAAGTGGAACTTAAAGCGGTGCACACTAAATTACCCTAAAATACTTGTGACATGGTAGGGTAGGGTACTCTACTCACCCTGATTTTATTCTCTGCAGCATCAGAGCTGATCCTTTTCCAGTCGATGGTATTCACGTAGCAGAGCCGGTCGTTGCGTTCGATCCTCACGCCACCGCGTTCTATCACCATCAGGGAGCGAAGACCTAGGGCCTGCAATCATCAAAGACATCAGATCTCACTCAATCATAATTACGCCCTGTCTTCAGCTTGCTGCATCCAGCATCTGATGAGGGTTTATTTGGTTCACATACACAGACAGCAAAAAAGAAAAACATAGCCAATAAGTAGGTAAGAATCTGCCATCTGCCTGAAATCTGTCGCAGATCGTCATTTTACTTGATCAGATGGACGTCTTATTTGTGCGTCTTCTGTATCGGAAACGGCGCGTACCTACGCGGCGTCGGTACCTATTTACAATATGCTGTTATGGTGCGTCCACTGCTTTCCGATGTTTCATGGGCAATATCGATATTACGAATGAACTCATCGTCAGTGTTGGCAGATATACCGAACCAGTGGCCGCTGTATCATAGAAATCAATACAAGGTAACAAATCCTTACGCTGCGTACGCTCATCCGTTGATCATTCATAACGAAAGTAACGAACCTCCAAAAGGTTCAATATAAACTGGTGGGCGAGAAGACATGCGAGGACTTCTGTTGGTCTTCTGGTACGTATAACTAACTAAAAGTCTAAGTTTAATCGTTCTGAACGAAATCGTTTTCAGGCATTACGTTTATTGGTGACAAAACCAAAACATGTATACTTCGGTAACTTGCAGTCAAGAAATCGAATCTAGGGTTAGGACGCTGTATGTCGACGGACGATTACCTACTCTTTAGCAAGAAGAAAGAAAAAATACTCTCGAACAAGCAACAAAACAAACGAATAACCTAAAATTCATCATTTAAATCAACTTAAACTAACATGAAACTGCCGACAAAATTTGAATGCATTTTTACTAACTTTCAAAAATAAAATCCTTTCAGGAAAATATCTAAGGAACTCCCCTTTATGTCATAGTCTTGGGACGCCCTTTTTCAGGTCCCTACCTATATTCTAGCTGAAAACATAATAGCAGAAACTTTTCGCGATAAAGATATTGTTTCTAGAAGAAACATTTTAGAATTTAAAATCGAAATAGGTATGTATTTTGATAACTACTATGCATATCACAACTTGTGAGTTATTGTAAGTTATAGGTAACATATTGGTCTACTTGAAAAAGATTTATATATAAATCATTAATTTATTCGAAAATCTACAGGCGCATTTTCATGTCGTTTTTTCAACATTATTGATTGATAGAGAACGTGATAGAGACTTACAAACGCCTAAACCCTTGTCCATTTCACATTCAGAACGTGAGTTCTGCAAAAACGGCTATAACAAGCATAACGTAGCCTTCTTTACATCAAATACGGCTAAATATCATTGATACGCACATACACCACACGTGCGTCCAACTACCTAACTTCCCAGTCGACCCATATTATACAATCATGGGCATAAAGCCAAAGTTCGAAACAAATAGGCGGATTTATGACATGTGATGGGTTACCAAAGGCGCTTGGTAAATAGGGCCCGGCCCACACGTAACGCCGTACTTATGTGCGGCGTGGGTGCATAATTTGGATATATCGCTGGTCCAAATTGCCGGCACTTCATGGGTCAATCGATAATTGACCTGCAATGTGTTGATCGAGCATTTCGCAATGGATTCGACATTCATACGGAGATAGGTAAATTCAATTATGATTTCCGCAGTGAATGATATTAATATTCAATTAAATACGTTTGTCATCTCTTGTGCACGTATGGCTTTACGCTTTTTCGAAGAAACTCCGCTTGTTTGTAGTAGAATTGCTCACTTCAGTAGCGCTCGAAGGTCCGCCTGCTACGCAGGAGGTTGCGGGTTCGATTCACGCTTCGTGACAAATGTGTGTACGCTGCAGATATTTGTTCAGAGCGTTCTGGATGTTTTCTATGTATAATAAAAAATATCTATCCATCTAGTATTATGTAATCAGTTATCTAGTACCCATAACACAAGCTCTGCTTAGCTTGGGGTTAGATAATACTGTGTGAATTATCCAACATTATTTATTTTGTATTATTATTTATTTATTTTTAACCAGCCCCTAAATAAGCAGTGCTTGTGTTGCGAGTGCTAGATCCACAAGCATAACAAAAGCTCTGCTTGCTCTCAACACACCACGGTGTGTTCGCCTAACACAAATCAGATGGATTACTGGTGGATGGATTACCTCAAGGTCTTGATTATCAAATATAACAATGGCGAAGTCCTTGAACAACTGCATTCCCCTCACGACCGTGAGGTTCGGGAAGAGGTCACCCAGATTTATGACACCCATCGCCCTGGAACAAAAACATCATATTAAAGAAAAGAATCGGTTTGATGAATTTTACTTCAAAATCCTTAATAACCGAAATCAAAAAAAGGACCTCCTACTTTTTTTTGATTTCGGTTCTCAATTCGACTGTATTTTTTTTTTGTTTTTTATGTTTGTTACCTCAGAACTTTTGACCGGGTGGTCCGATTTCATAAATATTATTTTTTTATATGAAAGTTGATGCTTTCCTTGTGGTCCCATTTTAATTTGGTTCATTTCTGACGATGAGATCCATGGAAATTCATGAATAAAACTATAAAAATAAAAGTCGGTTTACAGTTTTATAAAACAAAATTAATGATATCAGGGGTGAATGTAGTATATACGTACATACAATTAGCACTGTATGTACACTGCAATTACCACTCATCAACCTCAAGAGTCTGTATTTGTCCACTACTGGACGCAAACCTCCCCACGATAGGTGCCTTAATGGCGTTTATCTCATGGGGATAATGCCCATAATCTCCAAGCTGGGCATGCGGGTTTTGGATCGCAGTGCGGTAGTAGAATAGTTCTGCAGGGTGCCCCCGGTGGATATCCCTTAGGCGCCTCTTACGACACCCACGGGAAGAGTTGGGGTGGTGCAAATTCTAAGCCAACACAGCTAGGTATGAATATATTGCTAAATATTGAAAATAGCGTGTCTTTGGGTTAAGTTGTAAAACAACACAGGCCATTTAATTAAGTTGGTAGTTAGTAAGTAGCGCCGATAAAATGTAGCATTTCTACAGAATTTTACTTTTACGTGGGTGTCGTAAGGTAAGAGCCGTCTAAGGGATATTCACCGGGGGGCCAGGCCGCAGCGCCCGCTGAAGAACAATTCTACCACCGAACTGCGATCCCAACCCGCATGTCCAGCGTGGGGATTATGGGAATTAATCCCCCTCCCCCCGATAAACGCCAACAAGGCTCTTATCAGGGAGAGGCCTGCGCCCAGCGGTGGACCAATACAGGCTGAGGCTGAGTTGAGGTTGAGGAGTGTAAATGTAGCATACAGAGTGGGGCAATTTTTTGGCCCCTTAAGGGTAGCTACCGTTTCTTTTGTAGTTAGAAGGTTTTGTTCCTAGGAACCTTCTTTATTTTGAAAAAAAAAAATTGCCCTTTTTGTGTTTTTTGAAAAAATGTACTGGTTGCCCAAAAAATGACATTTGTCAAAAAAAAACAAGTTGGTCTTAATCGACTCTATTTCCAACCAGGAACACTTTTCCCAAAGTAACATACCAAATCAAATCGTAAGTTTGGGCAATAATTAATAAAAACAATTCCCATACATTTTCTATGAAAAAACGAGTAAGTGAAAACAACAATGTCACTCATTCAATGGTTCTTAATTTAAACTCGTATGTAACTACTTTTTGAAGTTGGTAGGCTAACTTTGAAGGCATATCATTTTGGCATATATTCTTTTTATTTAAAATTAAGTAGGTGTGTGTCTAATTTAGTGAGCTTCCCTTAAATTAAGTAAGCTACCCTTAAGGGGCCAAGAATTTGCCCCACCCTGTATATGAAAACAAACGTGAAAGCCTGGATGGGTGCCAATCAGACAATGGGAAAGACTCCCGTCGTAATTCCCACAGGTCTGGTATTTAGATGGCAATTGTTAGCATTGTAATGGACAGAACATTGTAATTACGTTCTGACGTTGCAAACTAAATAGAGATGAATAGCATTTGCCAAGTGCAATAGGCTATTGTCATAAAAAAATCACACTACCACACTAATATTATGAACTACCGGCACCCCGCGGCTTCGCACGTGTTGCTTTTTGCTTATTTTTGACGTTTCTGGAATAAAAACGTGTCAACGCGCGCAGCTCGGTTGTCTATGGTCAAAACTCGACTAGAATTTATATTCAGATTGGCTCTAATAATAGTATAGTGAATTAGTGATGGATCGTAAACAAGTGAATAACTAGTCATAATATCGCTTCCTGACATGGAACCGAAGCCAAGTCGTGGTTCTGCAGCGCAATAAAAAGCTGAGGGGCATATTTATGTTAACTAAATAGTCTTTTACTATTGGCGGTGGTGGCTAATGAGCATTACGTTCGTTGCTTTTATGGGGCCATTGCATATCCTTGAATAGTCTAGTGTTTGTGCAACAAACAACAACATGGCAGTCAAATTAATGGTGCGTGTAAGTTTCCTGTTTACCTGCCCGCTCTATTAATATGACAGCGGGTTTTGAACGACTACCATAGACGATTTGTCTGGGTTCCTAATTTATAATAATGGGTTCCTAAGTTTAGAATAATTAATTTGTTTAAAAAAAACTATAAACCGACATCGATTTTTACAGTTTTTACATGAATTTTCATGGATCGCATCGGCAGAACTGAACAAAATTTAAATGGGACCACATGGGAAGCACCAGCTTTCATATATAAAAAAAGAATCATGCAAATCGGACCACCCAGTCAAAAGTTTTGAGGTAACAAATATAAAAAAAAAAATACAGACGAATTGAGAACCTCCTCCTTTTTTTGGAGTCGGTTAAAAGTGTAGTCAACCGTGATCGTCAAATGCGTAATATTATCGAACTTCATTCCTTAACTTAAATAATATCAGCTTTGAACTTTTTTCTCTATTATCAAGCCCACGTTGCCCAAACTGCTCCTAGTTTAATATTTTTCCTCAAGACCAGTCAGCATGGTTTTTTTCTACATCTTCAACAATCATCGTCATATTTCAGCCAATTTAAACAAAACCCTGAGTGAATTATACGCTTACACTTCTCTCATGCATGATTACTTCGTCTATCGGTAAAAATCTTATGAAAATTCGTTCGGTTCTTTTCACCCGCGTAGTTTCCGTTCCCGTGGGGAATAATTCCGAGATAAATATAGCCTATGTCACTCCCTAAAAAGTAAGCTTTGTAATCATTGATTTATTAAAAGGGAAGATGAGGTACTGGTTTTCTCGAAAGTGGCAACCTCAAATTGTGTAAAATTGTGTGCTCCCACCTCAGTCACCGTCAGACCGGCGGCAAGGGCGGTCGTTATTCGCGTGAAATATTGTTGTCTCGGTCTCACTTCGGTCTCAGATACGTCTTTCCGTCTTTGTTCTTCTTTGTATTGCACAGGACTGGAAATATAACTGTGAGCGTATGTGTTTGCGTGTAGTTGTAACACATGCCAATTTTTGAGTATGCGCTGGGAGAACGTAACCTATCTTCCCTTTTTAATAAATCAATGTTTCTAATGGTGAAAGATTTTTTAAAACGGTGCAGTAGTTTCGGGGCCTATTCAATATAAACAAACAAACAGTCAAATCTTTCTACTTTATAACATGTATTAGTATAGATATAGATATCATTAATCTATCTATACTAGCCTGGCGCTAGATTGTAAAAACGCCGTGTCGATCATCATCATTTACAGCTTTACAATAACAACTCTCTTGGCCTTGTATTTGACCCCGTTCATAAACGTACGTTATTACTTTTTGCCTAGTCATTGTTGACATCCGTAGAAACAAAGCAAAGTAGAACAATCCCTCTATACCGTATCCATCGAGCACGTAGAATGTTAGTAAACAAACCGCCCATACTTTACCTGAAATTCACTTTGTTCGCGCGTCCTGCGAGGCGAGGCGCTGCTCGAAACTTATAAAGTTAAGGCGCATACCCGAGCCAATCTGACAGCAATTCCTATTTTATCATATTTTTACGTTTATCCTAGGAATTTTTAAAAATCCTACGTTCAGTTTGTGGTATCTATTATTATAAGCTATTTTTTAATACCTCTTTTATAATTTTATCTCTTTAAGTTCAGGAGGAGATGCAAAAATATAGTATATATTTCCTTATAATAGTTGTATTTACCTATATAATAGTTTGGTGGCCAAAAAGCGCAACTTCGTATCTCTTCCTAAGCTTTACAAAACGAAACTATTACAGAGGCATTAATAAATAGCTTATAATAGATACCACAAACTGAACGTAGGATTTTTAAAAATTTCTGCGTTCAACGTAATAATAAGATATAATAGTTGGGGGCGCCACTTTCGCTGGTGTATGGACCTTAAAACCGAGGTTTAACAAGTCGGTAATCATTTGTTACATGGTTTTTTTTATAGTTCATACGAGCAACTTTTTTGGGATATTGTTAAACAACCGGATTTTGAATTTAGACCAGATGGCCTAGACAATGTAACAATCGATGTCGAAAGCGACAGTAGAAAAGTCCAAAAATGTACATAATAAAATGTATGTAGTTTTATTAAAAATCAAGTTATTTACTCACCCCACAATTTTTATTTTATTTTAACTCTATCTCTTTCTATCAAATAAAAATGACGTTTGTCAAAAAGGTAATTAGGTAGGTATGTTTCTTATTTTGGTTTGGAGACATTTTTATGTAAGTATAAACCATCGTCGTTAGAGCGAACATGACTAGGGATACATAAGCCTTCAAAATTAGCCTACTTGATTTTTAATAAAATTAATAAAAAATAAAAATAAGTAAAAATTTTATTCATGAGATGCCTTTAACATTAGCCTACCAACTTAAAAAGTAGTTACATACGAGTTCAAATTAAGAACCATTGAATGAGTGACGTTGTTGTTTTCACTTACTCGTTTTTTCATAGAAAATGAATGTATTTTTTATTATTGCTAAAACTTACGATTTGATTAGGTATGTTACTTTGGGAAAAGTGTTTCTGGTTGGAAATAAGAGTCGATTAAGACCATCTTGTTTTTTTTGACAAATGTCATTTTTAGGCGAACTGATCATTTTTTCAAAAAACAAAAATGGCAATATTTTTTTCTTCAAAATAAAACAGAGAGTTCCTTAGAACAAAACCTTCTAACTACAAAAGAAACGGTAGCTACCCTGAAGGGGCCAAAAATTTGCCCCACCCTGTATAAAAGAATTGCTCGTTTCAAGGTATAAGTAATATCGATGATTAGTAAATGTGGTAGAGCAAACAAACTTATAATAAAATAATATGTCCTTATTATTAAAGACATCTTTTACTTGAGTATAATTCGTTTTAGTATTGGTAAGGAGTCCATAACAAAACTACAACGAATTCTCCTGTGTTTTCTCATTACTCGCCATTTTGTTAAAAGTATAAACATAGGATTTCGCGTGGATAGGACAGAGCATACGTTTTTGGAATTGTGTAAGCGCAAAATTAAAGATTTTGCTTTTTCAGAAGAAAACTACACAACGTAAGAAGAAACCGCACTGAAGTAATTAATAAATATTTAGTAATTAGTAACCTACGAATCAAAACATAAATAAATTTCTATAGGTTTTCCGAAATCTCGACCAAATAATGTGCGAAAAAGTGCACTTTCCCGTTTTTTTAAATAGTGACAACATTTCCTAGATTTTGCACTCAGGTATACTTCGGTTCTAAAAGGGAGTTATTAGATATTACTTGTTACAGTAATTCCGACTGTACTAACCTATAAATAAGGACGTATCCCGTGACCTCCGTAAGCTCCGGGAAGCTCATGTTCTCGAAGATCTTCGGCGTTGCATTCTCCATCAGCACAATGCTGAGCTGGCCCTCGATCACGCGGCATCCTTTCAGCCGGTGGAACTGCTTTGGAGAGTTCCTGATGTCCATTGACTGGCATACTGAAACAAACAAACGGAGCATTATAGCTTGTGTCGAAAAGTAAAATCATGTAAAATAACAACGCTCTTGTTTAAAAAGTCTAGTCTTCGTCTAGAAGTGTTGAATTCGAGACAAGAGAGAACTTAACGATTTTGTAATAGATGAATTTGATTATTATTCTTCTTCTAAACGACTTCAAAAACGAAGCAGGTTCTCAGTTCAACTGTATTTTTTTTATTTGTTTTTTATTTTTTGTTAACTTAGACTGGGTGGTCCGATTTTCATGATTCTTTTTTTATATGAAAGCTGGTGCTTACCGTGTGGTCCCATTTTAATTTTGTTCAGTTCTAACAATGGTATCCATGAAAATTCATGAAAAAACAAAGTCGGTTTATAGTTTTTTTAAACAAAATTAATTATAACCATTATACGTTCAACCGATAAGGCGTGAAAAGTCGGACAGATGGAGTTACTTTCGAATAAGTACCTATATAATACTACAGAGCCTCGCGGTTTCACCCGCGTAGTTCCCGTTCCTGTGAGAATTCTTAAATAAAATATAGCCTATGCCACTAACTGAAAAGTAAGTTTTTTAATGATGAAAGATTTTTTAAATCGGACCAATCATTTCGGAGCCTATTCCATGCAAAAAATAAACAATCAAATCTTTCCTCTTTTTAATATTAGTAGTAGTAACATTATCCTATTTTTCCTTTACCCTATAGAAATAGGCCTATCGAATTTATACCGTTATATCACTTTGTGGAACAAAGGTGATGATCTATGAAATCAAATCATACGAATAAGACACCTTGATCACTTCGTAGAACCATGAGTACACAACCAGACAGATCCACGAAATTATTTGGTTGCCTAGAGAAACAAGTTTGAGGCTAAGGCCCGTGTTATGAGATTTTGGTCATAGGTCCACCCTAATTCCATAGAAAAACGTTACTCAAGCATAGATGTATCTATCTATGTAATAGATTGTATTATGTATACCAGTCATCTAGTACCCATAACACAAGCTCAACTTATCTAGAGGCTAGATGATGCTGTGTGGATTAGTCCAGGATTATTTACTGCCATTGAGTTATTAAAAGGGAAGACTGGTTACGTTCTCCCAGCGCTTACTTAAAAATTGGCATATGTTACAACTACACGCAAACACATACGCTCACAGTTATATTTCCAGTCCTGTGCAATACAAAGAACAACAAAGACGGAAAGACGTATCTGAGACCGAAGTGAGACCGAGACAACAATATTTTTCGCTAGATCGACCGCCCATACCGCCGGTCAGACGGTGACTGAGGTGGGAGCACACAATTTTACACAATTTGAGGGTGCCACTTCCGAGAAACCAGTACCTCATCTTTTTAATAAATAAATGTTTGTTCAAACTGCTCCTGTTTTCAGTAGTATATAAATATAGAGCCTTTATGAAACTTTCTCACGTAAATAATAAACATAACGTAGTTATTTCATATTAGGTTCTCGCGTTAACATCATGTCCCCACACGTGGACGTGGACAGAATTAGATCATATCCGATTAGATTAATTTGTTATTGTTTTTGCGAACATTTCGATCATTGACCACAGCGGTCTCCCGCGAACTCTGTAATTAAGTAGGCGACATCATGTGGGTGTTTTATTCAGTGACTGTTAGAAAAATAAAGCTACATTATGTTAAGTTGACAGGCTGGGGAGATACGTGACGAATTGGCAATGAAAGAAGAGATCCTTTCGATTTGGATGAATCATTCGGTGGTTTTAGGTTATAAGCGAACATTTTATATAGTTTATTTTTTAATCTTCAGTGACTATTAGATAATTAATTTTGTTAAAAATCTTTAAAATTTATCGTTTTTCATGAATTTTTATGGATCCCATTGTCAGAACTAAACAAAATTAAAATGGGGCCACACGGAAAACACCAGCTTTCATATAAAAAAAAGAATCATGAAAATTGGACCACCCAGTCAAAAGTTCTGAAGTAACAAACATTAATAAAGAACAGACGAATTGAGAACCTCCTCCTTTTTTTAAAGTCGGTTAAAAAGGATCTCCTCCTTTCCGTTCTATTCTGTGTTTGTTTATGTTAGTATGTATGAGAAAGTCGATTTTTCCGTCAATTATCGATTTTGAAAGTTAATAATTAAGAGAATGATCCGTGGTGGACTCGTAAATTATTCGAGAGAGATTAGTATTCTGGCGAAATTTTCCGTTTGATAATTCAGAACAAATACCATATAACAAATACAATATCACGTATAAAGAAATCGGAAAATACGCATTGATGATATTATGCATATATTCTGCTATTCCATTTGCTCTACAAAATAGTTGTCTGGTATCAGTAATGGAAATACATAATCCCTACAAAAGATGAGGCAATAGAAATGAGCGGGAAAGATAAAGAGCCGAAGCGTGCGCTGCAAACTGTAAACAAGCACATTTATAGCAGCATCTCATGAACAGTTGTTTTGACAGAACTCCTTACGTCACCCTTCAATTAAAATTCATCAGCTACGTGATGTGATGACGATCATAGTAGTCAAGGGCGGATTTCCCTGTAGGCGGAATAAGTCCCGACATAGGGCTAAAAAATTTAAATGTGGCCAACATGGTATGGTAGAGGTACTTCAGTTTTATTGTAACGTCCTCTGTGAGTCCACACGCGAACTATTAAAAACTTAAAATTATCATAGCATCTCGAAGATAAAAATTACAAAGATTTTTTAAAGTTTGGATTATCAAACTGGATCTTTGCTCGCCTATTCTTTTACTTTGAAGTTCAAGTGCATCATTATCAATTGCTTGAGGATTTACAAGTATATGCACATAAGTGGCAAGGGGCGCAAAATGACAACGGTGTTTTGTTTCCCTGTGAATATATATTTGATCGGAATGAAACTGGGAGTAAACAGAAATTTTCCGCAGGTCTAGGGCAGCCGAGTTATTAAATCAGCTTCTGATAGAAGTACTTTGTCTGTTGCGCATGTGATATACGGCAAAAGACTCATTGACAAATCGTAAAGGCCTCGTACGAAACAGGACAAGTAAATGTCAGTTTTCTGATTACTTTATAAACAATAAACAAACGAAGATAATGTTAAAAGTGCATAAAAATAATGATTGATCGTGATTAGCATGTAAATACAGAGACTTAACAAGCTACTGGTTAGGTACTCTTGGTTAAAGGGTTATCAGAATTTGAAGTAGTATAATAGATAACAACTAGAATAAGTAGAGGATAAAAACAAAATAGAAAACAAAAATTTAACGTTACGTTACGCGAGGTATAACTACAGCTCGCTTTTACGCAGTTCTTGTACAGTATAGGTACTAGCCCTAAAGGCAAACGCAACTGCGTATATACAAAGAGCGCAGTTCAATTCACTCACTGGTATCGATAGAGCATTCAGCGTTATGATAGTAAACAACAGTTTTATTGCATGAGTCATGCGAGTCAATTAAGATTAATTTATGCGTGTGCGTTTGTTTTGCTCACGCAAGGTTAAACTCCTAGGGCACAATTGGCGCACCGCGGCGGCCGGCGGGGCGGTTAGAAAACAATATAAATTCTTGACTGTAGGTAGTAGATACTACTAGACGAGGAAAAGGAGAAGTAGTTAAATGCTTTATTGCCGGTAGATACTGCCTCATTGCAGAATGTAGAACCCTGACCGTGAATGCTTAATTTCACCTTCAATGCAAATGCTATCTGTTGGAGACACATCCAAGTTAAATTCTGTAGATATAAATACATTTATTTGGCCAAAACAGGTGACTACATAGGTACAACAGTCATAAGTAGGTAGGTTTTTTTCCGGTAAATAGACCTTCGTTTGACCGCAATCTCACCTGATGGAAAGCGAAGATGCGGCCGACGGTGTATCACGAAGGTCTAGACTAGAAGATACCTATTCACCCTTGTCTTGAAGAGACCCAGGTTGTAATTGGAGCAAGTTCCATTCCTTTGCGGTGCGAACAAAACAAAATGTGGAGGAAAACCGCTTAGTGCGAGTGGAGGTTACATCCACCAAGTATGGATGGTATTGCGCTGTGCGTCTGCTTGTCCTGGAGTGGAAGGGGGATGGTCGCTTGGCCTGTGTTGTGGCCTCTTACTATGGAATTTGTCATTTCAGGAATCTGCCATTTTAGGAAATTGACGAGTTTAGAATACAAGTTATCGGAAATTGTCGTTTGTCACCCTGAGGGTGACTGAGGTAGGTGGACCTAATTGCACCTAATTTGAGCCTTCTACTTTCGAGAGGCTGGTCCCTCTCCTCTTTTTTACTTGGATCGATGCCTTCGATGCAAATGCTATCTCTCAGAGAGCGTCTTTATGGAGCTAACTAAAATAAGGGCGATAAAACGATAAAATGTTGTAAATTGTAAACTAACATAAATGGTTCGTAATAGACGAATGTGCCGATGGCCTTCTTGTTCTATGTATTATGCAAACGGTTTGCTCCTTGAGAATGACCTACATTGACCCTCACACTGAATTCTGTGGCAAGGAAATGAATTGCTGCCGTGACCTCTGTCCAGACTGCAGGGCTTTAAACATATGACTTTTAACAACAAAAAGAAACAATCTTTTAAACGAAATCATGCAAACGGTTATTTTATTCAAATTATTTGTATTAAAATAGTTCTAAACTAGAAATGCATAGAGAATAGAAACCGGCTGGAAGGTGCGTTCAAGATCACGGACACAATAACGATGAAGGCAAACGAAAGGGTATATCGTGTCATATAACTAGAACAGATGTCGTGCCAGAAGCCATTATTAACAAGCCATTAACTAACTAAGCCTTGGTTGGTTAAGATCGACTAATATTTCACCCATGATAAAAGTGATTGTTCTACAAACGAGCGAGAGCGAGCGAATGTAAACGAGTGGGATTCGTCTGACGATCGGTAGGATCGTTCCATTTTTATTCGATGTACCTAGCTACAGCCACCGGAACAAGGCCGCAGGCGAACCTCACTTGCGTTCGCAATGAATGACGTCCATACTGGTTCTTTTACGTTCGTTCGTTAACCTTCGCCTGCTCTAGCAAGCATCTGCACCTGGCATTACATGTACTAGCAAAAACGTCAAGTCGAGGATAGAAACACAACTGAAATGTAACAGGGAAGTTTGTCTGCTACAGTATCGATGTGAGTGGAGTAGATGCTGCACATAACCCCTTGTTCGCAAGCCGCAAGGCCGGAACTTCTAAGTCGTAACTGAATATTCAATACAAAATCATAAAGCAATAGCAATAAAACAATGTGCAAGGTCGTTTTATTGCGCAGTTATAAGCGGTTCAGAGCCGGATCTGTGAATAACGCATGTCAAGAAGCAAAGGTCGATCCCGATTCCAGTGCGCATGTGCACAAAATGCGCGGGAGGGAAGCGAAAGGGCGGCTTCAAGGCTCCGGATCCATAGTAAACAAACAGAGCCACGCTACCTCCACGTTATAGACGGGATCCGACGGAAACACAACCATGTGACTGAAACAACGCTTTGATGGCCAGAGCGTGTATTGGCAATACATTAACAGGTATACGAGGACGATTGCCTATGACAATTAACTTGCAGTAAAATTATAATGTTTCACGTGGAGAAACCAGCTCATTAGCAGCTTAGATTAAGTACCTAGCGTTAATAATTATTAATGCTAGGTAATCTAAGCAAATTAGAAACAATATTCCTAGCTAGTTTATGATGCAGCTAAAATAACCGTATATTTTTCATGTTAAAGTAAACGAGAACCATGTGGTTAGGTGCTGCAGATACGATCTATTGCGGTTTGTGGCGCCAAGGTAGCGCCACGCTAACATGTGGCGCATAGAAAGGGGGCAGGGGGGAGGCGCATCACCCAGCACGTAGCCAACACGTCAGCCGGTGCATTGCGATGCAAATGAACTTAGTCGCATCGCATAGCCGCCGTCCCTCCCGCGGACCCTGTCTCGACTCTCGACCAATCAGCCCAGCGGATATTTATAGCCAGGAATGTTATTGTACAGCATCGCGGAATAACACTGTTTATCTGTCGATAAAAGATCGATATTATTTATAAGAATTTTACTATACACTATCTCGAGCTATGGATTTCCCAGAGTCTTGTTTTGTTAGCGTACCTAATCAACGTAAAGATAAATAAATAATAAATAAATAAATAATGCAGGACAATTCACACAACATTATCTAGCCCCAAGTTAAGCAGAGCTTGTGTTATGGGTACTAGATAACTGATATACATAATACAATACATTACATAGATAGATATTTTTTATTATACATAGAAAAACATCCAGAACGCCCTGAACAAATGTTTGCAGATCGTACACACATTTGTCCCGAGGCGGGAATCGAACCCGATATAAGATAAATCTGTTGAGACTATCTACGTCATATAGTTTTATAGATAATGTTTGCCATTATAGTATTGCGACCAGCTATCTGATTGAGAAGCTTAAAAAACAAAACCTGTCTCGAGCGAGTCAACATAGAATGCGGTCACCATCATTACGCTTGTACTGTCAAACATTATTGAGCGCGAAGAGCCTTCTCCCTCCCTCCCTCCCCGCCGCGCTTACTACGCTCTACTACAGCCTCCGCCACCCGCACCCTTCGCCCTCGTACCACGACACCGCTAGCGACAGCGAAGGAACTCTACAATTCAACAACATAACCCACTTCGCTTACTCGAGACGGGCGCGGCGTAAAACCGTAGCCCTATAGTTTCATGGTACGGGGAGAAGCGCGCGGCGTGGCTTGTTATTAATGGTGGAGCTCCAGGTCGGTTTTACGTCGTACGATAATTTTGTAAAATTATAGTCATTCAGTACGCCCAGCGATGTGCAGCGGATAAACAAGTTGAGTCATAGATAATACAGGCGTAGAGCGCGTACGAGCAAATCACATGCTTGTGATATAGTGTTCGTATATATGAATGCAGTTGAAGTGGTGTGTAGTGTAATGCAATGATGCACAACACGACATAGCATCTTCAACAATGGCGTAGGTCGCACGAGCAGTACGCTGAATGTACTCGTTATGCGTGAATCAATGTCATTCAAGTCATGAATGAATATAGACGTCTATGAAAGTCGATAGATTGTACATGTATCACTTTAGAAATAAGAACCTACTTCAAAAGACACTCGGATGTTTGTTCAAATTGTCGATTGTCTTGGTTATCTTGCGATAGGTCAGTTATCCGAGAGATCTCCAAAGTTTTGAAGACATTATAATCACCACAGCAGGAACTGACGAGTAACATATTGTCCCCCAACAAAGAAATCATCGGAAAAACACAGGAAAACCTTTTACCGAACACTACTTGTTTGTTTTATTAAAAAAAGACGCATTCATTCCTCGAATCGAATGACTCTTTTTTGCAGTCTTGTTTGCACATGTCATACATTCGTGGGCATTAATCACTCGAAATATTTACCGAAAGATTTTACAATGTATAGAGAGATATATTTTTAAGTTCTTACCTTCAACTTATTTTTTATACATGAGTTTTGTTTTTATCAGCCTGTCTTGTCAATCCAAAAGCTTTCCCCAGACCTTACCTACATTAAAAATGCATTATCAAGTAAAATATCTATGGTTTATCCATTTTGAATGAAGCATGTTAGTAAACAAAGTACGACACATATAACAAAATCTCACTTGCTTGGCGTCGAGTTTCAGATATAATTGTAAGCAATTTTTATTGAAGGGAGGATCTAAAATCGACAAGTAATGTAAATTACGTATATAAGGACGCGCCAACAAAGTGAATTTTAGGTTAAGTATGGGCGGTTTGTTTACGTTTATGCTCCATTCAAAATGGATACGATATAGATAAAAAAATACTGGGAAAGTATTCCGAAGATTTGGCCTGTTTCGCCCCACCACAGGGCCACAATATCCTATTAATAGGCTTGTTTTCTTTGTGTTAAGTTCAAATTCATTAATTAAACTGAGCCATTTATTTTTAACCGACTTAAAAAAGGAGGAGGTTCTCAATTCAACTGTTTATTTTTATTAATTAGTTTGTTACCTCTGAACTTTCACTGGGTCGTCCGATTTTCATGATTCTTATTTTTTTGAAAGTTGGTGCTTCCCGTGTGGTCCCATTTTAATTTGGTTCAGTTCTGATAGTGGAATCCATGAAAAAACGATATAATTGAAGTCGGTTTATAGTTTTTTTTAAAACAAAATCAATTATTATCGATTTCTTTCACTGATCGGAGGTTTTTCCTTATTTATAGAGCTGTTTATTAGTGTGTCAATGTTTCGAATCCATGTAAACATTACCTAACCTTATACACTTACGAGGTTACAGGAAAAATAATATATCTACCGGAAGTTATTATTAACTATACCGTTCATTAATAAAGAGTAATTCTTAAAATATTAGGAGTAAATACGTTTTTATCAATTATTTATTTTGATATTGTATTTATTTGAAGGAAAACCAAAGGTTTATAATTAACTGAATAACAAATTACTATAAACCAAAAAGTTTATTACACGGATGTTGAAACCATGTTGACCAATTATTAAAGAATCTATGCTGTACCATGACAATGTGTTTGTGGAGCATACGTACTTACTATTATAACCATTACATTTATTTATTTATTTGTATACTAAATTGCACACAATTTTTGAAAAGTAAACAAATAGATGAGTTGTGTGGTGCTGGCTTAGAATTAGCACTACCCCAACTTTTCCCGCGGGTGTCGTAAGAGGCGACTAAAGGATATCCACCGGGGGGCGGGCAGCAGCTGTGTTGTCGGAATTATTTACAGTAAAATAATTCCGATGGCATTTTCTGTCTACCAACCACACAAGGTCAACAGCAGCTAAGTTTAAACGAAACTACAGAAAAAATATTAAATCTAATTTAAATTCCACTGTAAAATACAAGAGATCATGTACTACATAAATGTATATAAGATGTATAAAATAAGATAATTTAACTGTTAAATAAATGTTGTATGTTTCACACCCAGACAAAGTAGGTAGTAGGTAGGTACCTACTTTGTCTCTCATTCTCATGTCAACATCATCAGCCAACCATCAGCTTGGACATCACTTCTTTCGTACACTTCCTCTACCTATTCCATCGCCTCTCCTATAACTCTAAGGTTTTGCTGGAAGAAAACTCTTTATCAAGGTTAAAAGCTCGCCTTTGTACATATCTTTTCAAATAAGTTCATAGTATGTATTATTTGTGTACGATAAAAGAATTACAGATCTATCGATAAAATCATAACCTCCAAGCCCTCAGCAATAACTTTTTACTCTATCAGTGTAATAAGGCCATTGTTTAATAATAAAATCTTAACTCTACCTTCTTATCCATTAACCCCCTTATTCATAATCGTCTGCTAACTTAGCACACTGCTAAATCTTGCTCTGTCTTCTTCTATTGACATAAGTCAGACTGAGAAATAACAGTACTTAGCAGCTGTTTTATGTTAGCAGACCATTATGAATAAGGGGGTAACTGTGCTGTACCTAATGTGATTGTTTTTGTTGCGGATAAATATTTTGTTATGTTCATGTTATGTTATGTTTTATAAATCGTGTAGCGAAAAGACGGTTACCTAACTAGAAGACGCGTTAAGAATTTTCACAAAATGATCACGAGTCAGCTTGATTCAAGTACCTACATACTATTACATCTACATCGCAGAGCTTTGATAGATAGAGTGATGTTAAGAACCGTTGAGGCTTCTTCATACGGCCCGGTTGGCGGGTAACCGGGCGGGTTAAAAGTCACATAAGAGGTTAAGTAATAAATAATTAAAAAAAAACAATACCATAATCCCATACGCTTATCGATGCCATGGCGTCTACATGACTGTGATTTTACTCTTTTGTTGGCTGAACGAATTTCAATCAAAAATTACGTTTTCATATGCATGGAAAAATAATCAGAATTAAATCAAAATAAATGGACACAAATAAATATAAATAGTCGTGCACGTTACAATATAAAATACTAGCAGCGTCCCGCGGCTGCATAGGTTTAGGTAGGTTAAGTACGGTACCCCTTGGGGGGGGTTTTGTAAAATCAAAAGTACTAAATTAATTTATTTTGTAGTTTATTTAAACTGAGTTTTGAGTGAACGAACCAAGGAATAATAAATTTCCGAATAAATTTTACCACCTGTTTCAATTTCAACCCCCTCAGAGTTAATTTTTTCAAAAATATATTCGTGTTTGTGTTTTTTATATAGTTAATAAGTTAAGTAGTTACGGAGATAGTTGCATGAAATAAACATTCACATTTAAAATTCATTATTTAAGTAGGATAATACTTACTTATATGCCTGTACTTTGTTGTGTGACTATTTGTTGAAAAATAAAACTTATTATTATTATTATAATTCCTACTATCAGTCACCGTGACTGTTACGAAGCATAATGGTTATTTAGTTATCATAATTATAATATCAACAATTGTAACTAGGATTTCATGGGCGATTTATCTGTGACGAATAATTCTTTGAAGGCCTTACCCACTCAAACGCAACTAAATTTATGCACGTCTCACTCTCAAGTAGTAAATTCGTGTCAAAAAATGGTCATACGAGACGTCCCCATTTGAGTCGAGTCTTGACGGTTTCTGAACCAAGCTACGAACTCAAGTCAGACGCCGCGAAGACGGAAAAGCGAAGTCATCAACTGTCATCTGTTTTATTTTTGTGAGGCTGCCCTAATTTGGTGGCAAAATATTAATAAGACAAGACAATTCGAGTAATGATAGTATCGCGTGAGCTGAGCTCGGAACCGCTGCATGTGATTGCGCCTCAGCTGCCGAGACTGCCGACAAAGAGCGTCTGGACACAGCAATGCAAAGGCAAAGCGGCCTAAGCGCTCTATTTCCGACACCGGCGGCCGCATGACTCACTGAGTCACTGCACTTTCACTGCAACTCGTACCGCTTCGCTTGTCTACTAGTAATTGGCCTCACTCTAATAGGTTTAGCCCGATAGATACACGTGCGGGCCGGCCGGCACAAACAAGCGAGTGCGCCCGCACTTGCTCATTGCCGGACATCCGTTAACCTGACACAATTCACTGAGAATTTCTCGAATTGTGAATAGTTTACGGTGACATTTCATTTCCTTTAGTATTAGTACGCTTTATATTCGCGGTATTTTGTAGGTACACCACCGCAAGTGCTGTGTAGTGCCGGCGTATTATTTGCCCCTACCTCTTCCCGCAGGTGTCGTAAGAGACGACTAAGGGATGAAGGACCAGGGGCGGACAGTAGCGCTCTCTGCAGAACATTTCTACCACCGAACTGCGATACCCAACCCGTACGCGCGTGGTGTTATGAGCATTATCCTTCCATGAGATAAAAGCCAATAAGGCGGTTAACAGTGGCACGCCTGCGTCCAGCAGTGGAGCAATATAGGCTGTTGAGGTTGAGTACATATTTCGTTGGAAAACCGTCAGTTTTATGGTAGAGCAGGTTATGACCACAAAGCGTTGAGGAGTAATTGCAGGTTGAAGATGTGCGTCGCCCTCCTCGTTCTTTGCACGATGATTTATGTTTCCGGTCTCTGAATGAATATCCCAATGATCGCCTCACATGGTCCGCGGAGCGTATCACCATGTTATTCTTACCGTTCATTCACACCATTCATTACGACAAATGCAAATGCCAATGTTTTTTTTACATCCGTTCGCGGATACGATAATATTCTTACTCAACGGCTAGGGTGCTGATAAAGTCGGTTGTGCATAACAACTTATTAAGTTATTTGCAACTGGTTTACAAGTTACTTCCGTTGTATTTAAATCATTGATAAGTACGTGAGCAAAATAAATATATCCGGAGCGAAACCACTCAGATAAAGAGTTTATAGGCTATATACGAACTACTACGGCTATGAAAATTGCGGATTACAATATTTACAATGGCTGACCAGATTCTGCAACACAATGCTTTGTGGAGAACATCAGTTATATCAGGGACCGTTTGTATTCTAACAAACAAATCTCATTCAAGATGTTTTCTTTACTTATGTGCGACGACGTTATTATAGGTAGCTATTTCGTATAGGTAGTTATTGATAAAAAATGTCACAATGTTTTACGACATGTGTGACGCTGACCACGTCACCCAGGGCCCTACCCCGCGGAGACTGTTGATAGAATTGTGCTCCGATATTTGATTAAAGTTAACTAGTTCAAGAATTTTCCATGCGTATTTCGCGTGATGGTCGAATTTCGGAGCACAAATATCCAAATTTATACAAAGCATGTCACTTGGTTAGAGCGAAGGCAACGATCACGTGGCAATTTGATTTTATTATAGAAAAATCGTGTTTGTTATCAAAACTAGAAGCGTGAAACGGAGAATAAGTACGTCTTGAGGTATAGAAATGGATTCGAGGCCTTCTCCATAAGCAAACAAAATGATGTATCATCATCACATCAACATTACGAAATTAGGTGAAAACGAATATCGGTATGAGTACTTAAGTACCGACTGACTGACGTAGGTAAGAGTAGGTATCCGGTAAACATGGAAATGGTTTTTACCTTGGTTCAACGACCCACAGCTTGACATTATCGAAAACCTTGAATGAAATAAACATTGGACACGTATAACCGAATATTGTGCGTTTACATGAATATTCTAGTTAATTTCATTATCAGGGCAGTCATGTATATTTTTTTCTAACTTTGCTTTAAAACTCAATGTTAAGTCAGATAAAAACTCCCGAATTTAACCGGATCTGAGGGCCTAGACAATGTAACAATCGATGTCGAAAGCGATAGTAGAAAAGTATGGGTTTGACATAAGCCGTAGATATGTCACGTGATCTGTTTCGAATTTTTCCCGAATCTTTGAATTGTTTTCGATTCGCTTCATAGCGAATGCCGGTTGTCTACGCCCTCTGATCTCCGTTTCGATTTCACACATGTTCTAACAGATTTTTATGAGAATGCATGGTGGAATGCCCAGCATAATTCTACTTAATTGTATGCAAAAGCAGCGAGCCGAACAGAAGTTCAAGAAACATAATAAAAATGGCAAAGTGTACAAGCGATGCTAACGATATGTTTACGAACCACGAGACAATGATGTAGACACAGATCATGGGGCAAATGGAATATTCCGACAGTCAACACCATTATACGATAGGTACTCATATTTCAACGGCTCCCTGTCCTGAATGACTGTAATTTATCTATTCGTACTACGAAAGGGAAAGACTTCAACGCACACCTAACTAATATTTTATTATTATAACATTGACGACCGATGTGGCGAAGCGGACGAAAGACCGCCTGCCACGTAGGTTACGGGTTCGATTCCTGCCTTGGGACAAATGTTTGTACCAGCTCCAAATATTTCTTTTCGGGTGTTCTGGGTACCTCTATGTACCTCTATATAATAATAAATATCTATCTATGTGATGTATTGTATCATGTATATCAGTCATCTAGTACCCATAACACAAGCTCTGCTTAGCTTGGGGCTAGATGATGCCGTGTGGATTGTCCAGCCTTATTTATTTATTTATGCTCTACTCTACCTACAGCTCGGTTTTGTTGGTGCAGGATTCCGTTTTGATTTTTCATTAAGTTAAATTAATCTTCTACTTTAAGACCGTTCTACATATAAACATCAAAAATCAAAGTGCTTAATTTCCTTTATACCTTACATGACTCTTGGATATAAAATTCAAATAACAAAGTATGTAAAACTAGTTTCATAATAAAGTGATTACGATAATTATCTTACAGACCTACGATTCAACAGCCTCAAAGCAAATAAAAACTTATTACAATCACATCGACCACTTTTAGTATATTCATTGCATTTAACCCTCAATCACGTGCACATTTGCATCCTTCGCTTTTGGGGCTTTCACAATTTGCGGTTTGATGATTTACACACGCTCCTGACCACAGTCGAATAACCCATTAACCTCAAATTGTTACAAAATAAGGGCTTACTGAATCAGGTCAACGCAACTTTCGTAGTAAACAAAATAAATTGTAACCTTGACCTGGTAAAGTGTTTGTTGTAGCGTTTGTCTGCACGGGTTGGTTATAGTTATCTACGTCTTTATAGTGAAGGTTTGACTCGAAATACAAGTCAAGTAGGTATCTTATTACTTTATTAGAGCGTAGCAGCGCCTCGCGGTTTCACCCGCGCAATTCCCGTTCCCGGGGAATTGCGGGATAAAGTATAACCTATGTCGCTCCCTGAAAAGTAAGCTTTTTAATGATGAGAGGTTTTTTTCAATCGTTCCAGTAGTTCTGGAGCCTATTCAATACAAACAAACAATCAAATTACTATCTTTATAATATTAGTATAGAAGTATAGAAAAACTAAAAAGCGACAAACGCTAATTAGCGTGCGTGATTTTTTATGGTTTATTATTGGTCCGTCTTGTGATCACGTTTCATCTCCTATACAATAGTAAAAGAATCGGTAAGCGATTCAAAATTGAGAGAGAAGTCAGCGAACAAAGAACCTCTTTCTTTTTTTTAAGTCTGGTTAAAAGCTTTTAAAAATCCATCATGGTAAATATCCAGTTTTAAATGACTTTAGTGTTAAAAAGCTGTTGAAATATAAGTGGTACTTCCCAGTATATGACGTAAATACCCAGTGTACAATTCCCCTTGAATTTATCGCGAACGATAACGCAGGGCATACGTAATGAGGAAGAAAAGATCAGGCATCAGAGGCCTGCTACGTAACAAATCATAAGAACGTGGAACTTTTAATAAGATGTTTAAATTTGATACTCTTGGTTGGTGTTGAATACCTACCAGTCTCATGCATTGATGTAGAAAAAGTTTCCAAACTGTCCGCGTCAAATAGGGTGAAGCTTGGAAGAATAAAGGGCTGAAGTCATCATACTTTGTTAAAAAAAATAGACAATCGCACTTCCATAATCTAACCCTAAAATGGGCTTGTGTAACTTATGTTATAAGTAAGTACTATAACTGATTTACAGAAAGATATTTATCAGATATCTGTAGAACGTACAAATTTGTCCTGAGGCGGGAATTGCACCTTTGCGTCTCACTCTCACCCGCTGTGCCAGAGGTCGTCAAAAACAATACAGTATGATCTAATTTTATCAGCGTTTAAAAGTCTTCGGATTACGTTCAGGCGCTCAAAATTACAGAAACAGGTAGCAAATAGTAAACCATGAAGAGCCGAATCAATACCAACAGTGTAAAGGTAATTCGATAGTTAAGAAAGGACACGCCAACGTACATTCGGGTCACGATAGTAAAACATGACTGGTACGATACACTAACGCTCAATTGATCACAATACTACTTAGGTAACCTAAATGCTAAGCGGAGCTTAGTTTTATCGCCACATAAAGCATTAATGTGGAAACTATAGTCGACATCAAAAGGACAGATTCCTTCTCGGAATAATAGTTACAAAAGTATATGAAAAAGGTTATTTTGTAGATATTATTATAGAATATCTTACTTCAAACGAGAAAAATTGAACGCATTCTACGAAAGGTACTTTTTTTATCAAGCATGGACCTGGCTGGACCACTATCCTACCTGACGTTCGTTGTGGCGATGTGGTCGACGATGGATCACGAAGGTCAAGAAGAAATCAAACACTTCAAGCGAGTATTGTTAACATGGCATCAATAAACAATAATGGTACGGTAGGTATAATTCAGGAGCTGGTGTAGGACAGACTTTCGAGGGCGTTTTATTCGGGGAATGTAATAAAAGTGGAACGGTGGCGCGAGCCGACCCGAGCGCGTGACTTGCCTCCAAATTCAACCCACCAATTCCGCACTGACACTATTTATTTACGCAACCCGCGCAGATGCCTCCCTAATGGTACACTTCCGAGCAAATGCGAATCTGTTGCGCGGTAGAATCATTGGAGACATCTGTAGCGAGGGTAGGATTTTTAGACGTTCTGTTATCACATCTAGGCTGTTTGCTTCAGCATCTTTATTAAATTGATTTACTAGAGTTTGGGAATTGAATAACAAAACAGTATGAATAAGTAATAACAATTACCAACCCTCGGCAACTGTAGTTGCTTTGTCGCACACGACTAAAACAGAGTTTTCTTAAAAGAGACAGTAACAGTCCATTTAAATGCTTACTCAAGTGAGTAATTTTTATGCCAAGAGTCATTGCAGCAAATCGAAATCGTCCTCGTTGCGTTGCATATCACTTGTCTAGCAGTCCTGCTTTTATTTTGCTCGGCGGTGTACCTTAATAGAAGCCTGATCCATCCTCCCACTCTTGATAATATGCTACACATCCGACGGTCGGAAGCCTTGTCCGATACTTACCTCCTACTGCGGCACAACAAAAATATTATACGACGGACAAGAATAACGACGAGACAGTTATATAAATAAATTTTATACACAAGTAATAAAAACGCAATCTTTCAACTGAGGCACAAACGTAGACAGCTGAAGCTTGTAAAACACGGAGAAAAATTAACGACTTAAAATAATAATTTTGTTATTGTGATAGAAATAATTCTTGTAGTCTGAGGTCAGACGAAATGCCACAACATAACACAATAAAAAGGCCTAAATGCAACCACTACTCGATACTATAATTGATTTTGTTTTAAAAACTATAAACAGACTTCAATTATAAAGTTTTTTCATGGGTCTCATTGTCAGAACTGGACCAAATAAAAATGGGACTACACAAAAAGCACCAGCTTTCAAATAAAAAAATAATCATGAAAATCGGGGTGGTCCGATTTTCATGATTATTTTTTTATTTGAGTCAAACGTTTTAGGAAACAAACATAAAAAAAAATACAGTCGAATTGAGAACCTCCTCCTTTTTTGAAGTCGGTTAAAAATAAGTTATCATTACGTCGTTTATGTTCCCAATCGAACCGTAGATATCAATAGATCATTGAGCTAAAGAATTTAGAGTTCGTTCAGATAAATTAATAAGGGAAGATGTGAAATTTTATTATAGACCGTCTAAAATCGGTTCGGCACGATCAATTGAAAGGCACAAAAATTTGGGCATTTCCACATGTGCTACGAAATGTCCATTATATGTAACAGGCAATCAATTTACATGGGTATGCTTACAAGTATTACGTATTCGTGAGCAAGATAAAGAAAAATATTATGAGCCTTGTTAATTAGGATAAAAATAATAACCCGTATGTTACGCGTACGCTTTGTTTTATTTTTAGTTTGAAATATTATTTGTTCCGGAAAATAATAATTGTATGACCTTCTGCCATTCTCGGAAGATTTAATTTTAGATCATCAACAAAAGTTTAACTATTTACACAAATGAATCAGACAGAACGTCTAGAATTACTTTAAAATAATAGATATAAAATAATAAGAAGTAGAAGTCCATACATATTTTAAAACTAGCTGCGCCCAGCGGCTTTGCACGCGTTGTTTCTATGGAAACGTTTAAAGGTGACTTATATCCAATGGGAACTGATTTATTGGAATCCTGGAATCAAACATTGGCTACCTTTTAGCCAATGTTTGATTCCAGGATTAAAATTACCTGTATGCAAAGTTTCAGCCAGACTCGTTCAGTAGTTTTAGCGTGAAGAGGTAACAAACATCCATCGATCCATACAAACTTTCGCATTTATAATATTAGTGTGATTGTGTGATGTGATGGTGAAAAATAGTGTATAAACTTTCGAAGAGATTTCGCCATTTATATATAAGGGATGTTAGTTTAAACTAATGTCAACGATCTCTCCAGTTATTTAACCTATACCTAAATGTATTGTCAAGCTGAGCCCGGTGTTGACACAAGAGCTTGCACGGTCTGTTTGATTCCCGTACAAAATATTTTCGATTAGCTGTGAACATGTGCGCTACATAGATGCCCAGTTTTTTTATAACAGATGGATGTTATAGGCGATGAAATGGACATGTTTATCATATAATTGAATGAAGAATCCGATACAGAATCTGATAGCATTGTGGATGATTCGTGTCCATCGGAACTGGCAACATTAGCTTTCTTTAAGGATATGTCGTATTCAAAACAAAACGACATCGATAATACCACGTTAAATTGAAAAAACTTGATTAATATATTACATTATAAGTACATTGTTATTGTATAGGGAATAAATAGACTCTTGCTTAGAACGACCTAAATAATAATTGTAGATAAATTAACCTTTGAGGTTATGAGTTAATTTTATTAGCATCATGATGATGATGACATATGATTTTTATTCCGCCAGTCATCAAAATTGAGGGTATCAAAATACAGCATGAAGCGTTAAATATGTCCGATTTTACTAAATAATAGAAAACTAGCACCCCAATGTCTCAGGGTGGCGTGTTCCCTGTAAAACATCATAGGTAAATACTGTGTGAATTATTCAGCATTATTCATTTATTTATTTACATCATCTGACGATCCGTAACTTCATCTCTTGAGTCTGACGTATAATGAATGAACGCAAACTTCTATCAAAACATCAATCAAAATGGCCGTTTATATTTTATGATAACACTACATATCCGCAGCGGATTATTCATTGTTAAAACGACTGTCCAGTCCAGCACTCGCGCAATCACGAAATCAACATTACATCTATCAGAGAGTGTGCTAAAGACTAGAAAACCTTGATGTCTCTGGGTGGTGTCCCAAATTTCACGGTGTACGCAAAGTTCTGTCAAAACATCAATCAAAATGTTATCGTCCGATTATCTTTTAGGGGATACTTTCCGGACTAACGTGTTCTTGAATGGAGACCGAAAGGGCTGAATGATTACAGGTAAAAGCTGGATGTGGCAAGCTGAAGACAAGGCGCTATGGCGTAAATTAGGGGAGGCCTTTGTCCAGCAGTGTACTAACATAGGTTGATGGTGATGGTGATCCGGAGGTACCCAATGAGGTACCTGCTCTATGATAAAACGCTTATCCTGCCACGCAATAACCGCGTAGCCGAAATCGTCTGGATGAGTGAAGCGAACGATGCGACATCATCGCATCGTTCGCTTAACTACTCGTACTATACTACTTCCTCCAACTTGATGTACTTATTTGTTTTCGTCGAATTCAGCGGTACACCCATGTGAGGCGCGTTTTATTTGTGTGCGGCATCGCCGGCCTCCGAGGGCGTAGCTCCAGCTTGTTTACGTCCGGCGGCGGTTGACGGTGACTCATTAACGGTCGCTTGATCGACGGCCGACAGCGTTTCTATCAAATTCTTCTAGCTCACATCTGTGGATTGTAAACATGTACAGTGCGCGACAGCGGCGTTTGCAGTCTCCTTTCACTTTACTGGAACTCTACGGCTAATGTTGCTGATTTTTTTACCGCCATTGGTGTCTATTCAGATGTTGCTAAGACTAAACTAAACTAATTTGACAGTACTAAAAATGTCGCTGTCCCTGTCATTACGTTCAAAATAATAAGGATGGCATCATTTTTAGTCCTGTCAGATTAGTTTAGTCTAGTTTTGGCGACATCTGAATAGACACCATTGTCTACCACCCACGAGTCAGCTGCTTAGTACCCACTGTTTACCTGTGTTTTTTGTTTTAGCTAGAAGACCGTACTTAAGTCGGCATCTACCTGGTTAAATAGTATGTTTTATTGTAAATTTATAAATATAATTATTGTAGGTAAGGTACCAAACTTTATATTTGTGTACTTTTTATTGTACCTAGTATAAACTATTTCGCTTAATTAAATTGTACTTTTGACGTCTGCAATAATGATGAGAAACCCCAAAATACTACTTTGTCTTGTTGGGTTTGGGTAAAAAAATTACAATACCCGTTCTACTTATTTTACCTAAAATGTGTGAAGTACTAAATACATTTTTTTGTAGCATTTTCAATGAATATAGTTCAATCAAAAACCCTCGACTAATCAAATATATCAATAACTCTTGGAAACGTTTCGATTATGACTAGGGCATCGGAACCGGGTTTTCCCGGTTCTGAAAGAACCGGGAATTCCCGGTTCTTGGGGCTATAATAAGAACCGGTTCTCAAAATATAAGGAACCGGGTTTTCGGTTATTTCGATTCTTTTTAAAAATTGTGAATACGGCAGATTGTGACAATGTTGTGACGGCAGTTGAGGCGCTATGTCGACGTGACGCCACATTACTCACAGCTGATGTTGCTGTAACATTCGGAATGAAAAAACTAATCGAAATGAATACTCATCTCAGCAACAAAATGGCAAATGCATTGCGAAAACCACATAATAAGCGACGCCTAACTCAAACATCAACTCTGAGATACTTGACCAATCCTGAGAAGTATTTTCAGAATATTGAAAACGAAGGTACGTTTGTGTTATCAAGTGAAAAAATGTTCCGCGAAATTGTGTCTCTTCTTCAACGCACAAACAGAACACAAACACTTAATGAGGGTATATCAGTATCAGAAACAAGGCAGGAACCTGAATCTCAAGAATGTTTAACAAATGAATAGAAACTTAACAAACAATTGAAAGAAGCTGCTACTGCGGGAACATCTACGCCAAATAATTTGTGTACTACCGTGAGGGTAGAAATGGCACTGTTTGAGAATGGTGGTCAACGAGGCCATTACCTGTCGCTGGCTTATCAGCATTTGATATAGGTAGGAAATTCATAGGTATACATAGAAAACATCCAGAGCGCCCTGAGCAAGGGTCTGCAGATCGTACAAATATTTGTAGTGTGTACAAATATCTTAAGTTAAGCTCATAGTAAATAAGTTTATTTTTATTTTATTCTGTTTGATACTACTGGACTGTAATTTCTCGCCTCGCTCCATAATAGTTATTAAACAGTTAATGAACAAACTCCTATTCCCCGCGGAGTGAAGGGCCTGGTGACCTGTACCACAGGTTTTTTTCTAAAACCTATCACAGGCACCAGTTCTCTCACAAAACAGGTAATTAGCAGATAGTATAGTTATAGGACACACAGGTGGATATAGTTTTACAAAAAGTTTGCATTATATACCTAACTAGGCCTTTAACTAGGTTCCTACTAATAGTGTCCTTTAGTTTTTTAGTTATAAGCACCTATTGTGAGAGACGAATAAATGCTTTATTATTATTATTATTATTATTTGATGACCATTCCACCTACCAGTGTGGGTGGAGCCGGAACGCATATTTTCATCTGCTGGTATAGTATGTAATAGACTGCGCTCGTCTTTGGGTGACAAAACCCTAGATGCATTAATTTTTTTGCGGTCCTTTTATCTAAGTAAAAGGACCGCAAGTAAGGCTAAAGTAAATTTTCCATTCAGATATCCATACAATATAGGATTATGTAAGAAGGCCCCGAAATACCGCTGAATTTCGCTATCTCATACAGACGAACATATGTAGTTTGTTTTCCATTTCCAATGGCAGATTCGATTCAAATGAAATTTAGCAGGTACTATAATCGGATAGCAATATACCTACCTACTTAGAAAAATTCATTTGAAACAGACTTGCTTTTTTGAAATGAACGACAAACTACATTTGTACGGGAAAGCAGTACGACAGGGCCTTCCTTTGTTTGGTTTTGTTGATTCCTTATTTACAATACTTTATTGTAGTGATTATTTCATATAATTGTGTGTAAAAACTACTATTTTTGTAGTGCGCGTGCATATTTGATTTATTGTTTGTTTTTGAGTTGACTAGCGGTACCTAGCTAAAAAGAGTACTATGAAAAAACTAATTGATACAAGACTGATTGTTTAGGAGATATAAATTATAGCTTAAACTTCTTTTGAAACTTTATTAAAGTGATTATTTTATTTGATTATTTGTGTGTTAAAACTCCTATTTTTGTAGTGCTAATGTTTGATTTTCTGTTTGTAATATCTTGTATTTGAGTTGACTAGGTGTAGCTTAAGAGATTACTATAAGTATAAATAAAAGAGATTGTTACAAGACTGATTGTTTAAGAAATAAAAATTATAGATGTTATTGTAAATTCCCTGTTTGATTTTTGACCCTCTTGTAGAATTTTGTAAGATTCTAGTAAAAAAAAACTAATAAATTATTAAAAACTCTAAAGGAACCGAAAGAACCGGGTACCCGGTTCTGTGTTGGAACTGGAATCGAAAGAACCGGTTCTTAAAACATGGCCGGTTCTCGATGCCCTAATTATGACTTCCTGCTAGACTAAACGACAACAGAGTAGTTTAGAGACTGTTAAAAACACGTTCTGCTTCCGACAGTACTTACGATCAAGTTTATGGGCAAACACGAAATGCGCAAAAGGGCTAGGTATCAAGGTCGAAGCGAAGCGGTCGTCGACCCGGAAGCCCGCGGAATGAGGGTTCCACGTTCCACCACTGTTTGGGGGATTTGGAGGAGTGCCTAGGGCCGCTTGCCAGACGTCTGGATTTCCACGGATTCTTATTTTAGGGAACTTCCGGATAAACAAAACGATTTAATTTAGAACGAGTGAGTAGGTTTGATTAGGTTTTTCACAAGTGTACAAAGAACACGAGGGATCTTGCAGGCTTTCCTTTGGCTCTGTTTCTAAGAGAATGTAATAAAGATGAAATAACCAGCCAAAGACATCGACAGACCCCAACTTACTAAATTCCCGGAGTTTTATTGCGCATTGCGTTCGCAAAATGTCGGTCGTCCATTCCCGCGTTAGTAAGTCCGCTATTATTTGTTGCGTTAGAGCCACATTCATACGGATAGTAATCCGTAATGCGCTCTAATGGCCGATAAAGCTGTGGGGATTGAATTGATGCTGTATCGCTGGGAAGCTTAGAGTTGTTTGATAAGATAGGATTTAGTATTTCGTCGCAGCGGACATCGGGCTCGGCCGATGTTGAGCCGACCTATTATGAGGATACCATCGTAATCATCCTGTAGCTGGAGAAAAGCCACCCCTGAGAACATCTTCCTTGATCCTTCCTTACCTTTATTTTTGTCGTAGTGCGGAGAAACGTGTTTCCTTTTCGGGTTCTATTTCAAGAAAACTACTTTCGAATATTCGTTCGTCAAAAATATTCCCAAATTTTGTCACTCTCCAAAGCAAGCATTAACCTATTTAGGTATGCTATGCCACAATGAGTCACTCACAAAACATTTCAGTAATCAAATTATAAGGCTCTACATTTTTGCCAGCCACGTGTTCTGATTCTGACCAAAACCAAAGGATGGTTCAATCAGCTACACAATACCGATTCCAATAAAATTAGAGCTGGCAACGTAATTGGTAATGGCTATAACACATCATCCTGAAATCGGTACGGTAAAATTCAGTTCTATATTTCTCTCGTCAAAAAAAACACTTGCACACGCTTGATGCCCACGGTCGTTGCACCGGAGTAGTTTAACCATGGGGTCAATTACGTAGTTAATCGACATTATGTATAGATATGGCATTCCGTAGCATATTTGCGGGGACGACTAGGTCGATCGCCGGTCTGGGGAATGCGCTCGGAATGCAGCCGGACTGCAGATTGCCTCTCACCGACCCAAGATACTTGGCATTGTAGAGGCAGAGAAGACATTGATACAGTGTATCATATGTTTCATGTTTGTATAGAAAGACCAAATATCAGGCTGGAAAAAAAACTGCGACTTGATTTTTTTTATTAAGATCTTTTTTCAAGCAGCGATCTAATTTGTTTTTTTTTTCATCTTTATGAGGAATAATTTGGCCTCGTAACCCCAACAGACATATCGTACATATATATTAGTAGACATATATATTATTGATCTCAAAATCTTCAAGTGGAAATCTGCAATTTTAAAAGGCCATAATCATATGGCCTTTTAATACACACACATACATATTATGTACCTTGGGATCTGTGTTCCAGCCTGCCCCAGATTTACGACTTAATCAGTAGTAATCAGTCTTTATTATATTCATTCGGACTACTAAAGATTTATGTTATAAAAAGTACACTAAATATATCATTTTATTTATTTGTAAAGATGAGACACTGCTAAAGATTTACAATGCACTGCGGCCTCCGCTCAGCGAACCAGCGTCTGCAACCGGTTCCGAGCGAATAATCCATCAAGTAAACATTTTAGTGGCGATCATTATGACCGAGTTATTTATTGCAAATTGAAGACTCGCTGAGTAATCGAGTACGCAGGAAACCTACACTAGAAAGTCTAAACAGACTTAACCGAGCCATTGATCCGTGGGCTCATTGAACTTTATGAAGTTCTGTATGGCCTAAGAACAGAAAAACAGATCAGATAATGTGTTTGGCTGTATTATGAAAATGAGATAAACGAGCTAAAACAACGTATTTCCATTTATTGAATAATTCAGTGGTTATATTTTACTAAACCATATCTACTGGGAAATCCAGACTTGATTTCAATTCTTTTATATATATACATATATTCTGAATCTCTTAAACGGCTCCAACGATTTTCATGAAATTTAGTACACAGGGGGTTTCAGGAGCGATAAATCGATCTAGCCAGGATTGACAATGTCGTTTTATTAGTGTTTTCAATAAACATTCGTCAACTTTATCGTAATTACCAACTAAATTTAAAAATTTGTTTGTGAAATTGTCTTTTACTAGACCATATCAACTGGAAAAAAATAGATATAAACTCTATCATGATGAAATCAAGTCTGGATTTCCCGGTTGATATGGTCTAGTAAAAAACAAATTTAACAAACAAAATTACGAATTCAGTAAGTACCAACGAGATGAAAATCATGAAAGATTGGTAAGTCGAGGTGATAAGAAATAGCAGAACGATGATTCGACGCGTCGATCATGGTGCGTTTGCGATGGTGCGTGCGATAATTGTTTGCGAAGTGTGACGTGTGCTCACGTCACTGTACCGGCCGCCATTTATACAAAACAAACCCATAAAATATACCGACCGAATCTACAATAACAAATGTTTAAGATATTCTTTCAATGTATGTATACCATAAATCCGATAAAGACTAATTTATTCGTTATGAAATGCAAATTATTGTTATAGTATTTTGACTTTATTGTAGCAACAAAGTTTTTGAAGACTATAAAAGTATGTGAGAAACTTGTCGATGGAAATATTAGTTGAGTGAGGTAATAGAGGACTTAATTTTCTTGTCTTGAAGGAGCGTAGAGTCTTGCAGTTGTGTGGGTGTGCGTGAGATTGGCATTTAGCCCGCTCCCTTGCGCCCATCAATATGCAGCTTGAATCTCGTTGGGATCAAATTAAATGCAAATATATCAGACATTCATTGTTCTCAACTGTGTTTATACATAACAATAGGTAGTACGTGGATGTGGATACCGCTTACTTCCAAATCTGGCATTAATAGGTCAAAAATTACAGAGAAAACCAATTCCTCCGTAATTTTTGGATGCTAGTTTCAAGTTTATTATAAAGATTCGTGTAGAGATTTGTTTCATGAGAAGAAAACAAACAAAACTTTACTACTTTTCTTACTTTTCAAGGAATCATTTCAAGGTGACAGTCCAAGTGCCAAAGTATTTTCCAATTGGTTTGGGGTTCCCAAATGTGATGTCTCTGAAAAAACCGTGACCCAGAAGCTTATGAGCACAGCTATTTATGCTCTGTAAATAAATAATGCTGGACAATCCACACAGCATCATCTAGCCCCAAGCTAAGCAGACCTTGTTCTCTGGGTAGACAACTACTACTAGAGAACTGATATACCTACCTAAATGTGTGTAGCTGTACTTGTGTTCTGTTTATATGTTCTGCAAACGTAGCTTACAGTGTGTTTAATGCTTTACAGTCATTGAAATATTTACCAGATATACAGTTTCAAACGAGGGGGGCAACCGAAAAGTGGGTGGTACACTAATTTTTGAAAACGCTCACCAGTGTGTCAAAAAGGGGCTGGGCGGGGGGGCAGCGCCGGCGGTGGCGTGACGCGGGCGCTCCCCCGCCAGGGGCCTCTGCAAAACAACACTTGTTGCGGAAATAGCGTCCAAAAGAATTCTGCTCGTCGTGCCGTGACGCCCAGCGCGTTCACCTCGCGCGTGTCAGCATCGATTCCTCGTCATATCGTCATGCAATTACCTCATGGAACTATCTTTACGGCCAGCTATTTAGGAACGACCGCTCTGTTAGTATCCTGGCCTAGAAGCGATATTATTTTCGGTAGTGCATTAGTCAGCGTCGAATAGCTTGCTATTCTTGTTCTGTTTAGATTTATGAAATCCATGCCAATGCCAGCCATATAAAGCAACCTACAAGTACGGAATAACGTGTACCTACCAACATTTTTTGATTCTAATATTAATATTATGCAGTTTCATAATATTGCAGTTTCATAATATTAATATTAGAATCAAAAAATGTTGTATTTCCAAATCTGGAATCTCTTACAAAACAAAATTCTAATCAGTAAGTTAAGTAGGTACCTACAGTTTCAGTTTTTTTGATCAATTCGGTATTATTATGTATCCGTTATCATTATCATTCGTGATAATAAAAAAACTTTCATCGCGATAGTGTTCAAAGTAGCATCATCGTTTGCTAAGAAAACAAGTAGTAATTTACTGTTGCTGGTATGTCATTCTACATATCATTGGCATATGTAATGAATGACTAATGAACAAAAGCAGACACAGTATGGTGCCTTGTTGTATGCTCCTTCAGTTCTTATTCCAAGCTGTTATATTCACCTTTAAATACTAACAAAAACTTTACATCATTCTACGTTTATTGTTTTGTGTAACGTTCACGTGTTTTGGTGAGGCAGAAATCAAAACAAACCGTCTTTTGGCCCCATCAAACGAGTTACGTAGAATATGCGAGGCGCGATAAAATTAGCCGATACCACAGGTTACGAAGCTATTGCGTCCCACACACACTTGTGTCACTCACAATAATACTCTAGCTCTTGCAAGCCTCGCCCAACATTTCAGGACCTAGATTATCAGGAGGGTGGTTAAACAATCACCTCGAGCAGTAAAGTTCCACTTTGGCATTCGCGGCTATATGTATTAAACATATTTTTATTTAGATTAGTTATGAGTGACACAGGCCATTCGATAATGCTGACATTGAACGCAAAAACAAAGTGGAGCGAACCGTGCGCATCGCATTCGCAGATGGGTCTATCGCGCAATTTTAGCAATTTGCTAAAAAATTGCTAACAGGGTTGGAAAAAAAACAGTTTTTTTATATTTTATGAAACAAACTGTTCAAAATGTTTAAAACAAGTGTTTTTTTTTGTTTTATTTGTTTTTTTTACTTTTACCAATTTCAAATCGATTATGTATAGCGAATAATAAAATATTTAATCGATATCTAAACTATTTCCTAATTCACATAGTAAAAATTAACAAAACAATAAATATTTACTATTTGTTGCGTATCTTTAATCTAACTATCAAAAAATATTATAATTATTAATCAATACAAAACACTTTACATACACCTTATATGTACTGTAGGTAGGTAGAGAACTAGTGAGAGAACGGGAAATACCCACTAATCCAGTGAATTACTTTCCAGGGACCTTTCTTTGCATGCAGTGTACAGTGTATAAAACGGCCAACATAGAGACTTTTCACTTGTAAATTTTTTTAAAGCTACTTAGAGTTCTACATATTTATTCGTTTAGATTTATTTCCATTCATTTGCAATAAACGGTAGTTTTAAACCATGTTTTATAGTCATGTCACGTCATACTGTGTTTTTAAACACTTAATAAAAAACATAGTTTTATTTCAAACTGTTTTAAACACTGTTTAAAACACGTGTTGTAAAACAACTTGTTTTAAACATGCCAACCCTGATTGGTAATGACATTTGAATGCGTTTGTTCGGGTGAGAGAGGCCCAATTTAACCTAATCCGTGTAAATCTTATATTACTGTTGATCACAATAGTTCTATAAATTGTGGTGTAGAACAACAAATCCAGCCATGACGCAAGATAAGTTTGAAAGGCTCTGGTGTAACCACTCCTGGTATTCTTACTGAAGTTAGGTATATAAAATGAGAAGTAAACATGAATGACGTTTTGAATGTGATGTAGTACAATCTTGAGTAGATAATTGTGCGAAGATGACGGCCCCAGCGCGGGTGGTGGGTCGTCGACCGCGGCACCTCGCGAGGACCTGGAGGTTGTTGTCCGCAGTGGACGGAGCAGAGGCCGCTGTACTGGCTGCCCGTTGGGGCCTCGAGGCTCGTGACCTGACACTATCTAGCTATGTGTAACTAGATCTAGTGATTCGATCTAGCTAGCTTTAGGGGTGGCTGCCGGCTGGCCCGCGTTGAAGTCGCCTTAGGCTAGGTCTTTATCTGGGCTTAAGAGGTCGGGCACCGACAATAGTATGTAAGAACATAAATTAGTTGTGTTAGGACTATCTACTTTAAAGTCGCATTATATTTAGACTTAGATATGCAAAGATTGTATTAGTTATTATATTGTATTAGCTAATATATTATAAGTAATATATCTAGCTAATTAGCTAATATATTATAGTAATATATTATTAGTATTGTATTAGCTAGTGGTTTCTTTTTCACTTCTTCCGCTAGTGGACAAAAAATTTAAGTGAATTACAGTCAATTGCACCTTATTCCTTTTTTGATAGTAATAACTATTTATCAAGCTGTTTATTTAGTAAAAAAAAATTACTTGTCCAAGTGCTTATTTTGTAAGTCTAAAGAAATAAACGATTCGACTCTGACTCTGTGATTGTGACCTCTACAATTCCTTTCAGTAATTGATGATTACTGAACAAGATTATCTTGGGTTATTTTATTAGAGCTACACACTATAAAAGCTCAAGGAATTTTACTGGCAATTCCGGAAAAATTGCACAAACATAGAGCAACACTTATACGATTATGGAACTGCCCACGACCTCACCTGCGTCATACAGAACACACGTCACCATCAGTAAATAGACAGCATTCACATGGGCTCCGACAGTCATGTTATTGAGAAAGTGAAAGTTTGTAAGTTCATGAGTAACATCGGAATGCAGCATTGATTTAAAAAGGGAAGATAAGTTACGTTCTCCCAGCGCTTACTCAAAAATTGGCATGTGTTACAACTACACGCAAACACATACGCTCACAGTTATATTTCCAGTCCTATGCAATACAAAGAAGAACAAAGACGGAAAGACGTATCTAAGACCGAAGTGAGACTGAGACAACAATATTTCACGCGAATCACGACCGCCCGTGCCGCCGGTCAGACGGTGACTGATGTAGGAGAACACAATTTTACACAATTTGAGGTTGCCACTTTCGAGCAACCAGTACCTCATCTTCGTTTTTAATAAATCAATGGAATGCAGTCAATAATAGGATCAACATTTTATTCGATAATAGAAATAAGGATGAACAACATGTAAGAAATTTGTGTAGGTAAAACAAACATTGGAGATCGTAGAGAAGATTCTTTTACAAAATGATACAGTATTGTGTACAGTTATTCTGTAATGCTGATGGTAGATAAACTTCGAGATATTTGTATCAGCAATGTAAATAAACGAAGCTTGTTTTCGTGATTGTGCAATGAAATCTGGGTAGCAAACACAAAGTCCGGGAGGTGGACTGGACAGAGTCCCAGAGATATGGCCTCTCTCGGAGATAAACAACCCCGTGGCCTATATTCCACGATTGTTTAGAATATAGGACGATCTAAATATAACCGCGAGCCGCTCACTGTCTATTTCCAACGCTTGTAATTAGAAAAGTAAACAGATCTGCGAGCCGAAATAGAACAGGCCGAAATCAAAGTTTAATGTTCAATCGAATACACACACATCTATAATTAAAACACTTATCGCACTCAAGCCCAAAATAACGTGCGAACTGAAATCTTTGTTAAATATTTATGAAAACTACCAATGATACCAGTTTGATAACAGCGCCACAAATACACTTTTAATTTCCAAATGACAGTTTGGTAAACGAGAGCAGTACATTATGTAATCAGTCTGCGTGATATGCATCCAACCCTTTATAATACAGTTTAAGCGCGTTGACACACATATTTCCTCATCTAAATTATAGTAAACATAACTGGTGAATAGCAGAACAGGCTGGTCATTAATAAATAAACTCGCGCCTGTCAGCTGCAGATTACACAGCAGTGAGTAGGCCCACAGTTTGAGTAGCAGTGGCAGAAAACGTATCGGCCGCGGAGGTGGCACTATCATTTTATCACAGCACAAACAAAGTTATTTTAATATTACTAATCTTTTGCACATACGATAGCGACCGGCGGCGGCGGCGTCGTCCGCCGAAACCTTGAAATTGCATTTTAAGGCGACATTGGAATATCAACGAGATTTAGGCGGAATCATAAATAATGAGTTCACATTTTGGAAACCCCGCGGTTTATAGACATCAGAAACTGGAGTAGAAACATGACGTCATTTGAATCTTTCTTTGTTTTCTGATTGTTTAGATCATTTCGACGTGAAGGCGTTTGTTTGAAATATGGTCGTCTGCGAGACGAGATGTGCTATTTAAGTTCCTACAGTCTGTTTTCAGCATTACAATACAAAACAATACATATCATTACAGGACCTTTCTTTGTTTTCTGATCGCAGAGATAATTCGTTTGTTTGAAATATTGGCCTTGTGAGATGCAGGGCTATTTTAGATGAGATGTTTAGAATTTTACAATACAATTTGTTTAGAATTTTGCATTATTCCAAGATTGGTTTATCTTTATCGCTCAACTGCTCATTCAAGGGATTTATGTGTCACAACATTAGCACGTTATAAGTTACAGTTTATGGTTTCAAAACAACGCTATTTTATAAATGGTTCTGTAGACAGATGTATAATGGAGTTAGTATGTTTGAAACTGTTATTGGTTTTATTTTATAATGAACCTCTTGATTGAGATGTAGCAGAACGGAGACTATTTATTTCTTTAAAGAAAGGCACATTGCGGGCTAGTTTTCTTTTTTAAACCCTATGCCTTTCGCATAGGATTTCCCGTGAGTACTGAATGGCCTAGTTTGACGACCAAAGCTGCTATGTTCGCCCCCTAAGAAATTCGTGTATGCTAGGATTGCTAGTTGTATGTTTAGGGAACCTACAGTTTGAATGTGAATCTTACAGGACAAAAATATAACCGTCAATTTCATTAATAACGAACGAAATAAAAGGATGGCATAATTATAAGAGCTGTTAATTTATTTAAGTTTAGTTTTAGCGAAATCTGAATTGACACTAGTGCACCTCTTTATCTGTATATGAAATGAACATTAACATTTTTATTTCTGAATTATTTAAGTATATGTAAGTATTTATGTAAATCTAATGGTAAGAGGACCGACGCGAGACGGTTAGACTCTTGTTCTATGTGAGTAGAGGAGGCCCATTGTATTGGACGCTACACGCTTTGGTGGAGTTTACACACTTGCGTCTTCCCATCTTCCGAGGACATCAAATTTTTTATATTTATTTATTTATTTATTTATTTATATACACTACACATTTGGGCTCCTTGGAGTCGAGACTAGGACCGTGGGGTAACGAGGCACTAGCGTCTACTCGAAGCACGATAATTATTTATAATGGCAATAAATTATTGTTCTATATTAGTTAGGTACTGACCTACAGTCAATTACTTTACTTTATTATTATACAAAATTATTATTAATTATATGTCAATATAAACAATATTTACCTTAACTACTCATTGCCGACAGTCATCCATCCAAATGCAAATTTACTAAACCTTGACAAAATATCGAAATCGCACACCTTTAGAAGATTAATTTGCTCAGCGATTATTTTTGTTACGTACCTGAGAACTCCTCAGGTACGTAACAAAAATAATCGCGAGGAGGCATTTTAACTCGCTTGAGTGACCCCACCACGAGGGGGATTCTTTTACGCGCAGGCGCATGTCATTTGGCGCCATTAAATCACACTTCATGCTGAGAAAAAAGCAAAATCCCGACTGATCCCGACACGCTATACTAATACTTATAAGTTCAAGGAAATGCCACATAAAACGCAGCTAATTAAGCAAAAAATAAAATACACTTTACAGGTTCTAAAAACTACACAGGAAAGCATAAAACTTTGTTTTCGTGTCAAGAATTTCAAGCAGGTAGGTGTTTTTTACGATTCAAATTATGTTTACCGAATTCTTATCTACAGACTTAACCGTCAGAATGAACAACCTATTAATTTTATGTTGAACGTGATTAAATATATCATTTTTGGCGTGTCTTGGGAAAATTTGCAAGAATGCATTAAAAGTGGAGTTGGTCGACATGTTGTTTTGTAGGTAGACAGAGATACGCGGCGCGACACATGATGTGTGTAATGCATTCATGCACACGTAAAAGGTACTGTCGGCATAGCTAATTTCGCGCTGGATATGTCGCCTTCTAAAGGAAGGGTAGTAGCTTCCTTCTGTTTTTTATCCGCCACTGCAATCACCAATCCGCCTGCCAAGCGTGGTACAACGGCAAAACCCCATTGTTTGTGGGAAGCATGTTCAGCAGCTGGACCAGGCATAACAGAGTCTCGGTAAAAGCAGTGTAAGACGCCTTCCGGCCAGGTGGGATAGACTTGCGATAGACTGCAGTCAGGTGGATGGCTAGATGCGGCAAGCTGAAGACAGGGCGCTATGGCGGCGCTCATTGGGGGACGCCTATGTCCAGGCGTGAACAAATATGGGCTTATGATGATGATGTATAGCAGTAGGCTAATGTAGGACAATTGTTAAGTGGTTTGTTTACTAACATTCTACATGCTCGATGGACACGGTATGACTATCAGATTTTATACAAACTCCTTCTTTCTTAGAATGCCTGCTCTTCCTGGGTAAAACAAATTGTTATTTGTTTTTGCAAAAACAGTATCTTATGTAAGTGATATAAGAGGTTTTGCTTAAAAACGGATCAGTCAATTTTTGTTTTCCTAGTAAGCCACCAGTATTTTTTGCAAATGCGACCAAGTTATTCATGCTCAGACAGCACAACAAGCAAGATTTTTAGAATTACAAACAATTAGGTAGGTATATTTATATTTCGTTATACTCTAAGAATTTAACATTTTGACAACCGCGCATTGTGTTCAAATATTAACGGCTATTTACGGATAAAACACAACAAATATCGTACGTACACACAAACTACGGATCTTTATAAGCATGATCAACAATAATCTACATAGCACTCGCTTATCTCTGCGTATTATTATTATGCCAGACAGATAATGGGCAACTATGTCCTGTATAGCAAAATAACGGAGTAGTATGAACAAACGAGACTAACCTAGGTCATGTAGCCGTTTGAATAGGTCAGGTTGCAAAATGTCGGTCTAATAATAAAAACTTAGTGATTTAGAGCGACAACTGTAATAAGACTAGTCGAGACGAGACTTTTTTTATTTGCGGTCTCATATTTATTTATTTATCTGACCACCCAATTTTAAGCGGATGAATTTGAAACGCAGGTTGCGGACTGAATATAATGTATACATATACACTAGCCCAACTCTATAGAGAATGTTTGTTAACAAACCGGCAAAAACTTAACAATTCACTTTATTGTCGCGATTGAGCAAAGCGACGACTGGCTGAGGTTGGCCGAATGCTGGCGCAAGAAGCGTCAGTGGCTGTGGAGTATCGTCATCAATGCATGCGCATGCGCCTAACCACGGGGGATCCCCACTTGTTAGGTGTCGGGCTCGACCGAAAATCGGACACAACATTTTATATGAAGCCGTCAAAAAAACGGTGTTGGATAAGTATAAACAGCTTCGTGTAGAATGTTCTAACACTAGAGCAACCGATTTTCTGTGATATTGGTGAACCTGGTGTAATAATGAAAACCGTCTTGTTGGGTGACACAAACTTCTGACGGTTCATCCGTATAATTATGATGAAGGTATCTGCGATAGCACAGAGTATGCCATTTTAAACCTCTGCTTTTCATCACAGATATATGCTACGTAGCTGAGTTGGAGATGACTGTATGCGTAATGCGTATGTGATGGCCTTTATGGGACAAACCTTAATAGGATTGTCCCGTTCTCAACCTCAACAGCCTGTATTGGTCCACTGCTGGACGCAGGCCTCCCCCTGATAAGCGCGTTAATGGCATTTATCTCATGAAGTGTAATGTCCATAATCCCCAAGCTAGGCATGCGGGTTGGGGATCGCAGTTTGGTGGTATAATTGTTCTGCAGGGGGCGCTACAGCTACGATAGTTTTTATAATAAAATAGGCATTACTTGTTCGGCTTGTTAAGTTGTTATTCACTTAACCGCAGTGCTGCGACGTTTGTGCCTGTAATTGCTGCATGGATATTACATTAGCGAGAAATGTCCGTATTTGATGAAGCAATTTACATTTATTGCATACCGTGTGCATACTTGCCTCGGTACGAATTCATGCGTCTATCTAACAGACATTGAGACTGGGTAGACGACCTATACACCAATTAGATCTCTAAGCTAACTCATGGCGTATGCAACTGTGCCGAAATATTGGAAAGCTCAAAACACAAATCATGGTAAATATCCCGTTGTAAATGACGTTAAGGTGGCCACGAACGTCTTCCAAATCTCAGCGGCCGGCCCATGCGGATTTGTTGTTGTTTCACGTCGAATGAAATGGGGCGCGCTATGATGAGTGAGAAAGCGCATCTAACCATCAAATACAAAGCTGTGGATGTGTGTGTGTGTGAGTGTGTGCGCTCGTGCCCAATGACGGCACAGAATAGGTTCTAATTAGTACGTAGTCGGTTGATGCAATCATTTATAAAATAGGTAGGTACCTATTATAGAATAGGCAAGTATACTGGTCTAGCAACTACTAACTTTATTGTTGTGACATGTTTGAGACTTTTTGGCGGAAACTTGATGAGTAGGTTAGGTACCTAACCTATACCTACTCATCAAGCTTCCGCCAAGTTAAAAAGCACTCGTTAGGTAGGTAGGTAAGGTACCTACCTAACGTGTGCTTTTTATGTTATGAACAATATTCCAATTGTTTTTTTCATGTATTTTATACTTACCTAGGTACTTAGTTCCCACTCCCACCTACCACTACGTATCAAATCAATCAAGTGTAGGAAGGTAGAGATAAACCAGATGGGGCGTGCATTTTTACAAAAGTTTATCCGTAGGTACTACATACTAAATAAAGGTACCTAACCACCCTTACTACCCAGTGTTTTTGGTTCTTTTGGTTTTTTCCCTTCTGGCTGAAATTTTGCATACAGGTAATTCTAACTTCAACGCGTGCGAAGCCGCGGGGAGCAGCATAAATAAAAATGCATCGCCGAACGACTGCACCAAATTGGATAATTCTTTTTGTTTTATAATATATACTGCTAGATAATCTCGTGTGGATTGTCCAGCATTATTTATTTATGTGTTCGTTATTGTTAGGACAAGGTTTGTAAAGAAGAAAAGTTAAAAAAAAATTATATATTTTTAATCTCAAAGTGAGTGAACTAGGGCAGAACGAAGTTCGCCGGCCCAGCTAATTACCGGAGGCGGGCAGCAGCGCCTTCTGCCGAACAATTCTGTCACCAAACTGCGATCCCCAAACCGCATGCCCAGCTTGGGGATTATGGGCATTACTCTCCATGAGATAACAGCCAATAAAGGTGCTTATCAGGGGGAGACCTGCGTCTGTGGACCAATATAGGCTGTTGAGGTAATAATTCACTATAGTTTGACCGAAACTCCTGTACCGCGCCTGAGGTATGCGCGCGGCGAGACGGGGGGGAAAGTCGTAAGACGCACACGAGATAAATATCCAAAGAGCGCGCATCTCGTGATATCAAGACCATCATTTTTAAAGTGGCCGAAAGAAAGCTCTCAGCACTCTTGCTCTTTTTTTCCCCGGCCCCCACCTCGCCGCACTTTCCTAAGGAGCGGTGCAACAGTTTCGGTCGGACTGTAACGTAGCACACTGCTACTTCTCACTCTGTCTTCTTTTATTGACATAACTCAGAGTGAGAAGTAACGCTGCTTAGCAGCTGTCAACATTATTTTCCATAACGTTTTGCGAAAGACTGCAGGCATATGCTGGACGCGGCAAGCTGAAGATAGGGTGCTATGGCGCTCATTAGGGTAGGCCCAGGGCCGGATTTACCATGCTGAAAAAGCTAAAGCTTAGGGCGGCGAAACTAGGGGGGCGGCAAAATTGACCCCAAAAAAAATTAAGGTTGCGGACACGAGGTGGGGTGGCGGCGGCGGCAGTAGCCGCTTTCCCCACTCTTGCCGCCTTGGGAGGGCCTGCTGCTGCCGCTTCGACTGCCTTCGTGTCCGTTCGTTAGGTAATTAATATACATTATAATAGTATACTAAAAATTGGTAAGTAGGAAAAATTACTAAACATTATAATTATTTAGAATATGGTATTATTTATATAAAAAAAACAATAGATATTGTGTTTATTATTGAAGTTTCAATTTGAAAATAGAAATTAATAATTTAAGTACGTATTAGACATGTGCACCGTTGCTCATTTCACCGGCGGCGGCGGCGCCCGGCATAGAATTGATTGGCGAGGGCGGTGTCATCAGCGTAATCGGCGCGTATGTGAAAATAAGTAAAAGACGCCTAAATCCTTACTGAACTTTTAATTAACCACTCATATCAACAGTGGCGAATTGTCCACAGGCAGGAGTAGCAAAAGCTACGGGCCAAAATAATAAAAGTTTAAAACATTTTATGTTCTAAAATTATTGCAGATACTCATTGCTATTTAAGCAGTCCTAAATCTTTCAAAGACATCTTCACAAAGCACCTTTAGCATCATCCAGCGCAAGTCGACTTGTGTTTCATTTGACGCACCATTGTACATTTTTGGATGCATACCTACCTGGAATGTTTTTAGTTGGTAGCTCTGCGCCAAAGACAGATTTTAATAAGTTTAGCCTTTACAATAAATCTTACAAAACTTTTATTTTTACTTTATTTCTAGAGCTGCTACCATTCTTGTCTTAGAAGCGAGTAAAAAGTTTTTTAATACAAAAGAATTAACAAAATCTCACTCAATTTTTATTCAAGGGAGGATCTAAAATCGACAAGTAATGTAAATTACGTATAAAAGGACGCGCCAACAAAGTGAATTTTAGGTTAAGTATGGGCGGTTTATTTACGTTTATGCCTCATTCAAAATGGACATGGTATAGGTAAAAAACACGTAAATTTTGCGATAGCATTTGGTTCCGCCTTTTGCCTCAAATTCGATCAAATTTCAGTTCTTTCTTACTACTTCATCGAGTCGAAGGCCAAAACAGCAGCCATGAAGCTAGGGATCCTAAATAAGGTTAAGCGATACTTCACACCGGGACAGCTTCTATCCCTTTATCAAGCACAGGTCCGGTCTGGTTTGGAGTATTGCTGCCATGTTTGGGACGGCTCGGCCAAGTACCAGCTTGCAGCCTTAGACTCGATCGAACGAAGAGCTTTCAGACTCATTGACGAGCAGTACCTTGCAGAGACTAAGGTTCAAAGTCTCGACCACCGCCGCAAGGTTGCTTGTCTCTCGATCTTTTATAGGATACATTTTGGAGAATGCTCACTTGAACTACATGACCTGATCCCACCATCCCCTTTCCACTCCAGGACAAGCAGACGCACAGCGCAATACCATCCATACTTGGACGTAAACTCCACTCGCACTAAGCGGTTTTCCTCCACCTTTATTATTCGCACCGCATAGGAATGGAACTCGCTCCCTGCCTCTGTTTTTCCGGCCAATTACAACCTGGGTCTCTTCAAGACAAGGGTGAATAGGTATCTTCTAGACCTTCGTGATACACCGTTGGCCGCATCTTCGCTTTCCATCAGGTGAGATCGCGGTCAAACAAAGGTCTATTTACCGTAAAAAAAAAAGGTTTAAAGTAACTTTGCACAAACTTTGCTTCTACATGATTCACTTGTTAACTTCAAAATATTCGGACATAAACGGTTGTAACGTTTGATCGCGTTGACATAGAAGTTTTATTTATATCACGGCTCCCAGAAGTTATAGACTTGAGTTTTTTGAGACCAAGTACGAGCAACTTTTGGATATTTTGACGTTGACAGGACCAGTATCTGGCCTTACCTAACCTACTTATCTTCCTTAGCCCACCACACCTTATAAGTAGTGTAGTAAAAACAAACCTTTGCTTTGCTTTTCTTAACTTAAAATTAAACTCAAAAAATTGTAAAAATAATGCAAAAACAATACTTTTTCCTAAAATAATTGATTTTGTTTCAAAAAACTTCAAACCGAATCCGGTTTGAATTATATAGTTTTTTCATTAATCCCATAGTCGTAACTGGACGAAATTAAAATAGGACCACAATCAAATAAAAAAGAACATGAAAATCGGACCACCCAGTCAAAATTATAATAATAATAATGTTGGACAATTCACACAACATTAACCAGCCCCAAGCTAAGCAGAGCTTGTGTTATGGGTACTAGATAACTGATATACGTAATACAATACACTACATAGATATATATTTTTTTTGTACATAGAAAACATCCAGAACGCCCTGAACAAATATTTGCAGATCGTACAAATATTTGTCCCGAGGCGGGAATCGAACCCGCAACCTCCTGCGTAGCAGGCGGACCTTCGCCCACCGCGCCACAGACTGTCTTACTGACGTACACAGAAGTTGGTAGGAGCGGCAAAAAAATTAAAGCTTTGGGGCGGCAAATGTGTAAATCCAGCACTGGGTAGGCCTATGTCCATAGGTGGACTAATATAGGCTGATGATGATGATGATAATTTATCGTTAGAGGAACACTAGAAATACGCCCTCAGTCAAAATTTATAATGCCTAACCATTGATTTAAAAAGGGCGCGTTTTTAATAAATTATTGTGCCTAACTATCACGATTCATAAAATGCAGCCCGCTGATAGACGGCTAGGAGGCTTAGTAATAGGTACAAGTTTGAGACCCTTACGCGTACAAAACCCTAACAATATCATCAGCCCAGAACTGATCTTCCTTCGTTCTATGCTATCCGTCTTCATTGATACTTTTTGGATAGGTATCCTCGCATCAATTTTATAAGCCTCTTGTTATTACGTCCGTTGCCATGGGGATCATAGAGATAAATTATTAGTAACTAGCTTTTACCCGCGGCTTCCCACGCTCTATTCAAGTAGCCTAAGTCCGTTCCCGGGATACTGATACTGCCAAATTTCATCAAGATTCGTTCAGCCGGGAACAAAATGTCCATCCTATGTCCGTCTACTGGTTCTAAGCTAGGTACCCCTCCACCAATTTTCAGCCAAATCGGTTCAGCCGTTCTTGAGTTATAAATAGGTAGTGTAACTAACACGACTTTCTTTTATATAAATAGATAAAGATAGATCAGTGAAATTATCATGAGAAGAGGATGTTTTAGATACTACCTACTTTTTATGTTTCAAACTTTAGACAGTAAAGAAAAAATTATTAAACTTCGATCAGACTTGGCGAAGATGTCACCCAAAATGTAGTTTTTCTGAAGTAGGTAGGTAGGTACCTACCTATTTGGTTGTTTTTTAAGCTTGACGGGACAAATACTAATCCTTCGATTGTAAAACTTTTATGTGATCAATTCAGAACAATTTTCTATAAAACAGTAAAATAATTCGGTCCATAATCCATAGTAGGTTAGATAGGTAGCTTAGCCTACTTACTGGATGGGTCCATTTTTGCTGGTCATTTGCAAGTATGATCGTAGTTTACCAAGTCAAAGGCAAAATCCAAATCCAATACACAGGCCAAGTCGTAAGTTTTCTAAATAGAAATAATAGGTACCTACCTAGGTATCTCGTTTGATTACGTCTAAATAAGGCAAAATACTAATACGTGTAGCAGAAATAAATAACTAGCACCAAAGATATTTATATCTATGACTAGCACAGAATAGCCGACGACGCCCGACCGACTACGAAAAGATTCGTCGTCGCCGCGTCGTCGGTCGTCGTCATCGCATCGTGTCGGCTATTCGGCGATGTTCGCCTTTTTTCGGAATTTCGCCCCCTGCGCGCCGCATCGCCCCCCGCGTGCGAGCGAGCGGTTGCAGAAACTAGAAGGAATTTCACCAATTTTTGATAGTTTTTCGTACTTCCCGATTCATTTTGAAGAAACGACTGATTTTAGAAATATTTTTGATTATTTCTAATTGTGAATATATTTAGGATGTCTGCAGCGTGACAGATTTTCGAATAAAGGTGTCTATCATGCATAAAAAATAGCTTGAAAATGACTCGATTTGGTGGTCAAAATATGGCAAATTAGTTTCGCTCTCATTTAAAGATCATAATGTTTTTTAAAAAACGAAAAAACTACAGACATGGCTATTTGTCATCCGATTACGTATGAAAAATTTCAATACGATCGGGGATGTAGTTTCCAAATGGAGCGGGAAGTACGTTTGTATGGGGGCTAAGGTATCCGTTCTGTCCTTAAGATAAAATGTTATCGCGCATTTTTTGGAAATAAATAACAACGATACATTTATTTATCTCGGCGCCATCGATGTTTTTATCATTGATAACGTGTGTTCAACTATTATCACGTTTCAGAACTGAACGAACTGAGCTGAGCACGTATTATGAAAAGTAGTACGCGAAGTACTTTACCGTTACAATATCATAGTAAGTACGTTACAATACCATATTATTTGTCAACAAACACAACTGCAAGATAAGTGTTATTTTGATTTTATCTATAAATATTGTATAAGTACTATTTTAGTCTCATGCATTTGTTTATTAATCCATGCCTTAGTGTATTTTACATTTCCTTCTACTTTTTGTTCCGTCTAGTTTAAAAATGTATTATTTTTTGATATTATGTTATTGTGCACGTTTAGGCGTCCTACAATAAAGTAGCCTATGTTTTATTCCAGGATTAGAATTACCTGTATGCAAAATTTCAGCCCGATCCGTCCAGTAGTTTTGGCGTGAAGAGGTAACAAACATCCATCCATGGCATCCGTACATGCATACAAAATTTCGCATTTATAATATTAGTGTGATATAGATAGACTATGTTACTAGTTATTGAGTTTATTCGTTAAAATAACACAAAAATGCAAATAGTTTATCTATATAATATTAGTGCAGAAAAATATATACAATCGTAGATCTTTTAAACTTTGTTTAACGAGAAGTATTTTCGCTCCAATTCCAGGAGTTTCACGAACCACAAAGTTCGGAATTGGCTTACTATTTTCAAATTCCCTGCCAAAAAAACTTTAAAAGCTTTACAAAGTCAACAAAAAAAACTCACTCAATTATTTACAGACAGACAAAAACCCTTTCACCCTTCGATAAGTCAATTTATGTCAAAACTAAAAACAGCGAGGGGTGGCCAGGTCATTGAACCCAACAGCTGGTGTAGCGTATGAGAAATATATTGAAAAGTTTTCTTCTGTATTTATTTACATGTGGGGTCAAAAAACTTAAAGTACTTACGCCTTTTGAGACCTGCCGCGAAAGTAAAAAATTCATAACACACAGTGACTTGTAAAGTCGAATTATCTATCTCAGATCTAATACCACTGGCGGTAAACAAGGCAATAACCTACACAACTTCATAAAAAAACCGGCTAAGTTTGAGTCTGTCTCACCAAAATGGTTTCGTCTGCACCGCCACGCGAAACAATGTGTTTAAAAATGTGTTTCTTAGCACTAAATTGATACCGAACTCTAGAAAGAGGTACCAGATCCACAAGTCATCTTTGTTGATGTTTTGCTTTGCTAAGCAAAGGAAATTACTTTACTACTGACTGACTGGACGGTGAGTTTTAACTGGAAAATTAATAATACCTAAATACTAAAGGTGGGAACTCACTCGCGGTAACGTTACGTGTTACACAGCCAGCGTTCGTTCTGGCGGTCGCAACGAGCAACGAGACGAATTTTGAAGTTAATGTTTCTCGCTCGCTGCGAATTACGCCCCGTAACAACAACGGTAGAGTCTGTTCAAAAAGAGAAGCGTCGTGGCGGTACTGTCAACTAACACTTTCAGTCGTACTGCAATGACAGAGCAGTGTTGTCAACAAAAGTTGTCATTGGCACAAGCGCGCCCTCAATTCCCACGACGCTTCTCTTTTTGAAGAGACTCTAGCTTTAGGCTTTTTTGAAACGGAGTGTGGGAAGATCTCCCAACCGAATAGGCCGACGACATAGTAGCGGACAAGTGAAAATAATAAATGTTTTTTTTTATATAACTATAAACCGACTTCAATTATATAATTTTTTCATAGACACCATTGTCAGAACTGTACCAAATTAAAATGGGACCACAAGGGGAGCACCAGCTTTCAAATATAAAAAATTATGAAATTCGGACCAGTCAAAAGTTCTGAAGTTAAAACATTTAAAAAAAAATTGCATTCGAATTAAGTAGCTCCTTCTTTTATAAATCGGTTAAAAAGGCATACCACCCTTTTTTCACGGAAAGTTTTTGACATTTTATCACAAAAAGTCAAATTTGATAATCCTTATAGACTCAATTACTTACTTAAGTAATTAATTATGCATACAGTTGCCAAGTCTAGTATAGTATAATGGGTCTAGCCAGGTGTGTAGTGAAAATGTAAACTAAACATTTACATCATAATTAGGGACCATCAGATAAAGCTAATCAGAATAATTACTTTGTTGTTTGATTAGACAAATACCTTATTAGATCTTGGTTCGGGAAGGTAAATTCTATCCCTATTCATAATGGTCTGCTAACATAAAACAGCTGCTGAGTAGTGTTATTTCTCAGTCTGACTTATGTCAATAGAAGATAATTAATTTTGTTTTAAAAAACTATAAACCGACTTCAATATAGTTTTTTCAAGTTTTTTCTTGGATCCCATTGTCAGAACTGAACCAAATTAAAATGGGACTATACGGGAAGCACCAGCTTTCAAATAAACAAGAATAAAGATCGGACCAGCCAGTCAAAAGTTCTGAGCTAACAAACATTAAAAAAAAACCATTAAAAAATATAGTCAAATTGAGAACCTCCTACTTTTGATGAAGTCGGTTAAAAACAGTTTGTTCCAATCCAACGATTAGCGGTGTGTACTTTATTTGTTTATTATACGTTAATAATTAGAAAGCGTTGGTATCACGTATAGGTATTATGTGATTTGTATTCGATAAAATTGCTTAGTCACATTATCACACTAATATTATATATACGAAAGCTTGTATGTTTAGATGGGTGAATGGATGTTTGCTACTTCTTCACGCCAAAACTACTGAACGGATTGGGGTGAAATTTTTCATTGATGTAGTTCTAGGCCTGGAATGAAACGTTCGATCCCATAAATCAGTTCCCGTGGTATAGAAATTACCTTTAAACATTTTTATAAGCAACAACGTGCGAAGCCGCGTCCTGAAACTAGCTTAATATAATCGCGCACACTTATTACACGGTCGAATGGTTCCGTGCCGGTTTGCAAAGATACCGAGGCGGCGCCTCGCCCAAACAAGGCCTCAGCCGAGTGCTCGAGTGCACAGGCGGCGGCAACGTGTCGAATCAAACGAATCACAAACATTTCCTTATCTTCCTTATTCTAGAGTTCAATAGCACGCGTAGCAGAAACTCGCCAGGAACGTCTTCGATTTCCACACGAAGGGTTCCAAAACAATAACATCTTGTTGTTGAATCAGCAAACAGCATTTCAGGCTCTTTAGTGACACGAAGCTCTTTGTATATCAGAAATGGCAACACTTGGTAACCCCGGGTGACCCCGTTTATTTTGAATCTTTATCTTATCGTAAAATACATATACTAAATACACTTTCTGTTTAACTTTTCAAGTGTCCAAAATAGAAGTTACTGATTACTTTTTGCGCAACTACTACCTTGACAAGTTGATATAAGAGTATATTTGACGACTATGTGGCGCGGTGGGCGAACGTCCGCCTGCGACACAAGAGGTTGCGGCTTCGATTCTCGGGACAAATGATTGTAGGATCTGCAGATATTTGGTGGAGTGTTCTGGATGTTTTATACATTATATACGAGTATAATAAAAAATTATCTATCTATGTAGTGTATTGTTTTATGTATATCAGTTATCTAGTACCCATAACAGTAGTTAGCTCTGCTTAGCTTGGGGATAGATAACTGTGTGAATTGACCCGCATTATTTATTTTAATATTTAGCTTGAAAACGAACATTTCCATTTTTTGTCTGAGTATGCATAACCCGCTGATAGACTGACAGTCAGCAGAGGCTTATAAATCCCGGTGTTAGTATTTTTGGGTACAGAACCCCAAAAAAGCAAAATATATCGGATTACATCCATCCCCACAGGAACGGATCAACGCCCGCGGAAGTCTAAGCTAACATCCGGCAAGCGATACGAGCTGTTTGCTGGAAGGCGTCTTCGCGCTCTGACGAAGTTATCTGTCTGCGTAAAAATAACAAGCTTATCACCAGATAGGCTCAAATATTGCTATAAAAGTACTTTTATTATTTCTTTTGTGCTCTGTTTAGGAGCGAAATTATATGAATAATATATCATTATAATAATAATAATGCTGGACAATTCACACAGATTCATCTAGCTCCAAGACAAGCAGAGCTTATATTTTGGTGCTAGATGATGCTGTGTGGATCGTCCTAATGTTGGACAATTCACACAGATTTATCTAGCTCTAAGCCAAACAGAGCTGTGTGGTGCTGGCTTAGAATTTGCACCACCCCATCTCTTCCCGTGGGTATCGTAAGAAGCGATTAAGGGATATCTAATGGGGGCGGGCAGCAGCGGCCCTGCAGAACAATTCTACCACAGAACTGCGATCCCCAAGCCGCATGCTCAGCGTGGGGATTATGGGCATTACCCCTCATTACATAAACGCCAACAGGGCGCTTATCAGAGGGAGGCTTGCGTCCAGCAGTTGAATAATACAGTCTGTTGAGGTGAGGAATCCAAGCAGAGCTTGTGTTATGCTTAGCTTGGTGCTAGATGATGATGCGTGGATTGTCCAGCATTATTTATTTATCTAAGTAATTTCCGGCCGTTCAGTAATTTTGGCGCGAAATGGTAACTTTCGCATTTATATGATAATTAGTGTGATATAACATAATTATGTATTTAATTTGTTTGGCTTATTTTAACTAGGGGTTAGTACTTAAACATAATTAATGTTTTAGTCATTTGGACTAATTTCTTTATCACAGGACAGTCAAGTCATTTTTGCAGCAATCGCGACTAGGTTGCTGTTGCTACTCCTGCGGGTTCTGATGAGTAATGACTAATGAGGCTGAATTCTTTCGCCAGATAGCATCGAAGGTGTCAGTGACTGCGCGAACATGGCCGAGGCACTGCAGAATCGAGGTAGTCGCAACAGCAACCTAAACGCGTTGTTATATTGGATATGATATGACACTTGTTTATTGTGAATTCGAACAGTAGTATACTGTAGTAGACTTCATTATACACATTTGGATTTGTTTCATTATAAAAATAACGCAAGTGTGATGATGAGAAGCATATTTTGATATGATACTCCGACAATACACCCACACAAAGCACTGAAGTGCTGCCAAAACCAATGTCTTTAGAACTGAACTGACGCAATGTTACTTAGTTTCATTCACCGAATTGAATCATTAAAAAAAAAGACCTTAACTAAGACCTCGCCATCTCGTTACACGGCCAATATCGTTTGATGTCATACCCTATAACCACCGGGGTATTAAGACGAATCAATCGATACCTCATTTGTTGAAATCGAACGAGCCCTTTCAGCGCTACGTGGGAACACTGGGAACATAAAAATCGACATACGAACAAACATAAACACAATTTTTTTTTCGTTGTAAGCACTTTCTGCCTGAGACACAGGTTTATATAACCTACATATGTATTTTACAATAGAAACTTTCGTAGTTTGACGAATGAAGATGAAGAGAATGAAGATGTCCCTCGTTAAGGGATGAAACGTTGGTGTTCTTCCAACACAAACAAGGTTCGTAGTTAACCCGCTTACAATCATAATGAATTATTTAACCTAGTTCAGGCACATGTAATATTTTATACCTTTATATTAGATACAATTGACTCTTTTGTTATCCATTAGCCCTTAGTTGTTTTTGAATAAATTATTTATTTACTTATAGGGTGCGTGCGAGCCTCATAAGTAACTTTCCTCCGTTGGTGGTCGGGTAAACAATATAGCACTTACTTCTTCCCTTGGTTTCATTCTTGTGGTCGGGTTCGGCGTGCGCGCTTGCCGCCAGCAGCAGCGAGCACGCCAGCACCGCCAGCGGGTATGGGCTGCACGCGCGCATCACGCCGCGCCGCGCCCTGCCGCGCCGCACCGCATGACCCGAGCTGCAACAAGCACTTACACTTTACTAAAATATCTTTTGTTTTTTTTATTGCTGATGGATTAGCGTTTGGCTACCAACTCACCTTAAGAAAGCGAGGATGTAGCCTGAGATGGAACACGCCTTTCCAGAAGGAACTTATTTACCCTAGATTTGAAGACTCTAAGATTGTACTCTAATGGGAAGACAGATGACAGAGGTAATAAATATAAAAAAATACAGTATAATTGAGAACCTCCTCCTTTTTTTGAAGTCGGTCGCACGTCTCCTGACGTCTCACGTCTCTCCGACTAACGTCAAAAAGACTCGCCCCTCTGATCTCTAACTGATAGTATGTGTCTAAGCCCAGAATAAATGCCTAATTCGTCCAAATAACACACCAAATGCTTTCAACTCAAGGCCCAATCCTGTCACCAACTCAAACCTTGATCTACCAAGACAAGTTATAATAATTCCAGAAAATCATGTTTTTATTCAAAGGATGATTTGTTATTCAATGTTTCGGTACTTTGTATTTCGCGGTCAGATGACCTACATTATTGCTATGGATTTTGGTGATTTCGAAGTTTTCCTACTGAACTTCCTTCTAATATGAGCAATATGTATTTTTATTTCGGTAACAATAGACCAGGAAACTATAGCTATAAACTATAATAGTAACTATAGCATTGGAATGGAAGTAGAGCTCGCTACTGTTTTAGCCATATCGTTATCATAGCGCCCCTACGCCCAAAAATTGCGGCATTTTCTTCAAAATACCGACGCACGCACACTATACATGTCGCAGCCGGAACGTAGAATTAGCCCGTTTGTAAAACGGCTAGGCCGTTTACAAAACGGCGCCATTCAGCTAAATGGCTAGGCCAATTGTAAAACGCTCAACGTTCAACGATTTGGCTGACTCAAACCTAGCCCGATTGTAAAACGGCTATATCTTTTTATACCATGGATTACTAATTAGTAGTAATGGCGCGCGGTCTTGCTTGTGCGAGAAATACCTGCCTAAATATTTCCTAACCAAACTTCAGAACACTGAAATGTAGGTACCAAAGAAATGTATTTTATGGGATTAAAGTAAAACGTATTTTATTTGAATCCCATAGTAGTGTCACAGTGCCTCAGATTATTAATAATATTATATAATAATCAAAATCAGTGCATAAAATTTAGCTTCTGTAAAATCGAATCTTTAATATACCTCAATAAAATTGAAGTAGGTAGGTAATGTAATAATGTGGCCGAGTGGTGCTGGCTTAGAATTTGCACCACTCCAAGGGATATCCACCGAGGGTTTGCAGCAGCGCCCCTGCTGAACAATTTTCCACCGAACTGCAATCCCTAATCCCTATGCCAAGCGTGGAGCACAGGCGTGAAGTTTATGGTCATTACCCCTCATGGTACAAACGCCAATAAGGAGCTAATCAGGGGAAATCTGCGTCTAGCAGTACAAGTTGTTGAGGTTGAGGATGTAGTAAAGATAAAATAACAGCTGTTTAAATGCATGGGGTATGCACTATGCACGGTAGGTACCAAACGACCAACTTTTAAAATTGTGTTCTACTGGTAGTTAGGTAACGCTGTCTCTGTTTGAGCTAACCTCCGAACCCAATTTTTAAGCAACTTTCCTTGGCAGATAATTGATGTCATAGCCGGTAATAAAATATAATATGTAGGTAACTGTAGATTCTGCGCAGACGGAGCCTCGTACACAGAAACAGTTATCTTCATTTGACGATCGGCCTAAGCACGGTGAATTGCCTAGCCATTCCCTAAACGGGCTAATTCAGATGATCAGCCAAATCGTTGAACGTTGAGCGTTTTACAATTGGCCTAGCCATTTAGCTGAATGGCGCCGTTTTGTAAACGGCCTAGCCGTTTTACAAACGGGCTAATTCTACGTTCCGGCTGCGACATACATATGTACTTAGATAAAATTAGTATTTTGGTCAATAAACCTAGCAATTATTATTGCTTTTTACTGTGCAATCACATAGCAAGATTTTTTGTGAACAAGCACATCACAAGACACACAATTAACTTCCAAATGACATAGACAAATTTGTGAGCTCACAAACTTCGTTTGGCAATAAACACGGAAAGGGCCTATCTAACGAATTAAATCTTTGATTTTAGCAAAGGAAGAGTTACTTTTAGCAGAGGCTCTAAAAGTCTAAGTTGCAGTCCGTAAGAGATCAAATTGAAAACTATACCTATTTATAACGAATCCCTAAAACAATATCTGTTTGTAAAGTCTATACTTATGCCAGCTTTTTACTGAATCTTTAAGGAAATATATTTTTTTTGCCTATCTACTTGTCTGTATCTAACTTTGGTAGCGGTAACCTCCGAAATGATTGGACCGATTTTTACATGAGTTTTATTGGCAGATAGATGATAGGGAGAAATGTGGGGTATATTCTATAAGGGATATTATTATTGTTTAAGAAAAATAATTTGGGTTCCAATCCAAAATATAAAAACACAAAATTATAATTCTACGCAGACGAAGCCACATGCGCAACTATGGTTTGCCCATTTGGAATGGAGCATATTAGTAAACAAAATACGACACAAATATCAAAATCTCACTTGCTTGGCGTCGAGTTTCAGATATACATAATTGTAAGCAATTTTTATTGAAGGGAGGATCTAAAATAGACAAGTAATGTAAATTACGTATAAAAGGACACGCCAACAAAGTCAATTTTAGGTTAAGTATGGGCGGTTTCTTTACGTTTATGCCTCATTCAAAATGGACACACTTACGGTATAGTAAGCAATAAATGTCTCGTGAACAAATATTAAAATCGTAACTATCCTTAAGTAATAAACTTGAGGATTTACAAATCAGGAACTAACTTTTGTCAAGTTTCCTTATTAGGTACGATGAGAATTTATAAATCATCCGACATTGGCACACAATAGAGCTGTACTGCAAATTGTCAAGAAATTCTTATAGTACGTGCACAACAATGCTTTTCATTGATGAATAAACTTCATTGATGAAGTGGATGACGTCTAAAGGCCGTAGTGGATAAATACAGGCAATAATTCGCGTGGGAGCTCTCGCGTTTCCCACGACTCACCCGTAACAGGAAAATAACGATTAAAATACGTTATTGACTAATCCTAGCTTATCTCACAGGTCCTTCTCCAATCACAGTGATTCACTGCCCAATTATGCAGTTACCACCAAAACGATGTTTTGAAACCATTGATTTAGTAAAAACGAAGATGAGGTACTAGTTGCTCGAAAGTGGCAACCTCAAATTGTGTAAAATTGTGTTCTCCCACATCGGTCACTGTCTGACCGGCGGCACGGGCGGTCGTGATTCGCGTGAAATATTGTTGTCTCAGTCTCACTTCGGTCGTAGATACGTCTTTCCGTCTTTGTTCTTCTTTGTATTGCACAGGACTGGAAATATAACTGTGAGCGTAAGTGTTTGCGTGTAGTTGTAACACATGCCAATTTTTGAGTAAGCGCTGGGAGAACGTAACTTATCTTCCCTTTTTAAACCAATGTTTGAAACATAATATCAACAAGTCGGATACTCGTCTAACTGGGTGAGTTGGGTAAAAACAATTTTGAGAAGGAGGCCAAGAGGAGGATCCAGCTAGGCTGGGCAGCGTTTGGAAAACTACGTCGAGTCTTCTCGTCATCCGTACCGCAATGCTTGAAAACGAAAGTGTTCAATCAGTGCGTGCTACCCGTCATGACCTACGGAGCTGAGACGTGGACACTCACGATGGCTGGTCCGCCAGTTTAAAGTCGCTCAGCGAGCTAAGGAAAGAGCTATGCTAGTCTCTCTGAAGGATAGAATTCGTAACGAATACATCCGACAGAGAACCAAAGTTATCGACATAGCTCAAAGAATTAGCAAGCTGAAGTGGCAGTGGGCCGGCCATATTTCGCGAAGAACCGATAACCGCTGGGGCAAACGAGTTCTTGAGTGGAGACCGGACTCGGCAAACGTAGTGTAGGACGCCCTCCGGCCAGGTGGGATGACGATCTGCGAAAAACTGCAGGCAGATGCTGGATGCGTCAAGCTGAAGACAGGGCGCTATGGCGCTCATTAGGGGAGGCCTATGTCCAGCGGTGGACTAGTATAGGCTGATGATGATGAAGTTTTAATATTATTTGGCTGACTGAACTAAAGTTCAACCTAAGTAAAAAGTGGAGCGTGTTGCAGAATCAAGAGTATAGCATTTTATACGATTCGTCGACTCGCATTACTTGCTACCAGAATGATAGTGCGAGTTAGTGATTTAGTCCTCTTTCCTTCATAGCTCAGGGAGCAGCTCTAGGGAATTCCACTGATTCTAAGGACACACTTTCCAACGATAACATTCTTTCAATGCGACGAGCAATGAAAATCAAACGATTCTATTGATGGAATTCAGGGTAGTAAATAATTCAAGTTCGTTTTTCGCTTCACGAATCTCCGAGTCGCTGAAGCTTGACCCCGCATCGGCCCATAATACTTTCGTCCCTGGATAATGCCGGCTGAAATTTAGGTATCAGGGCATGCCTAGCCAAGCCTAGGCAGTAGTGTCTGAGGATCTGAAGAGCCGCTTTGTTAGGTTTCCAGGAAGCGGTGTTTATTTTTCCTGGAAAACTTCGTACCTTCTTTAATTATTTTCGTAGGTGAGCTACAGCATAGTCACTGAAAGGGTTTAATCCAGGCAAACATAACATAACAGTTTCATTTTACGGATAATCTTTAGATATTTAAATGTATACAAACAAAACCAGTTTTGCTGTGGTTTTTTGACATTTATCTTTGATTATGATTAATCAACGGAATGCCGTTATCTCTTGATTGAAAGGTTGGCACCAAGCAGTCCGTTATTGATTTCTTATTTAGAGCCATCAGGCAAGAAGTTGAAGTTGATTTCTTATTTAGCTATTTTTATTGATCGATGAGAAAGTAGGTAACAAATTGCTAGAGCTACCGCGACAAAAAATGTGAAAGTGAATTTTATTGTCTTGCATTCTTCAATTATGCGACATCATACGAGTTTTAATCGTAGCGAGTAGGGTACGTTTGTGCGGCCGTGGTCTGCACCAGCAAGTTCTTTAGGTGTAAGATAGAGTCTGTTCAAAAAGAAGAGTCGTGGCGTTTTAGTGAACTAACACTTTTAGTCGTACTGCAATGACAGAGCAGTGTTGCCAACGCAACAAAAGTTGTCAAATTGGCACACGAGCGCCCTCACTTCCCACAACTCTTCTCTTTTTGAACTATGTTTTGAACATACTGTACGTTACGTAGAGGCGTACTTTGTGGTAAAGGTAGAGGTACTATATAATCTCTATGGTAGAGGCCCACAGACGAAGGAAATCACCCTACCCTCCCTAGTAGAGTCCTTAATACCTCTTTGGTGGAGACTGACTAGGGGGAAGGGTGATTTACTTTGTCCGTGGGCTGACTCTTGTACATTTACTATCTTTACTCTATGGGCAAATGTTAGTATTAGATTGAATTCTAAAATCCAAAATAGGTCTTAGGGCCTAGCCAGAAGCACCCGGGAACGCCTGCATGAGCAGTGAACTATGCTTTGCAAGTGAATCTAGTGCTATATAATCTCTATGAAGTGAAAGCTACAGCTGAGACTGATCCGTTTTGGGTCATTTCGGCAGCACTGGCGTTCTCGAGATATTATCATGATTTGAAGTTTGACAGCTGTCAACGGAAATGTAGATTTCGACGAGTACTATAATCACGACTATAATTTCATCATCATCAGCCTATACTAGTCCACAGCTAGACATAGGCCTCCCCTAATGAGCGCCATAGCGCCTTGTCTTCAGCTTGACGCATCCAGCATCTGCCTGCAGTCTTTCGCAGATCGTCATCCCACCTGGCCGGAGGGCGTCCTACACTATGTTTTCCGAATCGCGGTCTTCACTCAAGAACTCGTTTACCCCAGCAGCGGTTATCGGTTCTTCGCGAAATATGGCCGGCCCACTGCCACTTCAGCTTGCTAATTCTTTGAGCTATGTCAATAAGGTATAACTCGTCCGAATCTAAAACCAAGATACATATTTTAGATTCGGACGAAATGTACTCTAACCCGGCACACCTGTCATTAGAAGCTAGGTTAGTATAAATTTAAGATATGGTGCTTATTTTTACATTGCAATTATTATTATTTGTACCTAAATAAGAAGTTGTTATTCTAGTTTTTAAGCTATTGCATAGCTTCCGAGACCGAATCCAGAAAATCCGTACCTAACGAAAATAACCTGACACCCCCGCTCCGACCGGCACAGCGGAAATACTTTTTAGTTTTGCCATCTATCGATGAATAGCAGAACTTTTAATTGCAATAGCTTTACCGCGGCAGTCACCAAGTGCCACACGTCTTTTTTTTTAAATACCTACTAGGTACCTACTTGTCTATTTTTAATTGTATTTTATGATGTCCATTTGTGAACCAAATAAAACATCATCTATCAACTGCTCGAGCGGTTCCATGTATGCTGTAAATAGAAGACTGCAGTTCACTATTCAGTAGCCAGTTTGAAGCAAGCGACCCTGACGCCTTTAAGCTGGAATATACGTGTTGACTTAGTCTGGCTTAAGCACAGCAAAAACCAATCGATTCCATCCAGTTCAGTGACACAATGCAGATTGTATACTGCACTGCATTATGTAGCCTTTGGACGGCGGGAGACAGGCGCCATAAATAGCTTACCTACCTTTTGTCCTAGCCTAGTGTTAATGACATGTAGGAAACTGTAGCGTACGTATTTATGTACATAGCGACGTCACGGTGACGTCATTGCCGTAGGCGCCCGGCTGACGGTGTATTCTGATATCGCATTTTTAGACCTAGTTAATCTGATATGATAACTTACTGACTAGACTTGATTGCCTATATAGCTTTTTTTAGCATGGCTCCGCAAAGAGTATTTTGTGATATTACTCTCTTATTTAAAATACAATAAACTATATGTATAATGCTGGACAATCCCTGCATTAGGATATGAAGACGCTGCCTTCTGTAACACAGTTTTAAAAAACTAAAAAAACTAAAACTGAAAACAGAGCTGCCCAAAACTTTGTTCTTTAATAATAATAACAATAATAATTTATTCAAAATAACTTAGGGCTAGAAGGATAACAAATAGGTTCATCTTAAATTCTAATCGTATAAAATATTGCGGGTGCCTAAACTAGGTAAAAACCTGTTTTTCAGGCAAAATGAGTGCTAATAACAAATAAAATAATCAGATAGAACGTAATAATTATATAAGGCAAAATGGTGCGTACTTTAAAATGATAACTACCTAAAACTAGCCTAGTTTACTTAATTAATACAGGTGCTTGAAATTTTTGAGGCCTACTTTATAACTGTCAATAAATTTTCTGTGTCATCATAATATGATGACACATTATAACATACATTGCAGTGTATCCTTAAGTTTTTTCTTACAACTATTATAATTTAGGGAATAAATATCGGTTAACACATTTAATCTATTATATAGGAAAGGACCAACTTTGTTATTGTGGTACCAAAAATAACATGTTTATTTCATTTTCAATCTACACATCTAGCCCCAAGCTAAGCAGAGCTTGTGTTATTTATAATATGGATGTTATGTATGATGGGTGATATACATAATACAATAAATATTATTGAATTCTTTACTGCACACAGTGCTAAATGAAACATATAAGTTAGCAAATACTTAGTGGACATGTACATAATTAATTTAAGTACGTATTAATGTATATAATAAAACAGCTACAAATAAAGTAGGTATCTACATAATATCATATAATAATTGAGAAGGTTCATAATGAACTTTACATACAATGTACCTACTCAAATTAAAAGTTACACTGTGTATAAAACCAGTTTGCGTCGTCCTTCTTTGTACGACATAAAAGGGTAATTTATTCGTTAAATAAAACATAGGAAGCAATCGGCTAAGAATGTATATTTTCATGAAAAATCCATTATTATTCAAGGTAATGTTTAATGGAACAATCATGTAACTACACATACTTACATGATTGTTTCATTTTTGCAGAGAAATACTAATTAAAAAGTCATAAAAGCCAGCCATTGATGCTAAGTGACTATAGTGTAGATAAGTCTGAATAGGTACTTGAATTAACATGGCACTGGATTTAAACAAAAACTTAACAAATAGGCAATAATAAAAACAAATAACAGCAAGAGAATAACTCGAAAATTTTACACATCCCTTGCACCTTGCTTGACTGTTTAGCGATTTTTCTATTTTTAGGCAACTTTCAAAAGAGGCGGTTCTGTGTTTACCAGTATGTATGTTTTTTTTTAATTGACTTGTCATTGAGTCAGAGTCAGAGTCAGAGTTGATTTGAGATCCTTCAATAAAAAGTATTGCAAATATTGCTTACAATTAATTATACCTACTTGAAACTCGACCGACGACGACGCCAAGCGAGTCTTATATATTAGTTACTTGAAATACAGAATTTATTCGTAATAACATTATGACATGTCATACACTCAATTAAAAATACAAAATAAAATTATGATTATAATAACGGCGAATTAAAACATTCGTTAGTATCATATAATACCAATTTAGTGAGCCACTTTCTTAGTTTAATTTTAAAAATAGCAGTGGAAGCCGCATCTCGGATCCAGTCCGGCAGCCGGTTGTAAACTGAAGGACCCAATATGTAAACGGACCTCTCTGACTTCTGTAGCTTGTGTCGTGGTTTGTTTACTAACATCCTACATCGAGTTTATCTAGTAGGCCGTGTAGTTCCAAGCCATAGCTATATTTCTTCTGCGACCATAGTATAAAACACGCTAAGCAAAGCAAGTGAGCTTTAGTTATTTGCGTCGTGGTTTGTTTACAAACATTCTACATCGAGTTTAGCTAGTAGGCCGTGTAGTCTGCCATAGAGCAAAAAACACGCTGTCATCTAATGGGCTCCACACATGGTAGATATAATGTAAAGATGTATTTTAAAATTATTGATGTTAGGTAAGTATTAACATTTTTTTGTGTGCAATAAAGTGTACATTGTATTGTATTATAGAACGAACGATACGACAGCATATATGTATTATTTTACATGTATGAAATATGAAGGGATGTAGGTATAGGTACGTAATGTATCATCGCCAAACGGAATGCCTATCCAGTTTGAAACTATTTTGCTTTGCGTTAAAAACAAAAGAAATCGAGCAAGCCGGGAGTGGCAACTAGGCACTTCATAGAAAAATCACCCTAGTGGTGGTAAGGCGCAATTTTTGCTGATCGTAGGTACCTACCTACAATATTAATTACTGCCGTGTGAGAAGTCCTTAGTTTTGAGCATTTACATCTTGCATCGCAGATGTCCCAGAGTAGGGCCCAAGGTTAGGGTGCGTGTGCGTGCGTGCAAAGGTCCTGTGAGCAACGCAGGTAGGGGAACCTCGGCGCCTATAGCATTGTTTACACGTGTAGTGACGGGGGTCAATGAACCCTGCCGCACTAAGATACGTCATACAACTATGGTTTATCCATCCAGCATGGAGCATGTTAGTAAATAAACCACGATACAAATAACAAAAACTCACTTGCTTGGCGTCGAGTTTCAGATATAATTGTAAGCAATTTTTATTGAAGGGTGGATCTAAAATCGACAAGTAGGTAATGTAAATTACGTATAAAAGGACGCGCCAACAAAGTGAATTTTAGGTTAAGAATGGGCGGTTTGTATACGTTTATGCCTCATTCAAAATGGACACGGTATAGAGATGGGTTTATGCCGGGCATTTACAGGGCGGATTGAATAAATGACAGGGCAGAAACTACGCTTGTAGTTTTTAAACATTTTGAATATTTTTCAATTAAAAGTACCTATTACAAGCTACGCTACGTACGTACTTGCGTATTAATGTTTTATTCTTAAGACGTTAAGTAGGTACATGTTTTTTATTGCTCCAAAGTACCTACCACTTATTCATACTTACTTAATAATAATATAATATTGACTCTCAGACATCACGAAGTAAACCTTATAATATAATACTTTAAATTGAAGAAAATTCTTGAAAAAAATTCAAAATGTTAAAAGACTAGAATAGTAGTTTCGGCCCTGTCATCGGGCATTTATAAGGCATAAAAAGACGTTTATAGGCATTTACTCAATCCGCCCTGTAAATGCCCGGCATAAAACCATCTCTACATACAACCAACTTAACATGATTTAACGAGCTAGAGCTATATCGTATCAAAAGAGCAAAAAGAGCATGTAGAATATTAGTAAACAAACCGCCCATACTTAACCTAAAATTCACTCTGTTAGTGCGTCCTTTTATACCTACGTAATTAACATTACTTGTCGATAAATAAATATTGCACACTGCATTACAATTAGGTAGGTAGGTAGTGTAGGTACGTACATCTGAAACTCGACGCCAAGCAAGTGAGTTTTTAACCCAATTCAAAAAAAGGAGGAGGTTCTCATATTAGACTGTATTTTTTTATGTTTGTTACCTCAGAACTTTTGACTGGGCGGTCCAATTTTCATGACTCTTTTTTTATATGAAAGCTGGTGCTTCCCATGTGGTTCCATTTTATTTTTTTCCAGTTCTGACAATGGCATCCATGAAACTTCATGACAAAACCATAAAAATGAAGTCGGTTTATGGTTTTTTAAAACAAAATTAATCGTTTTGTTAGGTACATACCTAATTGAAGTCGGTTTATAGTTTTTTTAAATCAAATCAATTAGGTACCTACCTAGGTAGGTACCTATGTGAAGTTTTGTCGTCGTCGTCGTCGCGTCTCGATTCAAAATATCATGTAGGAATGTAGGATTGTACCTAGTCGGGGTAGAGGTAGGTAAGTAGGTACCTACTTGTGCCTAGGTATTTTATTATCATATCAACTGGCTAGTTCAAGGCCGAGCGTACAGCGCAAAAATGTTTTTGGAACTAAATTATTGTTTTTGATAAGACTTGAAGGTTTTATGAATCTACAATACAATGTGAATGTGATGTAGGTAGGTAGGTAGGTAGGTAGGTAGGTAGGGTAGGTAGGTAGGTACCTACTTATCGCTAACAAACAACCGCTGAATGTTTTACTTTATTACGATTTCTGTAAATCACTACAAATACCTATACCTGCGACAATTTATTTCTTTACAAGGTTTATGGTTTAGTTTAGATTGTAGCTAGCTACCTACTATCTTACCTAACTAGTCACTTATCAATAATAATATAATATTGTAGTAGTAGGTATCACTTACCTATCTACTCGTATACCTATTCCAGGAAGGTAGGTGTAAGCACTCTTCCTGAAGTCTTATTTATGTGCCACCTACGTAGGTAAGGTAGGTACATAAATAGGACCTACCCACGTGTAGGAAGGTACTACCTTACTTACCTATTTGTGTATACATGTATATACCTACCTATCTATGAAGGCATCAGCTGTCTCATTGCATTGCATAAGAAATAACTGCGCAAATACGAGATTTTTACTATACATGTATAAACGTAATAGCTACTTACTATAGCATTCTTTAGTACATTACAGGTAAATGGGTAAAACAGGTAGTTAACGTTCGCGCGTACACATATTTATCAAGAAAAGCGAAATAACAGAATGAATGCAAGGTTGTTCGAAGATATTTACGCCTACAATGGCGTACCTACACTGTCTGTAGACGGAATACGAGGAGAGCAGCCAAGCCAACCGCCCCGCGCCGCAATTTGCCGCGACGACGACGCAGTAAAGGCGGGACGGCGCGCGAGCGATCGCGACTTGTTTACACCGAGCTTACACCACGTGGTTCGGACTGGGGAGCCCCGTGCCTACCACACAACCGTCACGTGTGCCCATTCACTACACCTCTATAATTACTCAAATACAAACACCCAACCGGATTAGCCTAGCCGTAATCAGATTGAAAACAAATAATGCTTGGTATTTACCTGAGCTCGGCGCCTGCCGTGGCTGTCTGCTCCTCACGATCCACAATTCAAATAGTATTAATCAATCCGAGCACTGAACCACTAGTATCTGATTACACTGGTCACAGAGCACTCGTATAAAACAACAACATGTAAACAAAAACAGCACGCGAATGAGTGGACAACGATTCAGACAAGTTATCGCGAACGACGCGCGCGGACGACTGCCTGCGCAACAAATCGCGCCGCGCGCGGGAAGCGAGGCGCGCGGGGCGCCGCCGCGCCGCGCGGCCGTGCCGTCGACCCAGCCGAGGAATGCGGCTCGCTCGCCTGTTCTACTCGCAGCACCAGAGACCAGAGCATAGAGCTTATTTTTTTGGTCGGTCCGTGTTGTTAGGGTGCGAGGGTCCACAATACCTACCCATCCCCAATATCTACTAAAGGTGGCAACGAAAAAGTTAAAAATAAATTCTATTGAAAATCAAGCATGTGTGTACCAAATATCTTATTTGGTTTGAGCATATCGTGCCCCAAAGATCAATATAAACTTAGGTAGGTCCTACTTCCATCAACAGCGAACTTCAATCAAAAGCTTCGATCTATGATCAATATGATCATTGTTCACTAGAGCCTCTAGTAGTGGTTGTAGGTAGGTTAGGTACCTACATACCTACCTATGGTTTATCCATTTTGAATGAAGCATGTTAGTAAACAAAGAACGACACAAATAACAAAATCTCACTTGCTTGGCGTCGAGTTTCAGATATAATTGTAAGCAATTTTTATTAAAGGGAGGATCTAAAATCGACAAGTAATGTAAATTACGTATAAAAGAAAGACTGCAGGCAGATGCTGGATGCGTCAAGCTGAAGACAGGGCGCTATGGCGCTCATTAGGGGAGGCCTATGTCCAGCAGTGGACTAATAATAGGCTGATGATGATGATGATGGGCGGTTTGTTTATGTTTATGCTCCATTCAAAATGGATACGATAGGTACCTGTTCCGTTCCAGTGATCTTAGCAAGCAGCTCAGCTGTGCCGGCCGCAACGCAATGCAGCACCCTTCTACCTACTTATTAGGATTTCATCAACAATATATGTATGTAGGTACCTACTATAATTTTGGGGGAGGCGGTTTTTTTAACCCTGAAAAGCCGCATCTTGGCTCTATTCTACTTTAGTCTAAACCTAAACTAGAAAACTAGAATAGCGCCAAGATGCGCCTTTTCAGGGGGGATGCCTACTGGCAGCAAATGTGTAAATCCGCCACTGCATTCACTGGTGTGTCACTGTTCAACCACTAGGGGAAGTCATGGGGTTGAAATGATAATCATTCCTCCGCTCAGCATCCAACCATTGATATAGGAATTCCTTTAACAATGCATCCTCCAGCGGATTCATGACAGAACGAAAATAATCACTTCCATTCTTTCTTGCCGACCATACTACACTACACTGACAACCACAGCGGTTTAGCGGGCGAGGGTCCTGCACCGCAACGTCCGCAACGCACTCAACAGACTAGATATTTCACCGACTTAAAAAAAGGAGGAGGTTCTCAATGCGACTGTATTTTTTTATGTTTGTTACCTCAAAACTTTTTACTGGTTGGTCCGATTTTCATGATTCTTTTTTATATGAAAGCTGGCGCTTGACGCGTGGCGGTCCCCTTTTAATTTTGTTCAATTCTGACAATGGATCCATGAAAATTTAAGTTGAATTATAGTTTTTTAAAACCAAATTAATTATTTTATTTATTCTTATGCCGCAACCTTCTTTATGTTAGCGGGAAAAATAGCACGCATAGCGCAGAACCCCACGCAAACCCCCAAAAATTATGAATATCCAAATACCAAAGACCCTGTATGTGTATCACATCACATCACATCACATCACATCACATCACATCACATCACATCACATCACATCACATCACATCACACTTCACACTTCACACTTCACACTAATATTATAAATGCGAAAGTTTGTAGGTATGGATGCATGGATGGATGTTTGTTACCTCTTCACGCCAAAACTACTAGACGGATCGGGCTGAAATTTTGCATACTGGTAATTCTAATCCTGGAATAAAACATAGACTTTTTATCCCATAAATCTGTTCCCGTGGGATGAAAATGACCTTTTAATGTTTCCATAGGAACAACGCGTGCGAAGCCGCGGGGCGCAGCTAGTAGGTTACTTACTACAACATAATTGCTATCGAAGCAGGATGCAACGCCGATTTCGCTCTTGAAGCATCAGCAACGCCACGGAAAGTAGGCGTGGCACATTGGCACGTGTAGTCTACTTTGCAAGTTTAGGATTACACTTAGAATTATGTGGTTGCCTAGAGTCTTGCTAGTTGCTACCTACGGATCGGTACCTTACCGATAGGGGTCATCATCATCACATCAGCCTGCATCGATTTTTTATTTGACCCCCTATGTTTGTATTGCGATTTTTTGTATTCGTAACCTGACCTGACCTTTTTTGTTTTATTTATCCATTATTTTTGACCTAGCTCGACAATACCGAAAGAAATTAAGTTCTAGTACAAAAATGTTTCTTCTTAGGAAAACGGATAACTAGGAAATTTCTTATTTTTCAGTAGGTATGTATGTAGGTAGGTACATTTAATATAAAGGTTCTTAATTTATTTTAGAATGCGATGCACCTCGAATAACGCTGACGAAGCTTTTTGTAGTTATTTTTGAAGTAGCTGGTGTTTATAGTATTCTGTGACCCAAGGGTTTAAAGTAACTTATTTAGCACCGTCTCGGGACTACATGAGTAACTTTCATCCCTTGGGTGACAATGTACTATTACTTTGTACTTAGCAGATTTGAATTCAGTTTCGTTTTAATCGACAAGTTCTATGGAGACACAAAGTAGCGTAGGTATCGTGATTTTTGTTGACAATAAATTGTTATCGGTAAATTGCTGGTGATGGTCAAAGTTCAACGGAAATCTGTTTGGCTTTACTATCGGTTGAGTTCGGTCGGTCATTTTTTAAACAAATAGTTAATTTTGTTTTAAAAAACTATAAACCGACTTCAATTTTTACAGATTTTTCATGAATTTTTATGGATCCCAGTGTCAGCTGAACAAAATTAAAATGGGACCACACGGGAAGCACCAGTTTTCATATAAAAAAAAGAATCATGCAAATCGGACCACCCAGTCAAAAGTTCTGAGGTAACAAACATAAAAAAACAGACGAATTGAGAACCTCCTTCTTTTTTTGAAGTCGGTTAAAAAATAACTTTATTCAATCTTTTAAGACCAAATTCTGCTCATCAATGCTTTACTATGACAATGGTGTTTATTCAGATGTTGCCAAAACTAGACTAAACTAATCTGACAGTACTAAAACATATACAAAATCTCAGTGAAGACTTGTCAAATTGATACAATAGTACATTGTTACCCAAGGGATGAAAGAAACCTATTTAGTCCCGAGACGGGGTTTGGCGCCCGAAGAGCGTATCGAGGGCGCTGCTAATAGTTCGAGGGACTAAAGGTTTCTTTCACCCGAGGTGGTAAACACTGTGCTTTTCATTACGAATACAAGGAAAGTAAAAATTAAAATATAAATAAGCTAAAGAAAAAATACATAAATCAACTTAGATATGATATTTATTTTAAGTCTATGGTAAAATTAGAGCAATTATTAGTTATAGTGAAAGGTTATTTCCAACTAGGTACCTCTTAAGGCCCATACACCAGTGAAAGTGGCGCCCCCAATTATTTTATCTTATTATTACGTTAAACGCAGCAAGTTTTAAAAATCCTACGTTCAGTTTATGGTATCTATTACAAGTTATTTGTTAATGCCTCTGTAATAGTTTCATTTTGTAAAGCTTAGGCAGAGATACAAAGTTGCCCTTTTTGGCCACCAAACTCTATTTTCGCATCTCTTCCTAAACTATATGAGATAAAATTATGAAAGAGGTATTAAAAAATAGCTTATTTTATTTTTATTATTATTATTATTATTATTTGAACCACCAACAGTTAATACACAGCAAAGTTACACAATGGAATAGAGTAAGGTTTAGAGCGCTTGTGCTCAACTAATTATAGGCGGTTACATGGAAAAACATTTTTTAAATAGAGTTGACAAGGAAGTTACAACTAACGGTAACTTATAATAGATACCACAAACTGAACGTAGGAGTTTTAAAAATTCGTATGATAAACGTAAAAATATGACAAAATAGGTAACGCTGGCAGATTGGCTCGGGTATGCGCCTTAAGAAGTAAAAACTTTGTTTTTTTTTTGTTAAATCCATCATTTTGCCTTTTGATAAACGATGTTAGTCGCTCGAAATCCTTTATAAAGTACATTGTGTTCAGTACCAGTAGTAATGTTGTCTTTAACATAGAATATACGCTCCATAATATTCAAGGTTTGTAAGTCTTTGAAAATATAATAACAAAACGTTATATTATAACGATTTCACTATTTGCTCAGCGCGCCATGTACCTTAATACCTATTTGATATATTCCTTTGTCTGAGTTATAAAATTAGGCGTTAAATTTATGTCTTTATCAGTCTGAACTCATTGTAATAATCAAAACAACGAAAAATCAAAACCCAAACTCGAAAAATCAAATGATTGCCGTTTTCCCGCTTTCTTTTTATTAGGCACAAACAATCTTCTTTATAGATGGCAAAATAGCGATGGTAGCTCTTGCTATTCTACCATAATAAACATGGAAGAATACCGAGATCTATTCTACCATTAGTTTTTATCATTTAAGGTAAATGTTTTGCCGAAATTTATGTTATTTTAAAGAAAATAGTTGAAAGCATGTTGAAAGTAAATTATAATTATAGCATTTTACCTTTAATTTATTTAAATTTTACATCATGCTGATATGAATGGCTGTATAAATTGCGTCAAACCAGACGCAAAAGCCATCTCACAAGAGGTTGAAGTTGAGTGGCTGTATAGAAAGGTCACAGATTACCCCCAATAGATACCGCATTACGATACTTTTGTTCGGATGCTAGCGCACCAAAATTGGCGGAAGGCGCGGGTTGCGGGGACTGAGACAAAGGCGTTGTGATTGGCTATTTCAAGGTCGCACTAATAATGAACTAAGGGTATACTCACCGTAGGGTTGGGAAAGTCGAACACCAAATTAGAATTCATCGATAATTAGTTTGTAAATTTCATATTAAAAGAAAGTAAACAATTAATTTTCTATAGGATCATGAATTTATACAGACATTCAAACTAATATTTTAAACCTAAGTAAATGACAAAAACACTACTACTATTTAATTAAATAAAATAAAAAAAATTGTACACATTACACAATAATGATGAGAGATCATCTGTTTTGAATTCAATTATAAAGTAAAGAAAAGTAAATTAAAAGTTTATTTCAATAATAAAATAGCACTATTTAAGGTTAAGAGTTACAAATGTAGTAGGTTATAGAAAATTTTGTATTTAAACAGTCACAGTCTCTGTATGTGTTGTTATTGTTACCCGTAGTCGAGTGACTGTCCTCCGTACTATTTAATACAATAATACCTACCTACCGAGAGTCCCGCTCATCTACGTCATCCACCATTTTTAACGATATCGACTAGACTCGAAATAAGTGAAATTCACAACACTAGCGTAACACGTGCTTTCGCCGAAAAGGACAACGAGTACAATAACAGCAATGCGGAAAAGAGACAAGTGACCGTCCTTACGTTCCATTAGCCATTATAAGCTGACCTGTTCTATAAATGATAAATTTGTAATTATTTTACTTACCGATGAAATGTTAATCCGTCCTTTTGGTAGTTTGAATTTCTTGATGATTTTCCACACGATTTCACTGCACATGAAGTCATTTTATCCAATTTTCTATCACAAAACCAATTTTCACAAGCGTTAGAGCACAGAAACGTAGGGGTCTGACACTTGGTCGAAACTGAAGCCGTACTTCGAAGCGGCGATTTACAACTGAGCATTTGCACTGATGCGTGGTGCGCGGTCGTCGTCTTTCATGCGGAATCTATTGGGGGTAATCTGTGAGAAAGGTAGAATGCATGGTTCAATAGAAAAGTGAGGTGACAGCTGTCATTTGTTTTGTATGTACTTGTCATTACAAAAAGTATAACTTTCATCCCGCTGCGCAGGCTACTTCAGACCTACTTTCAGAGTATGAGTAATGAAAAAACATATTTATTTATTTATATAAATTACTCAATCTATATACCCACACGCATAAGATAGACTGACATATTTGGCATATTTGACGTCATAGGTAAGTACACGTACTTCTTGGTACTTCCTCTACGAACCTTGAATCGAGAGAGGTTCGAGTATCGATAGGTTGGGTAAAACCCATTGAATTACGACTACTGGTAAAACCCTCTTTCGTTTCCGTTTTGGAGGAAATTTAACCTTAGTCTAAAAATACCTACTTATGGCATCTATTTCGTTCCTACCTAATTACCAGAGAATAAATAATAATGTTAAATAATAATGCTTTTATTACGAGATATACATAACATGAATAGGTACAGCATAGAATGGAGAATAGCGCCTACAAATGGTATGATGTGGATTGTTCGATGCGCAGTTAACCCCAATCGCCCTCAATCGAAGGACCGAATTGTTTGCTCAATCATCTCTGATATTATCGTGAATAAACACTGATCATGTTTTTATTGTGGCAATACCTACATACTTTTCTAGTTTTCGTTTTATTAAAAAAAGAGACTTATGTTGAAGGTAGATAAAAGTTTACACTGATTGATACAATTAGAATACTATTAGTACAATATTGCAATAAGGTATTAAGTTCGTTTATAAGCATTAATATGTGCAAGAAATAAAAGGTTTTTATTAATTTTTAGGGCAATATTAACGACCAGACGAGACACCCTGTATATCTATTTATTCCCGGTCGAAGACCTTTATCGTATCCATTTTGAATGGAGCATAAACGTAAACAAACCGCCTATACTTTTACATTACTTGTCGGTCTTAGATCCTCCCTTCAATAAAAAATGCTTACAATTATACCCGAAACTCGACGCCAAGCAAGTGAGATTTTGTTATTTGTGTCGTACTTTGTTAACTTACATGCTTCATTCAAAATGGATAAACAATAGAAGGAACCCGATACAAGGTGGTAAGGTGTAGTGTAAAACCTACTAACGAAGCAATAAGAGGGTGTCAAGTATCCAAAGACGAAGAGGATATACCTAATGTTGTGCAAAATAATGTACTTAATTACTTGGCCCCCTACCAACATAGGAAGGGTAGGAAAGAAAACTCTATATTTCTAACTAAGACAAGGTACCAGCAAGGTATTAATGTTATGGAATTACCCATTCATGTAGAAAACAGGAAATTAATTCTATCCGATGATTGATCTCTAAAGAGTCTCTAAATATTAAAGTCCGGTGCTGCGATCATGGCCATCTGCGATCAACAACATTTTAGTCAGGTCTAAAAAAATATCTCTATATATTTTAGATGCCTTGCCTTATTTAAAGGGTGCTTCGCACGCGCATGCCCGTCCTTGGGATACCATCTACCTACCTGTCAGCCTGCCAAACTTCAATGAGATCCGTTCAGCCGTCAAGGAGTGAAAAGGTAGCAGACAGTCAATTACTTTCGAATTTATAATATTAGTACCTATGCATAGATATATGTAAATAATATAAACTCGGGCTCTATCCATGGACAGACCCGAGAACAGGCATAGAGCTGCCTAGTAGGTCGGTATTTTTGCGGCGGGTCTACTAAGACTGAGGCAAAAATACCGAGGCCAATAGGTAATTCGCAACACGCGGAGGCGTCAATACCTACCTTCCGTCTTATAAGTAGGTTGCTTATTGCTAATTGACCTGCTTGGTGTCCCCGCCACCTCTTAGCAGCCCCACTTACTGACTGTGAAAATCATTGATCCAATTAGTTATGTTTACGAAATTAGCTTGTGACGAAGCGGACAGGTATTAGAGGTAGGTAATAGTAAGTAGATGTAGGTACAGTCAGCGTCAAATTGATATGAGCGTCTAGAGTAGTCAAATCTGAAAAACATGAAAGCAATTTGATATACGCAGTTCGAATCATCATATTGTTTTAAGCACCCAAGGTTCTCAAAATATCTTACCACTCATTGTTTCATATTTATATGAGCAGCCAGGGTGTTCAAAATTATCTTAGCAAACAAAGCTCTCAAATAACATTGCAAGTATTCTCTCGAAAGCGTTTGCATACTACCTTTGAGAGCTTTGTTTGCTAAGATAATTTTGAACGCTTTGACTGCTCATATAAATATGAAAAAATGTGTAGTAAGATATTTTGAGCACCTTGGGTGCTCACAACAATATGATGATTCAAACTGCGTTTATCAAATCGATTTTAAGTTTTTCAGATCATTTGACTACTCTAGACGCCCATATTAATTTGACGCTGACTGTACCTATAGTATAGGTTGGGTAAGTAAGTTGATTAAGAAATTGTTTAAAAAATAATGTGCTGACTCTACGTGATGTCGGATAAGGGCAGGAAAATGATGATACGAGCTATTGCGAAACATAATTTATTTGAGTGCAGATTTAGAAGAGAAGAAAATAAACAAGTCATACCATACTTAGTCATATAGGTACCTAGTTTTCGACAACAGCAAAAATTGACTTGTTATCATAACACTACAATTTTAGAGAAAGAGAGAGAATTTCAGAGTTAGCGGTAGAGTCTACCTACGGTAACCTTAGCTAACTCCAATACCTCAACAACCTATATTGGTCCACTGCTGGACGCAGGCCTCCCTCTGATAAGCGCCTTTATTGGATGATATTGCATGGGGGGTAATGCCCATAATCCCCACGCGGGGCATGCGGGTTGGGGATCGCTGGTTGGTGATAAAATTAAACTGCAGGAGTCGCTGCTGCCCGCCCCCGGTAGATATCCCTTAGTCGCTTCTTACGACACCCGCTGGAAGAGTTGGGGTGGTGCATATTCTACGCCGCCTGCACCACACGGTCTAGCAGCTAAACTAAGCAGCTACTGAAGTAAGTGAATAAACTCCAATATTTAGGAGTCTACTAGAAATATACGTGAGGAAAATGTCTGATAGTGAGGAAAATCCATACAAAAATGTTAGGTGTATGTAGTGTATAACGTAACTCAGATGCAGCAACCTAGTGCTCCGTGAGAAATGAGTTGTTTCCATGCCAAATATGTAAGAGCTATGAGCTTTTTCAACTTCCACGGAAAATTACGGATCGCCGGAAACTTTTAGATGTAATTGCTTTTGAAATACTAGGCGATATACAAGAGTTTTGCGCACAAGTTTGGTGTTTAATTGATCGCGTGAAGAAAATTTTATGAGGACTCAAACTATTCAGAAACGGCACGATGCGATGTCTAGAATAGAATACAGACAAGCATACGATCATGACCAACCTCACGCTAGAAAAACGTATCGGATCGGATAGCTAAATAAAAGAAATATTTACCTACCCGTTAAAATCACCAGTGACAGTGACACTAATGGTAAATCTGTCAATAGCTGCCTACGCGCAACATTGTCATCGTAACTAGGTACATTGCACACTGCACTACTCATACTCAGTTTTAAACATTTTTCTATTTTCAAATGTAACATTACGGGATAAATTGTAGCGTATAAGCACATTACATGTGAGTTACGGCGTAGGATTTGGCATGGAGTAGAGCTGAATGGGAGTCCGCGTCGACTTAGCGTCGCCGAACGCGAGCTAAATACAATGATCGGCCAATCACTGTATTACAAGAAATAAACATTGGAGTAACGGTGTGGTGTAAGTGGTGCAAATTCTAAGCCAGCGCCACACTGGATACCGGAAAAATCAGAAAATAGAATGGCAATCGGTAATGGCAGCATCCCCGACGGATTTTTTTGGCTTTGTAGTAATGGGTAGGATTAAAAAATATGAAGATAAACTATAGCTTCCTAAATTTTTTTGTAATTATAATTTCATTGTATTTTTCAATTCCGTTTAGTCGGGGGTTTTGCAAAACATATTTCTTCCTTTTTCGATTACCTACTATCATATCCGTGGGTTTTTCAAAATTTTAATTTTGTTTTTTGCAACTACGTATGATGTACTGCAACTGATTATAGTATATTATTGATATACCTACGTCCTACATGGTGTTTGGTATTTGGTGCGACCACCGTCCAAATTTTTTAGGGAATTGGAGGAAATCAATATACTCGTAGTCTGTGCAAAAAGAGAAGAGTCGTGCGTGGAATTTCGGTGAACTAACACTTTTAGTCGAACTGGAATACCAGAGTGTTCTCAACAAAACAAACGTTGTCAAATTGGCACACGAGCGCCCTCACTTCCCACGGCTCTTCTCTTTTTGAACAGACTCTTGGAAGTAATATAAAAAAAATTAAAGTCATATTTAATATAATTTTCTTTTAAAAAGTTATTCATTTAGCTGTCCAATTATATGTTACATGACATTAGAAATAGTTTACTAGGTAGTCAATATAATAGATATATGACATGCACTACATGACTGCTATACCTACCTCATGATACTTTTTAATGTTTTGTTCTTTAGACAACCTGTGTATTAGAATTTAGAAGTCTACTGTATTTTGAAGCTACAAACGATCTGACCTTGAGCTATCACAGACAGTTAGAATAAAAGACACAAATATGATAAAAAATAATGTTGATTCTGATTTATTTTTAGTAGGTCATGCATACATACACATTTATTAATTAATTATAATGAGTAAACAGTATTTTTATATTTAACCAGTATTCACAGTCAGGTAATATGGCGAGGGCTCATCTGTATTGAACACTTTGCTAAGAGTATCCAAAACCAAAGTTTGTATGTATTCCACCTGAAAAGAAAAATATACATTCAGTGTTTCTGGTTTTGCGAGTGTTATAATAACAAACAAAATAAGACGTATAAAGGTCTTCATTTAAAATTACCTGTTCTGGAGGACAGTATCCATCCTCAGTAGATCTGGCTACAGTAATCAAAACTGGAGGTGGTAGATTTTGCAGAAACGATTTGAAGGTTTTCTTGACCATGGTCTGAATTTCGGCTTCTGTGCTTATGTGGTATGGAAGACCTCCTTGATCTCTCGTGCATCCTCCGGCGAAGACTGCCCACCAGTCTGGACGTTCGCCGAGTATTGCGGCTTCCGAAGTTACCGCTGTTGCGAGCTCTGAAACCTAAGTGTAGATTTATAAAAAAAACCTGAAAAAGACCTAAATAACATTTGGCTGAGCTTGATGAGCTGAGATTTCTAATACGCGTAAAATTATACATCCATTGATAGAATCAGATAGAGATAAAAATCTTTCATAAAACACGATCAAATAACGTACCCTTTCAAACAACTCTGTCCTTTCTCCATCATACGAGTCTAGGTCGTTATTTTCCTCCAAATGTCTAAACAAATCTTCGAGCTCGTTAAGTTGTCGCTCCCGCAATTCGATAACCTGCTCTACAGATCTCCCATTGTCGCTGTCAGGAAGCTCAAAGTTGAATATCGGTTCCAAACGATCGTACAAGCCGATATCATTGTACAAAGAGAGAAAAGGATTGCCTGTGCTGAAGAAGTCCAAATCAATATCCAGAACGTAGGGCTCCGAGATATTCAGATCGCACGCTAAGTTTTGCGCCCAACTTTGCTCCATGTGTTTCGGAGATATGCCAAGTTCTGCCACAGTGAGCGTGAACCTCCGTTCGTTTGTCAGGTTTGGGGAGTACAAAGCATCTGAGAGGTAGTATGGTTCTTTGCTATCGACGCGAAGGTAGCCCGAGGGATCATCGCCAACGTGTATCTCCCGGGTACCGTCAGTAATTTGTTGCGACCAAGGAGGTCGCAGCCATACGACCGTGTCGATATGCCCGGCCGCCGCAGCGGGCACTATCCAGTTTTCTATTTGCAACAATGGTAAAAGGTTTCTCCCAGAGCGAGCTTCTTCGCCTTTTAATGTACGATCTATCAGCAAGTCCGGATGGGCATCAAAGTGCACCAAAGTCGTCCCTTCGACTGGAAGCTTCTTGCCTCCGATTGCGGAATATATGAATTGTAGAGCGTCATTATGTTCCTCCACGACGTATATAGGAATCTTTTTAAATTGCTTCAGGGACGAAGGAGTCCCTTTACAATTTTCGGTCATCTTATTGTTGTGATCGAAGATTTAATTAGAAGAAAGCATCCTGAAAACAAACAACACGTTGTTATGGCTGATAGTTAAATAGCTACCAAAAACTTCAGTTCAGTTTAGGAAATAAACTAAACACTACACTTTTAGAAATCATTGGCGTTAACCCTGGAAAGCGATAGGCCTCTGAATATTACTGCCCTTATTCAGCTTTTGGAGGATTTTCCAATTGGGTCAAGGACGGATGCCGGGAAAAACTCCAACGTTATTCACGGCATCTTCGCAGTTGTTAGGAAGTGTTTACATTGTTAGACATGTAACGTTGCTTTGACATTGATGGAGTGGAGGGGAACGCGAAGTTCCCCGTGTGTGCTGTGTACACACACCCCGCAAACATGAAGCCTTTTATGGAATTTTACAATGGCATTCTGCTATTGAACAGATACGATCGTCTGGCTTTTACTTTTCATTCTTTGCTGACTGATCTACCCACTAGTTATAAAATGTTAGAGTCGCTTGAAAGACTTGATTTACTTAACAATCAAATCTGTCGAAACAAGGTGCGTTTTATTTCAAACGTTCCGGTTCCGGCGCCCCAGCGAGCGGGGCGCGGCGGTGAAATAATATGCAAATTCCGCAGGTAAAAGATACGTACGTACTTTCCCATAAATTTCGTCACCGGGACTTGTGAAAACTCAAACTCAAAAATGCTTTATTTCCATAAATACAATAAATGTACACATAGAAAAGGTCAAATCATATTAAAAAATACACTGACACGGAAATAAAGTGGTATTTTTTTATAGATTAGATAATCTGATATTTTATATTAAGCCTTTTTGCATAGTAAAGTTTCGACAGTTTGTTTGAATTTATTTACTGATAATTTTTGCAGCTCAGTAGGGGTTTTGTTGTAGAAGCGTATACATTGCCCTTTAAAAGATACATTCGTTTTATGAAGCCTAGTTGTGGGTACATTTTACAGTTACAGTTTATGTTTATATCTAGTATTATAAATTATGTATACCGCTATTTTTTGGGAAACTATTGATATTTTTATGAGTATACAACAATTTTTCATAAATATATTGACTTGGTACTGTCATTATATTTATTTCTTAGAATTTATCACGTAGGGATTCTCTGGGAACCATTTTATAGATGGCACGGACAGCCTTCTTCTGCAGCACAAATATGGTGTTAATATCTGCAGCGTTCCCCCAAAGCAGTATACCATAAGACATAATACATATTAAAAGGCACTAAGTGTTTTAAACACTTTTAATAAAAGTTAATACAACACACAACTACCTACCTAATTGCCAAAATATACGTAGAATAGGAAGGAACTACGATACGCTATCCATTAGCCTTCGAGTGTGGCGAACGATATGGTTATCTGAAAACCCTCACTTTTGTCACGCAATAACAATAATGCGTCATGATCATTTCCGCGAAGTGCGTAATACCATTCGGCTCCATAAACGCTGTGTGGGGTTTACCATTTATTTCATACTTTACCATTAATACAGTTGTACTTGGTAACCCTGTATATTATTTACGTCATTCTAAGCTTTTGGTGGGAATAACGGAATAACCATAGAGTATAAATAAGCTGCTGTGGAATAACAAAATATCTCAACTTTCGTAAATTAGCTTTCGAGTAAAGAAATCATATCTTCTATTGGGTGGACCTTAAAGAATAATTAATAAATAAAATTCATGTTTTTTAAATAAAGATTTGTTATAACTACCCCTTGCTGGTCTCCAGCGGCGCATAGATCTGATCTGATAAAAGCTTACAGACCAAACACATTCGGTTTATATAGCCCAACCTATTTACTAACCTATCTATATGTATAAGGTACATTTGGTAACATCGAACTTCGTTCGTAGCGTTGATAGCAAATATTATAAAGGCATGTTTTCCATTAGAGTCAGCAAACATCCGGCGCGATGCGTAGATGCGCGGAACGGAGCTTCAAGCTAAACGCGGCGGAGCGGGGGGGTGTTGTGACGGGCGCAGGGCTCGATACTCGCCGCTGACGTCACTACGCTACTACGTACCCAAACATACCCCCGCCCCCCGCACCCCGCTGACCTATAGCGCCCACCTGGGTCAAGGTATGCTGTAGATCCGCATGTCGTATTGCCGATGTTTTCGCTGAACCTATTATTTTGTCCCTATTTCGGCATTTTAGGTGCTACTATTATACATTTTGAAGCTATTTATAATTTAGGGCTTGACCAAATTGATGCGGCCACGAACGATCTATAAATAAATTGGCCTTTTACACACATCATCATTTACAATTTTACACCCGAAGTAAGCAGTGCTTGTGTTGTGATGATATATTATGGCTAACTAGCTGCGCCCCGCGGCTTCGCACGCCTATTCCTCGGGAACTGATTTATGGGATAAATAGTAGCCTATGTGTTATTCCAGGCCTAGAGCTACCTGTATGCAAAATTTCAGCCCGATCCGTTCACTAGTTTTTGCGTGAAAGAGCAACAAACATAATTTTTTACAAACTTTCGCGTTTATAATATTAGTAGGAGTACTAAAGAAGCTAATTATGGTCTACTTATATGACATTTTTTTTCTTGATCTGTTCAGTAGTTTTTCAGATATAAGGTAAGGTAGGTAACAAACCTCTTCACAACCTTTAGCTTTTATTAGAATATTAGAGGGATTGGTTCACCCAGAAATTTACTGTAATGTAAACAATATTTGCAGATCATCCACTTGTCCAGTTTGTTCTGTGGCGAAATCGCCCACAGCGCTGTAGTGGCCATGGCCATACATATAAGACAGGGATCAAATGCAAAGAGTTATAATATCTTTGATCAAATGTTAGGGGATCAAAATCAGTGCAGGGTTCAAACGTGGGGTTCACCAACTAATAAGTAATAAATAACCCACATGTTTGAACTTTTATGAATGGAACACCCTGTATAAAGTATTTATTTTGTTGGTCAATATGTATTATATTATAACTAGCGACCCGCCCGGCTTCGCACGGGTGCAATGCTGATGTATTATACATTATGAACCTTCATCTTGGATCACTATCTATTAATAAAAACCGCCTCAAAATCCGTTGCGTAGTTTTAAAGATCTAAGCATACCTATATAGGGACAGACAGACAGCGCTTAACTTGGTATTGTATTAATTTTATAAGATATTATCTATGATACTTACTATTAAAAGCCACACTGACATAAGCAATCAGGGCTAGGCTAGGTCATACCTGAGTTGACCAGTTGGTAGGTAGTGCATTTCCTACTGAGTGGAAGGGTGCAGCTTCAAGTATTGTCTATTTCGATAATTTTTATTTTTTGAGATTTTTGATTAATTATTTGATCAAATGGTTACATGGGTACTAAACATTTTAAATACCCCGGTATACCCGGATTGGGGTACCCTACTACCTACCTATGGTTTATCCATTTTGAATGAGGCATAAACGTAAACAAACCGCCCATACTTAACCTAAAATTCACTTTGTTGGCGCGTCCTTTTAAACGTAATTTACATTACTTGTCGAATTTAGATCCTCCCTTCAATAAAAGTTGCTTACAATTATATCTGAAACTCGACGCCAAGCAAGTGAGATTTTGTTTACTAACATGCTCCATTCAAAGTGGACAAACCATAGGTCTAAAATTTTGAAACTTTCCTTTCGTCAAAATGTTTTAAATAAAGCAGACCTTAAAAGATAGCAACTAAATAGATAGCAAGGTATTCAATATAAAATAAACACAAACTTAAACAACACATAATTGCTTATGCACAACAAAGGTTCAAATTCGATTTGGTTAATGAACAACAGGCAAATGAAAGTTTTCTTTCTAATCCAAATGTTATTCCAAAGCCAAACTTCTGCAATTTTCTTCAAGCAATTGAAAATTTGGTTTGTTCCGCCCAGACAAACAAATTAGACAACTATTTGTCTGTGTAGAAATACCATCTAAGTTACGAATATAAGTTCACAAGCTTAAATTCTCCGACGTGAGTGCTAATGTTACAAACATAAATTAAAATGATTGTTTTCCAGGCTATATGACCTAATTATAGATGTGGAAAAAGGTGTATTTTGTTATTGAATAGGTATATACCCAGCCTGTATAGACAGCGGTACGCTATAGTTCTGATAAAGGTAGGTATACTGAACACACAATACACATAAAATGTTGGTTGTATAGACTTATAGGTTAAAGGTATGATAAAAATATGAACTAACTTACAGAAGGAATGTTTCAGCGACTAGGACACGAGTGAGACTTTAGAAACTTTAAACTTCAAATAACTATGAGCTTATTTATGTAACATATTGTTTCTGTTGTGTATCAAAACAATAAAATTAATAATATTTGAAAATAAACAATACGCTTACGAATAACATGACCATAGATATAACAAACATGACATCTGTGGAGTTGCCAGCTCGCTTTTTGATTGAACGAGGCGTTTTCTAAGGCCTCGGGCGGCCCGGCGGCGCGGGGCGCGGCGGCGGCGGCCGTTCCGCGCCGCCGCCCGCCCCACAGAGGTCGTCGGTCGGCAAATATATTTAATGCATACAAATAAAACAACGTTTAATTAGGTATATTTTTTATTGCGGCCTGTCGCTTTTATCCAAAACAAACGTTAAAGTGTTGTTTTCTGGATATCTGTAACAATTAAAAACATTTTCGTTAAGCATGTTATGCTCATGATGTAGGTAAGTATTCAAAAATATTTCAATGCGCCATTTGGGGAACATCGTCGAGTGCAAGTAACCCTAAATTTTCGTCATTTTATGTTATAATAACTAAAATTAACTTATTTGAGCCTTGTCCTAACGTAAAATCTAAGAAATTATTATTTTTACCTTTTTAGTCAAAAGAACGTGTACTTACGAGTGGAATGATGAATTCGGCACTTGTGCCTCACTGTCCGATTTACACCCGAAAACACTTTACCGAATTAAATCGTAGATTTTGGATCGTTTCATGACAGTCCACAACAAAATTATTTTCAGGAATTTGACGAGTCCCATCGATCTCCAAGGAAATTTGTCTAGCACATCAGTTAGCTAAACATGGCAAAAAACCGGCCACGCGGATAAGACAAAAAAAACAATTGTTCTATCTCATTTCTTCTTAGGCTTGAATCATAAGTCGTTCTCTCTTTAGTGCGAGTGAGTTGCGCTAGTTCTTTCTATACTTCTATTCTATAGCCTTCTATGATTCTATCCAGCAAGTAATCCTCTATCTACGGCATATGCTACGGTCCGTTTAGTATAAAAGACTATCAGCGCTAAAAGTGCTAAATTAAGTCTGTCCGCATTCATTTAGCGCGATATCGACAGTTATAGCGCTATGATCAACGGAACGGCTATAGACGCGCTCACATAAATATAACCTCAATAGTTTTATAGTAATTTCAAAGTTTTCGTTATGTGGTTGATTTTTTGGAAAATAAAATGGATTAGCAAACATTTTTAAGCTATTGCATAGCTTCTATCGCGGGCCTTGAGCGCGGGGACCGAATCCAGAAATTCCGTAACGAAAAAACCTTGACGTTTGTCTCTTTAGTTCAGCAACTCGCCTCTAGATGGCATTGCAATAGCTTTACCGCGGCAGTCCCCGAGTGCCACACGTCTTTTTTAAGCTATTGCATAGCTTCTATTGCGGGCCTTGAGCGCGGGGACCGAATCCAGAAATTCCGTAACGAAAAAACCTTAACGTTTGTCTCTTTAGTTCAGCAACTCGCCTCTAGATGGCATTGCAATAGCTTTACCGCGGCAGTCCCCGAGTGCCACACGTCTTTTTTATTTTATTTTATAGCTTTTGACCTTTAATCTAAATCTTTTGAATCTGATAGCTAGCTAAGATATAACAAATATTTTAATGTCAATTTTGACAGATCACTCACAGCGACCATGCTCGGTACGGTATCAAACTCCTTCTTTCCGGCCCTTGTGGGGGCACGGAGGGGGGCCTCGAGGCTTGGCCTCTTTAACCAACAATGGAATAAATTCGACCAAAGTTCAAATCGAAACCACTCCAACAAACAATTCAATCACCAATAAAACGTCAAGAATTACCATTGAGCAAATTGAAGCTCTTCTAGATAAAAAAATTGACTCTATAAAGAAAACACTACTAAGTGAACTAAAAGAAACAATTATAGCTGTTACATCGGACCAAGTTGAAAGAGTCAAACAAGAGCTGATGGAAAAAACAAAAGTTATAAGTACAGAGCAAAAGGTTCTTAAGAAGTCAATAGAAGAAACTAATAAAAAAATTATAGGGTTACAAAAAGAAAATATGAAGTTGCAAAATGATATCCAGGAAATAAGAGATAAAATATCTACAGAAACTAAAAGCCCACAAACAAATAAAACCAGTACGGAGAATACAATGACTGATAAAAAAATTGTACTATATGGCTTAACCGAAACTGTACGCGAAAATGACTTCGAGCTACACGATAGGGTCATCTGCCTATTCCAAGATATCCTCAACATCAACCTTAGTGGATACCTCGAGGATCTCAAAAGACTGGGAAAATGGGGAAACCGTAGACCCATAGTAATTGAGTTGCTTAGCAAAAAAATTACTAAAACCATCCTAGAAAACCGCCACCGTTTTAAGAATACTGGGCTGGCAATTTCTGAACATCTGAGCCCTGAACTACAATTAAACAGAAAAAAACTAATTGAAAAATTAGTAGAAGCCCGCAGCAATGGAAAACGTGCCAATATAATAAACAACAAATTAATTATAAATGGAAAAGAATACAAAGAAGACACGGTAACGAATAAAACACAGAGAGAAAATGAAGTATTACATGTAACTGAACCTATACAACCTAGCCAAAAAAATTTACTTACGCAATCCAAGCCGCAGATGTCTCCCGATCAGTTTTTTCGGGACTAAAACAAATATACTGTTTCAAAATATGCAAAGTCTTTGCAATAAAAGGCACTTGATAGAAGAACTTACCGATCAAGAAGCAAACATCGACTATTTATGCCTCTCGGAAACTTGGGTGACAACAGCCAAAAAAGATCTTTTACGCATCGAAGGTTTTAAACTTGCGTCATCCTTCTGCCGATCTGATCACGAAGGCGGAGGAGTATCGATATTCCTCAAAGAGGACATCGAGTACTCAGAAATCAAGGAAGTTGTTAATCTCAGTGTTGAATATGTGATTGAAATGTGTGCCATAGATGTACCAAACATCAATTTAGTATTAGTTTTACTATATTGGCCAAATCGAAAACGACAGCCTGATCTATTTTATTTAACCTTGGAGAAACTCTTACAGCAGTTAGTGCACAAATATAGCAAAAAAGAAATAATAATTGGAGGAGACTTCAACGTTGATGTTTTAGATAATTGCATTTCCTCTACACTTTTAAACTTAATGAATACTTTTAATTTCCATCAACATGTAAAAGAACCGACTAGAATACATATTTCAAAAAAGACTAATTTAGCCAAATCCTCTTGCATAGACCTTGTTTTCACTAACTTTTATAACAAAGAATTTAACGTTTATATTAAAGAGTATGGTTTAAGTGACCATAAAGGAATTTTTGTAAATATGCTAAATGTAAAAATAAATCCTACTTGTAAACATTGGATAATACAAAAAAGAATCTTCAACGAAAAAAATATACAAAACTTTATAAATGTTTTAAACAACACTAATTTTGCTTCTATAATTTCGAGCGAAAAAAATACAAATGAAAATTATAACTCATTTAGCGAAACAATTAAAAATATATTGAACAAATGCATACCTAAAATTAAAATAAAACTAAACCAAAAACATAAAAAAATCTGGCTGACAAAAGGTATTAAGGAATCGTGTAAAAATAAAAGATTGCTACAAAATTTAAAATCACAGACAAACAATGCTATATTGAAAAGAAACTACAAACTTTATGCAAAAATATTAAAGAAAACTGTTACTAAATCAAAAAAAATACAGAACATAAACAAAATGAAAAACTCTGATAATAAAGTAAAGACTATGTGGCACATTGTCAAAGAGAATACTAATAAACTTCCCTCAAAAGTAAGAAAAAACATTAAATTATACATACATAAAAATGAAATAGATAACCCTGAAATAATAGCAAATTCATTTAATCGGTTTTTCACTACTATAGGAGACAATGCAGGATCATTAACGCCAAGTGGTCGGCCATCAATAAACCGAGCTAAGAACTCCATGTTCCTACAGCCTGTTACTCCATTCGAAGTATTTAAAATCATAGGTAATTTAAAAAATAAAAAAAGCTTTGGCCATGACGAACTCCCACCCCTACTTATTAGAAAATGTGCAGAGCAACTAGCTCCACCCATCTCTTACATCATAAATCAATCTTTTACCGAGGGTAGTGTTCCAGATTCAATGAAAATTTCTGTCATAAAGCCACTACATAAAAAAGGAGATCAAAAAGATGTGAATAACTATCGACCAATTGCATTACTACCAACCTTTTCAAAAATTATAGAATCCGCTATGTCCATACGACTGTATTCTTTTTGCGAAAAATATAAGATTTTTAATGACTGTCAAAACGGCTTTAGAAAAAACAGATCAACATCTTCTGCTGTCTACAAATATGTTAATCATATTTTAAACATAATAGACGGAAAAAACTACGCCATTGGAATATTACTCGATATGAGTAAAGCCTACGACAGAGTCTTGTACCCTATTTTACTGAACAAACTACAGTCAATAGGTGTCAGAGGTCCCGCATTTGACTGGTTTGTCTCCTACCTTCAAAATAGACGCCAATATGTCCAAATAGATCACCATGATCAGTACACCGGAAGCATAAGTAAAATTTCATCTACAACAACGGAAGTAACAAAATCTATACCCCAAGGTAGCGTTCTGGGCTGTATTTTATTTCTTATATATATTAACGACTTACCACAAATCATAAAAAGCCCCTGCTCTTTGTTTGCGGATGATATATCCATTGTTTTTCCTTGTAAATCGAATTCAACCCTAAATCCCCTTCTCAACACAACTATTACTATTGTAAATAATTGGCTTAGCGATCATAACCTTCAACTAAATTTAAATAAAACAAAACTGCTCCAGTTCAGACCGTATCAAAAAAATCCGTTGAATATTAAATTCTCCTTCCAAAACACAGAACTTGAAAATGTATTGTCCTACCCCCTCCTAGGCCTAGATCTTGACTGCAATTTAAATTGGAAAGAACATGTTAAAAAAATTACATCTAAATTATCACGATTCACATATGCCCTTTTCGAACTTAAGAAAATCACCGACACAAAAACAGCTACCACTGCCTATTATGCGTATGCCCACTCCTGGCTACAATATGGCATTATTCTTTGGGGAAACAGTACGGATGCAAATAAGCTTTTCATTTTACAAAAGAGGTGTTTACGTATCATACATCACCTAGATGAGATGGTTAGCTGTAGACCGTTCTTCATTAAATGTAACGTATTAACCCTTATAGGAATATATATATTAGAAATAAGTTTATTTGTAAAAAAAAATCTAGACCTCTTTAAAGTTTATACAAGACCACCAAACCTCCGACCCAACAATAGACTAGATATACCCTTCTCTAAAATGCAAATGTTTCACTCAGGACCCTATGCCATGTCTATAAAAATATATAATAAAATTCCTTCAGAAATTCAAAATGAATCCAAAATAAACAAGTTTAAGTCTCTGTTGAAAAAATTCCTAATAAAAAACAGTTTTTATTCTCTACAAGAGTTTTTAGATTTCTAATTTCTTTGTTAAATTATATTAGTTACTTTTATAAATTAGATCTCATTAGTAATAAGGAAAGATAAAACCTATTACCTATTAATACTAAGTTTGTGAGTAGAATAATAATTAGTTAAGACATTAGATTATAAGCCACCTAGCTAAATATTGCCGTGCCCTATCCGGGTGCATGTTTGATACCCCTTATCCTTAAGATCCTATGTACAACATGTTGCAATAAATATATTGAGTATTGAGTATTGAGTATTTAACCCGGCTTCAACTCGATGGGTGACGACCCCTCGGTCCTTGGGTTGAGGCAAAAATGCTCTTTTTGCCTATATTATTTATAGATTTTTTTGGCTGCATTTTTTATTTTATTTTTTCCTTTCTTTATACAACCCAAGGACTCATGGTGGTTCCGGCGGGGTAAGGTCCCGCGGGAGAGGTCGCCACGGGCGGTCGTGGTCTGGGGGCCGGGTCTGGGGCGGCGCGATATGGTGGAGGTGCTCGTGGTGACCGTTGTCGGCGCGGTCGTACATCCGCCGCGCCGACTGCACGACGAACTCCTCGATGGGTTTGATCTGCAGGTCGCGGGCGATGACGTCGTTCCTGACGTATCGCCCCCGCCCGTGCAGATCCTCAGGGCGACGTTCTGCAACTGGATGGGGCGTGAATTGCTCCGCCAGGTGATCGGCCAAGATTTCGGCACGGTCGGCGGGAGCAAAGCGCCTCACTCCGTCTCGGTCCAGAAGGGGGTAAGTGGGTGCAGGCTTCCGCGTGAGCGCCCGGTTCAGCGCGTACAGGTTGGTGTCGTGTTCAGAGGCCCGGTCGATCGTTCGATCCCAGGTCTCCCCTCTCCAGGCCTGTACTGCGGCCGAGAGCTCCGCGGACACGGTGTTAAGCCTCGTCTTGAGACGCGGGCAGCGGGAGCGCGCCCATTCGCGCCGGAGCTCTTCCCCGCGATGGCCCTCTTTAGGTGTGGTGGGAGGTCGTTTCGCCGGCCTTGGCGTCCTGTGATGGGCGTGGAGGCGGCCTCCTTGGCCTCCTTGATGCGCGCCATCAGTGCCAAGGCCTCGGCTTCCACTTCGGCTGGCGTCTGGCTGGAGGGGTCCGACGTCCATGGATTCGAGTGCCCTGGCTCGGTACGGTAACATAGGCGGTGTGAGCGCAAAGATGGCGCAGTAATGACGTTTCACAATTAACTGTAGACACGCTTACGGATAAACGGACCACCTCATAGGTGAAGTGAGGTCAAATCAATTTTATCTGTTTACGGACCGTAGCCATAGAAGAAGAATGGGGTAAATTGGTACGTGGTAGGTACTACTAATATACATGTAGGTACTATAGCTACGATCTACGGTCTGTAGGCTTTTACTGATCCCCCACCCAATACCTACACACAAGTATATACTATATAGTACTGTCACGGTCATAGATTCCTTCTACGGTCATGGTAATGTTTGGTAGGTACAGTCCACAATCCACATGTTTGTGTAGTTTGTTGCCAAACGTCTCAGACGGTGAGGTGTGGCACTTGCCTTGATCGATTTGCCTACACTCGCGTTGGCGTTAGCTCGGCTAACCTAGACAGAGGTACGAAATGAAAGTAAAACCAAAGTAGAATCTACTAACATGTATGAATAATTTAATATAAGGAAATATTTATTACCCCTTGTACCTACCTACGTAGAATAATAATTAATTTTGTTTTAAAAACCATAAACCAACTTTTCAATTTTGCAGTTTTTTTCATGAATTTTCATGGATGCCATTGACAGAACTGAACAAAATTAAAATGGAACCACACGGGAAGCACCAGCTTTCATATAAAAAAAAGAATCGTGCAAATCGGACCACCCAGTCAAAAGTTCTGAGGTAACAAAAAAAAATAGTCGAATTGAGAACCTCTTCCAAAGTCAAAGTCAAAGTCAAAGTCAAATCGTTTATTTCTTTAGACTTACAAAATAAGTACTTAGACAAGTCAAATTTTTACTATATAAACAGCTTGATAAATAGTTATTACTATCAACAAGAAATAAGGTGCAATTGACTTTAATTCACTTCAATTTTTTGTCCACTAGCGGAAGAAGTGAAAAAGAAACCACTAGCAAGTCCATCGCTTATCAACTAATACAATCTTAGGATAACTAAGTCTAACTGGTCTTACATACTATTGTCTGTATGGAACTGGGCGACATCCGGCCAAGCGTTAACATCATTTACGTAGTCATCTACGGAGTAATAGGCTTTCTTGATAAGATTTCGTTTTATGTACAGTTTAAATTTACGAATAGGGAGCTCAGTTGCTTCAGATGGAAGCTTATTATAGAATCTTACGCAATTGCCCACAAATGATTTCCCTACCTTTCGTAATCTATATGATGGGATGTGTAATTTGTTCTTGTTTCTTGTATTTTTATTGTGAACATCACACCTTTTCATAAAGTTATCTCTGTTTTTGTGTGTATACATTAGATTTTCATAGATGTATTGCGATATTACTGTTAAAATATTTATTTCTTTAAATAATTCCCTTAACGAGTCTCGTGGATTTAATTTATAAATAGCGCGTACCGCCCTTTTCTGAATAACAAAGATAGTCTGGATGTCAGCTGCCTGTCCCCAAAGCAAAATACCATAAGACATAACACTATGGAAGTAACTGAAGTAAACTAACCTAGCTGTATCTTCCCAGGTAGGAAGCTGACGTCAGTGACCTTAATGCGAACTGACAATTTTACGTCAAAATCACGTGACAGACGTCACATCTCAATATGACACGTTTTTAAGACGTAACGTACGACGTAAGATTAACGTGTCTTAAAACCCCTAAATAAACGTTCTACAGTAACGTCTTTTTTACGTCACCGAGTTAGGTGAAAACACCAAGTCATAAGTTAGGAAATTTTCGACGTCAGAGCAACGTCTCAAGATAACCTAAAAAAGACATCCCATAATCACGTCCATATAACGTAATTGGTACGTTAGGTAGGTAGATAGTTAGGTTCCTACCTACCTTGGTAAGTTTGAAAGAAATCATTAAAAACGAGGTTGTGTGTATGTTTGTGTTTGTGTGTGTGTGCATGTATCTAGCTAGCTAGGCAAAACTGTGAAAGTTAAGTGGGGTACCCATTATTTTTATAGGGTTTTTGAAGATTATTTTGCTAACTATGTACCTATACCTAGCTACAAAGAAGTAATAAGTAATTACTTCTTCGTAGGTACCTACCTATCTACATATATGTAAATAAGGAAAATATAAAATTAATTAGGTATCATGGGTAAAAGGTAGGTAATTAGTACGCGATGAGAATGGGATGGAACCTTGTAACATTAAATCAAAATGATTCTAGATTTACTTTGACAAGGTTGAAGGTTCAAATTCTCATCGCGCACGCACGCATGGAATAAACCCACCTAGATAGGTAGGTAGGTACCTACATACTTTCACGAATGTAAATATCCTACATTACCTAATAAAGTATAAGACATGATCAATTGACTGACACTTTAGTGAAAAGAAAGCCAGTGTGAAAAGTAGAAAGAAAATCGATTGAATATTCAATTTTCGAAATTGTCGTTATAAATCATATTTTTATCTACCTACAGACAAAAATATCAATAAAAATACTAAGTGTTAAACTGCAGTCATTATTTAAAATATGTGACACGCAATGCTACATAAAATCACACCTTGCTCTCTGTAAAATAGAAGTCGAAATCGTGTGGTGAGGAGACAACAAATCAACACCTCACCGCACGGCAAAAAATAAAAACTTTTGTAGGTTACCTACGTCAATATAGGTACTTATTTTGTTGTGGAAGCCAAGGGTTGCATTTATTTGTCGTACAATATCGGACCGTTCATAGTAATAATAATACAATAAATTATCATAATTATTTTGTTATTAATGTTTATTGTGTGTCTGTTAGTATAGTACATAAGCCTCTACTAAAAATAAGCCATTACTTGACTTGGACTAAGGTTTGTATTCCGTTTTTCCCGCGCTTTCGCGCTAACGAAATGCGCACCCGCCGCCGCCGCCGCCGCCGTCGCCGCGCCGCCCGCCGCCATAGTAATAATATCGTATCGCCCGCCAAGTGCCCAGTGTTGCCATCGATTGGCATATGACGCAAAATATAGCAAATATTTTCAATCATTTTGATCTTAGTATACCTTAAACATCATATACGCGATTTCAAACTTTGTTTTGGCATTCGTGTTGAAACAGATTTTAATCGAGAGAGTAAGCGATAACATAAAAAAAATAAAAAAATCTTTGTCAATTCTCAGCAGTAAGTAAGTAGTATATACTTACGTTTTATTATAATTATTTAACTTGGTAGTATATTATTATATCCTTTTCTTATAACATACGGGATGTATGTATAGTAGTGACTCTTCAGGCTAATATCTTCCTTTTATAATTTGTACAAACAGGCAAACTATTTCAAAATTCTTATGATTATTTAAATTTAGTTTAGCATATTTTTTTGTTCTATAAGTGAAAACTGTTAAGCTTAATTTGAACTACTACTGTTTCTACTCATTAAGTTTTTTAAAAGCTGTTTGTTTTCCACGTAAATAAATCAATAAATAAGGAAAGTATTCTGTGCTGAACGTCAAAAGCGAGATATTTAAAATCTTAAATTCAATCTAAATTAAATGATGAACTAAATTATTTCAGAAAGTACCTATATCGTTTTTGATGTTACATAATCGAATACTTTTCTAATGTAATCGCTTACTCTATCGATATTTATCTACGATTAGGTTTTCCTACCTGGTCAGGTAGGAAAACCTACATAAATAGTACCTAATGGGGCAAACTACCCTTTCCAGACCGGGAAAGGGTAGTTTTTTTTATCGATGTAACTCAAAAAACGCAAAAAAGCGCAAGATGTGTCTTTGAAAGAAAGTTGCGGTACAGTGCCAAGAATATGCTATTATAGACGCCAGAATGAAACAGGACGAAACCCCCCGCCCCCTATTTCTTGTTGCTTTCCATACAATGAAATCAGTTCGCGGCGGCGGCGGCCCGGCGGCGGCGGCCGGTTGGTGCAAGCAAAGAGAATACAATACAATAACTTCTGGTTGGTGGCAAGGTGGCAACATTACATTTTCTACTTTTAGAATCTCGAAGATAAAAGTTATTTCTTTGAAGGAAAAGGATTCTAGTGAGTGAAAAATAATATTTAAATGTATTCGGTTATACAATTTAACGAAACAGATGATGGTAGCGTGTCTATCGTCCGCAATAAGTGACTTACGCCGTGGCGTCGAGTCGAGAAGTCCTGGAGAGCTAGCCCTGGACAATTCACCAGATGATAAGTGGAAACTCTATGGGATCCAAAGGATTTTTGTTGAAACTGGTAAGTGATGTAATGAGATTGCGACCAACAAGGCTAGGAACTTGTTACCGGTACCTACCTACTCTATTCCGAGTAGGTAAGGTAGGTAGGTACCTATGTACGTCCAAGTTATGTAAGTTGTGTACTCTCTACCAAAAAGAATACAATAACCGTGCACGTACAAAAAGACAGGGAAGCTAATTTTATTCCTTTGTTAGGTTAGGTTTCAGCTATGCATTACTTACCGAGACTCTTTGGTACCTACACGAAACGTTCGCCACCAAGTTTTGGCCGAGTATGGTGCACTGGATTGACTTGATGGGCTGAAGCCTGAACGACGTAGTGTGTGTGGCCCAGGCTCACGATAGCCTTTATGAGCGGTGGATGTGTGAGATAAGCAAGCCACAGCTGGTTACTCACCACTACATAGGTACCTACTTATATTATCTTGACTCTTCTTTGGTGAATAGATGTCACAGGTTCTAAGTTTTTTCCAATGACAAAAACATAATAATATGCTTGGGATTCCAAATCTATGCTTTCTCAATTGAGTTCAGTGGGAGTAGAACTATTTATTTAGATATAAAGCTTGGGACGGGCTTTGCTTCAACTCTAAAAATAACAACTAACAGGCTAAAGGCTTCTTTGTCGCTTCTTTACTTAAGTGCACATACCAAAGTAATGTAAATCAAAAATATCACTTTATTTCATAGTATAGAAAAGGCAAGGAAAAAGCTAAAATTATCAGAAATCACTTTAGATTTGCAAACGGATGTGGATGAGGTAAAAGAATACAATTTCTTTCAATCACTGCTAGTGAGATTTTATAATGATAATAGAGATACAAGAAGTTAATAGATTATTTATTTTCAGAACTTATAAACAGTCCAAGTTCAATAACCCAACTAAGCAAACTCAATAAACTGAAACTTGCAGGCAATTGTTTTAATGATGTTAGACAATGTTATTCAAATATAAATGCCAAATTATCTAAAAAAAAACATGCTTTAGGTCAAATCAATTATGATTTTTGAATAATTACATATTTACTTACTTAATAATTTATTTCAGAACCTGAAATCAGTTCAGAGTTTAACACTCCTACCATGATCTCATTACTTACTAAAGAAAGATGTCATTCATGACACAGCAGGACAGAAGCCTAATATCAAGTTTCCTTTGGATATGACTGAAATAGAAAATGACCTGGAAACTGAAGATAATTCTAAAGATCTGGTAAAGCATTGATTGATAACATAGAATATGAGCCTTTCCCCTCATGGTTGTCATAAGAGGCGACTAAGTGATTACACCAGGAGATGGGTAGCAGCACCTACCTACCTGAGTCTAAACTAGACCCATACTGTGATGATCACCAACCTGCCTGCCAAGCATGGTGATTATAGAAAATCCTTTCATTGTATACTTTGGTGAGGCCCATGTCCTGCATTGGATTGTTTCAGGCTGTTATGATGATAATGATTTATATAGTAAATTCTCTCTCTCACTTTTGCTGCTGAAATAAGCTTGTCTTGATTACGCTTGACATGCTTACTTAATTTTTTTTCAGATTCAATACTTGTGCACCCTAGGAGGGTGTGATGTGGCTACAAAGTTTATCGTGTTTTGCGATATGTTATGAATGACAGACACGCTAGCTGTCCAATACAACTTTTATGGCAAGCGATTGGCAAAAAGACCATTTCGTGATTTGAAGCTCAATGCTGTCGTAATAGGTATGTACTAAACTATAAACATGTTTTTTTTTCTATTATCATATTTAATATACATTATGTATATCTATCTATCATACATCAACATAACAGCCCGAAAGAACCCATTATTATATTGTCTATCTATAGAGATGGTGGAGGCCAAACACAAAAATATTTTTTTTACTTAGTAACATCTAAAAAATTATTATCATACCACTTAATTAACTGTACACGGGTGGCAAATGGCATCTAACATTTAATTTTGATGTCAAATTGACTGAGTATTGTAGATCAGTAAGCAAGTAAAATCAGTAGTTTTGGCCATGAAATCAGTTTCCACCCCTGACCATGTCAAATCTTTTTATGATGTACCTTGTTTGTAAAGTTATTATATTAGACAATAAATATTGTTAATGTTAATTTCAGATAGCATCCAATGGTTATCACCAGGATCAAACAATAAGGATATTGAAGATTGTATCAAAGCTTGGTTGAAACATGCACCTGAAAGATAGAAACGCCAGAAAAAAGAATGAGTGATGGATAGATTATATTACCTTTCTTATGAAAATAATTCAGGGTCTATTCCAACTGAAGATAGCCACTTGTATTATGCATGTAAATGAAAGTTAGGTGTAAAGATTTTGTCATTTATGTATTCTCACGCCGAGTAGCAGATTGTTAATGTTACTCAAAAAATAACAAAGTAGTCCAAGTTCATAATGTGTTGGTATTCATGACAAACAATTATACTTAGGATGAGAATTCATGACCAATTTTAGTTACTATGACTATCCATTTGATTCTTCAATACTAAATGTTTTTGTTGTAGACAACATTTCTTTTGATTTCAAAATATTTCCTTTATGCGATATTATATCCAAATATGCTTTAATTTACGATTCATCTGATAACAATATATGTTTTCCATTGCTCCATTCGGAGCCGTAGGTAGTATACTTAGAATTTAAAAACACTTATTTTCCAATAAATGTTATTGTGCAATAACTGGTTTATAATATACTTAGAATTTAAAAACACTTATTTTCCAATAAATGTTATTGTGCAATAACTGGTTTATAATTTATACCTACTAAGACAATGGGGGACCGAGCAGTATACGCAGGAACAGGCAGCCGCTGTTCGCGCTCGCTCGTCCCTGTGGTCAAGAACCTAGCTGTATTTAGTAGGTACCTAGGAACCTAAAGAATACGTCGCCTGAACGTCATACGTAGGTCATTTTTTGGTAGTTTTTTGGTACCACTTTCAGCCTTATTACGTTTCTAATAGGTCCTACTGACGTAACTTTAAAGTCGCAAACGCGTCATATTTTAGGTAATAAATACGTCGCTTTTCGGTCATTTTTTTAGTCCCATTGACGTCACTTTAGGACGGCCACAGGACGTCACGATATGACGTCTTGTGCCCGTGACATATTGACGTCATTAACTGAGCCCGCTGACGTCACCCTGGGACGTCCGTTACGTCTGTAACTTACCTTAATATAACGTCTTTAGGACGTAAAATTCCTACTTGGGTTCATCGGTAATGTATCTAATTGTTCGAACCGCATACGCTGCTGAACTAAGTCTGTTTGCCAGAGCATCAATTTGCGGTCTCCATTGAAGAGAGGAATCAATATGTAACCCTAGGAAAACAGTTGAGTCTACAAGGTGAACAATCTCATCCTTTAGCATTATCTTAGTTGGGAGCTCTCTTACATTTGGTAACATGAATTTTATGCATTTGGTTTTTGAAGCATTGAGTAAGAGGTTATTGGCGGTGAACCAATCTAGTATTTGTGAAAGAGAATTATTTACATCGTCATAATTATGTTTATTTCTGTCAACTTTAAAAATCAATGAAGTATCATCAGCAAATAAGACTATATCACAGAGATCTTTTGCTAGAAATGGGAGATCATTTACATATACTAAAAATAGAAAAGGACCCAATATTGATCCTTGCGGGACTCCTAAATCGATTTTTGATCCCCTAGATCTTTCTTTACCAATATCTACTTTTTGGAATCTATCAGATAAATATGATTGCATAAGGTCCAGTGCCTTATTTTGAATTCCATGTCTTAGTTTATTTATTAATGTACCATGATCAACGCAATCAAAAGCTTTAGAAAGGTCACAAAATACACCAATAGCGTTTTTCGCTTTATCCCATGCATCCAATATGTGCTTTAATAAAACTGTACCAGCATCAGTTGTCGATCTACCCTTGGTGAAGCCAAATTGATTTTTATGTAACAACCTATTGAGGTTGAAGTGAGAGGACAACTGTGTGAGAATAATTTTTTCAAAAACTTTACTCATTGCAGGAAGTATTGAAATTGGCCTATAATTGGCCGGATCAGTGTGGCTACCAGTTTTATAAAGAGGAACCAGTTTACTATATTTCATGAGATCAGGGAAAACTCCTGCATCAATACAACTATTAAAAATGTAAGCCAAGTATGGAGCAACTTCCTTAATAATAGAACTCAGTACTTTGGTTGAAATACCCCAAAGATCCTCAGTATTTTTGATGTTAATAGACTTAAATGTTTTCACAATATAATTAGCGTTTACATGACTAAATATAAAAACCTCGGTACATTTATCTACAGACGATTCTAATAATTTAACCGCGATTGAAGGTGAGGAGTTTAGAGACCGGGTAACAACTTTAGGAATATCAGAAAAGAATGAATCAAAAGCATCGGCAATATCTTTATCGTTTATAAGTATTGAATTATTAATTTTTAACCTTATTTCTCTTTTTCGTGACTTAGATTTACCAGTTTCGTTATTTATAAGTCTCCATGTTGCTTTGATTTTATCAGATGAGTTTACAATTTTTTTCCTCAAAAACAGGCATTTCGCTGTGTTACAGACTTTTTTAAATGTTTTTGAGTAGTTTGTTAAATACAAAAGAAACGCAGGATCATTTAACATAGCTTCTCAAGCCCCATAAAGATCATATAGTCTATTCCTACTTCTATAAATACCGGGAGTGGCCCAATCGGTAAATCCGACCCTGTCCCTAACTGTGCATGTTTTATATTTAAATACTTCGCTGTGTTCTTTGTTTATAACACTCAAAAGTTTGGCAAAAAGATCATTAGGGTTATCGGAACAAGCTATATTAGCTACTGCTAGTTCCACTTGACTTTGAAAATTCTTAATACGGCTCTCTGTAATAGGCCTATAGGTATATTTCTCAACTTTGTTTTTATCGTTAGGATTATAACTAAAATTAACACTCTGACCATAGTGGTCTGATTTGAAATGTTTGATTACTGCTTTGTTGGTTGGAGATAGACTGCAATAAATATTATCTAAACAAGTGGCAGATGTTAGGGTTACCCTAGTAGGATCATGAAAAAGATGTCGTAAACTAAAGCATTTGAATAAATTAAGCAGCCTATCGGCGAGGGGATTCACTAAAATATCTATATTAAAGTCGCCACAAACAATGAGATCCTTTCTACATGAAAATAATTTCAGCAAAACCTCTTCCATAGTACATTCAAAAGCTACTTGATTTGCGTCAGGAGGGCGGTACACGCACACTATGATGTGTCGCTCCAGTTCCACACAAGAAAGTTCAATAGTCCTCTCAATAGTGAGGTTTACAATATCTTTACGTTCTTTACATTTAAGACTATTTTAAACTATAATCAAAGAGCCACCACGTATTGCAGCTTTTCTTTTATAGGAACTTGCAAAACAATAGTTATTATAAAAGGGCAGTAACTGATTTTTTACAATCCAGTGTTCTGATAAGCACATAACATCTACATTCAAATAATTCAAAAATAATTCTAATTCTAGGATTTTGCTGGGTAAGCCTTGTATATTCTGATGGACTATATGAAATGAATTTTGCTTTCCCGTTGTCGCTGTGGTCAGTTTAAATTTGTATTTACTGACACAATAGCTTTAATGCCCTCATTAGTACTGCTACTAACTATATAGACAGGCTCGTCAGGTAACTGCGTTATACTATTTATAACGGGATCAAAAATATTATATGCTAACAATTTAGCAATGTTCAGTTTGTTTTTTTTGCTTAGGTACATTGTATCCTTATTCAAAAAAGTATTACTAATAAAGTTATTAGTATCAAAAAATAATACATCACTATGACGACATGTCATGTTGTACATCAGCATGTTATTTTTACATATATTGTCATTTTGAATTGATGTCAATGACTTTGAGTAAGGAAAGGAGCAAATAATAAGTTTCCCTAGTCCATTCTGTACCTTTCCCAGAAGTACTTCAACTAGCCTAATCAACTGTGACCGTTTCACACAACTTTCACCAAGCTGAACAATTAAAGTTGTACTCTTATTCAGAGAGTCATCTTGCTGAATGCTATCGGTAATTATATTTATGTTGGCATTTGGATAGCAATTGTTAACTACATTTTGCGCCAGCAAGCCACTCAGTATTAAACCCATGCCAGCACCCAAACCATCTGAGTATATTATAGTCTTCCGGGTATATTGACTGTGGTTCCTTTTTTTGAAGTCGGTTAAAAAGAGCGCCCTAGTATGTGGTACACTACACATACACACATAAATTAACAAACCAACAAGAGAGGGACTTGTAATAAAAAAACACAATTCACTTATCCTAAATAAAAATTTATTTTGAAATACATAATATTGCTTTATTTTTCACATTGTACGTGAGTGGTCTACAAAGAACATAGATATAAAGTCGGAAATTATTAGAGGTGTTCGTCTAATAATGCATGAAAACAATTATTAGGCAGGTACATCATTTTAAACATTAAAAAAAATATAGATACAGTATGTATGTGCTACAGCCAGACAAAAAGGCAATACTCAGGGCATACCTTTACTCTGAGCAAGCACTGATTTTTAGTATTACTTTACTACTACTATTTTAGGTCCAACAAGCAAATAAAATTGAATACTGGAGGCAATAATCGGAATCTATATTAGTTATTACCCTACACTGATTTTCAGTATTACCCTCATTCTAAGTAGGGGAACTGGGATCTGCACTGACATCTTGTATGGGAGTGTTTTGTGCCCTTGACGCTGACTTAACCAGCCCAGCTCCTTGAAGTACCAGAGCAGGTCTTACCTAACATACAGTATTACCCTACTACCACTATTTTAGGTCCAACTACAAGCAAATAAAATTGAATACTGGAAGCAATAATCAGATTCCACCTTAGTTATTTATTAATATTATTATCTTATGGTTAAATAAATGAATTTATAATGATCGGCGTGGCGCTGCTCCTAGACATGTACAACTCTGATGATCACAAAACGTTACTTTCCAAATTATACTTAAAAGCAGGGTCAGAGGGAAAGCCAACGATTGGTTGTACAGCTGCCTAGGAAATCGTCAACAATGCGTAGAGGTAACAAAAACTATGAACTCAAAGATAGGCATTCAAGACTAGCAACTATGGGGTTACACAAGGTAGAGTCCTACGGATAACTGCAGCCTTTAAACATGTTGAAAATCAAACAAAAAAATTGGTTACTAGAAAACTGTTTTATGATGTAAAAGAAAATTTGAATTTAAAAACTCATTGAAGTTACCTACTTCTTCGACCAACTTTTTTTAAATTTTATGTTTTGCATAGTTTTTGTTGATTTTAATATAATATTGATTTTTGTTTTTTTTATCAATTCTTAAGATTTAATTAGGTTTAATACTTAATATTAACATTTAAAGTCATATATTTTATTTACTAAAATTTTGCACATCCTAAATAGGTATAGTCCGCGCCACGACTCAAGTCCTATAGAATGGCGCTGCTGTCGCAGAACTTTAGTAAATAAAACAAATATTTCGTTTTATTTACAATAATTACGGTCTTCTGGTCAGAGGTCTTATTTTGCGGGCAAAATCGCTCGTAGGTAGGTCCATCCATTATTTCACGATCTGATCGGAATTATGTAGTTGTACCGTACCTCTTTTGCCGAAAGACTCGGGTCGTGGCGCGGATTCTGTTTATATTAAGATAATTATATTATTTAAATTAAGAACTTTTGTACATACATTAATGCAAATAAAGATTATGATTGATTGACTAAAAATGCTTTTCTATGAGAGCCTTTATTTGAGACTTGCACCTATTTTGATGTATCATTATTAGATTATCATATTTATCATACAGCCAGTTGCATGAGTCAAGTCATATTACATTATTAAATGAAAATGTATGTAATGACTTCCGTCTAGGTTTTTGTTTTGTACATTTCATCTACAAATAGTTGTAATGAAGTCTTTAAATCAGATACATAATACCTTAATACATAGTGATAAATATTCCAAGTTTTTGCTTAGAAAACTTTATACTTACCCATTGTAAACATAATTATTTGTAATTTGTTCACTACTTCCACAAATGGAACGAATGTACAGACATAAACAAAAAACAGTACAGACATAATGGAAATTAAATCAAAATAGCGATTTTATTAATGAAAAAACATATATTATTTCTCCAATGTATCCTTGATTCACTGACAATGATCTTGTTTTGTGATGCAAAATTAGTACATCATACGTAGCTTTGCGAGATTCGCGATGTGCTACGAATATTTGAACTCTAAAATTAAATTTTGCTTAAATAATAGGGCTGAACATTTTGCTAAAGAATTAAGTCTTATAATATTTTACATGTTTTTACGTAAAATACTTATTTAGCATGTAACTAACCTGCCCACAAACACTTATTAAATCAACGCCACTTAATTAATACAACGTTCTTCGTGAAACTGCAGCAATTTTTTTTTTTTTAAATTTCCTAAGTCATTTAATCATCAAATTTTAGTAATAACATTTTCTTTTGCGTTGCGACATCTAACAAGGTACGAAATAGGCACATTGCAATTTGCAACCGCTATAACGAGAAAAGAGAAACTGCGGCAATCGACATTTGTTCTTTTGATTGAGACTACAGTACAATAGCCTGTCCTCTTTGCAGCGAGAACCATCGTCCTCTGCAGTTTCAGGATGAACGTTGTGTACAATTTGCTAAATGTTCAGCCAATAACTATCTGACATAAATGATCAGTACGTGTAGTACATCTTCTCTTGTACGCCTCGTGCGTTCTTACATAATGCGGCAGTTCTCATCGCCTTCACGGATCTCAGTCAACTGAAAAGAAATAATAAATAAAGCTGCAAAATCCACATGGCTTCATGTAACCCCAAGCTAAGCAGAGCTTGTGTTATGGGTAGTAGATGGTTGATACAATACATTACAATAACATGAATAGATATTTTATGAATAAAATCATGAATAGAATATGTATTTTAATATACTTCGGCCGTATACCGCGACTGCGACGCAGGCACCCGCCACATCGATCTTCAATCGTTATCGACGATATGCCTAGTTTAAGAATAAAGACTTCGAATCATCACGAACGTGTTCATGGGCAGATCAGTGAATTACCAGTGACTCTGTATAAACATTTTCGCTTATCTGCACTTACTGACATGCCAACGTTACTTGTACTTTTCGTACAACTTCGTTTATAGAATGCGGCGCTTTTGGTCAGAGTTTCGCAAAATATGGCCTGAATGAACTGAAAATGCACATGAATTGTTTGTTTCAACCATTTTGCATTTACGATAATACTGAAATGGATGTATTGGGAGCCCGCACAATAATAATAACAACTATACGCATAACAAAGGTAACCACTACTCATCAGAATACATACATCCGGTGCTGAACATATCTCCCTCAATCAAAGGGGGGTTTGCCATAACCAAGACGCTTGGCAAGCAGGAGTAGAGTCCAGTATATGAGTTAAAAATACATAAAAAGAAGCCACTGGCGTTTCTCTGAGAAGTTTCTTTAGTCGGTTTTTACGACAACCACCAGTAGGGCACGGTAACTCGTCAGTCGTAAAGCGTAAGGTTGAGATTGCAACGGACCTGCTGCGATGTGCCGTGACGTGGGTACTTGTGCGCGACCTCTCGAAATCTCTGGGCGCTTGTGCTGACCTGTCGTCGCTGCCTCTCGGAGATTGCGACCTCCTGGAAACACAACATGATGTTAACATGGAAGTGGAATGAGCATGAAACGACTGAGAAACTATGATAATTCGTCACTTAAGACTATAAAGCCATAAACTTAGCAGCTAGAGTGGAAATAACAATGTGAAAATACAACCAAAATGACCAATTTACTTATTGCAAGCTTCTGCCCGCGGCTTAGCGAGTGCTTTTCCAGGATAAAAAATAGCCTATATCCTTCTGCAGTATCTTATCTATGTTTCTGGCAAATTGGATTGAGAAGTGTTGAGCAGTTTCGTTGTAAAAGGACACAGACAGAGAGACTTTCTTATAATATTAGTATGGGTCCCAAACAGCACCTCTGAGTTGGCTGTCCGTTGACAATTCAAGACAAAGATGCATATAAACAAACCTCCTGATCAGTATTCAGCAGCTGCGTGGTGAAGTTATCAGCCACGAACCACTTCTGTCCCTTCATGACGATGTTTAGCGGCGGCTCGTGCTCTGCGCCCGTGTCCGCCGACCAGACGGTGGTGATCGCGCCGGGCTCAAGCTTGACTGTGCGATGGAACTTGAAGAGAGTCTCCTGGTCGTTGGCCTTGCGGATTATCTGGAATCCACCGAGGCTGAGCTCCTGTGGATTGGAGGATAAGTTAGATGGATATTTTATACCAAATAAACGTAAGTAATAAGCAATTTCAATAAACTCTTTGGCTACTTTGATAAGCGGTAAAATGGTTACGCCTCTTTACTGACGCGAAGTGGAGTAGAACGTGTACGAATTTCCCTATTTGTTAAACTGCAATATTGTACGCCAGAGGTTCTTTCTTTAATACATTTCGGTTTCATGCGTGGCAAAGCATCCAAAATCACATTCCCTGAAAATAACGGTGGGACGGCGTGCTTGTTTGTATGGGTTTAGCTAGCTATTTTCTTGCCAAAGTTACAAGACCTACCTTCTTCCCCTTGTTCCTGATCTTGACAAACGTGCCATCGGGGCAGACCTCAGCCACCTCCAAATCTCCCTTAGCACTGGAGGTCACACTAAAGTCTTGCAGGCTGCGCTCTTCGGTTTCATCAAGCAGGGTGCGCTTGCGTGCGGCGCGCAGCGGCGTGGCGCGGCGGGACGGCGTGATGCGAGAGTGCACGGAGGCGCCGCCACTGCTGATGTTGGAGGCGGAACCACGGCCGGAGTCACGGCCCGGGGATTGGTTGGTCAGGTTCAGCCTGGAAGGGAAAGTATGTTTGATACTGCAACTGATTTTTCAGGAGATTCTAATTCTTCTTTGACTGTTGAATGAAAATGTGAAAATTTACTCAATATTGCCCTTAACATAATAAATAACCTACAACAATTTGGGTGCAACTCACCACACCACGTTTATCGTTTCGGAACAAATATAAGCCAGATAGAAAGAGCTTTATTTCTAACACTTAGATGTAATTGTGGTATGTGGTATTCTAACAGTAAAATAATAACTTATACAATAAATGATAAATCTAATTTAAGTAACTAAATCACAAACCTGTCCTCTTCACCCTCCAGCAAAGCGCGGTATGTAGCAATCTCGTGATCAAGCGAGATCTTGATATCCATGAGAGTAGCGTATTCGCGCAGCTGGGACGCCATCTCATCGCGAAGGCGCGACAGCTCCATCTCCAATGAAGCCAGGTCTTCGGCGTGGCGGGCACGCTCGGACTCAAGCTGGCGCTCAAGTTCGCGGCAACGGTTCTGCAGAAAAATCTTTACGTTAATCCAGACCCCAATATTCGCTGAGACACCGCTGAGAGCATTGTTTTTTACTTGTGTGGTCAGGAGTTTCTGCTTTGGGTAACCATTATCGAATGATTAGTATAAACAGTATCATCAATGGTTCTCGAACGCTTATTATTTTGACAAATTTTTGACAATTTGTCAGGCTGGTACACGCACTGCTTTTATTACTCATGTTCACTAGCGGAAAAATATGAATGTTTGGAGCACTATAAAGTTGTAGGTAGCTAAAATAGCAAGGAATTTTATTCGTCGTACGTGTAAGTTCAGTTAAGAGAAATTGTCTCCAAACTTTAAGAGGGCTACCAATGGATGACATTGTCTGTGTATGTGTATTTGAAGCAGTTGGATAATTTTATTCAATTAAATTGTAAGACAGTCGGGAAGCTGAGCGGAAATACTCATTACGTCGATTCAGACCGAAATTGTGATACCGTTACTTGCGTATACTACTTGTGCTTTTAAACACGATCAGCAGTTGTACAACAATAAACGTAGTCACTGTAGGCCTAGCATGGGGATTGTTGTAGGGTAGATTATTAAAAAATTACGTACTTTGTCATCTTCAATAATTTACGCAATGTAATTTTTCTCTATTCTACCCTAGACAACAATCCCAGTGCTAGGCCCACTGGTGTAACATACGTTTAGCTAACCAATGTAAATTTGACATGAGTCTAACAAGAGTTTGATTGTCTAACTGTAAACCATAGTAAAACGCAGTTTTGTGGTAACACTTTTGTTAAACATGCGCTTAACAGATGTCAAACGTTTTTGTAGTAAAACTGGATAGATTCAAATATTCAATAAAGTATTGTGTGTACGTACGTTGAGCGCAGCATTATTGGTCTCCAGTTGATTGAGAGTTCCGTTGAGAGAGTCGATGCGTGTACGCATGGTACGGAGCTCCTCGACGGCGACGGTGGCCGCAGAGTTGTTGCGGTTAGCAGCGGATTGGAGGTTCTTCATCTAGAAAACAATAATAATAATAATAAGCTGAGAAAGATAAACTTTAAGCAAATATCTTGACTTGGCTAACGAGGTTGTTGGCATGGTACGTGAAGAGTGGCGGTGGCCGCCGCGGTGCCGGCTGCGACGCGTCAAATCAAACAAACGCGTGTAAAATCGCTTTTCCGTAAACGCACTCTACCAACGCCATTGTTTGAATTCAAGACCAAGAACAAGACCTTTAGGGTATCACAATGCAAGTTGTTTTCATTTAGCAGATTTTTAAAACATCTAGAGACTTTTTTAGCTTATTTTTGATGCTTGCCTTGACACCAGGCAGCTTTGATATCTCCGATTATAGCAAGACTCGGTAAGCTCAGCTCAAGTCCTTGGACTTTTAAAGTCATGCCTTTTGGACTTTTTATTTATCTTACCTTGCTCTCATACATAGCTTCGATCTCATCGCGATTGGCCTTGATGTTGGCCTCTTGTTGCTCACGCAGCTCTTGGAGGCTCTGCTGAAGTTTGGCCTCGTATTGCTGGGCCAAGCGACCATCTGCAAGCAATTATAAAACTTAGGAACTTCATTTGTCTTGATAGAGAAACCTTGGTCTTGGTGGGAAGCCTGATAAGTCCTTATAAAGTAGATATTCGTTTGATTAAATGTGAGAACGCAATACTCTTTTAATTTAATCCACACCCACAGTATTACTTGGAACAGGCATTCAATGTGAATAAACAAAATAAGTTTATAATAACAAATTTCGACAAGACTTGATTAAACGAACGACGAACTTGTATTCGCGAATTTGCTTGTAGATAACGATTTCAATTTCAAATTTAAATGAGTTCTAATGAACTACAACATTGATGGTGATCTTTTATATTAAATTAATTAAAACTGTTGGGTACTTACTTGAAACTAGTGATTTGATTATATATGTAAGTATATGCATGCATTTGAATCTTTCGGTCTGGGCAATTAAAATATACAGGTACAACATCATAAGGTGTAAGAAGAAATAGCTATAAAAACTAAATTATCTACAAAAACTGTTTTCTGTCTTTGGGTGGTACAACAAATTGTTATCTGTCTAACTTTCTATACTCCAGCAGGGGTATTTTAATTCATTCGATTCGATTCCGAAACAAAACCGTCGGATTCGAATTCTATTCCGACGAATCTACAAAACGCTATTTTGATTGCGCCTCGGATCGGTAATCGAATGTTTCCGAAACGAATCCGCGGGTTGGTGGAAAATATGAATTTACGGAGACAGTTTCGAAATGGTAGAAAATAGTAGAAATGCTTATATGGAATATTCTTAAGTAATTTTACATTCAATTTGTATCTTTTTAGCATCTTTTATGTATCTAAATCAATAAATAAATCATCGGGATTTAAATGACAACAATAACAAGAAACACTTCAAATTCACACTCAGTTCTAAGTTAGTTGAGGAAACTAACTTCGATAACCATGACTTCGTACCATTACTTGGGCAAAAGTGTTACCAATTTTACTAGACTTCTCGCCAAATCTAGCGGGTTTAAAGTATCAAAAAAAGAGTTTCAAAAATATTTTTTATTTATTTGTTTTTTAGTCTAGAATAACATACGTAGAGTCCTAATTAAAAATCCTAATCAAAAAATTGCTTCTTAAAAAGGGTACGAAGCTCTCCCGAATCTCAGGGGACGGCCCATGCCAATTTGTTGTTGTTTCACGTCGAATGAAATAGGGCGTTTTATGAGTGAAGCGCATCAAATGCAAAAGCGATCAATACAAAGCTGTGGCTTTGTGAAGAGTGTGAGAAGAGTCGTGGGAAATGAGGGCGCTCGTGTCCCAATTGACAACTTTTGAATAGAAATGCTCGGTGATTAGTTGAAATTCGGAACTAAACCAGGGATTGGTTCGGGCTTGCTGAATGAAAGCTGTTGTTGGTTCGTATCTATGAGTGAGAAAGCGTGTCTGACCATCAAATACAAAGGCGGTGAGTGACGGTGGAATCTGTTCAAAAACAGAAGAGTCGTGGGAATTGAGGGCCCTCGTGTGCCGATTGACAACTTTTGAATAGAAAAACGGTGATTTGCTTGAAAATGAGTCGATTTAGTGGTCAAAATATGGCAAATTAGTTTCGCTCTCATTTAAAGATCATAATGTTTTTTAGCTACTTTTCATGCGGTTTTGTATAGAAAATTTCAATACGATCGGAGACATAGTGTCAATGAAGCGGAAAGTACGTTCGTATGGGGGGGCTAAAATCAAACTATTATCTGACGAATACAAGTTATGTGAACAATACAGACGTTTTCGTGGAAATAAAAATAAAGTTTATGACATAATTTTTAATCAGTGTTGGAAATACTTTTTCCGAATTCGTTCGCGGTTGCTCTCAACATTTGAGTTGAACATTGTTTTTAGATTTTTCAATTTGTGTTTGTGTTGTGAAGTGATACAAGTGGAATTACTATGCTATGAAAGCAAAACGAGCATTACATTATATTATGTAGGTATAAGCTTATCTATCTAATACGCACTAGCCACTAAATGATTGTGTTATGTTGATTGTCGATAGAGGTGAACCTACCAACTTTCTATGATCATGATCAAGTGCTACTTCAGAGTGCCTGAGTATCACCGGAGCAACGTAAGAAGAGTAATTTATGTTGGCCTATGCCGACCTCGCTCACGGCCGAGTCACAGCCCCCGACGCAGCGAGAACGAAGAAAGTTCTTCAACAAGAACTTGCTTTGGTTCCCAATTCGCTGGGGTACAAAGCTGCCGGAGAAATGGTGAAAAGTAAGTATTGTCATTGTTTTCTACACTTATTAATATTATAAAGAGAAAGTATTTGTATGTATGTAACAAATAAACTAAAAAACTACGATTTCAAACATTTGTTTACCATTACAATGCTTCTCTGATTATCCCTGAGTAACATCATCACCCTATATTAGCCCACTGCTGGACATCTCACTAATGAGCGCCATAGCACCCTGTCTTCAGCTTGATGCACCCAGCATCTCCCTGTAGACCTTCACTTTCTGGGTAACATAGGCTATATTTATTAAGTACTAGGAAAAATTAGGGATTGTTCAACACAGAACATACATTTACCCTATGTTTATCTTATAATTATGTGCTGCTAGTATATTACTTATTGTGTGTATGCTTTGTAACATTATTACTATTATTTATTACAGTGCTGTGAAGACTGGAAGTTGGACACCAAGGCAATAAAAATTAAAAACAATCAAGCAGGAACCGGTGGTGGTTCAGCCCCTGCACCACTCTCAAAAATGGAAAGCACATTACCTAAATAGGTTGGCTGTCAATGTGGCCTCGGTTGCAACTGCCGTACTGGCAATTGCAGCTGCAATTGAGAAGCGTTAGAGATAAAGATTAAGGTGAGATACATTTCTTTTTGTGATTCATATAGGTAATTTTGATTGATGTAGTTATGTAATAATGCAATACATTAGAATAATTTATTTATTAGGTCAGACTAAACTTGGATTCCTCTGCGGTGAACATCATTGTTTATATCCAGTGATATAATGTTCTCCAGCCTCAATATCTGCAGGGTTATCTGATTCAATTTCAGACTCTTGACGCTCTTGCACCAGAATCACCTCAAAGTTATGTTAAGTTGCCTATTATATTTGATTTCTGATAATTACTTGCATGTTTTTGTTGCAGTTGCTAACCAAGAAGCCAGCAAGGAGCTGTTTCGGAGATAATTGCCATTCAGTCTTTGACTGCACTAGTCCTTAAAATGAAAGCATCATGTGTGCTGCCTGGATATCTTGATAATATGTTTAATATTATCAAATCCCTATCACATACCTAAAAATCATAATATCTTAAACAAATGTTGCAATTGTTAATTATTTATTTATTTCAATAAAATATACACCTACATACAGCTACATTTGAATTATTTGCTCCCTTTCATTCCTGGCAACAGGGAATTTGATACACATGCACAACACTTGTGGCAAATTTAGCACAGCTGTAGTTTGGCTAGTTGCTTTTGAAGCGGATGCCTGCCTATCGCTAACACCAGCATCCCTCCCATCAGGATTTTGATAGCTATCTTGAGCATAAAAGTGAAGAGCTGCTAGAAACTATAAAAAAGAAGTAAATAATTAGGTAGGCAGGTTGATCTCATCATGACACTTACTTTCCATAAGTTATACCTAGTAGGTGGACTAACCTTCCTCAATACAATTATTAGACCTACTTTTAGCTCTACAGGCATTGCATTTGAGTATTTTGTGTCACTATAAGAGCCCCTCAACTCCTCAATCAACCCCAGAGCTATTGTCGGTGTAAAATAGAGGTAGGTAGCTCATGAGTGAGTTGGAAGGGGTTCGACATATCTCGCAGCGTGCAATGAAGAATGATAGTTCTTTGTCTCTGCTGCGAACTGTGGATATTTCGTTGAGCTCTCTCTCTCGCCCTTACGAGTAGGTATATGGACCATCTAGGTATTCAACAGCAACTTATGGTTTGAAACAAAGCTATTGTTTACTCAATTTGTAAACAACCTAAAAAATAAACAGTGGCAGAAAATCCTCGATTGAATAGGTACCTAGATAGGTAAAACTTCTCTCGTTTCGATCAAGACATTATTCCTATGCTCACGTTGTTAATAAAATGAGTTTTCCTTGAATCTAAAACCTATAAGTAAGTAATATCAACAATAACAAAGAATCTAATACTCCGTCGGAATCGTTTCCGACACTGAATGGCTGTCGGGAACTATCCTATGATGGATCCGAATTCGAATGTCAAAAGTTTTCGAATCCGACGGTTTAAAATAGCGTTCTTCGTAAAGAGATTCCGAATTCGAATCCGACGGCCTTTCCGACGAATTAAAATACCCCTGCAGAAACACTAGGCTCCTGGGCTATTAATTTATTATTATTGTTCACTTTTATAATTTCTAACAGTTTTAACTTTATTTTAATCGCATGGGAACTTTATGGCTTAAAAAGAAGCCTACGTTTGTTAACAGGTTTAGAGCTACATCTATGTAAAATTTCAGCTCTATTTTGTTCATTTCGCCGTCGTCCGTCAAAACGAATTTAATCCCTAGACTAGACGTATATTAGTCCACAGCTAGACACAAGCCTCCTTTAATGAGCGTCCTGTCTTCAGCCTACCGCATCCAGAATCTGGCTGCAGTCTTTCGCAGGTCGTCATCCCACCTGTTTGGAGGGCGTTCTACAAGTTTGCTTGGCGGCCGCGTTTTCAACTGAACACGTTTACCCACCCCAGCGTGAGACTAGACAAGACATTGTTAATTTGTCACACTAACCAATCTCAGAGATCTCGACTTGACGGCGAGTGCGGGTCTCCTGCAGCTCCTGCTGGAACACCTGGTCCTTGAAGGCTAGCTCCTCACGCAGACTCTGCACGCTGTTCTCCATGTCGATGCGGTTCAGCATCTCCTCTTCCAGGGTCTTGCGAGTGTCTGCGTACACCTTACGGAGTTTCTCCAACTCCTTGATCAGTTCCTGTTAAAGAAATTCATTAGATTGGTATTGATGAGGCACCAAACATTCTGTTTTTATGGGAAATAAAGTAATGGGACCAAAATATGGGTTTATGGTCCCATTACTCAATGGTGTCAACTGCCAATAATATCCTATCACCTATCCCAATGACAAAATTGAACTTTTGTGGTTTAATGATTGAATAATTACTTTTAAATAAAATAAATAATTAGTTTTAACCTACCTTGTTCTCATCCTTAAGCTTATTCATGGCAGTCAGCATGGACATGTACTTGTTTCTTTCATTATTGTACTTGTGCTCAAAGTCATGAGCCACATTCTCGGCATGGTCGCAGTCCATGGTTTTCTTTTCCAATCTGAAACAATAATTATAGTAAAAATATTTATTTTTCTCTCACAAGGCACTTAATCTAGCTTACATAGGTAGTTACCAAACTCTTTCTCTGCACATGTCGCAAACGGCGCGCCTCTTCTATCCATTGGGTTTATAAAAATTATATATACCAAACTAGGGGATAATAACGCGGCTGCGATCTATAGGAAAGAAGAAGTAAAAAGTGACATTGGGCCTCTTTTAATAAATAATATGTAGGTAGAAAATTTCCTACTCAATACACAATGCACATAAACGAATAAAGATTTGATATCGTGATTTTGGCCTAATGATAATCAAACTGCCAAACTAACACAATACAAGGTCTCTACACACGGAAGGACACATTATGTATCAAATTGAATTTATGTTCATGGCGTAGTTTGTATAAAATTTACGGAGAAAACTCGTTCTAAACAAAGTCTACCTGACATATATGTATGTGTAGAAAGAAGAATTGTAAGTAATAAAATGAAGATAATGATCTATTTAGGTAAAGATGAATACACGCGAAAGACTAAGCAGACGCTAGTTGTGACAAGCTAACGACAGGGCGTAATGGTGGTCATTATTAGAGACCTAACTCCAGCAGTGGACAAATATAGGCTGATGATAGTGACGAAAGATTTACGAAGAGGTCGTTTCCAATTCCAGCTGAAGCGCATGAACGTGCCAGAGGCAATAGATAGTCTGACAAGTATGTGACTACAATTTCTTCATAATGTATTATTTATTTGATCATAAAACTAGCCACTCTGATTATTAAAAAGTTTTACTGCTAATTGGAAATTATTTGAGACGAGCAAAACATAATAATATGGTTATTCAATTAATATTTTTAAAATAGTTTATTGCCAAAATACACAAGATAAAATTAGGACTTATTATATTAAATATGTAACTACATAAATAAAACAAAAAAATTGAAACAAAAGGATTTTTTCGTTTCCAAGTTTCTCCCGAAAAACTAACATGCATTACAATCTGTTATGTTGAATAATAAAATTCAATGGCAAGCACGTAAATTCTCAATATCCTTCCAAATTACCATAGATACACACTTCAAGCAAACAAAACGTTTTGAGGTGCATACCGTCCTTAAACTAGCACCGCCACCGATTTTATCTTATTTTTACGTTCAACAAAGGAAATTTCAAAAAACCATTGTACAGTTTGTAATCCCTAATAAAAGTTTTTTTTAATGCCTCTGTAATAGTTTCATTCCAGTATTTTGTATAGTTGAGGCAGAGATACGAAGTTGCCCTTTGTGGCCAAACTCTATTTTCGCCTTAACATGAATAATATCCGAAACCATGACATCGAAACGAGTATTAAAAGACGCAGGGCGGTTGCGCAAGCGCATGGAATGTTTTTGTAAACACGCTATCCGGTTGCCGTGTAAAAGAAATAGCTACACGCGGTGAGCCCGAATTGTTTCAGAGAGTTCGCTGGTTATGTCCTGCCTGTACTATTCTAATCACACTAATATTTTAAATGCAGAGTTTGGATGTTTAGATGTATGGATGTATGTGTTACTTGTTCGCGCCAAAACCACTGAACAGATCAGGTTGAAATTTGGAAAAGTTATACCCAGTACATCCGCGTTAAAACGAACGATTTGCAATGAATGAATGGCATAAGTCAAGCTTCGTTATCTATCACATTTTTCACATTTATGTGGAAACACGTCCGTGTATCATAGATTACAATTTCGAAATTGGTAATGAAACCTTTATCAACATAATGCCAACATTAACCACAATAATAGAGTTTGTTTAAACAAACTTTAACCGACTTCAAATGGATGCCATTGTTAGAACTGGACCAAATTGTACGTGTAAATAGGACTACACTACACGGGAAGCACCAGGTTTCAAATAAAAAAAGAATGATCAAAATTGTATCACTCAGTCAAAATATCTGAGTTAACAAACATAAAAAACAGTCGAATATAGAACCTCCTTTTTGTGAAGTCTCATTATTATATGTAGAGATCTAATTTTATTTAGATTTATTTATTTTCTCAATGTTATACAGCTTAGGTCTTAATATAGGCTTAGGTCAATATTACATGCACCCTGTGGGGCACTGCAAAAGAATTTATAAATTTAAAATGGCAACATAAGGAAATTTAGGCAGGTATGTTTGCGCCTATAAATTTGTTGCTATCTTTTGATTGAAACAAGATGGTAATTGGTAATAGCATTCGTGTACGATTAGCATCGATTTCGTCCACGAACATTATAAATCAGCCCGTGTTGACTGCTTTGCATTGTGGGAGACGATAGGCCCGCGATGTAAACCTTGGCCTATTTCCTGTAGTTAAAAGAAGTTAAAACTAATAAAACTAGAGAAAGGGGTGATAAATTCAGCTACAAAGTAGGTCAAGCCGGTTTTAATGCTCGCGATCAAAAACTGCGCGTGTACTTATCGAGTTTACTCATTTGTCACCGCGTGGTGGGAATTGTAAACATAGTTTTTATTTAGAGATGACGCGATGATGACGACATCTTGTTCAAAGGGTATCTGTAGCTTCCGATTTAAGGTCACTTCTCGAATATCGATTACGTTATCGCCACAAACACGATGCTTAAATTACTTATAATTTGTATTCTGACGATAGTGAAATAGATACATACCTAGTAAAAAGTAAAATTCTGCAGATATGGTACGTTTTTCCAGTGCTAACTTTGCAAATGGCATGTGTGTGTTACAAATAAATGCTCAGACACGCTAGATATTTGCATATACACCTACCTAATTAACAACAAAGATGCAAAGCTGTAGGTACAACAATACGCTCGATAAACACGAACGCCGCCTGCGGCCGCGGCGGCACCAGTTCGAGTATGATACATTTAAATCTATCTCTTGATACCTTGATACACCAAGAGATAAGATTACCTACAACATGTGAAACAAGTAAATATTTACAATGAATTTTGCGTAGATGTTTATATCTCATTGTTTAGAATCACTTTACTATTCTGCTTTTGCTTAGAAACCTTGTTATAAACCTAACTAAGGCTTCTTTTAAGAATTCACTACTACACTTATATCGTATCCATTTTGAATGGAGCATAAACGTAAACAAACCGCCCATACTTAACCTAAAATTCACTTTGTTGGCGCGTCCTTTTATACGTAATTTACATAACTTGTCGATTTTAGATTCTGCCTTCAATAAAGATTGCTTACAATTATATCTGAAACTCGACGCCAAGCAAGTGAGATTTTGTTATTTGTGTCATACTTTGACACAACATGCTTCATTCAAAATGGATAAACCATAGTTTGTACCATTTTAGTATTGAAATATCTATCTAAAATTAGTAGTTTAACGTAAAGAGCGGCATGCAAATGAGACACGTGTTGAATTATCAACGCGGGAGAGTTTTATAGGACAAGTTATTTTCAGGGTTTCAGTTGAATCCTCAAACTGTAAACAATTCACGATTGGTAGAGCGTAAAGCCACGCTTATTCTTAGTAGAGAAATGACGTCACTGTTTAGAATGTAGTATTCGATGCAAAGTTTGAAATAAGTCGGCGGCCATTGCGACTTGGCGACCAAACTTTTATTAGCCGGTGACGTAGTAAGCTTTTATTATGCCGATGACGTAACCAGATATTTCAAGGTAGTCAGTCACCACGAAAACGAATCTGACAAAGAATTCAGCTACTTTTAATAGGCTGCCCGCGGCTTCGCAATCGTTGTTTCCAAGGTAATTTCTATCCCATGGGAATTGATTTATGGTATAAAAAGTAGCCCATGTTTTATACAGCTTAGGACTACGTGTGAGCAAATTTCAGGCCGATCCCGAGTAACAAACATACATCCAAACATGTAAACTTTCGCGTGATGCAATGATGGTTCGTAAATGTAGCCGTTACAGCATTGTTAACACCTGTCCGTAGATACGATACAGTACGCGTACCAGAGCAAAAAGTCTTATCAAGTCAAGCTGTCTGTTTTGTGGCTCTGTGTCAAGAGCATCGGCAAATGGGAACAAAACGTGTTTAACATTGGAGCGGTAAAGCTGTTAATTGAATTTAGGGTGCGTCAGCAATAGTACCTTGATGATACGTTATAAAATACTATTTTATGCCCGCGACTCCATACGCGTCGTTTATGTAAACGGTTTGTTATTCCATGGGAACTGATATAGGGCATAGAAAGTAGCCTGCTGTACCTAATGTTACCTGTATGAAAACTTTCAGCCCGATCCTTTAAGAAGTTTTAACGTAGAGAGTAAACAACCATACAAACTTTCTATAATTCACTCTGGTAGAGGAAGGAATTTCGTAACGTAATGTAATTAGAAAGCATTTTAGGACATGACAACACTATTAAATAATTTTATGCGTTTGTTAGGCCTCTACTTGTTAAGCCTACTCTTATACACTATCAGAAAAGGCAGAACTTTACTAAGGCTCTGTTAATGCTCTGGCTATTCTGAAAATAAACATTGGAAGTTTGGAAGCCTCAACATGATAACATTTTTGGTATAATGGGCAGCGATTTAGCCAGTTCTACAGCCAATAACTTATGTAGGCGGTGAGGCGTGCAGGGCATATGACGTCACTCAGGGTCAACAGCCTCTAGGCGTTCGGCGTTCGGTCACAGCTTAACCAACTGGAGTTTCGAAATGATAATACTTGGGGACTTGTTGTAGCGTCCTTCCAGAGTTTAGTGAAAATGATACAAATTAGATGGCCTAAGCATTTTTTTATTGATTTAAATAAGTTAGCAATAAAAAAATGGTAACGACTTCAAAAAAAGGAGGAGGTTCTCAATTCGACTGTATTTTTTTTTATTTTATGTTTGTTACCTCAGAGCTTTTAACTGGGTGGTCCGATTTTCATAATTATTTTTTTATATGAAAGCCAGTGCTTCCCGCGTGGTCCCATTTTAATTTGGTTCAGTTCTGACATTGGGATTCATGAAAAAACTATAAAAATTTGAAGTCGGTTTATAGTTTTTTAAAACAAAATTAATTATTGTTCCGTAAAAACTGCCATGTCATGGTTCAATACTCGCTTAGACAAGAGTTCATTCACTGACCCTTCAATTTAACGCTGGGTACAGTTTTACTATGGTTTATTTTACTTGTTTATTTTCAATGTAGGTTAGGTAGGTACCTAACATAGCTAACGTACGGTGATTTGCAATTTTATTAAATACGCATGATCTTAAAAACTCATCATAGGTAAATCGATATTATTATCATGTTTTTGGTTCCTAATCTAGGTTATCTTTGATACTACATTCGTCAATACCAATAAATACCATGCGTAGGTGTAGGTAAGTGTAGGTACCTCGCTGTTTTAACCGAATTCAAAAAAGGAGGAGGTTTTTAATTCGACTGTATTTATTTTTATGTTTGTTACCTTAGAACTTTTTACTGGGTGACCCGATTTTGATGATTCTTTCTTTATTTGAAAGCTGGTGCTTCCCGTGTGGTCCCATTTCAATTTGGTCCAATTCCGAAAATGGCATCCATGAGGAAACCATATAATTGAAGTCCGTTTACAGTTTTTTTAGACAAACCCTTATATACATAGTATACGTATACTATGGTACTATGTAGTGATATCAGTGTGATATTTCATGGATACACCCAACATAAGGCCAACCTATTAACATCATTATGTTCCTGTAATTTTACTGGAAATCCTGTATTTTTTTATGTTTTTTATTAAAACAAACTCAATTATATAAATGCGAAATTGTGGATGGATGTTGTTTGTTTGTAACATCTTCACGAAAAAACTAAACTGATCCGGCTGAAGTTAGGCATAACGTGTACTTTCTATCCCATAAATCAGTTCTTATGGGTTCCTGGAGTGGAAACTGATTCCATGGCCAGAACGACTGACCAAGACAAGCCTCAGTATTCTAGAGATTTGGTCAGTACCTAAATGGTACTGACTAAATCACATCACACTAATCACACTTCATACTAATATTATAAATGCGAAAGTTTGGATGGATGTATGGATGTATGGAAAAGATATGTAAGGAGATTTTTAAGGGACTCCCACTCCAAAACGGCATTCTTTTCATCTCAATCTACAACAACCAGACGACTTTTGTGGGAACGTAGCCCCTGATCCTCCAAATACTCACTTTACTGAGCATTTTTCAAAAACATTGACTTTGCTGACCTTAGCAAACAAAAAAACTACTTTTACTGACTACCATTTTCCACCCCTGTAAATTACCTTTTAACCTATCCATAGAAACAACGGGGTCATATTATCTAGCCCTAAGCTAAGAACAGGTTGTGTTATGGGTACTACGATTAGATAACTGATATACTTAATACAATACACAACATATATAGATTTTTTTTATTATACAGAGAAAACATCCAGAACACCCTGATCTGCAGATCCTACAAACATTTGTCACGAGGAGGGAATCGAACCCGCAACCTCCTGCGTCGCAGGCGGACCTTCGTCCGCTGCGCCACAGAGGCCGTTGTATACACAAGAGGGAGAGTTTTATATGACTCACCGTTTTATCAACTCCAATAAAATTAATACACAGCAGGCAAGGAAAGCCTGTGAATTATTATAGCCCCCTTGACCTAGTTTTAGAAGTTACTGTTGCGGAAGTCACGCGATATCGTACCAAAGACAAATAAGCTTGTTCTTGCAGTATGTTCTCTTACGACCCTTTCCCACGGCCGTCCTGCAGGGGTATTATAATTCTAGGTGTTTCACTTTAAAACACCTAGAATTATATTAAGTATTATAATTCGTCGGAAAGGCCGTCGGAATCGATATCGGAAACTTTGACAAATCAAAAAAACGTTCTAAAGTTCCGTCATCTGGATCCGGTTTTTACTGGACAACTGGGTTCAGTTTGTAGTGGCAAAACAGAATGTCAAATTAGAACGGATGAAAAAAGGATCGGAAAAGTCGAGACACTTTCTATGCCTAGGTAGTCGGTTTCCTGATTAGAATGGATAATACCTATATTATATTTATAATATTAATCCTAATCAATCGAATGGAACGGTTGAAAAAGGTTGGGACCGTTGTCTCAGCAGCAAAAACACGGACAGCAAGTAGGCTCAACTGCAGGCGACGGCAATCGTCGATTGCTGCCGTAGACTGCTGTCGAATCAACTGCAGTCGCATACAACTGCCCTAGCCTGCAGTTGATGGATGCAGTAGCCTTGAAGTCAGCAACTCGGCGTCAGTGTATTCTATATGTATGAGCCCTAACACTTTATTGCCAAAATACATTCTGAATCAGTCCTCAATCCTCCGATATTAGGATAGGCTAAAATTCAAAGCGTTTATTAACTATACTAAAAGAGGATATACATTTTTTTATTTATCCAAAGATAATTTTGTAGACAGTGTCTGTAGTGCAAGCGTTAAACCGACACTTATCTGTCTGATTGATTAAGTGGTTAACGACATTTTATTCTTCGAGTACAGTCTAAGCGGGAAGAGCGAGCAATAACCCTGTCGAAAGATGTAGTTAGTAGAAATAGCTGCCTAGAATATATTTGCGTCAAGTAAAGACAACGCGAGAAGAACCAACCCCAACCACAAAAAGAACGCAATGTCAATATTTATAAGTTCATACTCATTTCGGTAATTCGCGTGCTTCCAGTCAATTAAATACCGCCGCGACCTTCCCAAGCTGGCACCGCGACCGCCAACGACGTACGAAAATGGTAATACGATGACTGAATCAAGGTGAATGTGTTTTTATCAGAAGATAAAGCTGGCAAACAAGCGACATTGCACTTGTTTGTAAAATATCACATTGCATATTCTCTCTTTGCACTCTTATACGTCGTCTCAAATTTGCATGCAGTTGCCTTGCAGTCTGCAGCTTGCCATCCCATAAGTGCGTAAAATTGTGATTCATGTAACTTCCAATAAGTCTAATAATCCGGAACCCGTCTCCTTCGCCCCTATACCCAATTACCCACGCCTATGGCTCCGTCGCCGTATCGTCGTCTAGCAGTCTAACCTGAAAACTTACCAACTTACTACAATAAACTTGTCAAACAAGAACACAAATATGTACATAATCTTTATTCTATATTACTTTTATATTTTATGAAATGCTAATATTTTATTTATAATGATTTTTCCAGTAATCCGAACATTCCAATAAGCCAAGACAACCTCTGGTTTTTAATAGTACTGGATTACTGAGATTCTTCTGTACTATAAATTCGAAAGTAATTCTGTTTTTCTTTGTTATATTTTCACGGCAAAATGGCTGAGGAGATCTCATTTATATTTGGCATGGAGACTATGGTACTTTTTAGAATGTGCATGTTAAGCCACGGGCAGAGGCTAGTAGTTATATAGTCATAAATTAAGTTATAACATATCAATGCAACATAAGTACTACCTACTTGTATACACATTTATTTTATTTATTTATTTATTTATTTATTTATTTATTTAGTAACTAACACGATTTTTATAAAACCAATTACATCAGTCACTTAAGATTAATCTTAATTTAAAAATTCGAATTAAATTATCCATTAAATAAATTTTTTACACAATATATGATATGAATTAAAATAGAATTTTAAAAATTAAACATATTTAGATATAAGGCAAATAAATTCATTAACATAATAAATCAAATTGACATATTAATTAAAATAATATTCACTAAACAAACAAACATCCTTTCATTCATCACTCTCGCAAAACCTCAGGCATACCAACATTAAACACTTCCATTCATCTGTGAAGATATCACAGTCTGGATTGTGGTCTAGAAGTCTGTTAAGGGCGGCGAGGGTGCGAGGCAGTGGAGAGTTGGCACGAGCAACGGTTCGACTGAAGGGCACGGAGAAAAGTCACACATACCCTCTTATTCATACTGGTGTGCTAACTTAAAACCATTGCTAAAGTGTCATTTCTCTTGCTGATTTATGTCATCAGAAGAAGACAGAGTGACAAATAGCAACATTTTAAGGCGCATACCCGGTCCAATATGACAGCGATACCAATTTTATCATATTTTTACGTTTATCATAGGTTTTTTAAAACCTTATGTTCAGTTTGTGGTATCTATTATAAGCTATTTTTTAATATCTCTGTAATAATTTTATCTCATATACTTTAGGAGGAGATGCGAAAATAGAGTTTGGTGGCCAAAAAGCGCTACTTTGTATCTCTGCCTAAGCTTTACAAAATGAAACGATTACAGGGGCATTAATAAATAACTTATGATAGATACCACAACTGAACGATGGATTTTTAAATCTTGCTGCATTTAACGTAATAATAAGATAAAATAATTGGGGGGGGGGGGGCACTTTCACTGGTGTATGGGCCTTAAGTATGTATATTATTATTATGAATAAGATTGTTAAGACAGCAAAGCTTGTGTATTGACAAAAAAAAAACAAAACAGAGTTGCAGTTTTGATAATTTCAAAAATAAATTCAAAACTTACAAGAATGTCATATGAAAGTGCAAGAAGTTGCCTAGACTGATCTGATTAGTCACTACATTATTAGGTTAGGCTAATAGATAAAAAATTGCTTTATTTTATTAGACAATTGCATTGTCAATTGCAAAAGCAATTTTGTTGAATAGACAATGAAATACTTAGTGTGTAATTATCATGACATCACCAACTTGTCATCATTCATTACACATCACATACTAAGTGTTAATTGATCATAATACTAATTGTGATTCAAAATTGAGCAGACACAATAAGAATGAATGTAGTGATTTTTTTCTTATTATTGAGAAGTATGTGAATCATAATATTTATCCTTATTTGTAGGTCACCTTAGCATTTAGAACAAATCAAGGATAATGAGTTGAACGAATATTTTACTTATAATTCTGTAGTGGCCTACTAGTAGATAAATAATTATGGTATGACTTGTTTCCATAAATAACTAAGTAAGTAAGTAAGTCCCCTTTGAATTTGGATTCAAAGGGTAAAATCATCAAAATCACTTGATAAATCAAAATAAAAAGTTCATAATGCCTATTTATAAAATGTGCTATAATTTGACCTTGGTATAAAAACCAACAAGAAATGAAACTTTTTGTCATCAATAATTCACTTCTAATTGGCATGATAGAACTTATACTGTGTCCATTTTGAATGAGGCATAAACATATACAAACCGCCCATACTTAACCTAAAATTCACTTCGTTGGCACGTCCTTTTATACATAATTTACATTACTTGTCTTGCCTTGCCTTTGTATCATGGTTTATTTACTAACATGCTCCATGCTGGATGGATACGGTATAGTGCATGGAGTGACAAGGTGAAGATAGGGTGCTATGGCTATGGCATATTAGAATTACCAGTATGTTAAATTTCAACCTGATCCGTTCAGTAGGTTTGAGTGAAAAAGTAACAAACATACATCCATACATTCTTGCAAAGTTTAGTATTTATATTATAAAGTAGGATTGTTGGAATAGAAATAAGTTCATAATCCTGAATGTATATCATGCTGGCTGTAACAGTCACTTTCTTCTATTTTATCTTACTTATTGATTGTTTGTGTGATAATAAGTATAGGTAGTTTATCTACATGTGCATAATTAACTCATGATTAATTTGAAGATAAAAGTTGTAACTATACATATTCAGTGATGTAAATATTACACCAATGCTGTTTACCAACAATGAACAATAAGAAATTTTCAAGAAACAATTAGGTGGATGGGTCCGCCTTATAGATTTGAATTAGGAATGTGATTAGCTAGTTAAATCGGGCTATGATGTCACCAAGTCGTAAAAGCGAGGTCGCCCGCGCTCGTCGCACACACCGCGCCTGCTAAGAAACGCCGATGACGTAAACATTAAGGTTAGCCGGATGGAACAGCTCTGCATGCACCTTGATAGATCCAATGCCAAATAAATACGAACACTTTGAAGGCACCAACCACCGTATTGATTTTAAAGATAGTTTCTATAGATAGTTATGTTATGACTTACCGCTTTTTCAAGTCATCATTCTCTTCAAACAACCTCTTCAGATCAATTTCAATCTTCGCTTTATCGCGGGATGTATCATCCAAGAGTTTTCTAGCATCTTGCAACTCATTTTCGTATATATTTTTGATGCTTGATACCTCGCGATGGACGACCTCCTGAGTGGTTTGGATTTCACGACGCAAGCCGGAATTTTCACTTTCTAGCTGCCGAACTTTGTCAATATACGCCGCTAAGCGGTCGTTGAGATTTTGTAGAGCATCTTTTTCTTGAATGCGAGAGTGTCTGGTCGGGCTCAAGGGGCTGCTGGGCCGGCCGGCAGAGCTCGAAGGGCGGCTGCCGATGGGGGTGCTTGATTGTTGCGGGCTGTGCACTGACGACACATCACTTATGATTGTAGAAGACGTTACAGTCTTTTTGGTTTTGGACGACATTGTGGAATACTTCCTATGTCACAGTTCTTGAAAGTAAAACACAAATTGGAGGTTCGTAAAATAAAATAGTCGACGCGCGTTCTGTACGACACAACCAAACGAACGAAGACGATCGACAGATTTTTTTTTAGTTAACTCGGAAAAGATGCGCGTCGATAACCAATCGCGGCGCACAAAAACCAAGCTTAGCCAGTCACGTGATCATCATGATCAGTCATTGGTTGATGGTTGGTGTTCCCTTCTTGCTTGCTTGACTGATTCAAAATGTTTCCAACATAAAAGAACTTTATAAATGGTTTCCAACGTAGGCTACGGTCCGTTTATAGATAAAATCGATTTGAGCGCTCACTTTGCTGGTCCGTTTACCCGTTAGCGCGTCTACAGTTGATTGTGAAAAGTCATAGATGACGTCATAATCACAACATCTTTGCAAAGGTAACCATTTGACATTTCTCATTTTTTGCGTGTCACACCTTCAAAAATAATTAGAACAAAACAACTTTTTCACTCACACCTTAGGAAATGCTTTTTCATCATCATCATCATCAGCCTATATTAGTCCACTGCTGGACAAAGGCCTCCCCTAATGAGCGCCATAGCGCCCTGTCTTCAGCTTGACGCATCCAGCATCTGCCTACAGTCTTTTGCAGATCGTCATCCCACCTGGCCGGAGGGCGCCCTACACTACGTTTGCCGAGTCACGGTCTCCACTCAAGACCCCATCGGTTGTCAGTTCTTCGCGAAATATGGCCGGCCCACTGCCACTTCAGCTTGCTAATTCTATGAGCTATGTCGATAACTTCGCGATAGAAGCTATGTAAAATAACAGTTAAAATTGGAGTTTGAAGTAATTTTACCTATGCTTAAAATTACTTCAAACTCCATTCAATCAAAAATCAAATTAAATCTAAAAGAAAATAAATCACAATCTCAGATATAAAATAAAATTACTAGTATTGTTAGGTATACAATACGCGTACCTACTAACTATGGTAAAAAACAATATTATCAGAGGAAGCTACACTTTTTAACAATTTGCCAAACTACATAAAATAATGTGTTAGTTTGAATGTCTTTAAAAATAAACTTAAATTACATGTTCATACTCTGTGACAACCTGTCTAATTTTTAGTAACGCCATATCAGCATACCTATCTCGTAATTATGTAAGTACCTAAGTACCTACCTACTAACTGTTATAATTTTAGTATTTACACAATATTATTACTTAATAATTTGTGAACAATGTTAGTTAGGGATAATATTTAGTTATAATTTATTTAAGGTACCAGAGGTTAGTTAGAGTATTGTCCAACCTAGATTAATTCTCTTATGTCTCTCATTACAAGTAAACCCCGTGTATGTATGAGAATAAAGTTCTTTACATCCCACCATCTCGGAAAGAGTATTTTTAATCTTCAATATCTGAGTGGAAAAGCCGTTTTTATTCTCTAGAGGATAAAGTAAATTGAATTTAGAACATCGTGTGCACTAAGTTTGTGAATAAAAAAAACATTAAACCTATTTACTGCTACCTTTATGGTGCCGTATATATCATACAACTTTTTTTTAATTTGTTAAGAACTCAGACTCGGAACCTTCTTGGTGTTCTTTTTTCAATTTGCTTTGTACCTACGCGGTTCTTTACGCGGCATTTTTTCACGTCATTGTTAAACCTTATAATAAAAACAAGAAACTTGAAAACAAGTGCAAAAACTAAAATGAGTGATTCTAGCGACGAGGAAGTTTGTTTTTGCATTTAGTCATTTCCTCGCTGAGGTGGAATGAAAAGTTACGTGTTGCACTCTTAGAGAATTAAGCCAACGTTGCACTCGAGTGCAAAGATTTTTCACCTCGTGCTCTTTTGATTCCCTCGCTAACGCTCAGTATTCTAATTTTGATCAATTTTAGAATCCTTCGCTTGCTCGGTCATCAAAATTGAACACGCGGTTAAAAAGCAACTTTGCAGTCTTGTATGACAAATAACTATTAAACCTAGATATGGCCGGACCACTGCCACACTTCAGCTTGCTAATTCTCTGAGCCATAGCTCGATAACTTTGGTTCTCTGTCAGATGTATTCGTTACAAGACGATTTAAATAGGTTTTCCTCCTGGTCGAGGAATAATAGTATGCCACTAAATGTCAATAAATGCTTCCACATCCACTTCAGTCGCAACAAAACTCCCAATAGCACCATATACTCGCTCAACGATTCTGAATTAATAACATTAAACGAAATTCGTGACCTAGGTATAATTTTTGACTCTTCCCTAAAATTTGACAGTCACATTTTAAAAACGACTACTAAATGCTTTAATACTTTGGGTTTCGTAATAAGAAACAGCAAAGAATTTAAAAGTGCATCTACTAAAATAAAACTTTTTAACACATTGGTCAGACCCATTCTATAAGAAGTTGTCTCATCTGGAACTAGGGCTTGCAAATATTCGAAAATTTTTGATATTCGAATATTCGAATATTTTTCGGCTACTATTCGAATATTCGAATAATTGAATATTATATAGAAAAAAACAATTTTTTATTAAAATCACATTCTTTTACTGTAATAAGTATTATTTCCATGAACAATTTTAAATATCAAATGTGTGTCGCTGTAACGACAAGACATTTGCGATTTACACGCACAATCAACCAAAAATTTTTAAAACAGTCTTCAAAATCTAGGGTATTTTAATAAAATTTAACACAATAACCAGTAAATAAACACGTTAAGTAACGATAGCGCGTAAGTATTTACTAAAGTACAAAAACATATAAAGGTCTTTTGAATCACAAATTATAAAATTAGCAATTACTACTCTCTAACTTTATCTTATTTGTATCATTATCATCATCATCATCGGCCTATATTAGTCCACTGCTATGCTAGACATAGGCCTCCCCTAATGAGCGTCATAGCACCCTGTCCTGTCTTCAGCTTGACGCATCCAGTATCTGCCTGAAGTCTTTCGCAGATGTTCATCCAACCTGGTCGGAGGGCGCCCTACACTACGTTTGCCGAATCGTGGTCTCCACTCTAGAACTCGTTTACCCCATCGGTAATCGGTTCTGCGCGAGATATGGCTGGTCCACTGCCACTTCAACTTGCTAATTCTCTGAGCTATGTCGGAAACTTTGGTTCTCTGTCGGATGTGTTCGTTACGAATCCTATCCTGCAGAGAGACTTCGAGTATAGCTCTTTCCATAGCTCGCTGAGCGACTTTGAACTGGTGAATCAACCCTATCGTGGGTGTCCGCGTCTCAGCTCCGTAGGTCATGACGGGTAGGATGCACTGATTGAAAACTTTGGTTTTCAAGCATTGCGGTATGGATGCCGAGAAGACTCGATGTAGTTTTCCAAACACTGCCCAGCCTAGCTGGATCCTCCTCTTGGCCTGCTTCCCTAAATTGTTTTTTCTGAGCTGCAGAATTTGCCCAAAGTAAGTGTACTCGGAAACAATTTCGAGAGGGTGTCCATATACGACGACCGGCCCCGGATCAATGAGGCCATTGATCATGACTTTGTTTTATCCAAATTCATGCCAAAATCGATGCGTCGCGAGGCTGAAGCTAAGCCTTCCAGCATCCGGTTCAGCTCCTCCAGCGACTCCGTCACTAAGACTATGTCATCAGTGAATCGCAGGTGTGAGATGTAATCGCCGTTTATGCTAATGAAAGGCAAGGGCTTTCTAGTCTAGCGTCTTAAATATATATTCCTACGCGCTCGTGAACAATTTTGGGGATATAACATCCACCTGCCTCACTCCTCTGCGCAGTTGGATGGGTTTGGACTGCTGGTCCTGTACTTGGACACTCGTGGTGGCGGCGTCATAAAGACGTCTCGGCACCTCGATATAACGAAAGTCTACTTGGCATGGCTGTAAGGATTCCAAAACAGCCCAGGTCAAAGGCCAAGGCGACAGAGTCAAAGGCCCTCTCATAGGCCACAAAGGCCAGACACAGGGGCTTATTATACTCTTCGGACTTTTGAATAATCTGCCTCACTGTTTAGTGCCTCACACTTTTAAGTGGCCTTTTATCCACATCAGAATTTTGACTTTTTATTTAAATCGAATATTCGAATATTGCAATATAAGTATTCGAATATTCGAATATTCGAATATTCGAATATTCGAATATTCGAATGCAAGCCCTATCTGGAACCCCAATTATCGAGATATATTCCAAAAGAATTGAAAGCGTTCAGAGGCGTTTTTTGTATCACGTCTCATATGGTGACAATCAAGCAAAAAAAAACATAGCTACAGAAAACTTAACTCTATGGAATCAATTTGCTTTCGACTAGGAGAACAATGTTAGATTTAATATTCTTACACAAGCTCATTAACGGTCATATAGACTACTCCGAACTAGTTGGTAAGCTAAGTTTAAACTCCCCATCTCGTTTGCCCAGAAAAAACGCCTATAAATCAAACACAAACTTAGGAAAGTATTCTTCCCTGTCAGCCTGTCACGACTCTGTAGGCATTATTACGAAGTTATTGTATTCTCTTTGGGCATTATAACACAATTTCTAAAAGGGATGACATAGACATCGCGGAACCTCTACCTAATTACAAAAAGAAACTTCGTGAATTTCGAATTCAAACTCCTAATACCTACAAATAGTTCACTTATATACCTACAGAACTCCTTTCTAATTTTTATACCATTATGTACGTAGCCCCTGTTGCCCGGACTCCTTTGAGACCGGTGATTCTCAGAAGCGCCTAACACAAATTTACAACAAACATTCCCACACGAAAATACAGACACACGCACTACGCACTCACACACTCTAGTAGCTTCTGTTGCCCGGACTCTTTAGAGACCGGTGTCCTCAGGAGCGCCAAACACGTTGTTAAAACTTTACATTATACTCAGCTGCACAACACTAGTACCAACGTCCGTAAACATTATTCGCGGCAGAATTATTCCCAAGCCACTGTAAGCACTATATCGCTCTAGAAACGCTCTAGAAATTAATTTAAATCTCCACATTAATGATACATTATACCTACCTACCTAATATCAAGAAAATGTAATTTGATCTCATATTTAGCTTCTAGTACCTACATACCATATTTATGTTAATAATCTAAGTTTATTTTATCCAGCTTATAAGTTTTCCTTAGCTTTTATTCATATTTTTATTACTTCTACTACCTATTCTATATTTCTATTATTTTCACGTTTGTCTTTGCATTGTTAGTTTAGTCCATAGTTTAGTCCATCCATAATTTTGCCCATGCTGTGGCACTCTGTATTTTAGAAAAACACTAGACTTAAGACCATTCTATTTTTTTACTCTGTATGCGATGTGTTTTTTCTGTTGGGTGTCCATAAATAAATAAATAAATAAATAAATACGAATCCTATCCTTCAGAGAGACTCCGAGCATAGCTCTTTCCATAGCTCGCTGAGCGACCTTGAACTGAACCCTATCGCGAGTGTCCACGTCTCAGCTCCGTAGGTCATGACGGGTAGGACGCACTGATTGAAAACTTTCGTTTTCAAGCAATGCGGTATGGATGACGAGAATGCTTGCGAGTAAATGCTAATTGACGAATGAATAAACTATTGAGTACTCGGTTTTTATTTATAGTCCGGCTTCCATGCCCTGTTATTGTTCCGAGATGGACTCAGGGCATCTAATAAGAAGGCTACATCTGGCTATCTGGAATCGAGTTTGTATGGCTAGTACTATATAAACTCTATGGGCTAGTGCTATATAAACTCTATGGCTACATCTATGATGGAGGGTGATTTCTTTCGTCCATGACATTTTCTTAATGTCAGTCATGTCAATAACTGCCTGCTGTCAGTGTCAGTCTGTCAATGTCAACCACATTTATTGTATTGCTTCGCTTTGCTTGCCAAAGAATTGCTTGGAAATTGTGCAGTGTATTTTTCCCATGATTTTCTAAATATCTTTATCGAACATGGGTGATGTAGACGACCTATTTGATTGTTTCGACGATCAACAAAATGATCAGGCCCTTCAAATTCCTGCACCTGAACCATCAGCAGATTCGTAAGTTGTTTTGGCATAAATAACCTAACCTGCAATTTTCACGTAAACATTCAAACTGATAGTATTTTTACCATTTAATTCAGTACAAAAGTGGAGGAATCATCTGCTGCTAAAAATAAGCGAGCACACGATGAAATTGAGTACGCTGACACATCAGTTTCAAAGAAGTTGAAAACAGAAAATGAAGACGACGACTTAACAAGTGATATCAAGTAAGTGATTCCTGAAATTAATTCAATTTAATATTATATATTCTAAAAAGAAGGTTGAGAACTTAATAAATTTCGATTTGTTATGCCTAAACAAAGATGCAGCAGTATATGTATACGGATGGGCTGACACTCTTGACAGTAACAATGAGGATTAACCAAGCTCTGCTTCGCTTGAGGCTACATGATACGGTGTCGATTTTCGAGAAATTTTTATTAATTGTTATTTACATCTTACAGTTTGGAGTTGCTGAACTCTCGCATTGTCATACACACATTGGAGACCCATGAAGGCTGCACACATGAGGTTGCCATACCACCAGACCAGGATTTTCACCCATTGTTGCCTGTATCAGCTGAGCCAGCTAAGCAATATAACTTCATTCTGGATCCCTTCCAAAAAGAGGCTATACAATGCATAGATAACTTGCAGTCAGTTCTTGTATCAGCCCATACATCTGCTGGTAAAACTGTAGTAGCAGAGTATGTACCTTCCTATTTTACTACCTCCTTCAAAAGCAATATAAAAGCAAAGTTTACTATTATAATATCATAATACACCATACCACTTAACACATTCCCTGTGTATGACCCACCAGTGGTGCATATTGAAGTTCTGATCGTACGTGCATGACAAACATATGGGGCAAGAGCCCTTGCAAGTTTAAAGGCTCGTAAAAATGTACACATATGAGTTTATCCAATTTTATCCGCATACATGTGTAGCCAATGAACTAAAATTTAAATTGACAAGAAAACCGGTGGAATTTTTTATTTAGGGTTGCCATCCTACAGTCAAAAGTGAAAGTATTTTGGGTAAAAATAAAATTAAAAATGCATTAGGTATTATTTATTTATTCTTAGTATTATTTAATGAACATTATTAAAACAATTGAGACAAAAAGCTTTTCGGCAGTTCAAGCACTCCATGTCCGTTTTTTAGACTTACGGGCTGCTTCAACTGGTATTTGGCCTCCTTCTACCAACATTTTGTAGCAGCCAGTGCAACATATTCTTTGTATTTTTTTTGGTCGCGCCTCGCGATTTTTTTGAGCGAGTGGCTGAGTCTAGAAGGCGGCTCGTTTAGGCTGGATCTTGAATGTGGTGTATGCGGACTGCATACAGAGCCAGAAGGAATTATGAAAGATGAATCATGGAGTAAAGAGCTCATACGTGCATGACCCACGGATGAATCATGGAGTAAAGAGCTCATATGTGCATGACCCACGGATGGTTCATACACAAATATTGTTTTTTTTAATAAAGGGGGGCATAAAAATAAAAAATAATGTTTTGTCACTGTCATATACCCATTATAATATCCACATTAGGCATTTGCACGTAGGTGGTAGACACCATGATCTTGGCTGCACAGGGAACATGTTAACTATGGGATAACAGTTTCAGTGCTAATAAAAGTGATAGTGCTAAAGTTTTTTAATACTAGTAATTTTATGAAATATTTAACATAACTACTGAATAGTAATGGTTTACATTTTGCACCATTTTAATTCCACTCTTGGAATAAAATGTAGGCTATGCATGCAAAGACCAGCAGAAAGAAGCAAGGTATAACAGTACATGATCATTTCAGATATGCTATAGCCTTATCTCTGAAGAACAACCAGAGAGTTATCTACACAACTCCCATCAAAGCTCTGTCCAATCAGAAATACAGAGAGTTCTCAGAAGAGTTCAAGGATGTTGGTCTGATCACTGGTGATGTCACTATTAACCCATCCGCTTCCTGTCTTATTATGACAACTGAGGTATGTTATTTGCTCTACCCCAACGCTTCCCGCGGATGTCGTAAGAGACGACTAAGGAATATCCACCAAGGGGCGGGCAGCAGTGCCCTCTGGAGAAGGACTGCGATCCCCAACCTGGACCAACTCGGGTTATGGGCATTAGCCTTCATGAATTAAACGCCAATAAGGTGCTTATCAAGAAAGGCCTGCGTCCAGCAGTGGACCAATACAGGCTGTTGAGGTTGAGGATGAGGTATGGTATGTTATCATATTGTCATGTTAATCCAGAAATGATAAATAGCATCCAAACATAACAAATTTCTAAAGAACTACCAGAGCAGAGCAGAAAGCGCTTCATGGATGGACCTGCTATGAGGGTCAAGGATTATTTAATAAATTGGGTGTATATTTTGCCTTTTTCTCTGTTAATTTCCTATTTTGTTTCAGATTCTGAGAAATATGTTATACAGAGGCTCAGAGATCATGAGAGAAGTGGGATGGGTTGTATTTGATGAGATTCACTATATGAGAGACAAAGAAAGAGGCGTGGTGTGGGAAGGTAAGTAAACTCATAGAAACCCTATAAGTACTGAATTTTTTACAAAACAAGAGAATATGACATGTGTTCTTGACTCCTTGATAGATTATAAGTTGAGAGGTGCTAATAAAGACAAAAAGAGCAAGACTAGTTCATGACAAAAATATTGTAAGGCCTATACTTGGCCCTTCATCATCATCATCCGCAACCCAACATCACCCATTGCTATGTATATGCCTCCAAACATGAGATTGGCGCAGGCATAGACCCAGCACTGGATAAAATCTGGTTAAAGATGATAGAGATGAAAGTGTTGTAAAATTTGTCAGTATGTATGCTTGTTTGTACATGAACATATCCAAAAATACTGGGTCAGATTCTATGTTTTTTTTTTAATAAGTCGCACTAACATTTACCCAAGAGCCCAACTTTGTTAAACCAATCACTTGTCTATGACACTTTTATCAATGCTGATGTGACACTTGGTTTAGCCAGTATATAGGTATGCTTACTGTTGATCCAAGTTCAGTTTTCGTTTATATATTAAACTAGCTGTTGCCCGCGGCTTCGCACGCGTTGTTCCTATGGAAACGTTTATAGGTGTTTTGTTTTCCCGGCAATTATTAGAATTTTTCTCGCCGCAAAAACCATCCTTGAACTTCAACAAACATTTAAAAAAAAAATCAGCCAAATCGGTCAAGCCGTTTTCATGTTATGTCGTGACAACGGAAAACGGGTTTCATTTTTATATATATAGATTTGTTGTTTTTTGTATGAAACAATTTACTATCTTCATTTTACCGAAAGATTCTATTTTTCAAATATATAAATTCTATATTCCTAGAAATCGGCTTCAAACAAAACGGTGGCCTTCTAACAATGAACGCTACTGCAGTGAGCGAAGTCGCAAACAGAAGCTCGTGTGGCTAAACTCGGTCCCTGTCCACAGAAACATTAATCCTACTCCCGGATAACGTCCACTACGTGTTCCTCTCGGCCACGATTCCCAACGCGCGTCAGTTCGCGGAGTGGGTGTGCCGGCTGCACTCCCAGCCTTGCCACGTAGTGTACACGGAGTTCAGGCCGACTCCGCTGCAGCATTACATCTTCCCCGCGGGCGGGGACGGCATACACTTGGTGGTTGATGAGAAGGTAGGTTTCAAAGTTTATAGGTTTAAGATTGTAAATTTACTAGCATTTTTTCAAGGCCTTGCAGATATGAAACTACCATTATTGCCCATGGCTTTCATTCATAAATACAGCAGCGTGAGACCCGCCCCTGCAGGCAAAACTGAGGCTGAGCAGTGAATGGGTTAACCCATTACCTACCAAGAGTCCAACCAGAAGAAGCATATCGCTGCACTATAGTCTTGACAAGATAAGCGTGTGCATTTATGGTCCTCAATCTGTTAGCCTAGCCCTTTTAAGATTATATTGAAAGACAGAAGTTAGATCCTACTGCTCGTTATCGTTTCCAGTGAGCAGTATTCCTCTGGCCACGATTCTCATCGCGCATCAGTTCTCGCATGTCAAATTTTAATGTGGCCAAAACGGCCAGCTAGTGTGTAGCACCGCTAAGACAGAACAGTGTGTGGGCTAACGCGTTTCTAAATAAGCGCAGTCTTGACAAGAACAGCGTGTGCGTCAGTCCCGCTCAATGTATTAATTAATTTCTCCAGGGTATATTCAAAGAAGATAACTTCAACACAGCGATGGCGGTGCTCAGTAAATCCGGCGACGCGGCGAAGGGTGACGCCCGCGGCCGCCGCGGCGGTCTCACGGGCCGGAATCAGAACACAACAAACATATTCAACATAGTCAAGATGATTATGGAGAGGAACTTCGCACCGGTCATCATATTCAGTTTCAGCAAGAAGGATTGTGAGGCGTATGCTATGCAGATGGCGAAGTTGGATTTTAATACCAGTGAGTTCGATGCTTTTTCTATTTGTTAACAACAAACAACAATTTATAAACAACCATTTTCTGTTGTTTGTTGTTGTTTAGTTCACATGATTAACCTTTCTTAAATTGACTATATAGTGTGAATTACGAATACTCATTAGCAGTGATTTTGACACTAACTTCTAGCTTTGGAGGACTACTCACCATTTTAGCATATTTTCATTGCCGTTTAGCTTATTTTAAAATTTGAACAAATGTCCACAGTTGAAGAAAAGAAACTAGTAGACGAAGTATTTAACAACGCCATGGACGTTCTATCAGAAGAAGACAGGAAGCTGCCCCAAGTGGAGAATGTCATACCGTTACTCAGGAGAGGCATAGGTATCCATCACGGGGGTCTACTGCCAATCTTGAAGGAAACTATTGAAATCCTCTTCGGTTTAGGACTTATCAAGGTGGGTTTAAAAGGGTCTGACATTCGGATTTTAAGAAATAAATGCGCTTCAGCCACTTTGTTAACTAACTGATTCGTAACGAGCTACGAAAAAACAATTTTCTTCACTGTTTTGTAATCAGTTACTTATTATAATTTAAGTTATAAAAATCATCGACAATTTGATTTAAGAAATGTATTCTGCAAAAGAAATTGTCGATGATTTGTTTTTGTGGTGATATTGTTTCCTTATTTTACAAGTCAAAATTTAAGAAAAGGCAAAAATGTGATAGAGTCATACATATTATCACATAAAGGGCAAAAGCTAACAGTTCTGTCTATATTTAAATTCGTTCTGAAAAAGCAGAATTCAAATCTACATAATAAAAATAATAACGTATCACTATGCTAAAGTGTATATAATTAAAATATATATAAATATATATATATAAATATGAAACACAAGGGGCCCCATAGTTTTTTTATTATGTTAAACACTTGTAAGTAAAATTTCCAATATTAACCCTTACTTTTTAGGCGCTGTTTGCAACGGAAACCTTTGCTATGGGTTTGAACATGCCGGCCAGAACTGTGGTGTTCACGAGCTGCCAGAAATTCGATGGAAAAGAAGTCAGATTTGTAAGTACATATATCGTAATTTGTTTTTTTTATGCGTATTTATTTAAATGTACAAAAATTTCAAACAAACCATTAACCAGAAAAAAAGAATATACTAAGAGGTTGTACACAACCTCTTAGTATATTCTTTTTTTATTGATAATAATCAAGCGTTTGGCCACTAACTCCCTCAAAGTAAGAAAAGATGGACAACGCTTTACTTGAAATAACTTATTTACCCTGGATATGAAGACAAGATTACACTCTAACGGGAAAACAGAAGCAGGAAGCTCGTTTAACTCCCATAGAAGTTGTTTGGAGCTTTTACTTACTCGCTTTTTATCTCTCTCATTCTCATTCTCATTCTCAAGTTTGACGCATTCATTACGGATGTAAGCGGGTTAACTAGGAACCTTATTTGTGTTGAAAGAACATCAATGTTTCGTCTGTTATCGAGAGACTTCATCAGGTTACACATGAATAAGGTTCGTAGTTAACCCGCGTACATTCGTCACCAATACGTTATCGAGTCTTCACTTTTTAACCGACTTCAAAAAGAGAGGAGGTTCCTTTTTCGTTTTTTTTGTGTTTGTTTCCTTAGAACTTTTGACTGGGTGATCCGATTTTAATGATTCTTTTTATTTGAAAGCTGATGCTTCCCGTATGGTCCCATTTTATTTTATCCAGTTCTGACAGTGGCAACCATGAGAAAACCATATAATTGAAGTCGGTTTATAGTTTTTAAAACAAACTCAATTGGGTACATATATGCATGGATTTTTTTTATTTTTTTAATCGATTATTGAGGTTAATAAATAAACTAAAAAAATATAACACCCAAAAAAAATTAAATTTTTGAGGTAAAAAACTAAAAGTAAAACTACACTCAGTTTCGGGTGATAAAAACGCTGCCATGTTAGCCATTGCATGTTATGACGTCACGGATCATCGAGTTCCGTAAACTCAAAAGTCAAAACTTCATGCCCATACAAAAATGTTCAAGTATGACGTCACGCTTCCAAAAATAAATATACAGATATACCACTAGAGAATACGTAAAAAAAATTTTAGCTTTTTTGAAGTCACATGCATATACCCTATTATTGACTCTCATTTTTACTAACTCATTCTTTTCTCAGATATCATCAGGTGAATACATTCAGATGTCAGGCCGCGCTGGGCGCAGAGGCCTCGATGACAAAGGAATTGTCATTCTAATGTTGGATGAGAAAGTAACGCCCACCGCTGTGAAAAGCATGGTGCAGGGTTCCGCAGATCCTATCAACTCTGCTTTCCATCTGACGTATAACATGGTATGTTACATAAGTAATTTGAAATTTCCGACGTATACACTCCTGTCTAAAGGCCAGTTCAAATCATTCCAGTCCTTAATGGACTGGAATGATGCAAAATCAAAATATACAAAATATATTCCGTCACTGGAATAGATGGATACATTATACAGCTCTGCTTAGTTTGGGGCTAGATAATGCTGTAAGTAAGTAAAATAAAAGTAAAAAAGGCGTTTATTTTGCAACCATTACACATAATTAAGACGTACAAAATAGATGGGTACACAAGATAAAGGTTACAGAAACTGCTGTGTGGTTTGTTCCAAATTATTTATTATTATTCCAATAGCATTGCAGCGCGGATTCGATTGCTGGACTGGGTTACTACTGGAATAATGTGAGGAACTTCTCAAGGGATATCCCATCCTCTCCTCAATAGCCTATAGTGGTCCAGTGCTAGACGCAGGCTGTTCTGCAGAGGGCACTGCAGCCTGTTCCGGTGGATATCCCATAGTCGTCTCTTACGACGGACCTATGGGCTTTTATAGATTATGGTCAAGCATTTGGCCACCAAGTGAAGATGTGGCCTAAGATGGAGCACGCTTTTTCAGAAGGTTCTTATTTGCCCTGGATTTGAAGATCCAACTCTAGTAGAAAAACAGACGCAGGAAGGTCATTTCTATATTAGATTATTTATTTATTTATTTATATTATATTAGATTTATTCTATTCTTTGGCTGTGGATATTATGAAAGTAGAGCAGAATTATTTGGTTCGACACTTTGGTATGTCGACCAGGAATGGGTGGTATGATCTTATGGGGGGTAATCCCCCACGCTGGGCATGCCGGGTAGGGATCGCAGTCAGGTTGTATAACTGTTCTGCAGAGGGCGCTGCTACCCGCTCCGGTGGATATCCCATAGTCGCTTCACACACACGGATCATATTGTTCTGTTTGATTTTGTGTATCTACCTTTATTAAGACCGTTTTTGTATTTGTAGGTGTTGAATCTCTTGCGAGTGGAAGAAATTAACCCAGAATACATGTTGGAGAGAAGTTTCTTCCAATTCCAGAACCAGGCGGCTATTCCAGACCTCATTGACAGTAAGCTGTTCTTTTCTATCATCATTATTAACCTATATTCCACTACTAGATATATACGATGTTTTTCCCACAACGAGCGCCATGGTGACATGTCTTCAGCTTACCACCTACATCTGCCAGCAGTCTTTCGCAGATCGCCATCCCATCTAGCTTGAAGAGATAATCTTCACGCGTTTAAAGCCGCTGGGCGCAGCTAGTATGAACGAAAGTACTACAGTAGATTTCAGTGTCATACTACAAAGCAGTACTAATGCTGTATGTATGTGCACTACGGATTTTCAATCATTATGAACTAACTAGCTGCGCCCCGCGGCTTCGCACGCGTTGTTCCTGTGGAAACGTTTAAAGGTGTATTTTATATATAACTATATATAACTGGACATAATATAGTTTTAAGACCTACATTGTAACATATATTCTGGCAAATAAACATCTTTAATCTTTATGTCGCAGGAACTGATTCATGGGATAAAAATCGATACCAAGATTAGAATTGCCTGTATGCATTTCAGCCCGATCCGTTCAGTTGTTTTGGCATGAAGAGGTAACAAACATCCATCCATCCGTACATCCAAACTAATATTATAAACGCGAAAGTTTGTAAACATGTATGTATGTTTGTTGCTCTTTTACGCAAAAACTACTGAACGGATCGGGCTGAAATTGCCCGATTGCATACAGGTAGTTCTAAGCCTGGAATAACACCTAAGCTACCTGTTTTTATCCCATAGATCAGTTTCCTTGGGATAGGTGCGTGAAGCCGCGGGGCGCAGCTAGTTTATAATATTAGTGTGATGTAAAGTACTACAGTTGATATCATTACAACTACCTCTTTCCCCCAACAGAGATTAAAACCAAGCAAAAAGAGTACGAAGACCTGACTGTACAAGACCAGCACTCCATAGCTTCCTACTGCAGCATCAGATCTCAACTGGACCTCCTTGGAAGCCAATTCCGATCTTTCATTACAAGGCCGGAGTATTTAAAGCCGTTTCTACAACCTGGACGTCTTGTGAAGGTAGATTTTTGAATTTATAAGTTTCTTTGGTTCCTGCCTTTGTTATTTTTTCTCTACCTTAAGTATAGACTAGCAGCGCCTAGCGGTTTCACTTGCGTAGTTTTCGTTCTCGTGGGAATTCTGGGATAAAATATAGCCTAAGCACCTTATTTCTTGTTTGATATAGTATATAGTAAAAATTTGACTTGTCTGAGTACTTATTTTGTAAGTCTAAAGAAATAAACGGTTTGACTCTGACTCTGACTCCTATGTCACTGCCTAAAAAGTAAGCTTTTAAATGATGAAATCGGTCTAGTAGTTTCGGAGCCTATTTAATACAAACAAAGAAACAAACAATAAAATCTGTCCTCTTTAATACGTATAGATTATAGATAATATATTTATTGTGGATTTAACTTAGAAGTAATTTCCAAAATAATTATAAGATAGGGTGCCATGTAACTTGTGAACTAAGCCGAAAGTGGCTGATTCTGGACCCCGAGAGGACCAACTTGTGAAAAACTATTTCTTGTAAAAGTAGATTTTTGAAAAAAAACTTCTCTTCTCATGCATAGTTAACGCACGCTATAACTGATCTACCTTTCGTAGTTCATAAATGCTTTGTTATTTAGGTACTTTTGCCATAAACTGTATGTACATAATATTTGAATTTAAAATATATTTATTTATCTATACATACCTCAATAACTTTATAATTCTTATTTTTTTATAGCCCAAAATACAAGTAAACGATTAACATTTAGGAAAAACAATGGCAAAGGCGAGCTTAATCCTAAATAGAGTTCTCTTCCAGCTAACCTTATTGGGAAAGCATCAAAACATAACTCCTCAATCTATAAAAATCCTAATCACCTCCAGCTTTGCAATTTTCTCAAAATATTTACTTATCTTCTTGTTTTAGATTAAAACAGAAAAATACGAGTACGACTGGGGTATAATAATCAACTTCAGACATAAAATAAACAAAGGCAAAGGCAAAGGCCAGGAAGTGAACCCGTTGACTGCCGAGACTAATATAATAGTGGATATACTGCTACATGTCAAGAAACCTGAAGACTCCGATAAGGAGAAGAATATACCGTGTCCTCCTGGAGAGGTAAGCTTGTATAGTGGTGACAATTTAGATGTTGCCAAATCTAAACTAATTTTATAGCTTTTTTAAACTTACGCGATCAGAACACATTATTATAAATATTCACGGGTAGAGTCATCCCGTGACCACGACAGAGTGTAAACCTGTTTAAACGTCGGAAAAAATAGGTAAATAAACGCGATAAATACCCGTGAATATTTATAATAATTTTATCGCACTAAAAAAGTCCTTTCCACACCGATTGAAATGAATTGGATGGCATCATTTTGAGAACAGTCATATTGGTTTAGTGTTGGCGACTTTTTAATAGACACCAATGAGTAATATTGCGTGTTTCTAGCTAAGCCTCTGCACTCATTAATTCAATACCACAAAGCACAACCAACCACGTACAGATATGGGCTTAAACTCATTATGTTTAGATACATTTTACAGTGACAACATGGTTTCCCACAAGCTTTAAACGATATGTATTGTATTAAGTATATCAGTTATCTAGTACCCATAACACAAGCTCAGCAGCTTGTGGCTAGATAATGCTCTGTGAATTGTCCAACAATTTTTTTTTATGTATTCAAATTCAATTATTCAAGCAAAATCTACTTTTGTAATTTATTTTAAAAATCTCAGAACATTCGACCGAGTGAACCGATTTTGATAGAGACGTTTATTGACCAACACAATTACAAGACAAAACAGATAGGTATAAATTGGTAGTAACAATAGGGTATATGCATCGATTTTTTTTATTGTTTTAATCGATTCTTTAGGTCTTTATTTAACCCAGGAATGATAAGACGCTCACTGAATTTCGCATTAACAAGGTAAAAAAAACAAATAAAAACTACAATCATTTTCGGGTGATAAAAACGCTGTCATATTGGCGCCATGTTTATGTGACGTCGACGTACGCACTTGATTAAAACCTTTGGTGACGACCTCGGTAGTGATCATCTCAGGAAAGAGGTTTTCCTAAAAAACTGAAAATAATCGACAATACGAAATGTCAAGTGGGCAGAATAGTGTCAAATCAAGGTGCAGCAAGCAGAATAAAAAAAGAAGAAATGCGTACAGTGATGTCACGTCCGCTCTAGTCAATGTGAGTAGCGTTTCGAAATTTTGCGATTGTGATTTAAAATATCAATTTTTCAATGGTTAAATTCTACAATAAAACATCTCAAAACGCAAAAATAAATATGCAGATATGTTTCTATATCAATAGAGAATACGTATATATTTTTATAGCCATTTTGAAATCACATGCATATACCCTATTATACAGACTATCGTAGTAAAAAATATAATGCTGTAACGATGCAGGTCAAATGGTTCCACCTCTGCTTGATGCTACCTCGCATTAATGCAAGGTAGCGCTGGTTTTCAGATGGCACCTGTGATGATTCCAGATGATTCTTTTTTTATTTGAAACTTTAAATGGAAGCATTAATCTGGTCCCAATTTAAATTGGTCCAGTTCTGACACTGGCATCTATGAGAAAACCATATAATTAAAGGCGGTTTATAGTTTTTTTTTTAAACAAACTCTATTAAATACCCTCAGGCTGGAGATATAGAAGTGGTACCAGTTCTTCACACCCTGATCTACCAGATAAGCTCCCTTCGTGTGTACTACCCGAAGGACCTTCGCCCGGCGGACAACCGCAAGTCCGTGCTCAAAACTATCGGCGAAGTGAAGAAACGGTTCCCTGACGGACCTCCACAGTTGAACCCGATTAAAGATATGAAGATCAACGATCCGGTGTTTAAGGATTGCGTTGATAAGATTAAGATGCTGGAGGAGAGGTGAGTTGAGAGCATTATTTTAACATGTTATTATTTTAACATGTTATTATTTTAACATGTTATTATTCTAACATGTTATTATTTTAACATGTTATTATTTTAACATGTTATTATTTTAACATGTTATTATTTTAACATGTTATTATTTTAACATGTTCACAATATTCGAAAGGGGACTGTAGTTTGTGTCAAATATTACTCTATATCTATAACAACTGAGCTTTTAGTAGCAAAGGACTTTATCAAAGAAAAGATTAACACAATTGAATACCATTTATACTACGCCTAATTTGAAAGTACATAGTTTATTTTTTTCCAAACATGGTGGTGCATCATTGCAGGCTTACAAAAATTCCCGAATTTTACCTCAACCGCCTGTATCGGTCCACGGCTGGGCAGGCCTCCCCCTGACAAACTCCTTATTAGTGTTTAGCTCATGGGGGGTAATGCCCATAATCCCCACGCTATGCATGCGGGTTGGGGATCGCAGTTTTGTTGGAAAAATTGTTCTGCAGGGACGCTGCTGCCCGCTCTCGTTGGATATCCCTTAGTCGCCTCTTACAACACCCACGGAAAGAGTTCGGGTGGTGCAAAAGCCTACTAATCCAGCACCTCACAGCTACACTACCCATTCCCTAGTATTTTGTTAAAAACTTCTCGAATCTTCCAGACTATTCGCCCACCCACTCCACAACGACAAAAACCGCGGCGCGCTCACAGCCCTATATGATAAGAAGCAGGAGTTACTCGAAGACTTAAACGCAGTCAAAGCAGAACTTAAGAAGGCTAAGAGTATACTGCAGATGGACGAGCTGAAGAAACGGAAGCGAGTGCTCCGACGTATGGGGTACTGTAACTTGTCTGATGTCATTGAGATGAAGGGGCGGATCGCTTGTGAACTTAGCAGGTAAGATAATATAAAGTTAGAACATTATCAGTTACTAAATAAATAATGTTAGACAATTCACACAGCATTATCTAGCCCCAAGCTAAGCAAAGCTTGTGTTAAGGGTACTGGATAACAGATATACATACTTAATACACTACATAGATAGATATTTGTATTATACATATATAGAAAACAATCAGAACACTCTGAACAAATATCTGCAGATCGTACACTCATTTGTCTTGAGGCGGGAATCGAACCCTCAACCTCCTGCCCATAATCCTCATGCTGGACATGCGAGTTCAGGCCACTCGCTACGCTCGTGACTCTACTCTAGACTGCTTCGCTAGCTCGGGGTTTAAAATCGGCACTTGCAATAAAAAACCGTTTTGCTCACTTGTTGAACAAATAACTATGATTGCGACCCAAGAAACAAAAATACATGTTACTCAGTTAAAAGTGTGGGATTCTAAGTAAACATGCCTAGTAAACATGCCTGCATGGGCTGTTATCCTTAGGAATATTCATTCCTAATTGTGACCGCGGTTACCATATGTAAATGGAAATGGGAGAGCCACTTGTACAGCACTGGGACAGTTTATAGGTTAACGCTTTTATCGCCACGAGCCACTAGTTGGCTTCATTGGCATACAATTTGTTATTAAATACTAGCTGCGCCCCGCGGCTTCGCACGCGTTGATTCTATGGAAACATTTAAAGGGGATTTATATCCCACGGAACTGATTTATGGGATAAAAAGTATGTAAGTAGCCTATGTTTGATTCCAGGATTAGGATTACCTGTATGCAAAATTTCAGCCCGATCCGTTCAGTAGTTTTCGCGTGAAGAGGTAACAAACATCCATCCATCCATACATTCATACAAACTTTCGCATTTATAATATTAGTGTGATAAAGAAATATTGAAATACTTTAGACTACTTTTTACATAAACAAAGCCGCAGGCAAAAACTAGTTTTTTAATAAACAATTCTACAGATAATTTTTTAATTTCTACAGTGCGGACGAACTCCTACTAACCGAGTTAATATTCAACGGAGTCTTCAACCCATTATCACCTGAGCAAAGTGCAGCGCTTGTCAGTTGTTTCGTGTGCGACGAACACAATGCGCAGGCTTCGGTCAGCGGCGACGATCTTAGAGGCGTGCTGAGGAAACTCCAGGTGAATATTGAATCTTATCTCTGTAACAATAAAGTTGAAAAATACGCTTGTTAGTTGATTGGTGTGCGAAGAATACAATGCACAGGCGTCGTCGGTCAGCGGCGACGAACTTAGAGGCGTGCTGAGGAAACTGCAGATGAATATTGAATCTTATCTCTGTAACTATAGAGTTGATAAGTATGTTCGTCTGCTGTTTCGTATGACAGTCATTCAAACGGGATATTCTCAGTGAATATTGGGCTTGGATACGTATATAGATAATATCATCATTCCATTCCAGCATAATATCATCGAAGCACCAGCTTTCATATAAAAAAGAATCATGAAAATCGGACTAACCAGTCAAAAGTTCTGAGGTAACAAACATAAAAAAACAGTCGAATTGAGAACCTCTTCCTTTTTTTGAAGTCGGTTTAAATGAATTATGAAAATCGGACCACCCAGTAAAAAGTTCTGAGGTAACAAAGAAAAAAAAAACTGTCAAATTTAGAACCTCCTCCTTTTTTAAGTCGGTTAAAAATAACCCTGTCACGTTTTGCTGCAGAGGTTTTAATCTTATATCTATTATGTTACAGGAATACGCCCGGCAGATAGCAAAAATAGCGATAGACACAAAAATGGACCTAGATGAAGATGATTACGTAGGCAAGTTTAAATGCACTCTCATGGACGTCGTGCTGGCGTGGGCTAAGGGCGCTTCCTTTCTGCAGATTTGCAAGATGACTGACGTATTTGAAGGTAAATATATTTTATCCTTAATGGATCTTGAAAAGAGAAGATGTGGAAGAAGGTCTTTATCCTTAATGGATCTTGAAAAGAGGAGATGTGGAAGAAGTTCTTATCTTGAAGCGATCCAGGTTGTTTTGGCTCGAAAAACAGAAGCGTACCGCATTTTTTATAAGTACAATAAATAACTGCTTCTGTTGTGAGCTCAGTTCTATGGAGGAGGGTTGTTAAAATGTCTTGTAGGTGAAGCATAAAATGCGTGAAAATGTAACAGACCGATACTTACTTTAGGATTTATAATATAAGGATTTGTCAAAACGTGAGCATCAATCGTTTAGCCTTTACAGCATGTAAATTCTGCTACTGGTAAAGCAACAAAACAAAACGTGGTCATTATTATTTCTTAAACTTATGCCGACCGCACGCACTCATCGAGACGTCTTCCCTAGAAGTCTCGAGAGAGTCATGTAAACACTTGTTGTCACTCTTGTTTGCCTCAAGAGGGCTGACGAGTCCCATTGACTTTAAAAGCTGACAAGGGCTGAGACAACGCGAGCGATAAACTACTGAACCGGTTTAAAAAATTATTTCGTCATTAAAAACTTACTTTTCAGGGACTGACATAGGCTATATTTTATCCTGAATGTCCCCGGGAACGCTAACTACGCGGGTGAAACCGCAAGGCGCTGCTAGTATGTTATAAACTTCACTAAAGCATCGATATATGTTTGAATGACTTTTATAAGTTTACTCAAGCGTAGATCGGCGACAGAGCAAAGTTTATACGACAGGTTTGCTCAGTCATAAATCTATGTTTCAGAGTTTAAATGATAGAAAAGTTTTACTCAAACATAGATCGGTGACTAAGCATCATTATCATCCTTTCGTAATAGGGGCCACACAGACACACTTGCGCTCGGCCTGACTCGGTACGTCTCGGCGAGTGTATAATGCCGGCCTTAAATTTGATATACTCAGGTTGTCATAGGCATTTTACATTCACTGCAAATACAACAAAGTCCTAACCAACCAATCTTTTTCCAGGATCCATAATCAGATGCATGCGAAGACTGGAAGAAGTGCTTCGACAACTTACCCAAGCATCCAAAAACATTGGCAACACAGATTTAGAGAATAAGTTTAGTGAAGCCATCAAACTATTGAAGAGAGATATTGTCTTCGCAGCCAGTCTTTATATGTGAATGAGGTATATTTTAATTTTTATTCTGAATAATGCAATTGTACCCATTAGACTATTTTCCAGTGACTGATAAAGACTACATACTTTGTTCAAGACTAGACAAAATACACTTTACGATATTTTCAGTTTAGTGCTTTTACGAATTATTGGTACTTACAAATTAATGACACTCTAGAAATCGATAAATGTGTGGCAAGCTGTTGACACACAAATGTACCAAATCATAAATAGATATTCTTCTGCCTATACATTTCGTAATGAAAGTAACATTAGTTGACTACAGAAACACAATAAAATAGCTAAACATTATTTCAAGACTTTTCATTAGAAAACGAACAACCTCTATACTAAAATACGGCTCAGCAATGGCATCCTGCAATCTTATTCGTTTAGATGAAGTTAGGGAGAGGCCAAATCTTTGAATAAAACACAGTTCTGTAGCCGATGCTAGTGGCCTTAGTTAATCTCCATAAAAAAATATTAAAACCCCCTCAAAAAATAAGGATAAAGCAATAAACAATAGATTATAACAGAAATGAAACAATCGATCACAATATTATAAGAGAACTTTATTGTTTTAATTACGGTATATCTATAGCATGAACTGGCAAATAACAAAATGAACAGTAATATTACTAGAATCACGATATAGAACCATGTTCACTGTCGGCCGTTCCCGATAATACAACTATTTTAACTAATAAGCTCACACAGGGCAGAAAGATTAAGTTGCATAGCATACCAAGGCGAAAATAACACCATTCGATAAAAATATAGTACCCAGCAATCTTGAGTATAGGCTCTTAAGGTACATTTTGGAGTATTTTTAATAGGATGGACCCCCTTGGTGAATTATGGTACCTTTTCTGTGTGCCTTCTCTGTGTGAGCAACGAGAAAACAATTATGTACAGTGACATAGAGATTTGCCAAACTTTCAAATGTACCATTACAAATTTTGAATATACTTCTAAAAGCTTTAACAAGGGTCGGATATCTATTCCAAGGATAACGTAAATTACTTTTTATTTTATAAAAAATTTGCTCAGATAAATTGAATGGCAAAGTTTAGATCACTTACTTTTCCAGTAAACTTATTGCATACAAGATTTAGACAATATTTTATAGAGATTTTTATCAACGTTTTCGTATAAGGGAACTTTAGTTATTGCAAGATTGTTCTTTTATACTAGGTCTACCGTTCAGTCAATTTCAACCAGAGAAATAATATCAAATTACAAAATAATTCCATAATTGTATGTATATGTACTTACTACACGAAATAGTTATTCCATACAAACGTTGATAAAAACCACGTTGAAAATCCAATATACAATATGAAAAATCACAATCGAAAATATTCAAAAACCGCTTACGCTAGTATCATTTGGTGCCTGAATTGATATGTCCATGAACTAAACGCGAAATAAACGCTAAATCTGTCTAGCTACCGAGTAACATAACGAGGTATTTGAGTCTATAGTTATAACTAAACTGCGTGTGCTGTTCAAAATATACGCACAACGCACGAAGATGCGAGCCATCTATGCTAAGACAAAGTATACGCTATTTATTATCATTTAATACTTAGATGTAAAGGTAGAGTTTCGGTTGACGCGTCTCGCGACCACGTGGTTCTAACATAGTAGCACCACCATACCGTATAGAGAATATAAAAGGAAATACTGCCATGTATGAGCAAAACTTTATAATTACAAAAAAAGATGAAGCACAAAAATCGACGATTGAGTACAGAACCTTTTGATTCGTATCGTAGTTATTATATAGCATATAGTTTTATTACTATTTGTAGGTTTTTTAATACTGGATTTACTAGTAACTTTCTCATCTAGACAAATGACCACCGTAGCGCGCAAACGTAACTCCACCTTAACAGTAACAGTAATCACCCCCGCGTCCGACTGCTATGGAAGACACCACGCTTACTAGAAGCACTCTCAATACACCAGTCGTTCGCCACTCACCAGATAAAACAATCTCTACGCCATTAAAACGACTCCTTACTGTATTATTTATACAAAATGTACAATTTATCAAAAGCGTCCACTGACTATAACTTTAATTTGTGAGTATGTATTGCGTTACGTTATGATATGGCTATTTTCTTGAGCGTTGGTTACAGTTTTTTTAGCTTTGAGCGTTCGAAGTAAAAGCGAATTGCAAAAGCGCTTGTAAGAAAAACACTTATCATAAAGACCACACCACATTCGAGCTCATTCATTTAAAAGCCCTTCATTATTCGCTTTCACTTACTCGCCACTTATTTAAAATCCGGATTAATTTCTTCTAACAATTTAAGTCGCTAAAATACTGCCCAACAGTGGGAAGACATAAATTATAACAAAAAAAAGTCTTGAAAGACGATATACCTTCCTCATTCATACATTTTAATTCCGTTTACGCTGCGTAGATGATTTGTGCGCTTTCTCGGGTTTACCTACCCATTAGTTAATTTACAAGTGCAATGAACAAGTTCAATGGTCAATACATACATAATGTCAAGTCGATTAATATATGCCACACAATCACTGAGTTCTATTTTACAAGTACGCTGGAGCTTATTATTATCGATGACAGATTGAGGTTATTTTATTTTCGCCATTGTGGCGATTAGCGTTTGCGTGGGCGAACAAATATCAATTTTAATAGACCAGACTTTTGAATGGGGCTATGAATCGGCATATTTAACGCATTCACTGCCCAGTATGTATGTGTTTGTAGAGATACATGCGCGTCTTGCGGCATTAAACTGTCAATGCGTATAGAATATTCCCTCCACCGTACTTGTTTAATAGAACTTAGTGCACATAAAAAATAAGTCTTTAAAGAAAACTATAACCAACGCTCGTTATAAATCTACTTGCTACTGCCCTTACATGTTTTAGTTACATCACGAAATATCGGTCCCGTATAGAATACACAACTGAAAATGTTATATTTGGCACTCGACTACGTATCATTGGAGAAATATTGTATTATTTTGACTCAGCGAACAATAATTTCTACTTTATCATATTGTTATATCAGAGCAGTAGCAGTAGCTTTTCTTATAAATATTAAAAACTATTTAGGGTAATGTTTTACTCTCTATGTAACATTTATTAGGTATATGAGTTAAATACGCTTAAATTCTGGAAGTTTTACGTATGGTAAAATGTTTGGTAGCGAGCGCGTTGGAAGAAACCACACTCTTGTTCTATGAGCATCGGTCAAGAGGCCATTTTTTTGTGCCAAATCACAATGTCACGAGGCCAAATGTAGGCCATATCCCAATGTCACCGATCGTAGGCCTTCATTTAAACTCTGACCATTATCTCATTGAAAACCTTCGTCAAAAATATACTTGCATCTATTCCCCGAGAATTTTTCAATAGCTTAGTTAATGGTATATGAATTTCGTAAACCTTTAGAATTTTATGAAAGACCGATGAAAAACCATTTACAGATAGAAGTCGAATTATAAATAACATTATAAACATTAGCAACACACTTTCTTAAAATCGTAATAATAGGCCATTAAATTTATTAAAATATTTACAGTAAAGATGTGAAACCGTTTACAGTTTCTAGACGTTATAAGATTAGGCGAAAATCACTAACGGCTAGACGAAATGGGAAGTCACCTTTATAACCGCATCACAAATACACTTCGGTAAATTCCATCGCGATTTGCAGTATTGCATGCCCAAATATTTGACATTCTGATATGCAATGTTCAAAATGATACGTCTTATCCAACAAACTTTATCTCTTTTTATTATAAGTTTTTATTTAAATCAGTATTAAAAACACAATACTGATTAGTTTCGGAAACATCGCGAATAACATTATCGTTCTTCCCCTCGTATTTATTGTCCTTTGATATGCATCTAACATAGTAATTTTATTGTGATGCAGCAACAAATATATAACGACATTACAGTATTACACAGGCACACATAACTCTGCAAATAATTGCCTACAAATAAATTCATTTATTTACATTAAACTATTTAACTATTCAATAGAATTGCGATTATTCTGAATGATATAAAGAAACAAATCGAGTTAGTTTAACATAGGTAAATTTTTCTAAAACAGTTTTAAACGATACTTTTAATAAATTTACATTTAGTTATTATCATTCAATATCTATTAACAATAGCTATACTTTTATAAGATCAAGTTTGTGATAATTCTCAATTTAATTAACAAGATATTTCCTACCTATACTGTATGCCATCTGTAAACGAACATAACGAAGAGATAATATTAGTTATCGTATCCTAACCCGAATAGATAATCCCGTCTCAAAACAAGATACAAAGTTCATTTGGTCGGACCAAAACTTCAGTCGGTAAATTGTTCAAAACTCTAACTTTGCGATATATTCGTACAAATAGCGTGCCGTAAGGATATACTGCCGCAGTAGAAGATTGCTCTTACAACGGCAGTGTGTCCCTAACCATCACACTCAACACTCTTATTCTCTTCGCGTTCAACATACAATCTGTTCCCAAACATACTATGAACTTTGAACGGACCTTGCGCGAAGCTTTCTCGAGTTTTAACGAAATCACATTGACATTGCTGTGAGTTTCTACGAGTTCATGACTATGCCGATGTAATTTTAAAAAATCGCTTCCTAATTCGGTGCAGGATTCATCATTGACGAGTACCGATAATAAAAATGCAACTAAGGTAAAATTTCACCGTTGCAGTTGAACGCTTTCAATATAAGATAAAGGCAGTTATCGCTTTAAACGAGTTCAGTGCATTTTACCGACATAATTTGATTGTTAATCCGGTTCAAGAGCTAAACAGAGTTCAAGAGCTGTCATGTTATGTTACAATAGTTAGGTATAACGAATTTGAATTCGATCAAGCTGAACTTAGTTTTAGCAGCAAACGGTGAAATTGTAAGTCATTTGTTTCTTGTACTGATGCCTCTATACTCTATTGTCAATTTGTCTATAGGCTTTACTATAGAAGTCAAGAGTCTCGTAAAAACTCCAGCAATCTTATAAACATTAACACATTGAACTGTATTGTAAGGTATAGAAAGCCTCTCGGTCGCGTCCCTTGTAATCTGGTGTTGCCTACTGTAGTCACGTTGCGAGGAGCCGCAGTGACGTCATCACTAGTAGTGCGAATAGCGGCTGGGTGCGTCCACCGCGACCGCACGATAGTATCTCAATTTCCTGAAAGCAAGGAGATAATGGTTAGTAAGGGTGGTGGTCATCGATCTATAGTCAAAAGGGAAGAGGTACTAGCTTCTCGAAAGGAAGGCTCAAATGAGGTGCAATTAGTTCCACCCACATCATTCATAGTCGGACTGACAGCGTTCGTGTTGCGCGTGCTTTCTACTACGTACTTAGTGTGATTTATTGGTTACAAGAAAAACCAGCAGCACATACACATACATTACTGAAAAGAAGTCGAAGCAGGGACAGTATATTATTGAATAAAAGACTACAGTAAAGCCCTTGTGTTTGTTCATTATATTTTTTTTATTGGAAATGTAATTAATGCGAGTGTTTACGTGTAGTCGTAACCCAGGCCAGTTGATGAGTAAACGCTGCATCTTGGAGAATCTACAGAATTCATGATTGTGGTAATAGAAAATGTGGTGATGATATTGAAGTATGTAATCATAGTTTTTAGTGGAGACCACTGTCATAGGTGACAGAGTTTGACTGTTCTACCCTGATTTTATTGACATAACGTGTAAGCATGTGTGCAGTTTTACAAGACGTTTTACGTTGGTATCTAATACTCTCAACTGCGGCTGCATCCCGATACAGACTTCCTGATTTCTTTTAGTTGGCGGTGTTTTTTGTATGATGTTACCTCAGGGTGGTAGGAGACGCAGGTCTGCGGGCGGCGACGGTGCGGGGTGGCGGGGCGGCGGCAGGTGGCGCGGGGGGGAGACTCGCGCGCACGCACGTCTAGACGCTTGGCGCCGCACGGGCACAGTGTGTCCACTACGAGGAGGATCAGGTTGCTGTGAGGGATCTTCTGTACGCTGAATGGCCTGGAAAAGCGACAAATATTTTGACTTTAGATTTGAACCATGCAGAAGGACGAGCGAGATACACCAGCTAGGCTTAGGGGGCGATAGTTGTGACTGAGCGCCTCGGGATGTAGGTAGAAAGGCACAAATGTCAATGGGAAACCGATGCGTTTCGTAGCACTCTAGGATCTCCGGGAGACCCTTAGAAGTATGAAAGCCGGCCAAGGGTAGGGTTTAATGGGTTGTTTCGCCAGATCTCTAACAAATTGTCTACCAAATGTATCATAGGTACCTACAGGTAACTGAAGTGTCGTAAATCATGAGCCTTACTGGTTTGTTACCTGTCACTGCCAGAATTATGGCAGTTCGTGAGTTTTATCTTGAATGGCTGTGCCTGGTTCAGCCGAGTAGACTGTATCCGGTAGGTACAGTTCAGCGCTCGTGTCGCACGGTCTGATGATTAGATCTAGTGTAAACAGTCTCTGATGTATGCCTATGGTAGTATTTACCTCTCGCAGCCAGAATTATGGCAGTTAGTGAGCTTCCCCTTAAGTGGCTGCGCCTGGTTCAGCCGGGTAGACTGTAGCTGGTAAAGTTCCGCGCTCGTGTCGCACGGTCTGACGGCCGCTGAGCGAGCGGCCTCTCTTGGCGGCTCTCGGATTGGACCTGTGGGGATAGAATGTTCTAGAACACAGTTTGTTGTGGTTATCGTCAGTATAGGCGGTTATACCGGACTTGTAATGTCAGCCAGCAATTATTTGTATCTGTATCTCACTATAAGTTTCTGTCTTTTGTTTACAAACAACTGGGAACTTTGCAGATGTCAAAACGCAATTAGCCTCTGCCTTGTGGAAGTTTTTGTAGCTTTTCTTGAAATATCATACAGATAAAGTTTACCGGTTGTTCTGTAGCTTGCAATCCACCGTACCTTCTGAAAGGTTCCAGGATCAGTTTTGAATTAACTGCTACAAACGTGAAACATATTGTTCAGTGGTTAAGACCAAAACCTATTGCTATTACCTGGTCCAGGGTTGACAGGCGGCGGCATGCGCATCCCGCTGTCCCGGGACGTCTCTCCCATCCCGTCGATGATTATCTCATAAGTCCCGTGGTCTCTGTCAACCCCATCTTCGTGGTCGCTGTCCTCGTTCTCATAGTCTTCGTAGTCCGCTGTTAAGGAAAATAATATAAATTGCTTTATGGTGATGTGCAAACCGATCAGCGGAACATTGAACCTTGTCAAACCCATCTTGCTTTTCATAGCTTAGCAATCCTATTGGTTAAACTTGGCAAAGTGGCACGAAATGTGTCACCTTTAAATCAATGGTGAAAAAGCACAAAGCTTGGAGATGTGAAGCTCAACTAAATACGAGAAACATATCCAACTTAACCTTTTGCCATCGACGGTTTTAGCGTTAAAAAAACCGTTTTATCTACAAAAAGATTTGCACATTTTTTGCGCGCATGCGGAGATTGCCTTGGAGCCATATATTGTAAGAAGGATCGAATATGATACTACCCGACTAACCTGAGTCCTCATCACCGTACGCCTTATGTGGGTGAGCTTTAATCGGCTCCCATAGAGGGAACCACACTGCTAGCATACTCATCACGTAGCTGCCGAACCAGGAAAATGGTTTCCAAGGCTGTAAATACCGAAACACAAGATTCTTCATTAAACTTCTTATAAACTAGACGAGATCCGCCAAGGTACAAATATTTTGATGAATTTTCGATAAATGAGAATTTGAAACAATCGGACCACAACATCAAATGATCTCTGACCAGTTGTGATCGTGAGTAAACTCTTGTTATAATCATGAGACTGATATTTTGGCGTCTTCAAAGTTGCTATCAATACTCACCGATAGTTTACAAGCATCTCCACTGAAAGGGTTCCTAGAATCCGGACACCTTGCTTGATGATCATTCACAGTGACCTTCTTGTAAATCTTGTCTTGCACCAGTGAGTCCATGATAGTTCCATCCACTTGGCCGAAGAACCGCCCAGTTTGGGAGACGTCTTCGGAGATTATAATGAAGCCGTTGTCGTCGAGGATATAGCAGTCCAGCTCATCGCCGGCGCAGGTTTTCTTACAAACGCTTCCAGCTGTGCACTGGAATGAGACAAAGGAACAATAATTACTAAGATCAATGTTCTTTCAATTTTCAAAGATAGCAAGTTGGCGGGTTTGATGGAATATCACGCAAAATTGGGATACCACTAAACCAATAACCCAAACAGTACATCAATATTTGTTGAACGGACAATGGAATTTTCAATTTCGTCTATAATGACCACAGCTGTTGCAAAGAAACTTACGGTAGAAGTGACGTTCAAAAAGTGTTTCGCCAATGAATCCAGCTGGAAATGTAATCCAACAACAGCTGCCGGTGCTCTATGCGCTCTCGACTCCACAAACACTGCGTGAGTCGCCAGCACCAACGGCGGCCGACCACTCAGATCATCTGCTTCGGAGGCGTCGCGGAACGGAACTGAGAACACGAAGCTCTCTGGTTCTATAGCGTGATGTTCCACTGCGCGTTTGTACCATTCTGAGTCGAAAGCTCTGGAGTACTTCTCGCTGAAATGCCTGGAAGCAACGATGAAAATGTTGTGAATAATGTTGTAGGGTGCATAAAATACTTATTACAGATTGCAAGAGAATGAGAGATGGAGTAACGACAAGTAAAGCAATACGCAATCAATATTCAATAGATTTATTGCGATCACATGGTTGGTTGCACAGATTGTGAGTTGCACTGATAGTACCTAACAATAATAACAATTAATACAAGCAGATTCAATGAAGACTGATCTAATCAAGTCATGATTACACTGGATGGATGTTTGTTACCTCTTCACGCCAAAACTACTGAACGGATCAGGCTGAAATTTTGCATACAGGTAATCCTAATCCTGGAATAAAGCTACTTTTAATCCCATAAATCGGTTCCCGTGGGATATAAATCGCCTTTAAACGTTTTCATAGAATCAACGCGTGCGAACTTCGCACGGCTTCGCACTGCGAAGCCGCGGGGCGCAGCTAGTACTAAATACAACAATCATGAATGATACAAAGTAAGGTACTCCATTTAGAGTAGAGGTAGTAGTTATCAATGGGTACGGGACTCACGTCTCAGATGACTCGGATCCTCTCGTCGTGTTCATGTTTTCGGTCCACTTCAAAAGACCGCTTCGTGTCGCTATGAAGGACAGCGTTACTTGGAACTTGTGGAAGCGTCCTTGTCTGTAAGAAAATTCAATGTTTTACATTCTCTTCTAGATTCTTTGGTAAATTACTTGAAGTTTGTTGGGCTCGGTTGTTTGTTGTGTTGTGGATGTCTTTCAACAACTCGGTAATTTAGACGGCATTCATACATATTTTGGAAAAAGATATAGGTGGACCTGGACACATTATAGTAGTATTATAGTAGTACTCAGTGACGAAACATCTACTAGTAATTGATTGATGCGTTTGGCCACTGAGGGACTTCTTCCACTCACATAACACACCATGAAAGAAGTCAATACTCAGCAAGACATATCTAACTAATATAATACAAAAGTTTGAAACAATTTAAATCCTTGGCCAGCTGAAACAGAATATTAGTACACAAACAACCACAATCCATTACCTGATCCATAGCTGCTGTATTATATTAGGTAATCAATGCAACACACCGGGTACTCCGAGCATAATTATACCGTTTAAATGCTTAATAGTAACAATATTTTAGCGATACAAAATGTACCCGCTGTGCACTGTTTTTGACGCGAATTCGATGAACGTCTAATTATCGATGTGGCAAGGGTCTCAGTTTAGAAATGGAATTAAGACAACATTTATGTACGGAATAAATGTGTAAATGTGATAGGATGGAGGTAAGTCAATTACAGAAATAGTGCTTATTGTGCCGTATCATGATTTTCGGCGACATCATAAATATGTATTCTAGGTCGATGACCATAGCAAGCGCGGAACGCAGTAGAGTAAAATCGTGCGTATTATTTAAGAAGGGAAGTTTGTCGGATAACATTGGCAGATTTTTTTTGGGCCACTTGATAGAAATTTGGACCGAAATTTTTGCGCTTCAACTTTGGCAAAAGGTGGGGCTCAAATTTAGGACTCCGGAAAGTCCAAAGCTATAGAAGTGGGTGTTTTTTTAATGGTCTATAATGCTGTTGATCGCAGATGGCCATGACAGCGTTACCGGACTTTTGGCAGGCGCAGGTGGCGATGGATGTGGATGATCCTGTAGATCTTAAGCGTGGGTACTGTTCGAGAAATATTGGGCCATCAATGGGAGAATTGTTGGTGGATTTACGCCAAGTTATACGCGAGTTGTGTCCATATGCTGTGGCCTATCGAAATGCACTTTATAAACACATTTCTAGAAAATAAGTATTGGGGTTGTTGGATAGCTGGAGAACTGCTGTGGATTTGGAAAGTTACTTGCCAAACAGCAATAAGAAATTTGAACTGAATCAATTATCTGAGATTGATGTTGAGTTCCTTTCTTAGAATTCACGTCAAAAACTAGCGCTCGAAGTCTGACATCTATCCCATTATTTTCTCTAATTTTAAGAATCTAGCGCATATTTGAGCCAGAACAGTTTTAGTCTCGTTCAATCTACTTACTACCTATCCTAAAAGTACTGAATCATATATTTATAGCGATATTTTTGCTACTCGAGATCAGAATAACTAAAGTCTGGTTAAAGTTTACCACGTCAAAAAAATCCTAGAAGTTGTAGTAGGTACATTTTTTTTATTTATCTTAGCCATCTGACACTACTAAAATCTCGTACATTCTACAATCATAACGAAGATTGTTGTTACGTTACCTTGTGAGTAAAGCCATTAAAGTTGCTATCGGGCTATTCGTGTGACAAACACATAATACCATTAGTGAACATAAATATAACATAAATTAAGTGCAATTAGAAGTGTTATAAAAGTTTATCATGCAAGTGTTTAAAGCGGTGTACCGCAGGGTTCGAATCTTGTCCAGTTTAATTGATAGTTTATTTTCAAAGAAAAAGAGGCTTGAATATAATATTGTGAAATTTGTGAATTTGTAGAATTAATTTCTGAGTTGAAAAGGAGGTTTTAGGGAGTCTCTCAAAAAGAGTTATAATTCGAACTTTTTTTAGACAAGGTCTGTCAAAGAACATTTTGTACAGAATGTACAAAGAGTTACTTTAAGAGTCTGCCGTTTCAGGTGCATTTATAGACATGCTTTAATATAAATTCTACTTACTGGTTGTGGTGGCTGGCATGCTGCATGTGAGCATCCAATTCTTTGATTACCATTGCGTCCCGGATAAGCGATTGAACTAAAGTTTTATCACCTGAAATCAAGAAACGCTTGAATAAATTATTTTTGAATGTTTATTAATCAATCACGTAATAAAATCAAAACGCACCAGAATTTGTGTGAAACTTTGACTTTGACTTGAATGTTTTGACCTGATATTCCTACAGGACTAACCGAAACTTTTTTAACGTAGACAGTATTAACAAAAAATTTATTCTCTTTTAATCGGCCTTGTAAATCGAGAGAACGACACATTTTACTCAAGGTTAACTATTTCATTTCGAAACGAATCAGAATTGTATTTATTTTTCCGAGTAGGCCCTCTCGCTTCTCAGTAGGCACGCTTTAGGAAATGCTACTGTCTGATGTAAACGCGCACTTGTAGATACTGACTTTATCTCTACTAGAAGTCAATACGTCTTTGAACTGTTTTGAGTGGATCAGTCAGTACTTACAATAATAAGAATCCTTTTCCTGCTTCTTATGCGCGTTATGCAGAGTCAACGCGCGTGGCCGCAGCGACATCCACTTCCAGCCGGGCTTCTCTGTGCGCTTGAGGAAGTGCACCAGTTGTTCCTCAGGCGAGTTGAATGTTTGGTCTGATGTGGACGCGTATTCGCAGTATACCCTGAAAATAAATAAACGTAAAATTAATAACATCACATATTATTGGTAGAGTCTGTTCAAAAAGAGAAGAGTCGTGGCTTTACGGTGAACTAACACTTTTAGTCGTACTGCAATGACAGAGCAGTGTTGTCAACGCAACAAAAGTTGTCAATTGGCACACGAGCGCCCTCAATTCCCACGACTCTTCTCTTTTTGAACAGATTCTATATGTGACGAATTGAAAAATTTCACTAACAGTTTGAACATTTCGAAACCCTGGAGAGAGTTGTCAAGACAAATCTCATCTACCTAAGAGTTTATTTTTCTGACAATAGACTTTCGTTTGACCACATTCTCACCTGATGGAAAACGAGGGTGTAATTTGAATTTGAATTACATTTTAAATTTCAATATTTTGAACATCGGGACTTTTTCTAGGGTTAGGGAATCATAGGATTTACAATTTTTATAGTAGGTAAAGTTCTTACCAGTCAGGGTGGACTTTCCAGTTTTCTCCTTTGAAGTAATCCGTAACTGAGCAAGCATATAAAAATAAGATTAGTTTTTGTCTCAGATAAGATCAGCTAAAGCAAACCTTTGTGAATTATGTGAGACTTGAAAATCATGAACAGTCGAGAGTATATTGGTCAAATTATTTTCTTTTCTCTCTTATCTCTCTCGGTCGCCAATATTAAAAGTTTGAAACACCACTCACCGCTGACAGGGCTATGCTTCACCTCCTGCTCAGACAGTAGATCATACATCCCATACCCATCCGGCAGTACAACCGCCAATGAGAAAGGAGTGCCGGCTACAGGGCTGTAGAAATATCTCTGGCGCCGTGTGGCTACGCGACGCATGCTGTCGTATTGAACCTTCACGCCTATCTCGGTCTCGCCTTCGCGTTGGTCGATCATGTCGTGTCGGAGCTAATTGAAAAATACAAAGGTATAGGTATAAATAAAGAAATCTCCCTAAGGCCGTATAAAGAAAGAAAGCTGGAAAGTTATAAGCGCTTACCGGCGCTTGACAGCGCTAACCCGCGCACGAAAATATATGAACGCGCGCCGATAAGCACTGAACGGTGCTGACAAGTGCCGACAAGCTTCAACACGCGCTGGTCATCGCTGGGCGCTGCCATCTAAAATTAATAAACAACTGCGACAACCAGCTTCCTTTGTGTAGAACGGACCAGCGCTGTCAAGCGCCGGTAAGCGCTTATAAGTTTCCAGCTTTCCTTCTGTATACGGCCTAAGAAGCACTTACCTATAAGGTTATTAGGTGGTAAGAAACTTACAAAGTTTTAATCCTGTGAAGCTTGTTTTTTTGTCAGTTTCGGAGATTACATTATTGCGCTTGAAATACAGTTTGAGACATAGTAAACTAGTTTTAGAAACATCTAAGACATCTGTCGATTTTACTTTAAGACTCCAGATATTCAAAAACAGTTTTAAACAATTAAACTTTTAAATCCGTCATGGTTATTAATACTAAAGTTAATTAAAACGGGATATTTACCATGATTTTAGTTTTGAGCTTTCCAATATTAAAACTCAAATGATGGAAGGTAAATATCCCGTTGTAAATAAGTTTAGTTTTAAACAAAATCAGAATCGGTTCATCCGTTTGGGAACTCCACGAATGCCAGAGAGAGTTACCCGAGTTTGTACATTGATGAAAGGTTATGACGTTAAACTTATAGTGCTTCACACGCGGCAGTTATAATGTACATTACATTCCTTCATATTTCATACATGAAATATTATAATATACATTTATAGCTGTCGTGTGTCTCCCGTGTGGGCCTCCTGACGATTTCTATGAAAAGATGAATTAGGTGTTATAATGTACGTATATCTTTACATTATAACTGCCATGTGTGAAGCGCTTTTTACGTTCATGTTAATTTTTTCGGGAGAAATATCTGCGAAATCGGTAGAAAGATTCTTACATCGAGCAACAGCGAAGTGAGATTGACCCTGGAGTTTTCCTCAGCATCCATCAGCAATTCCACATCAGTAAGGTCCACGCTTGAGTAAAGAGGGCGTAACGTTTCCGTGTACTGAAAGAACCAATACTTTTAGCAAGCGTAGGGTTGCCATGCCAGATATAAATACTATTTATTTATGTATATGTATATTTGGGTATACAAAACTAAAAACTCAGCCGCATATACTTACTTCCTCGTTCGTATGCTGTAACAACGAAAATAAGCAATGAAATAAATTGATCTACATACATAAAATAATGTAACATTCATAGGTCTAAGCAAATTGAACTTAAAAGGGTTACACGCCTATAATAAAGTTTGCTTTCTACAAAAGCGGATATACATATTTAGGCATAGGTATATTTACAGGAATATGGGTCAAGTAGGTAGGTAAATATATTTACTTATTTCGTATTGTTGTAAATATAACTTTAATTCATACCAATGGCCGCAAATCCGGGTGATACAAAACATGCCCGTTGTTGTCCACCATGAACGAATAGCCGTTTACTCCCAGCTGAAAAAGATAAAATGTTACCGAACGGTTTCAATGAAAAATATATAAATACTTAGGAATGTAGCTTGTTATTCGCAAAATATACCTTGTATGGTGGCACGAGCTTCCTTATTTGTTCGATAGGGACATCAGTTCCAATCACACCCAATAAGTTCGCTTCTCTTTGCTGCGTATAGAAAACAAAAGAAAATATGAGTCCACACAGAAAAACGCGAGTTCTTATCGCTTTTGTTTAAAATTAAATACCACATTTTATTATCAATGGCCAGTACCAAAAGTGACTTTAAATCTTTGGCGGCCTGTTATTATTTTCTTAGTCTGCAAAATGAAAGAGGTTGGTAATAACATCTACTCACAGTATGATTTCTTCTATCGAAGATAGGCACTGTTACGGAGCTCATTAGCTGACCCATTCCGTCGTCGTTTAGATTGCTGCTCTGTAAATAAATAATTAGATTTTCAGAAAAAAATCTGGGTCGTTCAATTCTCGAATTCGGACCTCATTTCAAGTTTCTTGCAAAAGAAAATAATCGAAAGAGGTTCTAAGCTTATTCCTTCAGATCTTAAAATAGGACCTCATTCAAAGTCTCGCAACGATAAAATCAAAGGAGTTTCTAAACTTATTTTTTCAGATCTACCTATATGAAAAAAGGATTTTATACTTCTTCCAAAGTAGACTTACCCTTCCCCCGACGTAAACTGGGCTCCAATGTACAGGGTGCACTGTTTGATACATGACCAAAGGCCTCGCGAGCACTTCGATGAAGTGAAGTACCTTTGAACGGATCTCGGAATGCTCGTTTATTGATACGTAGAAACCTGAAAAGAGAATATTATGTTCTGAAATGTTTGCTTCGAAAGCTTTTGAAAGTTGTGATGTGAAAAAGAGAGCTTAGATCACGCTGGGAACAGTGAAAAAGAAAATCTTGTATAACAGCAGCCTTTACAGATCTCAAAAAAACGAAACTACGTTCTTACGTTATCTTTAACGTGCATTTTGTTATTTCTAACTTTAAAAACGTATCTAGTTCCATGTTCCATCCTCACCCATTGTTTTGTTTGACCCAAAGGTTAGCAGGTAGAGAATGCTATCTAGCAGTATGTTCGCGTAAGTTCAACTTACAATAAATTATATTTTATCTACTTATCTATCTATTCATAAACCGCCGGTGACCAACCCTGTTGCGAAGAATAAATAAAATAATCACCTTTGTTTGTGCACGCCATGTCTTTCATAGTATGTCCGGCAGTCGCATCACCCCCCACACGGTAGGTAAAGATCCGCACAGGCATATGGGGCCAGTTCCAGGTTCTGAAGACACCCTTCACGCCGGCAGAACCGCCCCCCGCGCCGATCACTGCGATTGCCTGGTTGCATTGGCAGCCTAAGCCGGTACGGTTGTACTGGAAATGGAGAGTAACGTTGATTTTACTATTGAAAACTCATTTATTTTTAACTCTCGGCATAAAATGTATTTTTTTCTGTAGAATATAAAATATTATAAGGTTGTCTGGATCGCTTTTAGCGATAAGGCCGCCCACTGTGAAATTCTGTTATTAGGTCCTTACATATGAAATTGGCGTTTTTCGTACTGGCCACTTTAATCACAAATTTCTCCTCTTTGGTAAGGAATTCCAAATTCAAATTTGTACAGCTATAGACTCATGTATTTGTGCTTCGATGATCGTCATTCATTTGTTTTTTTTCTTCTGTTTTTTTCTGTTTGCGTCACTCATTTTACAAAATGGAAAACTTAAAATATCGCATTATTTACGAGTACGAGTTCCGCCGTGGCACTAGTGCTGCGGAAACAACTCGAAGGGTGAATGATGTGTATGGCGGTCGTGTTGCAAAAGAAAACACAGTTCGTTTTTGGTTCCAACGTTTTCGTTCTGGAAATTTCGACCTGCAGAACAAGCCCCGTGGACGGCCTGAGACTCAAGTTGATAATGAAGAGTTGAAGGCTATTGTGGAAGCGGATCCATCGCAAACCACGTCCGAGTTAGCTGCAGGCTGCGATGTTAGTGATAAAACTGTTTTAATTCACTTGAAGCAAATTGGGAAGATTAAAAAGCTTGAAAGGTACCTCACGAATTGACTGAAGCAAACCGGCAAACGCGCGTCGACTGCTGCGTTACATCACTAAACCGGCACAATAATGAAGGTATTTTAAACCGAATCATTACCTGTGATGAAAAATGGGTTCTTTACGATAATCGGAAGCGCTCAGCGCAATGGTTGGATCCTGGCCAGCCAGCCAAATCCTGCCCCAAGCGAAAATTAACCCCAAAAAAGTTACTTGTAAGCGTTTGGTGGACTAGTGCCGGTATTGTTCATTACAGTTTTCTCAAATCTGGCCAGACTATTACGGCTGATGTCTATTGTCAGCAATTGCAAACCATGATGGAAAAGCTAGCGGCTAAACAACCTAGGCTGGTCAATCGCTCCACGCCACTGCTGCTTCACGACAACGCTAGACCACACACTGCGCAATAGACGGCTACTAAATTAGAAGAGCTTCAATTGGAAAGTCTAAGACATCCTCCGTACTCCCCGGACCTTGCTCCAACAGATTACCATTTTTTTCGAAATTTGGATAACTTCTTGCAAGGGAAAAAATTCAACTCCGATGGGGCAGTCCAAATCGCCTTCAAAGATTTTATTGATTCCCGTCCGACTGGTTTTTTTAGTAAAGGGATCAATGAACTACCTATAAGATGGCAAAAGTGCATAGAAAATAATGGTTCATACTTTGATTAATTAAATATATTATATTAAAAAATATTCGACTTTTTGTTCCTCCCATACAAAACGCCAATTTCATATGTAAGGACCTAATATTTCTCTTTTCACTGTATTTGTGTATTTTTTTTGGTGTGCAATAAAGTGTATTGTATTATAAAACTATTCTAGTGCAATTGAACCAAATCAAGCCGACATTTGCACGTAAAGTAGGTTTGGGGAGATCGGGAATTGTTTTTCCGATTTGCATACAAGCAGCCGAAGTTTCAGTTGTGTTACAAGCAGGTATATTGTTTATAAACACGAGTATAGCAAAATTTTATTCCAATGCATTCAGGAATGGAGATCCGTCTATAGTAAAACAAAATAGCTTTGGCGAGGGCTGCAGAGAGAGAGGATTTCCTGAAGATGCACGCCAAGTCCGAGTACCGCTTTTTGAATCCAAATTATAGTCTCTAAGCTCTAACTGGCAAGCAATAACATTTTAATCAATATAACAGGCTAAATATAATGTGATTTGTAACGGTCGGAAAATATAATATTAACTCTACCTATTTATCTAATGCCTAATTAGCTAAAATATGATTGGTTTTGCTGCAAATGAATATGATATGTTTATTATAATTTTACGAAGTTGCATCTTCATGCTACGATTGCCACGAGGATATAAGGAGTACAGGCGACGGCAGTCGTCAAAACTGCAATAGGATATATGCATGGATTTTTTTATTTTTTTTATCGTTTGTTTAGGTTAATACATAACCGAAAAAAATATAACATTCGGCTGCCAATAGCGTTGCGTTTAGAAAGTTTTTATTTATTTATTTATTTTTCTTACATGTACATGGTATACAACTTAGGTCTTAAAGTATGCTTAGGTCAATAGTACAGTACCCTGTAGGGCACTGCAAAAGAAATTTTCGGTTGAAATTTAAAATATCGACTTATCGATGATTAAATTTGACAATAAAAACATCAAAAATTACAAAAATAAATATACAAATATATTTATATAACAATAGAGAATACTTAAAAAAATAGTTCGCTTGTTTGAAGTCACATGCATATTGACCCTATTGACTGCAGTCGACGGCAATCGTCTACTCGATGGCCTTAAAGTCGGCAAGTTCAGAGTCAGAGTCAGAGTCAATTTTTCGTTTTTTTTCGTTTTTCGTTTATTTCTTTAGAATTACAAAATAAGTACTTAGACAAGTCAAATGTTTACTATATAAACAAACAGCTTGATAAATAGTTATTACGATCAAACAAGAAATAAGGTGCAATTGACTCTAATTCACTTCAATATTTGTCCACTAGCGGAAGAAGTGAACAAACTTGCTGTTCGTACATAGTACATTTCAGACGTGCAGTCCGTGTATAAAGCCCTAACGTTCTTAATTCTCTTCATCATATTTTATAGTTGAAATGAAAACAAATCAAAACTTATGAAAGAAAAGTACTTGTGTTATAAAAGATTTTTGGGGGAATACCACCTATATCCCCCAAGATTTAAGTCCTTTTATTCTTTAATTCCATTACCACTGCTCCTATTCTACGAACCCACTACGAGGTGCTAAGAATTTGTTACGAGAAGTTAAACCTCCTATTTTATAGCTCTTTTGATGGTTGAAATGAAAACTTATCTTTCAAAAGCTCTGAAACTTTCAAGATTCAACAACGTTTTTACAAGAAGCTCAACGTAAAAAGCAATCAGAGAAGTAGTTATTCGTAAGTAGAAAGTACTGTTGGCTGAACAAATTAATGCCACTGGCTGTGGTGGTTAAAAAAAAAGAGAAGAAATATTATTTCAGACTTAAATATTATTAGCTTCTGAGCTTCTAAACTTTATGTACGAATGCTTTTGCGGCGTACTATAAAGTTAAGACTAAATTCAGATTTAAAAAGTATCTTTAAGGTTTGAAAAAGTCTATGTAGTAGGATCAGAATCAGTTTAAAAGCATGGCACGTTGAATTTTTATCATTGTCTTAATATGTATTTATATCTATCTATCTATCTATTTATTTATTCAACATAGCAAGAAATTTTTCTTATCAATAAATAACTGAACTGAATTGTGTAAAGTACCTACACCAAAAACATAATAAGGTAACTTTTATAAAGCTCTTTTCAGTATAACCAAGGAAATATTCGACATGCAGGTCTTTTAAGAGTGTGCAATAACGCCGCTACCAGATGGATTTTGAGCGGGATCACAATAACTAAAGAACTTCTAGGTTTCTTACCAAAACAAAAACCGAAGAAAAATGTGTGATGTTCCTAAAATAAATAGCAAAATATGTGTAAACCATCTATTTCTCAAAAAAATAAAAATAAAGCATCGAGAAAACTTCACCAATCGTGTTTTTTAAACTCGTTATTCAGGATAAAAGATCGAAGTACCCTTTCCCTAAATATGGAGTTGGTAGCTTTCACAGATTCTGAGATAAATAACGATTTTGAAGTAAATTGCTTATAGCACACTCTTAATGCCGTTCTACAAAAGATTAAGCTTATTCTGCATTTACCTACTAATAAACACTAAACATAACTTCTTACACTTTAATCCGTTCTTCACACTTCTCGAGGCGACTGTTTCTCAAAGTATAATTACCCTGTGCAATATTTCAAATCCAGTCGCGAGCGCGCCGGTTAAGTTCGCCACGCCCCCGGACAGCTCTGCGTTCCACAACGAGGTCTTCAACTCGCGGATAGTTTCCGGGAGAGCCTGTGGAATAGTCAGACAATTAGGAAATGCAGTACCTGGATTAACTTTTTTTGGTAAATTGTGTTTTTAGAAATTATAGTATTATTATTCGCCAATAAATGTCAGTAAGAGTCGTATTTTTCAGTTTAATGTTTAAGAGGGCGTATTGCGCGCCATTTTGTGAAAAAGATAGTTATAGGATTTGGCGTTCATAGGAGCGGGGGAGGCAGCATACGTTTTTGGAACGGTGTAGGCGCAAAAATGATGTCTTTGTATATTTACAAGAAAACTACTCCACTTATGAAAAAACCCAACCGAGGAACCAGAATTAGTAGTTAATCAAAACAGAAATCTTTTCTATATTTATTTTATTTATTTTAATACTTTATTGCACACAATTATAAAAAAGTACACAAATGGTGGGCATAATGCCGATGGCATTTTCTACCTGCCAACCACACAAGGTCAAAAACAACAAAAACGCCGTGCTTAAACTAGACATTAACTTACTATGATAAACAAAAATAATGAAGTCTAAACTATAAATATTTTTTTATATAAAAACAATAATATTAAAATATCTACATATGCCGAAAAGACGGTAATTTAACTAGAAGACGGGTAAAGGATTCCCACAAAATGCTCACGAGTCAGTTTTTTGAAACCATCTTTTGTTTCAACTTTCTTGATGTCATATGGTAGGTCGTTCCAGAGTCGAACAGCCTCGATTGAAAAAGATTTTCCACAGAAGGATGAGCTATGACGCTATAGACCGCGGGGTTCCTGAGATCTAGAGCAAACTAGGTGCAAAATAGTGCAGTATTGTCATTTTTCAAACCGGTTCGATTCCCGAGCTGAGTAGAGTTTTTTTTTAATGTATGAATATTTTTTTCTTCTTACTAAAAGCGATGACATGATTCCTAAGAAGAGATCTTCGTATGTCTTAAAATTTCAGACTTTTCCATACTGACCGATCTAAATGTGCCACCCTGTACCTGTACCTATATAGAAAATTATTAAGACATCCATTACAGTGTAGTAACAAAGTACCTCCGTTCGCTCCAGTAATTACTCGGGATTCGCTAAGAATGTCAAGCAATCAAAGGCAAACTCAAGGTAAGTTGCACTGCGTAAAAGGGTTGCCAAGTCGTTTGACAAGTTTTCTAAACGGTTTTTTTATGAAAAATAGCATTCGATTTGCTATTTATGTTATAATTGTTTTCTTTACAGGTTTTGTAAAGATTTTTTTGTTTGGCTTCTGTTTTTCGTTGTAGCTCGCCTTTGAGTTTACCTTTTCTTGTTTTTCTGTTTGTAAATTTACTGTTGTGTTTTATATAATTATACAAAATAAAAATAGCTGGACATTCTCGAATCTCTCTTCAAAAGGTTCAACTTCTCGTTAAACGAAGAATATGTCAAAATATGAATTAGAAATGATTTTTAACAAGAAAATCCTGTATCAGCATCAGTGACATTTGAAGGATACAGTTTTTCTTGTTACTAAAATCGATGACATGGTTTCGAAGAAATCGAAGAAGTCGAAATCGAAGAAGTCGTATGTCCTTAAGTTTCAGACTTTCCCATACTGACCGATCTCAATGTGCCACCCGTATATTATAACTTTGTTTTAATTATTATTATTATTTTAGTTTTATTGGTAATTTAATTATCTAAGATTTGTATCCCTAATGGGTACGGGAATGTGAAAACCAAATACACCACAAAGTTAAGAGACGTAGGAGTGGAAAATCTCTGGAACTTAGTACGGACTTTAGCAACGTTACTGAGGAAAGGACATCAAACATCAAACATGAATTCAAACTATAGTAACTAAAACCTTGATTTAAATTTCTCCATCGTTTGCGGTTTCATGCAATATTTCAAGGTTTAAAATTGTTTTAACTGTGTTTCTGTTTTATAAGTTCCAACAAAACAGCTACGGGCAAGTAGCCCTGAAACTAACTCGAAGGTTTGCTATTATGAATTCTATTCAAGCTTTTTCATTGTACTTAGCCCGGCCTTCACTGCGCGTTCAAACAGTTGATATTTGCCTAGAAGTTGTTCTGTTATTAATTTATTTTGAATACCTCTTAGTATGTAGTATGAGGTTTTAAAAATTAAACTGACCTAAAAAAAAACGTTTGGTAGTAAGATTTTTGCAGGTTTCTACATCATCTGTGATGAATGTGATAGAAATTGTACCGAGATGTTCCTATTTAAATATTATTCCGAGGATTAGTTTCAGTCTCACAAAACTTGAAAACACACTAAATAGTAGGAAGAATGTAGTCGTTTCTTAGATACAGTCTTTTTTAGTAGTCACCCAAACTTGTTTCAAACAATCAAATCATGATCATAAAGTTCCTATACGTAAAGTTCAGGTTGTATGGGCTTATTTATCAATTCCGACTATCGAGTGCGTAACTTCACTCCATCGCTATTCCTCATTTTAGGTAAAATTTGTACTTATAAACAGAGGATTTAATATTATAATGCGTCTAAAGAGGAATAAAAATATGATTAAAACTTTAACATTTACTCAAGGCACCTGGCCTTAAGTAAATGTTAAAGTTTTTATCATATTTTTATTCCTCTTTAGGGTTCCGGGGAAACTTGTTTCTATTTCTTATTCAAAATCATGCTTGTGTTCATTGTTTTTTATTTTTATTCTTATTTACAAGACTTTAAGTCATTACTGACTATGGCAGTCCCGTATTAAACAAAATAACTACTTACCTACATGACAAATGTTTGTAAAATGGACTTTGTTGTCTTAAATAAACATTTATAAAGACTTTGAGAGAAATTGTCGAGTTTACTGTGGCGTTGATTTCCGCAGAACCAATTCCAGCAGCAATCACACTAATATTATAATTGCGAAAGTTTGGATGGATGGATGGATGTATGGATGGATGTTTGTTACCTCTTCATGCCAAAACTACTCATCTCTAATCCTGTCTTTCTATCATATAAATCAGTTCCTATGGGATAAAAAAACGCATGCGACACCGCGGGGCGCAGCTAGCAAAGTAATAAAGTTACTAAAATTCCAGCAGGAAAACCGATAATTATGAAAAGTATCAGAGAGTATTAATGATGTAAAGTCTGAAGAAGATTAGACACATAAAGTCAGTACTCTTAACAAGTGTCAGACCACAAAAGGTTATGGTTCCTCAGAGATTTTTAAATAAACTCTTACAAGGATAATAGCTGTTGTATAAACATAACCGTACAAATATGATTAAGTATATAGGTAGCTAAAGATAAATAAGCCATGGGAACTCGCGGTAAATGCGAGTAAACAGTGTAAGCTCGCATGAACGCGGCGCTTCTAACAACTCTTAAATATACAAAGTTTCATTTAGCTGGATGTTGTATGGAGGGCTCGTTCCTAACGCTTTCAAAATTATACATGAGAGTATATTTTATAGAATACAAGAAGTGGGCAATAATACTTTACCAGCGGACGCAAAAAAGTAGTAAATAGAGGTAATCGTATTTTATCTTCGAGGCGGAAAAAGAATGTGCCTTTCCCAATTCTAAAGACTGTCACATTGCGTAGCACTGCTAAATGATCTGCCTTTTTAATATACAATAGACCTTCGTTTGACCACAGTCTCACACCTATTCACTCGTGTTTTGAAGAGACTCGGGTAGGCAGTTGGCCGGGAAAATAAAGTATATATTTTCCCAATATAGAAAGTTTAAAGACATTTCACATTGCGTAGCACTGCTACGGCGTAACTACTCTACGGCGTAACCCTACGAGATATTATAAGAAACGTTGACACTCGATTCAGTCAGGTAATATCCACTCCTATGCAAAATGTCACTGCATTTCTTATAATCTAGAAAAAGATCTACAACTTAAGTAGTACCTCTCCATTACAAAAGAATGGAAGACTTAAGGAAAGACGTACACAATGACGGAAAAGTCCCGACACTCGAGCATCTGTTCTCAGGTTGGGTAGAGAATGAACCGTGAGGGAATGTTTGCTATTCAGGTAATAGCTGAATCCGTTATTAGCGAAGTTGGAGTGCAGAAGCCTCTTAGAATACTTGGTCGTATTGACTTGATCGGTACATAGCCGGTCACTTAGCACAGTCAATACACAATATAACGTGCAAAGTATGTGGTGACCTGTATGGGATTCCAAACCCTTTTCATGCACCAGTCTCTAACAAAGCCAACTCGGAAAAGGAAAATCGAAGTTTCGTTTTCGTTGTCTTGCGAACCCAATTCTTATTGTCACTTGCATAAGATTAGCGTTTGCACGAAAATGAATAGGAAATTTCGTTTTTGAATAAATCATTTATTTTTGTCTCACAAAGATTGTACAGGATCGTGTTAGATAGACACTTATGAAACTGGACCCTTTCCAGGTTCATAAGTGTCTATCTAACACGATCCTGTACAATCTTTGTGAGACAAAAATAAATGATTTATTCATTAATGTACTTGTCTTTTGAGAAAAAAGGAACATTGCGTTTTCCGGTCTTACCAGCTTGTCGAGAAAATGTACAAAACGCTACATTCATTTAACGTAAAGTAAAACGAAATCGTACTACTTTGCAAGTATAATTTATAGTTAGAATTTCTGTCATTTTATAAACGGAATATCCATTTTTTTTGTATAGACAAATGTACGACACACATGCTCCAATCGGCCCAAACGTGACTCATTGAGTTTAACTATCTAGATACTATAATTGTATATCTGCCTACGAGCAGTTGCTTACTGTTTACTGAATTCGTAATGCGATGGGGAAATGCTATTGTGTTGACCAGTGCGTACCAGCGCATACTACGAGGGTGAAGGACCGCTTTATGACTTATTCAGTGCCAAGCGAGTCTAGCGCCGGTTTAAGCACCTATCTAGAGACTTAGTAAATATAGGTGCCTAGTTGAGTCTAGGGCTGATTTTAGCACGAGGCTCTCTATCTTCATTGGCCTCTTAACCGCTACGAAAGCTAATGTATCAACTTGGTTGACAATGAATCGCTAACTTTCGAGTGTGGCTGAAAATACCTATTCGGGAGCAACAGTCTTGACTGCATTTTGTACTTCTGTACATTAACCCTTGACTTAGTTAATAGCTATCTCATTAAATACGTTTATATACTACATGGCACAATAACTTGGAACACCAAATAATCATATGTATCTACAGTCCTATATTGAGGTGCTTGTATTTCGGGTTTAGGGTAAATATGGCCTCCACTCAGCATTGTGCTGGATAAACACTGGTGTGCCCAGCTCTGGTTTTCAATTAATTATGCCGCAGCGACGGTGTCGGCCACGACACAGACACACACACATAATAAGAAGTCTATAGGAGAAGTGATCTGTGGAATCAAATAACCTATGAAAAAAGCGTATACAGTCATGTTCGAACGCTTTAACGTAAATACCAAAAATTCTTGCTCGTTAAATTTATCTTTTCTTTCATCTCTATCCGTATTTCTTAATATTTACTAAAGTATACATTTTCCTCTTTTACAAACTTTGTTATCATCAAATCTCTATGATCACTATTAGGCTTTTCGTCTCTCAGTCACGTAACAATTTCATTCTTATACATATTCAGATGTATCTCCGGAAAAAGCGCGAAGTCAAAGTAGATGCGTATTTCCTTGCGACGTCGTCGTCTCGCCCCTTGACATTTACATCCCGACTAAAAGCAACTATATTTCAAGGAGCTATCATCTTACTTATTCAGGTCGACTCGAAGTTTCGAGATAATATCTATGCTACAAAGCGTGAGTTGTGACAGGTGGGGTGCCCTTATCGGTTCACTTGTGTGGAGCTGATCTGATTGTGTTCGAGTGACGTTTGAGATTATCCTGGAGGATGCAGCGAGCGAGGAAGTTAAAGAAACGTAGAGAGCGCGGAGACTTTTCTCCAATAGATAGTATACCTACCAAATTTACCAAAGACACTATGTACTTTGAACAAAAACACAAACCAGAGAGGACTTGCTAAAGCTGCAACGTGGGCCACGTACCAGCAAACCCAGAGAACGCATACTGCCAAATCGCATATAACTTGGAACCGGTTACCGGAATCAGTGATCAATGCCCCCTCAGTGAATTCTTGAAAATAAAGACCGGACAGTGCATATGCGTATCATAAATAATAAAAAAAAGACGTGTGGCACTCGGAGACTGCCTGGGTAAAGCTATTGCATAGTGTTAGGTTTTTTCGTTACGGTATTTCTGGATTCGGTCTCCACGCTTAAGGCCCGCGATAGAAGCTATGCAATAGCTTAATAATATCAATACGTTGTAGGAGTCATTAACGACGTGGAGAGTTGGTTTGCCATTTAACTTTAGGGGGAGGCCTGCGTCCAACAGTGGATAAAACCATATCTTGTCATCTCGCTCGAAATCTATCTTATAGCGGCGTTATTGCACACTCATAATCGGTTTTTAAGTAAAATGATTAGTAAACCCGACATATTGTCTGTCCATAACAAGCAAAGAGCAAGTTTTACATTCAAGGACACACAAACTGTCAAACAATTCTTATTAAAACTTCATACTTAAGGACTCCGTTAGATACGCGGGACGACAATTTATTGATGAGGCAACACTTGACACTTGTGTAGCACCTACGTTAAACTTTATAATGCACACGTTACGTTGAAAGCTTTTATAAGTTTAAAATAAACATTTATAAAAGTTTGCTAGAAGTCGTGTAAATAAAGATTGGGATTGATTGTGTCATGATATGGCGCTTAAAAAAATAACTGCACATTTCAATCCCATTTGTTTTACTCGACTTATATTTGGCGTTATTTAAAAAGGTTTATAGCTTAGATCGATAAGTTATGTAATTATGAGATTAATTGGTTTAAGTAAGATAAGATATTTTTTTAGTAGGTAAAGAAGATCTACGATTTACGCTTTTTACGTTTCTATTTTCATTGTAATAAAGTTGAATGTTCGTAGCAAAGATAGACCTAGAAACCTTCAGAGCGGTCTGATTGATTCCATTAAGGCGCGTACATACAGATGCGTATCGCATAATGCCGCCTCTGTCACGCAATACCTGCATTTGAGGCAATTTACATTTTTATAAAGGTCATTAGGCTGTTCGGAGATATGTTTCAAAAGATTAATGGTGAGGGTATTGGAATAATAAAGCCAAATTGTTACCATATTTATCATCGTTCTATTTTCATGAATAGATTTGATGTGAGTTTATTGGTTATTTTGACTTTCCCAATTTTAGTTTACGAAAATGGCTGACTCTATCTCATTCTCAGACTCTATTCATCTCATCTCACAGATTTTGTCATAGAAAAGTTTCTCAGTCTCAATTGCTTTGGTTGAATTTTTAATTTAATTGCAGGTTTTAGAGAGCTACTTTTTAAGGGAATCGAAGCCTATATTTATGAAATTCAGTACATAGTTGATTATAAAAATATGATGAGTATTTAATAAGCTGTATAATAGTGTACAATTAGCAAACATGTTGTTTGACTAATTACCGCTTCTAACACTAGTTGCCTGGCAGAGCGTGTGAGACCAGAACTTGAAATTAATTTTGTTACAAGCAACATCAAAGGAATAGTTACATTAGTACCTGGCCAGTCTAAAATATTACTATTTATAATTTCATTAGTATATAAAACTATTTAGTTAAATTATTTAAAGGTAAGACGAATTAAACCTACATTACGATTAGGATACTTGGATTGTAGAAACACGTTCTTACAAAACCGAAAGAAAAAGGAGTTTATTTCCTATTACTTTTTAATGTCTGATCAGATTTAGATGTATGCAGTATCAGTAGAATCTGAAGTGACACTGGCTTTAATTTCTTTCGAAAAAAGTAAGTTTTATTTTTTGTAAAATTTGTTTATAAATCTACATTTTTGTTTAACCGCTTATGTGCTAACAAAGAATTTATAAGTACTTACTATGTCACGAACTTACACAATTGTGTTTAAACTACACAAAATAGAAACAACAGAAAGCCACCTCTAGTAGTGTTTTCTATATCTTTATAGATAGATAGAAAAACCCTTTATTACACACTTAAAACTAAGAAATAATTTACAAAGAGAAAAAAAGTTTTATAAGTTATCGGTAAGGTTAAATCTAGTTATAACTCTTCTGTTTCTATAGCGATATACTAACAGGTTAAAGGTTTCTTCGTCGTTTGTTTACTTTAGTCTACATACCGAAGCGATCGAAATCAAAAATGCCACTTTATTTCCGTGTCAGTGTATTTTTAAATATGATTTGACCTTTTCTAAGTGTACATTTATTGTATTTACGGAAATAAAGCATTTTTGAGTTTGAGTTTGATAGAATTGGTTGGTATTGGTTCCATACTTTAATCAAAATCGCACAAACGAGGCTCATTGAGAATGTTAATGGAATCTAGGGCTTGTTTCGTAGGTGTCAAAACTGTTAATAAACGTAGGTTATTATTACCTTCTTACGATACTTACTTATGTAACTTGCGTAGGAAGTCTAGTAATCTGTGGTTTACATAACACTCTTAACTTATGTTACTAGTTTCTGCCCGAGGGCTTCGCACGTGTTGTACCTATGGAAACGTTTAAAGGTGATTTCTATCCCACGGGAACTAATTTATGGGATAAAATGTTCGATTGCTAGTGATTCTATACAGCAATCGAGCTGCATTAAAGTTTGTTCAAACTAAGAGATGAGTGTTGCCAACTTGCTGGGCTTGCTTTCGTTTTGTGGAGCTGGCTTGAATTCTTAATCACTTATAGCTGAGTCACATCATGGTTGACACATACAGACGGGCCAAAGTTTTCCAAGTTTATTGAACGTAAAGATTTGTTGGCATTGCTTGTAAATATTAAATAAGGTTGAGATTTTAGTAGCCTGTTCATCATACCAACAAAAGGGACTGTAGACCCCCAAAAACAGCTAATAGACCGCCATTTTAGTTTAGCGCAAAAAGCTCCAACCCTACCGAACTTTGCCACAATCTGCCTACATGCGGTGTCCAAAACCTAAGTAACGTGGGTTGATAATTGAATCCTTTTCATGTAGGAAGTTGCCAGCAATGAAGAAGGGTGATTTGATCCAATTTTCGAAACACGTAACGTTGATTTCATGCGCCATCATCCGCCCACGAGAAATCAATTCACATTCAATGTGTATAATTTAACGGTAACTTTAGTTACGTGTACGTGATTACTTTTTCAGTGACCTGTGATAATTTGGCCGTTGACCGCCACTGGTTTGCGGGAATTGAAATAAAAGCTAGTATTTAACCAGAAGCATTCATGTTGGTCATCTACTCTTTGTATAGAGTCTTATTTATCATTATTAAAGTACAGTTTGGTAGATCACTAAGTACTTATTTCAATAAAAAGAAATCAAATAAGTAAGAAAAGAAAGCGATTTTTTTTGAGCTTTTAAAAAATGCTTTAAGACTTCATTTATCATAGCTTCATGCCTCATTCTGCTCTAGGTACAGTCTAGACCGTAACACACTGGTAATAAAGGCAAAAATGTGGAATAACATGGAACAATGACGATGTTATTCCACATTTTTTATATTTGCATCTCCTCCATTCAATTCGTTAACTTATATTACTCTTCAGAAGTTCTGCCTCAGCGGAGACTGTTTACGAGTCGATACGTAGTAAATATCAATGAAATGGCCTTTATTGGTCCATTGCTGAACGTAGCTGCTCTTATCAGGGGGAGGCCTAAGATTCCCCTTGATAAGCGTCTTTTTGGTTTTTATAGCCCCTGCTATGGTAATGCCCATAATCCCCACGCTGGGAATGCGGGTTAGGGATCGCAGTTCAGTAGTAGAATTGTTCTGCTGGAGCTGGCATATGATATGTGTAGCCGAAAATAAAATAAGTTATAAAAAGTAAGGTGGTTAGGGCGCCTGCATACTTGAAGGAGCTGGGCTGGTTAGGGCCTGCTTAGGTAGGGGGATAATGCACAATACACTCCTATGCGAGACGTCCGTGCAGATATTAGTTCCCCCACTTAGAATTAGAATTAGAATTAGGGCGCCTGCATAGGTATCTGAAAAAAAACTCCATTTTATATTCGAAAATGGAAAAGTTCAAACCGAAACGAGGCAAGGTTTTAAGGCATTGTGTGTAAGCCTCGCACATCTCGCTCGGTCAAGCGTGTGTCGGGCTGCCTGTAATCCTTTGTCTTGGGATGAATGCGGTGAGGCCTGCATTGACTGCGCTTCAACACTTGCCCTGTACGTTTTATTTTCTTTGAATTTTAAGTTGCAAAGTTATCTTTATATAGATTTTTCGTGTAAAAAACGGGCTTCATCACATCATCTTCATTATCTCACACCCTGATTACCTTTTTAACGACTGTCATAGATTTTTGAAATCTGTCCTGTTAGTTTGATTAAAAAATGAAAGTACTATTAGAATAACTTTAATGGAGTTGTATTCTTACCTGCGCCAAAATCTTCGAATAACACGAGTGTATCTCAGAAACTGCGTCGCTGTACCGATACACGTTCACATAATCATTCGGTCCAAGTGTGTCCAGTAACGCAGATACTGTCGCCTTCGCCAGTCGCCAGTGCGAGGAACCAAGGTCATCAGAGTCGTCGATGAGGATCACCAGGTCTTTGGGAGACGTGGCCGCCTCCACGAACCAGTTGGAGGACCGGAAGTCGTAGAAATCGCGGGCATGGTGAGAGTAGCCGTCTTCTGGTGGCCAGGACATAGCTGTGGGAGAAATCGGTTTTGATGGAATTGTTTTTGAATGTTATTTCATGTTTGAATCATTGATTTATTCAAAACGAAGATGAGGTTGCTCGAAAGTGGCAACCTCAAATTGTGTAAAATTGTGTTCTCTCACATCAGTCACTGTCTGACCGGCGGCACGCGCGGTCGTGATTCGCGTGAACTATTGTTGTCTCAGTGTCACTTCGGTCCTAGATACGTCTTTCCGTCTTTGTTCTTCTTTGTATTGCACATGACTGGAAATATAACTGTGAGCGTATGTGTTTGCGTGTAGTTGTAACACATGCCAATTTTTGAGTAAGCGCTGAGAGAACGTAACCTATCTTCCCTTTTTAAATCAATGGTTTGAATTGGAGATATAGGAATAAAGACGTCTATTCGCTGTGTTATTAATCCAAATAAGTCTCATCCAAGGTCTAGTACTCACCAAACTATAATAATAACCGTAATATGGTGTCAAAAAACGTGACACAGCATGTTGTTTTGACACCTATTGTTTTTTTGTGATTCAGTATCGATGCGGAGGGGCTTTAGTGGAAGTTGAATAAAATAATAAATAGTACCTCAGTTTAACCATTACGATTACTAAACAAAACAATCCTCATCAAATTTAAAAGCGCTGTGGTTTAGGACCCAGAATAATACTAGTAGAAGATGAATACATTTTTATTTTATTCGAATAGTCGTCAATGAGGATCACCAGGTCTTTGGGAGACGTGGCTGCCTCCACGAACCAGTTGGAGGACCGGAAGTTTACAAAGCAGACTAAAATCATTTGTACATAAAAAATAAAGAAATTACAATTTATTATCAAGATGCACTAAATGTAAACATAATGATTGATGGAAGGAAACTGATTTATCAGTTTCCTTAAAGACAAGTCAATATTTTTTTTATTCTATTTTTGAATAGACCTCTTTTACTTACCAGGATATCTCCTCATAAAGCCGGCAGAAGAAGCGTAGTACTGCCAGGAGAGAGAAGCGTCGATCTCGTAGTTGTTCACGAATAAGGGATCCAAGTGTTCCGACCAGGCGATTTGATTCTGCACTTCGGGATCTAAGGGTAAAAAATAATTGAAGAAGGGAAATCAACTACTTAAAAGTTACTTACTATTACGTTTATGTATTGGGTATATGGTAACAATTTAGGAGGCCTACTTGGAAATGGATAATCGAAGTTTCGTTGTCGTTGTCTTGCATTGAAACTTTTATGTCACTTGCATAAGAATAAAGTTTTGCATGAAACCGAATCAGAAAACTAGGTTTTCTGATAAAGTACGGGACCAGGAGTAAGTATTTTTTGTAGTCCAAAGCATCGACGCGGTTATGCAGTCGTCTTTAAAATAGAAGCATGACGTCATGAGTTTATTTTGATGCGGGGTTGGAAGGTTTCCCAATTTAGGACATACGTATACATTACAAGCTGCAAGCCCTCGTTTGCTTTTTTAATTATATTTTTAAACTTGAACGTTATTTTCCAGCAGTTGCAAACTGTTGGCACGTGAAACTCGAGCTGTTTATTACAACGTTTGCTCTCCGTTTCCATGGCCACTGACTGTACCTACGTTATACTGTAGTAAAGAGGTAGCTACACTGCAGTAGGTTTAACCATGAACGTTACAGAATACCCAAGCCAGCAAAATGTTAACCGGTTATCCTCATCCAATCTTTATTATGCATGAATGCACCAAACTGTTATTACATCCGATCCGGCAACACTGTTGGCACAGGGGTGACCAATTAGGGAAATTTCTTTAACTACCCATTAAAAGAAGAGTAATTGGCGAACTTGCTTCATTGGGCGACCGTGATTGCTTCTCCCATTTCCGGAAAAAAACCTATTCTGGCTTAGTCTTATTTTAGAAATTTGTGGTTAAGGAGCGATATTTCGAGAAAGAAAACAGGCATTTTCCTCGTTAACATAAAAAGAAGAAAGATGCTACGGGGATATTCCTTTTTTTAACATTGTCTTTATGTGACGTGATTTTCTGGCACGAAAATCTAAAACTGCATGGATTATGAAATATTTTCTCTACATGAATGTGGCTTACTAAACTAAATTAACACTTTCATGGCCCAAAACGCAGACGTGCATTTCTTCTTCGTGGTGCGGCGGCATGCCCCTGCTGCTGGTCGTAACGTTGTAGCTGGGCAGAGAATGTGTTAACTAAGCACTGCTTTTTTCCGGATTAAACACAGCTTGAATGTTATTCGGTCTCTTCTGTAACGTGACACGTTGTTAACTGAGCCAATTCGTTCCTGGGTAAATTCAGCAGGCCCGTGTTTGCGTGGGCAGATCAAAATCCAACATTAGGTACCTGTACTGTTAACCTTTTGAAAAATTCAAGAGTCGACTTCGCAACAGGTCCTGGTGCTTTTAACCTTTAACGTTAATGTAATACTACAATTTGATTTGGTTCCCGTTTGAAAGGTCAAAGGAAGCTTTTAGAATAAAAGTTTGGAAAGTATCAGCAAATGTTTTATTATATTTTTTACGTCTTCTGTTATTAGAGTATGTAGAGTATCAAGTATCTATCTTAGTTGATAGAGCAATTGTCATAAGTAGTTCTGACTCATTCTAGAGTTTAGAGATACTAACTTTTATGAGGATTCGTAACGAATACATCCGACAGAGAACCAAAGCTATCGACATAGCTCAAAGAATTAGCAAACTGAAGTGGCAGTGGGCCGGCCATATCTCACGAAGAACCAATAACCGCTGGGGTAAACGAGTTCTTAAGTGGAGACCGCGACTCGGCAAACGTAGTGGAGGACGCCCTCCGGCCAGGTGGGATGACGATCTGCGAAAGACTGCAGGCAGATGCTGGATGCGTCAAGCTGAAGACAGGGCGCTATGGTGCTCATTAGGGGAGGCCTATGTCCAGCAGTGGACTAATATAGGCTGATGATGATGATGATGAACTTTTATGAAATGAAGAAAAACGACTATGAATTTTTCAAACGTCGGAAAAGCAAAAGTCAGACTTGTTGCAAAAATACGATTTATACGTTTATAATAAATCTTATAAACTTTTTTCAGCTAGGAAGCAATTCGTGTTAGAAAAATATATTTCAAACATTTGTGACAAAAACCTAGTCAATTGAAATGAAATGCACTCCGCATTTCATTTCAATTGACTAGGTTTTTGTCACAAATGTTTGAAATATATTTTTTTCCTATTTCAAACAATCTTAGTACGCTACTCAAATTATCAAAAACTTTATTCTAATTAGCCTCGTAAACTCACAAAAAAAATCAAAGATTATTTTTATAAAATCGGGTTAAAATTAGTTTTGCGTAGATCGGAACGGAACACTGATGATGACCTAATGCCGCACACTAGCGCCGCCACCTATTTAATCTTATTATTACGTTAAACAAAGGAAATTTCAAAAATCCATCGTACAGTTTGTGATACTATTGTAAGCTATTTTAATGCCTCTGTAATAGTAGTAGATTCGATTATTCGAGAACCCAGATTCGAAAACAGAGTTCTAGTGGCCATAAAGGGCAACTTCGTATCTCTGCCTAAGCTTGACAAAAAAAACTATTGCTTATAATAGGTATACTGTCCAATGGATTTTTGAAATTTCTCGTAGTTAACGTAATTACGTCGATTTAACCTTAGGTCATACCTATTGTCATACCGAAACGTCACCGAACGCTTCATAAGTGAAAAAGACTAAATTAAAACAATTAAGGCAACAGCAGACTGTTACTGTAGTAGGTACTTTTATTAAAATTCTGATGATTATTAAGAGGCACATGCTTCAGTTATCTGCAAACGTGACTCATGCTCGTTCTTCATTCAATTTCATATGATTTTTTCATTGTGATTTGCGATGTTGTCGAGATTTTTAATAAAAAATCCTGTTGTAGGTATATTTAACAAAAAATCACCTGAAAACGATTTCATTTACACTCCGGTATTTTTTATCAATCTCTGTATTTTACGTAAGCACGTTTGATTCAGTTGAATCTTCGTTCCCTAAAATCCTATTACATCACGTGTTGTTTCCCCTAGAGCGGTTATTTAGAATAGGTGATGTGAAATAAAGCAATTTAGATAACGACATGAGGAGGGGAGGGTCAAACCCCGGGGCAGGCCTCGGCCTTGCTACGCCACGAAATGTACCTACCTACCTATACCTACCTACACCATGCCTATACCCGTATCATAAACAGACCTTCAGAATTTACCTACTTACTCCTTTGAACTGGATTTACCGAAGCTTCTCGACTAAAAGCTACCCACAGTGTATATTTCAACATTTCAACGGTATCAAAGAGTCGTCAACGGCCTAACTTCTTCGAGGTAATTTAAGTGCTTGTTATTTAACCGCTAGGATGAACTTCCACCAAGTTAACGGTTAACCAGTATTGCTGTAGATCTTTCTGTAATTTGCTAAATACTAGAGTAACATAAAAAAAAACGGCAAGCTGAAGACAGGGTGCTATAGCGCTTCTTAGAGGAGTAGACCATGATGGAGATCAAAAAGGAAATCGCTGAGTACGTCTAAATCTAGCTAACATAAACCATACCTATTTAAATCTCTGGGCCATAAACCATCCTAATAAGGTAAGGCCCATCCAATTCGTTTTACGACTAGGTGGGAAATGTAATTAAAGTTGTTAAAGAATTCACAAACGACCATAAAATTTTGTCCTAATTAAAGAAACGACCTGTGGATAATACCTTTACGCCTCGTTAATAAACGTAAGGTAAATAAAACTATCTAATCTGATCTACATAGTGGGTTTGTTTCTATATAAAATCCCTATAAGGTATTGTGGTCACACGATTCATACCATGCTGAGGGGTAAGTCTATTTGCTATTAGTAACGAACGAGACGTGATCGTAATGTCTCTTTAATGCATGGAATTGGCGTATTTCTCCGTCCGCACTATACCAAAGTGCGTTGTTGTACCAAAGTGTCTAGAAAAATGAGACGACACGCTCACATCTCGTTACTAACATCAAATAGACTCATGCTTTTGGAACATCAAGTCGAATCAAGATCAAATAACATCCTATGTTCGCAATTTATCAAACGACTCTCCGACTAACCAGTTAGCAAGCGTAAAAATTTGAAACAATCGTTCAGCGTCACTAATAGCCAAAAATATGTCAATTTGATCATTTATCATTCGCCTTCCTGTCACTACCACCCTACGTGTCAACATTGTACTACGTTTCATTATTTAGGGGTGGGGTGAACGATCTCGTCAGTTGTAATAATAAACAAGACTTATATGGACTGGAGTGAATAAAACTTCCAGTGACATCTAGACGGAGAAAGCTACGGCTTTAACCTAGAAGCTAGGGCAAAGATGCCTGAGTTAGAGGGAATGTTAATTGAATAAGTTACTCATTGTCATGCCATCGTATATAAAATAATGTGTTTTGAACACAATTAATGCTACAGGATAACGTTAAATGGGTTCTAAGTTTTGACAAAGATATTCTGTTAGAGTATGTTCAAAAAGAGAAAAGTCGTGAAAATTGAGACCGCTCGTGTGCTAATTGACAACTTTTGTTGCTTTGACAACACCGCTCTGTCATTGCAGTACTTCTAAAAGTGTTAGTTAACCGTAACGCCATGAGTCTTTTCTTTTTTAACAGACTCCATGCATTCCCCGTCTCGCAGAGGCGAGTAAAGTCACTTCCAAACTTCAAAACGAGTTGAAGACTGGAAGCGACTTTCCATTGAAGCATAATATGTATTAAAAGTACTTTATTTATATAACCTTCATGTGCACACAGATACCCTAGTACTGTCCAATGATCCTATCCAACCACGAGTGTCTGGTAGAGATCGCTCTTGAGCGACAAGACTACCACTTGTCAGTTACTTTTAAAACTGTTTTGTTGATATTCTATCGATTCAAGTGTCCGACGAAGTATTTTCTATTTTTCTATCTGTTCGACTTTTCACAGAATTTTCAGTGTGTGATTATGTGACTCAACGAGTTAGGATGCATTTTTTTCCTATAATTCCGACTACGGAAACTTTTGAATAGGCTCATATTGATTCATCGTTTTTATTTACCATCAATATTGACAGAAGGCAGCTATGAACCTTGTTTTTAGCATTCAAAATGTTTTATTTAGCTACGTGAAAAGGTAGTTTAATTGATAACGGGAGCAATATTTGAATCAGTATTTGATAACTGTGATTGCTTTTGGTAATCTAGTGAATTAAAAAAAAAACATCTAAAACCCTGACTGACGGTTTTACTTAGACCATTCGGGAGGCGTTGGAAATAACTCTTATAAATGCCGCACAGATTTTCATCTTATATACTTAGCTAAGAAGACTTTAAAATATTAGCATTCTTACAAATAAAACTAACTTGAATTGGTTTATTCGTTTAAAAGGACATTGGAAATTAATACATTGGACAAAAAATTTAAGTGAAGACTTAATCAATTACCACTTTACTTCTTATTTGATAACTCAAAATGAAAAATGTTTTTATGATCTTAATCTTATAACAACTAGTTAGCTATCAGTGTAACATGATGATACATACCTACAATAATACACAAGTTTAAGAAGAATCGGTTTACAATAGTAATAAATTACTAATCATCCGCGCACTACGGTAACCTGTATCGCGTGGATCTGAAACACGATTTCCAGCAGAACAAATCCTCAGCTAAAGTCATATCAGGTAGATAAATTACTAAGTTGCGTATAATTAATAGGCGTTTCTTTTAATCTAGCAAAAACACAAAAAAATCTAATAGTTTATAGTAACTTGTTTTTGCCCGGGACTTCGCACTCGTTGTTTCTATGGAACCGTTTATTAAGGTTATTAAGGAATAAAAATTAACTCATAAATGCTCTGAACATATTAGCCTGGGTTTTATTACTGGCCTAGAACTAATGTATTTCAGCCTGATCCATTGAGTGGTTTTGGCGTGAAGCAGTAACAAACATCCATCCAAACATCCAAACTTATTTTTTTTTATTATTTGTGTGATAGTGTGATAATGTTTTGTTTAAAAATTTGTCTTGTCTAAGTGTTTATTTTAAAGCCTAAAGAAATAAAGTTATTTTCTTCTGACTTCTAAAAACACACAAACGAACAATCAACCATACTCCCACTCTTTCAACCATTTCCACCAGCGTTCATAAATAGAAGGAAGATTTACCTTCAGTGTTGATGTACGGCGGCATGAGCACAGCACTGTAGCTGGTGTTTACTGCGATGTGGTCGAAGTGCCTGCTAGGTATGAGCTGCAGTCTCCTGGCTCTCGCAGCCAGGGTTCCATCGTCAGAGTGGACGTTAAGCCACCTTGCGTCGTAGTAGCTGCCGGGGGTACCGTCGCTGCCGCTGGTGCCAGCTGACAGAGCTGCTGCTTCGGCTACATCCATGATACGCTGCAAAGATAAGAAAATATGTATTATGGTGTAATTCTAGATAGGGCTGGATATAAAAAAAATATGAAGGAAGATGGAATTGAGAAGGTAAGTTCAAGGTCCGTGTTCCACGAAAAGATATGATTAACAGTTTCCTTCATTTAGCTGTGTGGTGCTGGCTAAGAATTTGCACCACCCCAACTCTTCCCGCGGGTGTCATAAGAGGCGACTAAGGGATATCTACCGGGGGCGGGCAGCAGCGCCCTCAGCATAACAATTATACCATCAAACTGCGATCCCCAACCCGCATGCCCAGCGTATGGGCACTACCCTCCATGGGATAAACGCCAAAAAGGCGTTTACCAGGGGGAGGCTTGCGTCCAGCCGTAGACCAACACAGGCTATTGAGGTTCCTTCATTTGATATTTAAAAGTTTTAGATTGCTGCCTTTAATTTGCCTGTAGATATCATACTTAATATGTGCATCTCCATATCTTCGGTAATTATATAAGAAACAACACTGTAACCAAGGAATCCAAAAGCAACTTACCAAAGCGATTAACCTAAAATATTTCCATCGCTTCGTTAATATTCGGCGAGTCGTTACACAAAATAAACAATGGGTAAAATCTGTGTCAACAGCCTGCTGTGTGGTTACAGAAGTGGCATCGACCAGTTGAAGTGCCTACCCACTGGATTTGCACCTATCTGTAACCCTATTTTAGCTAGGTATATACGTAGGTATACACTTACTTTTTAGTTTGAATCCAGAAATAAAATAGAAACCTGACCAGTTCCTTCTATTTTATTTATGTTTTATAATAATTACTTATTTAATTTCCAGCTATTTTTAACCACAATTCGGTTTGTACCTTGTGCAGCAGTTATTTTTAATAATTTTCCAAGTATTTTTTCGTCTTCGATAGCTTTCCTGCATTTGAGGATTGATCTTATATAACACTATAATTAAGTTGAACAAAAATAATGTACATTTGTTTTTTAATTTATTTTTATTAATAAATAACGTGCGAATGACTTTTTGTCCCTTGAACTTTTGGGCTACGGTGGTCAGTCTCAACCTAGTCTCAACGGAGACTTTTATGGTACACAAGTTAGTGCACAAACATAGGTGCACTCTCAATCCCCTTACCCTCATAATTCCTTGAAACGGCAGACAAACAATAATTATATGTTCCAGCTAGAATCACACGTATTTACGAACAAGCCTTTGAATTATAAAGTCAAATTACTTAAGTCACTGAAGAGGACAAATCAAGCACAAAGAAGAGAACCTGAATGCAGACAATCGGCAATTAGCCCGAGTGAAATAGGACTCATCGATGGCTTTTGTCTTCAAAGCATTAGTGGCTAAAGTTTGAAAAACTGCTTTGCTAAAAGAAATACCTATTGAATAGAGCAGACTTTTTATCCTTTTACCATAATAATGTAAAAGGACATTATGTTATCTAAATATTATAACAATATAAAAACTCTTGAACTTTTTTACTCGAGCTCAATGTTAGCAGAAAGTATAATAACATCTGCAACACTTTACATTCGAAGAGGCTATTACCCTGTCTGCTACGCTCCGTTTACGTAAAAATTGAAGGTTGTGCAGGTCAACTCACGGCTTGACTTTTGTTAACCCCTTTATCCATATTTTAGAACATAGAGTACGTCAGGTCATACTTGTGTCGTTCTTATGATTTCAAACTCACTTTAGAATATCATAAATTGAACAAATTTCAGTTTATCTTCACATTCTTGACATATTTATGAGTACTTGCATACTTTTACGTAAAGCCTGGGCGCCTTTTATATATTCACAGCAAGCGTAGCACATTGTAATTTACTCAACAAAGCTTTTGTAATGCACGAAATGTGAACAAATATTTTACATAATGCCTTTGAAGTTAATTTTCTATAGCGTCCCAAACTACATTTTCTTTGTAATAATTCAGGCTCCAACAAAGCATTCCTGAATAATGAAAACTCATCGCGAAAGAAAAAACGCCTTTATTTCCTTAACTTTACCAGTTCCCAGCACTATTATTTTGTGTTCAAGTTTAAAAAGGAGAGAACACAGTTTATAGATGAGAGTTTTTAGTTGTGAGACGAAATAGCCCCATCGTTGGAACAAGCTCGCGAAGTAAGGGGCGAAGTAATTAAAACTTGCAATGCTCCGCCCGACACCGCGTTTGGAGCGCTTCGCAGGACTAAGCTAAAGGTGCATCCATACATTTCAGAATTACACAAAGCTTAACTATTTCAAAAGTATGCAGGATCTTTCAACTCACTCAGTGTTCACAGAATGCTCTATATAGTTAGGTTTAATAGAAATCGCACGTTCTTCAAAACCAACTTAATGAAAGTCCGTAATCGACATTTTCCTTTGAAGCAACATTTTTATAAGACTTTCGAGAGAAACATTTCCTTATCTTAATTGACTTTATCTGAGTCTACCGCTTGACTAAGTTTTATAATAACTATCTTATTTAAACAGGATAATGATGTCACCTAGGTTAGAAACGAAATGAGTTTTATGTCTGAAACAGCCTTAGGGATATTATTAAAATTAATCCCTGGATGAAACCTTACCAATTAGCATTGTGGACCAGAATTTGTGGTGATACGACTATGGAGATATGAGATGTTAACTGGGTTATTATTTTACGTAATTTGATTATCGTTTAGCTTTGGCCGTAGAGGAAAATTTATAGCTGTTTTGGTCAATTAAGGCTGAAACATTTTATATGGTTTTATAATGGTGTTGGTTTGGGGTGAATATTATCTGTTTATCTAGAAAACTCTGTTTTGTTAAATTTGTCTGGGTCGGGGGTTAATACATGTCTGGGCGTTTTGATCCTAAAAATGATGAAGACACAGCACCGATGGTATTCTATTTTCGGCTTCAAACAACGCTGTTACAGAATCATGCAAGTTTGCCCCAGATCTCTTGAAGGAAGCCAAGGAGAGTGCCCATCCTGATTCACCCTCATTGACAAATGCTGCGCTATTAGCAATCTCGTTACACCTCAAATATTTTATCCCCGGCCATTAGGGCCAGTATGAAAAGGCGGGAATTCTCTGAACAATGGTTAGTGCCGTAAACGCGTCGTTTCTTCATTTTGTTTCGGCTACAGTTTCATTAAGTGCGAAATGTTAGTGTTGTTTTTCTTGGCGACTCTTGCGGCAGTCTGCGATTTTTCAACCTTATTTTGTGGCCTAAGTTCAAAGTGGTCGGAGTTTTCTATTGCTGCTTTTCTGTTGTAGGTTTTGATCTGTGGTTTTGATATCGAAGTTTTCGTTTTGGTATACGACCACCTATAGCAGGCAGTAACAGAATTATTTAGCTGTACTGTAGCAATTTCTATTTACACTAGGTTTTTTGTACAAGCCATATTTACAATGGTTTATAATCAAGCACCAACATGCGCCCGACAAAATCTCGAAAACCATGCAAATTTATTTATGTAGTTCAACGCAAAATTGCAACTTCCATTTTTCACTTACATCATAAAAAGAGCAACAAAAGCAGATAAGATCACTATAATAGGATTCGTATTAGTGGAACTGTGCCAACGGACAGTGGGCCCTGCGTCCAGGCTTTGTGTTGCGAACAATTGGATCCTGTGCCTCAGCGCACATAGAAATGTTACCTAGATTTCAATAGGCACTGTATTCATAGTTTCTTATTTCATTTTGTTAGGATAAAGGATTCAAGTTAGGTCAGTACGTAAAACTGCTGGTTCCATTACTGCTAAACCTACACACACTCTAGTATCTTCTCATCACTTCAAAGAGTGTTGGTATTAATTTGAATGAGTTGAGCTACCTGTAGATTATTTGCAGCAGTGTGTGGTTTGCTGTTAGCTCAAATGTCTCAATTGTAAATACAAGTTGTCACTTGTTTTGTTTTGCTAGAGATTATTGTATGACAACTGTAATTTCATTTTAAATAAAAATGCAACCCTTTTGGTAACTTCACTAGGTACCATCATTTGTGTAGTAAATTTGCATTGAAGTAGGTAAAAGAAAATCAAATAATTGATTTCCATTTGATTTCAACTCGATATTTTCTGTGTGGGCTATTACGCGTAGAGCCACTATGGGCATGCTACGGCGTAGGTCGCTACGACGATCTACGGGGCTGTGATAATGTAGAAGCATAGCCTTTTTTAAGTATACTTGAACGGGTATTTGTGTCTATTTAAGTGACATTGGTTCATTATTAGTTATGACGTGTTTATTTAAGTGTTCACACATTATTATTAGTGTTTAAACTAATAATAATGTGTGCTGATCTCGTAACTTTGAAAATGTTAGGGGTACTATTTGGAGGACTTATACTCATAGGAGTATATGTAAGTCCTCCAACAGTTAGTTCACAACTGATTTATTTATTAGATTAAAGTTAACAAAAAATTATAATACGGAAGATAGGAGTCACGTTTGATACGTGGATACGTGACAAATTCCTCACGTGTAGATATTGGTAAGCTACAATAACATAGAAAGTTAATGACAAGCATAGCTTGAATAACATATTGTACTTTGTACATCCTGGCCTCTAGAATAGGGGAAAACCATTTAATGTGTAAGAACTGTGTAACACAAGAAATAAGACTGCAGACACAACTAGGATTCTTCCCTAATACTACATTGTACTTCGTACAGAAAATATTTATAATAATTTTGGTTTGGGCCGTGAGCGGACGTTATAGTGGATTTTGACATATTTAAACTTCCATGTCCGCTTTGCTCAAATGAAAAAAGAAAACAGAGTTGCCTAGATCTTTGTTTTGCTCCACCAAAAATTCTGCCTATTTGTATGTAATTTTATTGTGTCGATGAACTTGCTACGTAGATATGGACGTAGCCACGTACCCCCAACACAGCTCTGGACGAGGTGAAGATTACATTCCGTGGGCACCCCGCGAGGTTTCTATTAAACTTTACACTCCGACTGCTCGCGCACTTTGCTATTAGGAACGCAAACAGTAGCAAAAAAGCTTCTTTCAAAGTAATTTTCAGAGTAAGTAGAGGTTCCATAAAGTTTAAAAGTTTCCAAATATGTCTTTAAAAGGATATTTGAGTTTCTACTAGACGACCAAACAAAGAAAGCAACGCTCCAGTTTAGAACGCGGTCGGGGAAGTCCATAAAACGGACGCACATAAAATTCTCGTTTAGTAGGTGGAGTGCGTGTTACCTAAGCGTCCTATTACTGCAGACGGGCTGGCCGGCGCCTTCGGAATATTGAGTAAGTAGCCTACGGGAGGGCCTCTCTATCCTGCCCGCGTCTTAGCCGCGAGCGAGCGGGACGCAGCATCTCCTCAAGACTGCGAATCAATAAAGTCCACTCGTATAAGTCGCGGCGGTGCAGCGGCTGGATATGGGTCACGCTGCACTCAGCTCGAGATGCTATTTAATAACCCTCTACACGCTCTGACAGATATTGCTCGATCCGCCCGTCACGTTTAAAAGCGGCGTCGAACCGACGAAAACACTTTTCAACGCGCTTTTAAATCGTTACGGCATCATAAAAACTGAGACATCGCGTTTTATCGTTTTAAGTTTTTCAATAGCGAATCGTGAGCTTTGTGCAGCTCTCTCGTAGATGTCAGAGCGATTTCCGATGTTGATTGCGGTCCAATGGCGTGAATTATGTCAGGGATTTCTTGTCACAAACAGCTGGTGTTTCGCAATTTGCTGATGGGCGGTATTAAGGTCGGCAAGTGCAGCGGTCTAGTTCCTGGGCCGAGGGGGCGGCCCCTCGCCCTGCGGTATGCCCCCGGAATTTGGCGGTGCGTCTTGCACTTAGCCTAGCATAGGAATTCGAGCATACACATGTTGTCCTATCGTATAGCGTGGGCGACGACGAGGCGTAACATATTACCTAACAAGACTCGGATATTGTGGGCGACACTTTGTATGCGCGACGCCGCTTTATGAATTTATGAGAGTGAACACTTTGACGCTTTTTGCATGTGACTGTGTTTTTTCAGTAAATAATGAACGTAGTACTTCTCTTAGCAAATTATACGTAACTATGAGTACGAGTGTGAGTCGTGGCGTCTTTTGCGGGAGTCCTATGTACAGCAGTGGACATATACAGGCTGATGATGTTGATGATCATGATGAGTACACGGCGCACCGAAGCGTCTGAGAAACTTCAACCAGATAAGCTTACATCATGCTATTCGATGCGACGTGGTGTGTCATAGTTTTGAACTGGAATTCCAGTTGCGATCCGACAAGATTGATGCTAAGTTCGAGCTGTTATTTCAAATATCTGCTGCTGTGCGATAGTTCCTTGCTCCAAATTAGGAACTTGGAACCGACGTGCGTCAAAGGTATGCAGTGCTCAGCTTGACAAATTGTTTGCGTTCACATGTTCTGGAGTAATTACTTGTCAAAGGGCTTAGAAGGACACAGACATGAAGTTTAGTGCATTATACCAAGTCTTTTGAACGGTTAAGAAAGTAATAACACATTGAGGTGCCTCTAGGTTAAAATAAACCAGATTTATTGCTAACTAGACAAAGTTCACATTTCGATGGCCTTAAAAAGTGAATAAATCTCAGGTTATAAATGCTGGCCATAAAGTGTAAGGTTCTAGCACATTTTAGATCGTGTTCATAGCCTCGGGCTGCGATAATTTATCCTCATTTCTGTTGAAATTTATTGATTACGTATTTGCGTGCTCCAATTATTGCTTTGTGTTTAAAATATGGTTATACCAAGGTACCATTTTAATAACATTTAAATAATCGCTTGCAGATAGCAACGCCTCTATCACCCGTCCCGTCGGATTATGAAAGTAAGGAATATAGAATGTACCTGTGTTTGCAAGTCACAGAAACTTGGGCAGTATAATATGTCCTGTGCACCTTGTCCGTGTGAAAATTCAAAATATCATCATTATCATAAAAAATCTTGCATTGGTGAATCCAGTCATCTGGAATCTACTCATAAGCTCTGTTCTCTTTAATGCAGTGTGCAAATGACTATCATCAATTATTTGTTAGGTACCAATTTGATTATATCGATGCGAAAGCATTGCTAGCCTTTATAACTTCATTGATGGTTATCATTAGGCAATTACAAAGAAATAAGGTCTGTTTCTGACAAATTCATTATGAATGTAAACGGGTTAAGGGATGAAACGTTGGTGTTCTTCCAACACAAACAAGGTTCGTAGTTAACCCGCTTACATTCATAATCGATGATGGTCTTACTTTAGTGTCCCTGTAGTAAAGTTCCATACAACAAATCATAGCTGACTAAACATAAAGTAATTATGGAATTCCCTATCGGGTCTGTAGCACACATAGACCAACCAGCTTGCCATTAGCGCATTTAAAACGAGCCCGCAGTTCATTGCCCCCGCTGAATTATGACGTGTAACATTAAATGCTGTTATTTGGAACATTGGTTTCCCTTGCATGGGGAAATGGGGTAATGATGTAGGGAAATGCGGTATATTTGCGTATCTACAACTACGCTATTTGAGCTAATGCAATCTGTGAACGAGGAAAATCAGAAATATGCAATTTTACTTGATTGTAATTTTGTTTTGTTTTAAAAAACTATAAGCAGACTTCAATTTTTATAGTTTTTTCATGATTTTTTATGGATTACATTGTCAGAACTGAACAAAATTGAAATGGGACAGCACGGGAAGCACCAAATTTCATATAAAAAAAGAATCATGAAGATCGGACCACCAAATCAAAAGTTCTGAGGTAACAAACATAAAAAAAAATAAAAAAATACTGTCGAATTGATAACTTCCTCCTTCTTTTGAAGTTGGCTAAAAATCGTTACTAATACCTTCGTAAATTCATACTGAATTAAATAAGGTATTTCTGTACTGTCTTCTATTGTCCTTATATTTATGATTATTACGAACGAAATAAGCCAAGCATAGGCAGGTACTTCTTTCCCTTTGTCCTTCAAAACGATTTAATCATTCTACCATCAAATATTCCTTTAGAACATTTCTTCATGTTTTTGTATCCCTAAATTGTAACGTTTTGAGTTTGTCCTAATTTCATTGTGTTTTTTCGGGTGGTTGAGCGGGCATGGCCGCTGGGGCGGGCGGGCTTTCATTTCGGAACTGTTTACATTATACCTATTATATTATTATGATTTATTACTCAATCGATACCGCTTTCTTAGTTATTTCATCTGAAATTTTGCTCAAACTCGTGTACGCGCAAGAATGTGAACTATGCTCCTAAGATAAAGGAGTCAGTTGCTTTGATACCGATATGCTTGGCTAAATGGCTTGATATATTCACTTAAACAAGGTTCAAGGTAAGGCGCGGCGTTCTATTTGTATCTTACGACATCAAGTTTACTTCATATTCATTTTCTTAAACATTCTGCTTTCGATGACATGAATATAACTTGCTTAATTTGCTTATAGATAAGAAACAAAATACAAAATTTCAAATAAATAGCAACCGAATAGAGCGTCGACAAGTTATAAACGAGATAAGTTCGCATTACTGGAATCGCACAATCTCAGAAGAGCCGAGCTCAACAATGGTTCAGATTGGAAGTGCGAAGTAAGAATGCAAACACGGAGACAGCATCGCTGCAAGTCGTCACTGAGATGAGGAAAGCCGGAGAAAAGAACGTTTACCGGATACTACATCTAAAGCCTGGCATGGCCGGTGTTACAGGCTGTAAGTATTGTAACATTCGCAGCGAGCACGAAATGTTACACAGTGTACTAAAATGACACTAAAATCCGTCTGGTTGTTCGTTGCGAGCGCCTTCTCTACTCTGACTGCACGCTCGCCCTGTGACACGTAATATTACGCCCGGTAACACCCGGTCAGTAATCGACTGGTGAAATTATATTAGATCTAATGCATCGCTTGGGATCTTTCTCTGATAAAGTTCTTCCCTAAGGACTGTGTAACAAAAGCCGAGTTTGCGGGTAATTTTATAAGGTATTTTATGTTACTAGCTTACTTTAGTACAACACGGACTTAGCTTTATATAATAATTTATGTTAAATAAAATAAAATCCCATTTTTTTGCCTCGCCTTGAGGCTTCTCCTTCCCAATCTTATAGCGTACGTAATACTATGTATATACCTATTTCTTCTGTAGCAGGTTGCGGCAAGTTCGCTTACTGCGCACTGTCGGCTACTTTGTGTCGTCATTGTAAAATGTATCTAAAATTTAGCCTGTAATTCAATGCTTTTGTACTGTGCGGTGATGGATATACGTATGTATTTTAATATCTATAGTCTGCATTATGTTACATATATTTCACACAAGCTCTAGTTTGCTTGGGGCTATAGATAAAATAAGATAATAATGTGTAGCGTAAATAAATGAAAAAAGAAGATGCTGTGAATCCTGCATTTTTTTTTATTGTCACCGTCCAATATTCAATGTGCCGGACGCTGACATCTCTAGCAACTAGAACTAGAAGCAGACGGGCGCGCGTCACCCCTTCCCCTTTGAATTTGCACTAAAACGAACCACTGCATGTTTGTACTCGCACCTAATGCACCGAACTATCTGCGAAATCTATGACTCAACCGCTCGTTATTTAGAAACTTAGTTGTTAACATTGTAAGTTACATGTGGTGGGATATTCTCTGTTCCGTGGATATACCTGCCTCTAATATACAGTAGGTATATCTACAGTATATTAGATAAATCGTTTTGTGTAAGTATAACTATAAAAATTGAAGTCGGTTTATAAAATTAATTATTTCATAAATAAAGTTCACTGTGGAAGCACTGATCACTGATTCTGGTAACTGGTTCCAAGTTTTCACTATGCGATTCGATAGGGATATAGAGATATTTTGATAGGGAAAGTTACTTTTATATTCGGTTTTTATAAAACCCTGCTAAAATGAATCAAAGCAAAAGATCGAACGATTTTCGAAAAAAACGTAACAAAAAAGATATTCCCATGAAACTTTTCCATCAATCCAAAAGAGCACTACAAGGTACAGAATACAGGGTAAAGCGCACTGATGGAATCCCGTGCCAGGCGCAAATCACAAAACATTCCTATCCCTCCAGTTAATTGAATCCTGGAGGCCTTCATTAGGGTGGATGCGAACTTTTACACGAAGGAAGCTCACAAAAACCGCAAATGACATTTGCGTGGAGATCAAATGATTACTGCGTACGGTGGCAGCAAAAAAAAAAGACGAAAGTCGACCCATACAAATGCGATTTGTCTTGATGAAATCTTGATGTAACCTAGATCGGACTAATCTGGACTACAATAATCATGTCATTGCGCTGGTATTCCGTAATCACCTTACGTTCCATGGTCAGCATGAAAGACCAGCTTTATGACATAATCTGAGGGTAGACAATGTAACAATCCATCTCGAAAGAGCTAATAAAAACGTCCAAAAATGCATGGGTTTCATATAAGCCTTAGATATGTCACGTGATCTGTTTAGAATTTTTCCCAACGAATCTTTCAATTGTTTTCGATTCGCTTCATAGCGAATGCCAGTTGGCTAGACCCTCTGTTCTACACAGTACATAGTACAGGCAGCAATGACCGATTTTGTCAGTGTTTTTCTTAATATGAAAAACACTGACAAAACGATTCCTAAAATGTTATTGTCCTTGTGTTCTGGTAAAATCAAAATCTTTTTACTTTCACGTATAACGTGCGTGAATATACTTATAAGTCTAATCAGGATTTTGTTTAACAACTATGAACCCGAGACAAAACCAGTATGAAGGAAATGAAAGCATTTTCAATTATGAATATTGTGATGAGCATGGAACTATTTTTAATTTAACGATTACCTATCGTCCGAGACCCTTTTTTACAGGCTGCCAAATCTGTCTCATAAGCGTTTCTTGCAATGATTTTGCTAACGTAAACTTAGTATGTGTGTTTGAATTGGCCTTTAAATAAAATTACAACCAAATAATGGAAACTAATTAGAACTTATTTACTATTGAAACAATTAAGCTAACTGTAGACTATCGCAAATAATCTTCTGGTAACTCAACTGATCCATAACAATACAGGCTGTTGAGATTGAGGTATGTGTACTATGCGTGAATATCTTAAAAGCACGACTAGATAAAGCCATATTCTCTTCTCCACGACCGCACAATTGGAGAGCTTCTGAAAGGAGTCCATGGTAAACTTGGCTTTTACACCCAGAAAGTTTGTTCTCGCACTGCGTGAATTATTACATGTTTTACCAAAACGTAAGTAAGCGCTTAACAAACTTTGCCTGATGTCAGTTCGCTGGAGTGGATTGTCACGCAGCGTTGGTTGGCTCAGTAGGTAACTGAGTATACTTGGCTTTTTGTTTTGTTTTCGAAGACGCTTTCATAGTATACGGGATTTGGCATACCGTTTTGCTTGCTAAGAGCGTTTTCCATTGGTACTAATAATATTTTAACGTCAAATTCAAAATTAGAAGAAAAGGATTTTTTTGAATGTGGTCGCGATCTTTTTTTTGTTTTTCGTGTACTGAATGTATGACGTCAGCGTTGATATAAATTATATAAAAAGAAAAACGTATCGTGCCAGCCTTTCAAATCTATACGACGTCGTTGAATTGAGCATTTGTTTAGGCATTATCAGCATGCCTATAAAAGAACACAAAATACTTTGCATGAAAAAACTTACGGCCAAAAACGGATTTACTTTTTATACAATGAATTTAGATGGCAATTAGTGTGGAACGTAATTTATTCAATTTCTACCACATGCAACTTTATTTCAAAACCTCTATGACTTAATTTTCATGAAATTGAATTCAATAATGCCCACTTTAATGAGCATAAGCGCATCACTTCATAATCACTTCAGAATCGTACGACCTCAGTTATGTCATACGGGACACACTACAGTTTCATGTTATTTGCTTTGAAATTCTCGTACCTATATAGGTAATATTTTGTAGATACGCGAAAACACGAGTGAAGAGAAAATATGGTTATTGTCAGCTGTGAGTATCTCAGATAACTGACGTATTAGGATATTAATTTATAAGATATTTCGAGTCCTCTATCAATAATTGATTTATTAAAAAAAGCTATCAACTGACTTCTATGGATCCCATTGTCAGAACTGGACCAAATTAAAATGAGACCACACGGGAAGCACCAGTGTGATTTTTGTAATTTACCTAGGCATACTTTCTGTCCAAGCGCTCAAATAACACTCATTCAAATGCTTTCCATACATGCCAAAAAGGAAACCCTTTGATACAGACGGTTTCAGAGCGCGCATTGTGAATCTATGGGGGGCTGGTGAAAACTTTGATCGATGGACCACCCAGTAAAAAGTTCTGAGGTAACAAACATAAATAACGTTTATTGTGAGCGGCGATTTTGAAAAAAAATATTTTTACTACAAAATCCTTTCTATAAACCACTACTGGCAGAAAAGTAGCAAACCAGACACATGTTGCCAATAACAAATAAGTCCATCAAATCAAGCCATAAGTAGGTAAGTAGCATTGTACTCAACTCCAAATTATAATAGGTATAGGTATAACGCATAACATTGCTGTCTTGGGCGCGAAACCGCAAATACGGTTTGGTAGATACACCTAGTTATAACCGTGCAAACCGCAAAACGTTATACTGGAAGACGGCCACTGTCTCGTACTTACTGCCGTTAACTTAATACCTACCGTTTCTTCATATTTTGATTTACATTATTTAGTGACCTTGGGGAACTTTCTACCTAAGTAACCCAGGAAACCACCGAGCCAGTCAAGTGGCTCCCTATTTGTGAGAGTAGAAAAGTCAGGGTGCTGTCTTCTTTTTTCTATCCTCAAAGATCCTTTGCCCCCGACTAGGTATTTGAAGAATCGTTTGTCATTTCTAGCTAACTCACATGACCAATCACTCAGGTTATCAAGCAATCTCCTCCTAAAAATACCCGCACATGGCTCATCCATCTGTGAACAATCTTTTTTAATCGAGGCTGTTACTCTGGAACGGATGGTTTCAAAAAGCTGACTCGTGAGCATTTTGTGGGAATCCTTTACCCGTCTTCTAGTTAAGTTACCGCCATTTCACGACACATTTTGTTTTTTGTAGGTCTAACTACTCTTGCATTTCTGTAGATATTTAAATATTTTGTTTTTATATAATTTTTTATACATAGTTTAGGCTTAGTTTTTATCATAGCTAAGTTTATGTCTAAGTTTAAGCACGCGCCGTCTCGTTGTTTTTTGACCTTGTGTGGTTGGCAGGAAAATGGCATCGGCATTATGCCCACCATTTGTGTACTTTTAATTGTGCGCAATAAAATAATAAATAATAATAATAATGTGTAGATGTTTCATATAGCCTTTACAAAAATCAGCAATCAGTCACTCAAATTGAAACAAAATAGGTAGAATAAATAGGTACCAATATATATTCTTTGCAGGTTATGTACAAAAGTAGAGAATGTTTTTATTAGGTCCTTACATATGAAATTGGCGTTTTGTATGGGAGGAACAAAAAGTCGAATATTTTTTAATATAATATATTTAATTAATCAAAGTATGAACCATTATTTTCTATGCACTTTTGCCATCTTATAGGTAGTTCATTGATCCCTTTACTAAAAAAACCAGTCGGACGGGAATCAATAAAATCTTTGAAGGCGATTTGGACTGCCCCATCGGAGTTGAATTTTTTCCCTTGCAAGAAGTTATCCAAATTTCGAAAAACATGGTAATCTGTTGGAGCAAGGTCCGGGGAGTACGGAGGATGTCTTAGACTTTCCAATTGAAGCTCTTCTAATTTAGTAGCCGTCTGTTGCGCAGTGTGTGGTCTAGCGTTGTCGTGAAGCAGCAGTGGCGTGGAGCGATTGACCAGCCTAGGTTGTTTAGCCGCTAGCTTTTCCATCATGGTTTGCAATTGCTGACAATAGACATCAACCGTAATAGTCTGGCCAGATTTGAGAAAACTGTAATGAAAAAATGGGAAAAAATTCAACTCCGATGGGGCAGTCCAAATCGCCTTCAAAGATTTTATTGATTCCCGTCCGACTGGTTTTTTTAGTAAAGGGATCAATGAACTACCTATAAGATGGCAAAAGTGCATAGAAAATAATGGTTCATACTTTGATTAATTAAATATATTATATTAAAAAATATTCGACTTTTTGTTCCTCCCATACAAAACGCCAATTTCATATGTAAGGACCTAATATTACATATCTCTATAGTACATGTCAATATACCTAACCTAATATACCTCTAGACTAAACGGAAGAGTTACATAACAAGCTAATTTTCAAATGTTCGAAGCCCATACGATGAGCTTACGTTGAACCTGTCTATGTTTGAGGTAAATGCCTCAAACATACTACTACTATAAGACTAAGCTCTAACAGTCGCCCTTCATAAAAAAATATAATTGGTTCAGCCGTTTGGGAGCTCAAATGCCACATTCGTTCACACGTAAGTCAGATATCAGACTTATAATTAACCACGTCCAACTTATATAACAAGACTCTTTTTGGTCGAGGTGGTTAGTAATAAATGGATTGTTCGTTCGTAGATTGCTTAAAAAATACATTACTACCTACTTTGAAGAAGATATAGATATATAAATAAAATTCAGCGTTAGACCTATACAAAATAGTGAAGCCATAATAGTGATCGACTATTATTTACTTCAGCCTACTTCCAAAGATTCGAAAGATTTATTCCATGGAAATCGTCAACTTAGCATCTGACTTAAAGTTGGCCGGGAAACAGTAGTTGAGATTCAAAAGAATTCCAATATCTTGGGGCGCGGAGCGCAAAGACGAGTGGTCGCGGAGCTTCCAAGAACGGAGGATGGGGTACAGGGCTGCGGACGTAGTGCAGGCTTTTAAGCGAGCTTGGCCGATTCTTTTTATTTATTTATCTCAGGGAAACAAAATGCTTTATCTAGAAGATTGAACACATAACATTAGAAGAAAAGCATAGCAGCTTTCACACATAGAGAATATATTATCCAACAATATTATGTTATTATAACAATTAAATATTATAAAGTTTAAAAACTCATATCAACCGTTCAGAAGGGAGAATTAACTTCAAAGAAATCAAATAATACTCATAAAACTCTCTCTCTCTATTATTGTTATTAACTTATTTATTGTAGAGTCACAAACTATATCACAACGCAATAAATTAATCAAAAATAACGTAATTACGCAATCAAATCAATTAAAATTAACCTTAACTAGGGTAACCTTGGGTTTATAACTAAAATTAAATTAAATAATAATATATTAAATTAGATCAAATTCTAGTTATCCCAAATTAAATGGTCTGATTTCTTGGTGGTGATTAACCGTGTGGTAGGTAACTATTTAAAACCCCAGACACTGGAGTCGTATCGCGTAGGCTAGGTCGTACGCTGTCTTAACTTAACTATTCTATTTCAACACAACATTTTTACAAGATTTCCCGCTCTTCGACTCGCTCCGCGAATCAAACCAGCACCAGCCCAAAGACAGCCGAACTCCATCGGCCATTGCTGAATATGTTAATGCAACCCGCGCTTGTCACCGCAATATCTTGCCACTTTGAAATTCGCAACTCGCTTCTACTTAACACAATTCTGCCAGAGCCTGTATTGAACTGAACGGGGTGTTTTATATACCTACTAAATTTCAGCTTGATTAAAGATGATATAAGTATTCTTATATTGTATACGTACAATTTTTATTTCACTTGTGATAAGGTACCAGATAATTTATACACAAGTACTTCTGGAGTTTTTAACTGACTTCTAAAAAATAATGAGGTTCTGTGTTCGGCTGTATGTATGTTTTTTAAGTAGGTTCGCCAAGTTTCCGTCAATTGTAGACCGATTTTGATTATTCTTTAGCTATTGTCTACCTCAAGAATGATCCCGAGATAGTTCCGTAGTTTTTTATATAAATTTACTTACAAAAAACAGCTTGGAGATAGAATAGACGTAAAATAACGATCGAATGACATTTAGGAAGCAGAAAAAACCTTGTCAGTTAATAAATCATTTTTGAAAAATAACATTTATTTATTTAATTGGAAAAAAAATACTTACCTTGAAACTTCATATGCGGCAGTAGTCTTATAGACTGTGGTAATTTATTATACATGTCGAGGGTGCCATACCAAAGATGCCCTTACTAAGTATTGTGGTTTTTCTATTTACATGACAGAAAATCTGAACATCGACCGAAGATATTTGGGTTATTCTTGACAAACATAGCTGTCTTAAAAATATACAGTGACGGTAGAGTCAAAAATGTAACAGTATGGTGTGTATGGTGTCAGGGCGTATCTACCGATTTTAATCTTTGCCTTATAATATTAGTAGGAAGTGCAATTTAGTTCAAAGATAGTCGACTGCACGGCAGCTGTAACGGACGTTACATTAGTGGATTAGAGTAAAGGATCTTCGCTCTCGCTCAAACGATCCAGGATTTGTCAATAAATAAAGCGGAGAGAGGAAAGCCGTTTTAAAGTTAAAAGTACTGGGTTTAAAGGGGCACTGGTAAATGCATTTGTTGTAAATCCTTGAGATACTATTGCCATTTACTTAGAGAAGGTAGTAGGTTATTTGATTCTACATATTTCTTAAAAAATATTGACATAATCTCAATTTCTAGAGACTTTAGTAGAAAGACACAAAGTTTGATCATCATTATATTTGTTCTAAATCAGGGCTATTCGATTTATTGTATATAAAAAACTCAGTACAAATATCAGCAATATTTTTTCCTTTAGTGTTACTAAATAAACTCATACACTTCTTTTTTCTGCGAAAGACTACTGGCAGATGCTGGATGCGGCAAGCAGGGTGCTATGACGCTCATTAGGGGAGGCCTATGTCCAGCAGTGGACTAACATAAGCCGATAATGATGATGACTTCTTTTTTGTTAAACTCGCATAAGAAATGAGAACCGATTTAATAAAACATCAAGAGCCAAAAAGTAATTAAATATAATTAATCTTAATGCTGTACTTGTCATTTTATGTTTTATTGACGTAATTATACATAACTCTTGTAAAATAAGTTATTTAATAAGTTGTTAAGTGTAACTTGTTTTATCATTGTAAGGGGGAGCACTCACTATCAAACCACAAGCTATTTTTAAAATAGCTTATATCGGTAATGTTAGCCCTAAATAAATGTCATGCACTTTTTATACAACAAACAATTTTTGAAAAAAATACACAGAAGAAAACTATGCTTTTTTTGTCAGACATCAGATCTAAGATATTTCTTATAAAATACTAGGCACAATAGAAAAGGCCCGCTTCCTAAAACCATTACAATAGATGGCTATGGCTAATTCCTCCCTCCTCAGTTACCCAAATGCGATGAAGCTTCCCTAAAACCACTAATTAAATCCTATTGGTTTGCGTCAATTAAGCCCACTTCAAGGGAGGTTATTGCTTGGATTGGTACTTGTTGTTGCTGAGTGCTAGCTGTTGGTAAGATGTGTTGGTATGATATACGAAAAATCTTCGGTCGACCGTCGGATTTTGTGATCCGTAATAGGCGTGACAACGATAAAGTCAGCAATATAAGCAGAAAAACTACAATGATGAGTAAAAGCATCTCTGCTAAGGCACCCTCCATATTATAATAAATTACCACAGCCTATAACACTATTGCCGAGTATGGAGTTTCAGAGAAAGTTGAAAATATTTCTTTAGAATAAATGTTATTATTATTCTATAAATGATTATTTAACTGACAAAGATTTTTCTGCCTTATGAATGACATATGGCGACATATTATAATGGCGAAGGTCCGCCTACGACGCAGGAGGTTGCGAGTTCGATTCTTGTCTCAGGTATCAGTTTCAGTTCTTAGTTTCAGTTATTTATTGATAAGAAAATGATCTTATATGTCAAACACATTATAAATAGATATCTAACTAGCTAACAGGACAAATGAATGTATTTGTTAAAGGATGTTTCCTTTATATAGGATTGTGTATAGTATATCAGTTTACAGCTGAGTGGTGCTGGCTTAGAATTTGTACCACCCCAACTCTTACCGTGGGTGTACTAAGAGGCGACTAAGGGATATCTATCGGGGTCGGGTAGCAGCGCTCCCTGAAGAACAATTGTATCACCGAACTGCGATCCCCAACCCGAATGCCCAGCGTGGGTATTATGTGCATTACTCACTTACCCCATGAGATATGCCAATCAGGTGCTCTTCAAGGGGAGGCCTGCGTCCAGCAGTGGACCAATACAGGCTGTTGAGGTTGAGGTTGAGGTGTGTACGCTCTGCTGGCTGCCCGAGCCTCCCCCATTCGAACTTCATGCCCGAGCCATCGGAGTCTCCAAGATTTGGTTTCTCCTATGATGTTCGGCTCGGACCGCAACGTAGACTTACCATAACAGCGTTGATCTTGAAGTCCATGTGATTCTTGACCTCAGCGGCCAGCTCCCGCACAAGAAGCAGCCCGTCCTTGCGCACCACTTCTACGTTGTACTCGTGGTATTTCTGTACAAACAATTAAGCACATTTTAGTTATGTGAATAAGTAATGCTGGAGATTTTTCACTAATTTACCATCTAGATCTCCCCATAACAGACAAATAACTAGGTCTAATCTAGACCCAAACCACCTAGAACATGTGCTATAATGGCTTATGTACCTACTACTAAAGGTTGTCTGGAAGAGATCGCTCATAGCGATAAGGCCGCCCATTGTGCAACGTAATTTGTATTTGTCTATTCCTGTCCTGTGTTTCTGTTTGTATTTGGTGTGCAATAAAGAATGTTCGTTTTGTATTGTATTGTAGTACTAAGATACATTTAAAAACAAATAAACTGTCTGATTTACCAGCAATAGTTCAGAGCTAATAGAGCCAGCGCGAGTAATATCGGTGGCACACAGGCACACTGTAATTTACCGCTTCTACGGGCAGATAAACATCGGCAGGCATGTAGCGTTCGCATAATTTGCGAAAATGACAACAATCGTGTCGCATTCGCGCTACATTACGCTTTGAGTTATTGGCACCCCGCGAACACCGCCAGAGGGCGCGGCCGAGACCTGTCAAATTTAAAAATGGAACACATCCGGAATTTTGCGGATGCTGGCTGCCAAATTATTGTTATTCGGCAGAGACGCCGCCCGCCGCCGCTGCCTTGTTATTGAGTTTGGGAATTTGCCTCGAAGCGCGATGTCCTCCATACTCACACACTACCAAACCGACAAATTCCACTGTACCTACTCTATTTATTCATAATTCTTTTGCGAAAAATGTTTATGCATTTTCATATCGTGCAAAGTTCTCGTCCTAACCGAGCGTTGAACTTTGTAAATAGAAAAGAAATTCGCTGAGCTAAGCTGCAATAAAGGGCGCTTTTTCAGCCTCCCAATTACTAGAGAGTGGAGAAAACCCAAAATAATGGGTTTAACTGAAGGGAGGCCATACTTTTTTATGAGAAACCAGCTGGCTCACTCTATAAAGTTCATTTGAAGGGTACCTTTATTCGAGTGGGCGAGAGGCCCGGGCCTCTTACTTGCATATTACATTGTCTCGCCGCTCTCGGGCCCCACATGAATTGAATATGTTGGAAGCGAATGCCGTTCAAAGCCAAGAAGGTTAAGTTTCCTATTTCGAGAGCTTCGCTAAACATTTTAGCAGCCAAAAGGTTCACTGCAGCTATGTGGTGGCTAAATTAGGTTCTATCTATTACTGCGCTGTCGCGTGACCTTAAACTTTAAGCAAATTGCGCCGATGCGATTTATTCCAATTACGTGGTTGGCTGGAAAACTATCGCAAACGGTTATATGATTTAACCTTGTAACTTTGAATTAGAACTTAAATATACACGAGTATTTTGAGACGAGCAAATGTAAAAATACACTTAGGTTACTGGTAACTTCTAGTTTAAATATACTGTTACAGTTAATTTTAAAGTTTTTGATGGTACAAATTGTATCAATCTATCTCTTATGAAATATGGTAAATTATAAAATAATTATGATAAAATACAATTTGCACATTGGTCTAGAGAATATCTACCACTACCATATCTTCATGCAAAAATCTAAATTAGCAAAAAAAGGTTTCCTTTGACGTATTGAGTCAATAGTACAATACTTTCGAAAGCTCGTAGCCCCCTACGGCGTAGACCCTCTACGCCGTAGAGTACACTTCGAAGGGCTCTACGACAACGGTTGTATAAAGCATGGCTACGAAGCCGCCCAACCATTTTCACTATAATTCGTACAATTGAAATCTCTACTACGCGTATCTTAGAGTTGAAACTCCTGTGCTGCAATTCTTTGCGCGTCGATTTGTGAGTCCTCGAGACTTGACCTGCATTATAGATTAAACGAACGCCGTTAATCGAGTACGAGTGGGGTCACGTTTGTTTCCATTAAATATTTAACCGTTTGTACCTTCGATTCCCGCCGAGATTGTGACGGATCATTTAATGTTTTGGGGGTTAATTGAAAGATTGAAGGGTTGGATAAAAGTACAAAAGAACCATGAAATTTTTATTAATTGTGTTGGCACCTCTGTGGCTATGGTTTGTCGAATCAATGGGTCAAAAGATGCGATTTGAAGATTAGATACCTAGAGGTTGTGTCTAGTTTTTATAGCCCTGCCGGACGGAACATTTGTTGGCTTCTTTTAGTGATTTTGAATTGAAGTTATTGTCAGACAAATACATGTTTTCCGAAACTTTGTGTGTAAAAGTGAATTAGATAAAGATAAATTTATGAAGAAAATAAATAATTATATGAAGGTTCAGGGTCATCAGCCCTAAAGTTAGATCAATCCTTCAGTAAGCGATAAACTTGCTAGGTTTCTTTTTCACTTCTTCCGCTAGAGGACAAAAAAAATGAAGTGAATTAGAGTCAATCGCACCTTATTTCTTGTTTGATAGTAATAACGACTTATCAAGCTGTTTATATAGTAAAAAATTGACTTGTCCAAGTGCTTATTTTGTAAGTCTAAAGAAATAAACGATTTGACTCTGACTCTGACTCTGACTCTGACTCTGACTCTGACTCTGACTCTGACTCTGACTCTGACTCTGACTCTGACTCTGACTCTGACTCTGACTCTGACTCTGACTCTGACTCTGACTCTGACTCTGACTCTGACTCTGACTCTGACTCTTTGACTCTGACTCTGACTCAGCAGTTTCGTCAAACAAGCTGCCTTTAAAACATAGACATTTCGATTAAACCTTTTGTTTCATCGATCACCGCCCGCGTGTTCTGGATATTTTCTAAGTATAATAAAAAATATCTATCCAAATAATGTTCCGCAATTTTTGTAATTATCCATATTACAAAAAACGCTGAACTCCGTATCATGGTTAAGTTTTTATTATTATAGTGCGTAAGCTTAAAGTTGATTTTTTGGGATAATATTAGGTCCTTACATATGAAATTGGCGTTTTGTATGGGAGGAACAAAAAGTCGAATATTTTTTAATATAATATATTTAATTAATCAAAGTATGAACCATTATTTTCTATGCACTTTTGCCATCTTATAGGTAGTTCATTGATCCCTTTACTAAAAAAGCAGTCGGACGGGAATCAATAAAATCTTTGAAGGCGATTTGGACTGCCCCATCGGAGTTGAATTTTTTCCCTTTCAAGAAGTTATCCAAATTTCGAAAAAAATGGTAATCTGTTGGAGCAAGGTCCGGGGAGTACGGAGGATGTCTTAGACTTTCCAATTGAAGCTCTTCTAATTTAGTAGCCGTCTGTTGCGCAGTGTGTGGTCTAGCGTTGTCGTGAAGCAGCAGTGGCGTGGAGCGATTGACCAGCCTAGGTTGTTTAGCCGCTAGCTTTTCCATCATGGTTTGCAATTGCTGACAATAGACATCAGCCGTAATAGTCTGGCCAGATTTGAGAAAACTGTAATGAACAATACCGGCACTAGTCCACCAAACGCTTACAAGTAACTTTTTTGGGGTTAATTTTCGCTTGGGGCAGGATTTGGCTGGCTGGCCAGGATCCAACCATTGCGCTGAGCGCTTCCGATTATCGTAAAGAACCCATTTTTCATCACAGGTAATGATTCGGTTTAAAATACCTTCATTATTGTGCCGGTTTAGTAATGTAACGCAGCAGTCGACGCGCGTTTGCCGGTTTGCTTCAGTCAATTCGTGAGGTACCCACCTTTCAAGCTTTTTAATCTTCCCAATTTGCTTCAAGTGAATTAAAACAGTTTTATCACTAACATCGCAGCCTGCAGCTAACTCGGACGTGGTTTGCGATGGATCCGCTTCCACAATAGCCTTCAACTCTTCATTATCAACTTGAGTCTCAGGCCGTCCACGGGGCTTGTTCTGCAGGTCGAAATTTCCAGAACGAAAACGTTGGAACCAAAAACGAACTGTGTTTTCTTTTGCAACACGACCGCCATACACATCATTCACCCTTCGAGTTGTTTCCGCAGCACTAGTGCCACGGCGGAACTCGTACTCGTAAATAATGCGATATTTTAAGTTTTCCATTTTGTAAAATGAGTGACGCAAACAGAAAAAAACAGAAGAAAAAAAACAAATGAATGACGATCATCGAAGCACAAATACATGAGTCTATAGCTGTACAAATTTGAATTTGGAATTCCTTACCAAAGAGGAGAAATTTGTGATTAAAGTGGCCAGTACGAAAAACGCCAATTTCATATGTAAGGACCTAATATTTGATTTCTTTTTCATCTTGCCGAAAAAGTAACCAGATATTTTCTCTATCGTACAATTCTAGTTACTTACCATTAATTTTGAGTAGTTTTCATAAATATTCCCACACACCTACTTCAATTCGCCTTTTCAACATAAGCTAAAGTAAAATGGCTGAACCAGCAAGTAAAAATTTTGCTAAAAACAGTAATAATCAGAACCCTGGTGGTGTTGACTCAAAGCGGATGAAATTAACTGCCGTAATTGGATTTAGGTTCCTTGTTAGGCAGTGTGTCCGCCCGCCGCCCGCCGCCCGACGCCCGCTGGCGACTCCAACCAAATTTCCAACTAAATCTCATTGTGTGCAAGGTAATTGAATTTTGGATGATAAATATATTGGGTACTTCAATAACTAAGTAAACAAATTAAAACTAGTATATATTTACAATTGAAAGTTGAAAAAAAAGCAGAGTCTTGACAACCAATCCTGACGGGTTTAGAGAATGTTAAAATGTAAGATTAGAATAAGTTTTTATACATAAATAAAATACAAATACAACAATCTAGTGGTAGATCAACTGTATTGTATCATACCAATACCAATCAAATGACGCATCCAATGGAGTTAAATTGGGAGGCTTTTCAGTTGTGTTACTAAGTTATTATACTCGATACCATAGAGACGTGATTAATCTAGAAAATAATACGTTTTTCATATACTAAATCCATAAACTGGCCTATTGATGTGTCATCCTCATCTCATCAGTCCACAAATGGCCACTGCTGGTCATAGAACTGCCCCACAACACCATAATAACGGTCAAGCTGCCTACATCCATCGACTCCCTGAGTTATGGAGTTATTTCTAACGTCTCCCATGAGACGTGCTCATTCCCAACGTCTCACAAAAATCAGAGCGTCGTGAGTTACAATCTACTTATGACATACCCTATTGACATTTACAAAGAGATGATCTTCGTAGCCTCAATTAAAAAAAGAGAATCCCTTAGTAGATTGGTTGGGGTCGAGAGTCATAGATCTCCTATTTCATACATAAACCCGAGGAATTACTTATTCCTGCGAAAGCTCAACAGCGTTGGTGCTAACATCAGTACACTACTGTCCTCGTAATCTTAGGAGAAAGTGTTTCACGCCGGAAACGCAACTAGCGCACCCTGGCGGCCGAGTTTAACCTAATTTCATGAAATCTAGTAGAAGTGGTACAAGGTGAGGACAGGTTTAGACGAGAGGATGGCACAATGAGAAATCGCTGAAGGAAATCAGATATTGTCAACAACGGCTATAATATTTCTCTTTAGTCCAGCTTTACAAAAAAATTCAGTTGTTGACAGTATCTAATTTCCTTGGACTTTACTCTGATAAAATTTATAAAAATTCAAAGAATGTACGACGACGTACTAGGAAGGTATCTAATTTGACTGAGTCGCCATATTTACGTCCTTACTAAATGACCGCAACCCGATTCAAACCTGAAAAAAAGCAACGTTTACTTTGTATGTGTGTTTAATTGTGTTTTATTAAACTTTAAAAAAAGTCTGGAATTGTTTCAGTTGTGAATACTACTTCTATTTTATTTCTTTGACTTGATTGTAATTAACTTACTTCAAATGTACAATATATCCGTATATGTTTTACATACAAAGCAAATACAACAAGGAAGAACGTGATACGAAGAAAGTGAAATCTATAAATTAAAGGACTGGATCACGCCCATACAAAACACAGCTATTAAATATTTTCCCTTTTTCGGGCTGTCTTGTTTATTATACCAAAGTAGCGTAGTAACAGTTCAAAGAAATGTTGTAAAGCTTCGCAGAGGTCAAGGTTACACTTTGACCTTCACGTACTTTTCATTAAATCAGTCTATGGAAAATAACTAAGTAAGTGAAATGAGTAAATTTTCTACGAAACCTTAAGGAATATTATTAAATTCGTTAGTGTTTTATTCGAAATTATTGATTACACATGTACTAACCAAATGTAAGGTAATTTTTTTTTTGTATGCTTATCTTTTTTGAGCCTGCGATAAACTGTTTTTATTAATTTAATTTTTTATGCTGCTTTCTTGGTCTGGCTTGGCGTTGGAAGATATTCAATCTGGAGCAAAGTTATAATTTTTATCGGGATCCATAAGAGTAACATGACCCAACAAATCCCATTTGAGCTTGGGAAAATGTAACAAAGAATAAAAAAAAATACATCACATCATTGACAAAATATCCACATCATACGAGTACTTGATTAAGTTGGTTTCGTAGCAAAAGCGACTTCGTTTTTTTACTTTTCGTTATTTTAACTAAATATAAGTGAAGTACTTTGGGTTTTGCTTCAATCATTGTATCAACCCTGCAATGCAGACAAAAATCCAGAAGGTCATCAGTTTAAATGAGATTAGAAACAATATATCTGAGGGCGGCCGAGCCAAGGTGAACCGTCTGGGGTTACAGCCTAAAAATACTAGCCGACTCACAATCTACTCAGTGAAAATACCTATACATGTAGGAGTAAATAAATACAAAGAAATCGTCAAAACCTTCTTGTGCAAAAAGGCTTACTATCAAATATCAGATTATCTAGCTAGAGGATGAAAAAGCTTGGGACGGGATTTGCTCATAACAAGTTTATTTGTTGCTAATTTTCTAGCGAGCGTCAAAGCGACAGAAATCGAAAAATTACTTTATTTCCATGTCAGTGTTCAATTTTATAATAAATAATAACTTTTTCTAAGTGTACATTATTGTATTAATATAGCAAAAGCCTGGACTTTAAGAAAGCCATTTGTAATAAAAATACGTCTGGATTACTTGACCACATCTAATGTTTTTTTTGTAACTCAAATCCATACAATTTAAGATAAAAATAACTTAAAACTAATATAATTTGTTAGAGTTACAAAACGGTCCCAGTCTCAGCATGAGTTGCTTGTATTTGCGTACAACCAACGCTTTTCTTTCGACTGAGCCGTTTTGTGACGTCACGGACTAAAAAATAGACACAAACAAAGACAAACATGTTGAAGAAAAACATTGGTAACGGTTTTGTTAAACAATACAAAACAATGAAAGGAAAAGAATTATTGGTAGTACACCAGCTTTATGCTCAGATTGATTGACTCATGATTGCTAAACAGGCAGTCGTAGACTTATAGAAAAAACACTACTTGAAGATAACTATGAATAAATTTTGAATGAATAAAGCTCAGAGAAAATGCTTCGCATGTAATTACATGAAAGCTGTCAGAGAACCCACCTCGATCTATGGTTTTTTTCTTATTTTCGCAAAATCACCAGGCCTTTAAAATGTAGCTAGGAATACTTCCGGAAAGTGTTTTGATACCTCATTTACCAAAATAGATTTTTTGCTGAACAATTCACATAGCATTATCTGAACCTCAACCTCAACAGCCTATATTGGTCCACGCTGATGAACGCAGGCCTCCCTCCCCTGAAGAACGCCTTATTGGCGTATCGGCGGAAATCGAACCCGCAACCTCCTGCGTCGCAAGCGGACCTTCGCCCGCTGCGTTAAAGTCATTTTGTTGATTAGTTCCCATCCCGTAGCCGTGTCATCTCGAAGCGAATTTTAATTTTTTGCTTATAGCGTTGCTCCGAGGTAAATATAGAAGTATAATTTTTGCTTTGAGAAAGAGTTCCAGGCAGCCAACGAAAATACATAACATACGCTCGAAAAACATAATCGCGCATTAAATAAAACAGAGTAAAAGAGAATGTTTTAATTCCATCATGTTTACAACAAGTTATTTGTACGCTGGTGATCTTTATTTACATATTAAATGATAACGAAAAAAGACGTGTGGCACTCGGGGACTGCCGCGGTAAAGCTATTGCAATGCCATCTAGAGGCGAGTTGCTGAACTAAAGAGACAAACGTCATATTCCAAAAAGTCATTAAAAGTTCTACTATTCATCGATAGATGGCAAAACTAAAAGGTATGCGCTGTTCCGGTCGGAGTGGGGAGCGTCAGGTTTTTTCGTTACGGAATTTCTGGATTCGGTCCCCGCGCTCAAGGCCCGCGATAGAAGCTATGCAATAGCTTAAAAACCTTTTGTTAATATTAGTTAATCAAATTAAAACGTAAAAATAACAGGCTGTTTTTAAATGAATTTATTCCTACATTTAATATGTAAGGTGAGCTTGTGTATCTTGATTACAATTATAGAAACAACAAGGACCATCTCTTAACATAAGACGAGAGACTCTTAACATAAGAAGACATAATGCTAGCTGGATGGACCATCGGCACAGAGTAAACCAGCCATTTACACTGAGACTGCGATAAGATTAGGTAATACGGGATACCTTTATATAAGTAGGTATTTCTACTAGACTGTAAGGTTAATGTTCTTGCCCGACTAGAGGATAATGTTACTAATCACAAACTTGGTGGTACCTTTTACATATTTCGAGCGAGAAATTTAATCAAATAGAAAATTTTAATGTAACCAAACGTTCAGCAAACAAAATTGTGTTCATGAAAGTGTTATTTTTTTCTGTTTTGTGATATTTTTGTATTGAAATTTCAGTCAGTCAAAATATATACGTTTATAGAATGAATCTAAGCAGAGCTATTGATGTAAACTCATCGACGCACTTTAATCCCATTGAAACGAAAATAAATTAAGAATGCGCTATCTGACAAAAAAGCGGAAATACCACGCATAATATTGGAGCACTACTACTCTAGAAAACTGTGACTCTAACAATGCGATTGCACTTTAAAGGTTTGCTTCGTTATACATAACACGAAAACTAAACTAATTTATTGATTCATGTTCTTTAGAAATCTGTAAAAAAGCGAAAATGCCGCATTCTATAGTGAAGCGAAACTGCTCTAGGAACCTGTGACGCTACCTATGTAACGCTACTACACCGTGTCTATTTTGAATGAAGCATGTTGGTAAACAAATCGCCCATATTTAACCTAAAATTCACTTTGTTGGCGCGTCCTTTTATGCGTAATTTACATTACATGTCGATTTTAGATCCTCCCTTCAATAAAAATTGCTTACAATTATATCTGAAACTCGACGCCAAGCAAGTGAGATTTTGTTATTTGTGTCGTAGTTTGTTTACTAACTTGCTTCTTTCAAAATGGATAAACCATAGTTATGCTGCTTTACATAACACGAAAACTAAACAGCTCTACCATTTCAAAAGATTGCATCATCGTTCCGAAACTTCGGTGAACATGGCCTTAGATAAAACAACTGATATCACTAATGAACAGCAAACTCATCAGTAGTCCGCAGAAATAACAAAGTTATGGATGATTTATCGGATGGCCTAGCTTCGTAGGTCGATGAGACGCCGCGTAATATTGAATAAGTTCCGATGGAAAAGTTTCTTTGCGAAACATTATATTGGACGAAGCTGTAAGCGCTGAATTCTAAGGAAAAATAACTACAGATATTGGTTTGTTAAATAATGTCAATCTAATTATTTGCAAATGCGAACAAATTAATCATCATATCCCAAAATATTGATTTAAGAAGTACGAAAAATGGAACTATACTAATATATAAGTTAGTCCCTTTTTTGTTTTGTTATTCAAAGGTATATTTTGGGTAGGTTTGTTTGTAAGTTGGTACTTTTGTAAAATTTTAATAGGTACGGTACAAGCAGTATCTGATACTGGCGAGTTCCGTTTTAACCTTATAAATACTTTAAAAAAGGAGGAGGTTCTCAATTTGACTGTATTTTTTTAAATGCAATGTATGTAAGTATGTATGTATGTAGTTTGTTCGGGTGGAATCTTGCAACTCAATTTTGAAGCAGATAATCTTGAACCGGTCGATGATGATGGAGACAGAAGGTAGTCAAAGGAACTCGTAACTAAAAGACAAAGCCCCGTCGAGTTTGGGTTCGTTGGATTTGTCTTTCATAGACCTTTAATATTTTACCTTAAAAGCTTTTCTTGTTTTTAAAAAATATTTTTAAAACATTCAAAATTATTGTGAATCCATTCACCAGTCGATCCGACACAGAAAGCCGCAATAATTTTGTGGCTTTCTTAGATTTTTTTTGCAGTGCTTTGCATATAGCCCGAGTACACTGTTTGTTATCACCATCAGTGAGCGCAGTCTAAATGTATGCTATCTCCCTCACCTGTCATTAAAGACATACCCGCGCGATAGAATAAAATGCACAATGGTAAACGGCCGCCGAACAGACTTTAGCACAAGGGTTATCATAGAAAAACTATTGAATGTATCTCTTCAAAATAAATTTATTTTAACTTATTAATAACTAAACTATGTCGGTAAACCCTTAATTTTAGAGTTTTCTTTCTGCGTGTGTTATTTATTTTCGCCCAAAGTTAAGCTGAAATTCGTGTTGAAATACGAAAGTTTAGGAGCTGGTATTTTTTAAACGTATACTTTTTTACGGTTTTAGTTGTATAAATAGTACAGTGTTACCCAAGGGATGAAAGAAACCTATTTAGCCCCGAGACGGGGTTTGGCGCCCCGGCCTAGGGAGTGCGCTAATAGTTCGAGGGACTAATTAATGTTTCTTTCACCCGAGGTAAACACTGTGCTTTTCATAACGAATACAAGGACTTACAAACCTTGAATATTATGGAGCGTATATTCTATGTTAAAGACAACATTACTACTTGTACTAAACACAATGTACATATTATAAAGGAGGTTTTAGTTGTATAAAATAGTACATTGTTACCCAAGGGATGAAAGAAACATTTAGTCCCTCGAGCTATTAGCGCCCTCGCTACGCTCGGGCGCCAAACCCGTCTCGGGACTAAATAGGTTTCTTTCATCCCTTGAATAACAATGTACTATTGCGAGTTTTTGATAGTTTTTTTGCGAGTTAGAGCGTCCTTTTGCTTTTTTACAAATACTGCTAGGTATTTGATATCCTTTCTACATTTTGATTTCCTATAAACTCTATTTATCTCTAGCAAGTTGGTCAGACACGTATCTGGGTCGTTTACTTTGTAATATTCTACGTCCGCGGGACGGGGGAACGCGGTCGGCGTGTGAACTTCGCGTTTTTGTACAAACGCGTCCAGCCGCGCCGATGCGGTGGGAGTAGGTAGTTCGCTTTCCCGCCAATTTCTAGAGAAAATCGGGAGGTTTGTACGAAAAAAAGGTAACTAAAAAGGGTAGGGAAAGCTCGCGATGGTACTTTGTTGCAAGGAATTAAATAACCCTCCTCGGTTGGTAGTCTGGTAGGTAACAATGTCTAATTGTTTCCATTTATAAGTTTTTGAACTTAAAACGTTAGGTGTTTCGTTTTGCAAACAGGTAGGTACTTTATGTCTGTTCTTGTAAGATAGATTATATTCATGCTGATAGATAGATGATGATGCTGATGATAGATTTATATACATGCTGATATGTATACTTACATTTTGAATTTGATTCATTTTTGTAAAGTGTCTTCCGAATTCCCACAGATCCACACCAAATTTAAGCGCCCAGTTTTTCACTCTGAAACAAAGAAAAGGTACTGAAAATATATTGAAATATAAAAAAACAACCTTACAATAGCAATAAAACAATGCAAAGCGAAACAGAAGAACCAGGAAAAACTAAGTCAGCCACCGAGTTATTTTTGAAAATAATGTTCTATTAAGGTAGAAAATGGTAGAAAGTATGGCGTTAGTGGCAACCCACATTTTTATTTGAACTGTCATTATTGTGTCAATGCCAGCTGATATCACTATCAGTGTCAATCAGTATTTATCAGCGCAAGGAGGTTTACCTACTTTCTCGAAGCTATCAAACTGATAATCTTTACCAATATTTACAACATATTATTTAGAACCACAAGGAATTCAGCACAGAACATGCTTAAAAATTAGATTATCATCTGGAAAAATTGGTCATGGTTTCATTAACTATGAGACATATATCGAAACACCTATTAACGTTTTTCGTGGGTGTAATAATCGCGGGTTTTTATTGTGAGTTTCTCATATATTATGCCGTCATCTCCCAGGTTCGTACTTTTTATTTTCATTTACTAATAATTAACAAAATTTCGTATTTTTAATTCATAAAAGTATCAAGCATTAATATAGAACAAAGAAATTAAATGTTTCTTTTTCAAGTAGGTAATCTTTCCCTGCTCCCTAGAACACATTTGAAGTAAATGCTCACAATGCTGACAATTCTCTTTGCTGACAACTAGGGTTGCCAATGGCAAAATAGAAAAAGCGCTAAAAATCAAATTACCCTAAGGCCTTGCTTACGGTTACGCGGGGCGTGCAGTGGCTCGTTGGGTGGCGCGGCCCGTACAAAATTTACATTGCGATATGTTTGTGTTTACGCGTGCGATGAATAGGCCGCTGCAGGCGCCTCTGCACGCCCCTCGTCTCCGTAACCAAGGCCTTAAAGTTGCCTTTAGTTACCTAATAGCATATGCAACCTTTATGAACATTGCTTGATTACCCTTGCATTTGATTACATCTTTTTATATAGGCAGTTTCTTCACTACGTTGCCGAATTTTTATGTCGAATATGTGTATACCGTGATGGTCGCGGCATACACAAGAATTGATCCCTCTAACTAAGCTCGTGGATGTCGTAAGAGCTTTCTTTCTATTGTACCTACCTATTTTTAACACATCCACTGCGCCAATCCTCTTGCCAAGCGTGGTGATTATGGCAAAAAAATATTTCGTTTGGGGGAAGCTTATTCAGAAGTGGACGATAATGTGTTATTAATGTATTGGTGAGGTGTTAAATTAGGTGATGAGGTATAAAAAGCCTTTAGTAACTGTATGTATTGCTTAACTGAGAAAACGATCGATAAGTTACCGATATGGAAAATGGTGCAAAATGCAAAATGCAAAATGGTGAGGATTTGGTGTTGTTTTGTGGATTATAAAATTATTTGTTATCCTTTTACAGTGTTCATGGCCTTCTTTAAATTCACGGTCTGACGACGTCCTTAAAGCATTGATATTGGCTGATACCCACCTTTTGGGTCCAAGAAAAGGACATTGGCTGGACAAATGGAGACGAGAATGGCAAATGCATCGCGCTTTCCAGACTATTTTGACGTTGCATCAACCAGATGCGGTATTTTTATTAGGTAAATACGCCTATGTAGTAGTTAGTAGGTACTTTATGTAGTAAAAGGTGTTTGATGTAGGTAGAGTTATTTTAGTCGATTCTTGCGTGGCTTTGCCGTTTTTTGGCGGATTATCGAGGAAAAATGAGAAATAAACATAATGTCTGTGGAAATAAAAGGGTTTGTCCTGACGTAGAAGATTACGAAAACTAAAAAAAAACAATAACCGTGCATCCTTTTCTCGTCTACGATACCTATATCTGAAGTCTTTAATACTCACGCATGTTCGAATTTGAAGTTTCTGTAAATGCAGTTTGTTTTATAAAAAATTTCTACTGACTATCAGGCGATATACCTTTCCAGATAGTTACAAGTGCCGCCCAGAATGCCGCTCATTAAATTAAGTAAATATTTTCTTTGTAGGTGATGTATTTGATGAAGGCGAATGGAGCAACGAAAAACAATTCCAAGACTACGTGGATCGCTTCTATAGATTGTTTGCAGTGCCTAGAGAGACTAGCATGCATATTGTGGCAGGGAATCATGATATTGGGTTTCATAACCAGTAAGAAATATTTAAATAAATCATATACTTCTACCTAAATAGTTAATTTTGTTTTAAAAAACTATAAACCGACTTCAATTTTCATAGTTTTTTCATGAATTGTCATGGATCCCATTGTTAGAACTGAACACTGAGACATCTTTGACCATCCGACTGACTCTAAAATGGGGAAAGCACCAGCTTTTATATAAAAAAAGAATCATGAAAATCGAACCACCCAGTCAAAAGTTCTGAGGTAACAAACATGTGCTGACTCAAATTTTTAAATATTTTGAAATTTTTAAAGTTACTTTATATTTTACATCAAACTTGTTCTCCTAGAAGTCACTTTTTGAAATACCTTAGGTTATTTACAATTAGCGGGTTTATATTTTATTTTCAGCATGAGACGCGGGGCAGCAAAAAGATTTTCCAAGGCAATGAACGCGTCTGCCGTCCAATTCCTCACATTGAAAGGAAATCACTTCGTTCTATTGAATTCTATGGCGATGGAAGGAGATACTTGCGCCCTCTGCACTGAGGCCAGGAGAAGAATCGAGAATATATCAAGTAAAGCATAAATATACAGGGTAAGGCAAATTTTTGGCCCCTTAAGGGTAGCTACCGTTCCTTTTGTAGTTAGAAGGTTTTGTTCTTAGAAACTTTCTGTTTTATTTTGAAAATAAAAATATTGCTATTTTTAGTTTTTTTTAAATAAAGTACGGATCGCCCAAAAAATGACATCTGTCAAAAAAAACAAGTTGGTCTTAATCGACTCTATTTCTAACCAGGAACACTTTTCCCAAAGTAAAAGTACTTGTACCAACAATGTCACTCATTCAATGGTATATTTTTTTCTTCAAAGTAAAATAGAGGTTCTTAAGAACAAAACCTTCTAACTACAAAAGAAACGGTAGCTACCCTTAAGGGGCTAAAAATTTGCCCCACCCGGTATAGTACTACGTAGTAAAGCACTATTAATTTCACTTTGTTTGCTTGCATGAACATTAAAGTTCTAAGTTCGTTAGTTAGTTAAGTTGACACTAGGTACATGCACCCTGGAAGGGCACTGCCAAACTGAGATCGACTTTATTTACACGTGTCAAAATAATTTTAACTATAAAATATGTTTCATTCTAATATAATTAATTAAATTCAATTTAGAAGCCAAAATGGTCAGTTATTTATTGTTTTACATAATTTTAAAAATGGTCTTCCAATGAAAAGTCGTAAGAAATCTATCGCTAGCACATTAATAGAATATCTATTTATCTTTTTAATGAAGGTGTCTGTGTTATATTCAATTTCAGAGAAAATGAACTGTTCCAAGACTTTAGCTCCATGTGAAAATAATATAAAGAAAGTAACATATAGTCGCCCGATACTTATGCAGGTAAAAATACTGGCATTTTCTACTATGACCTTTGAACCATTAATTTTGTGGGTAGTTTTCTTATGCAACTTTGTTCCTATCGAATTTCGTTCATTTCTTTACTTCAGCTTAGTTCCTAAATATGGACAATAAATGCTTTGTTTATTTAGACTGATATTAATTGTTTATTGCAAAAGTTTGGATGTTAAGATGTATGGATGTTTGTAAGGTACCTCTTCACTCGTACTTGGAGCGCGGAGACGATCAAATGAAAAAAAAAATATACACGTCTAAATTCCAATTTATTGTGTCAAATACACGTACATCTCAGTTGAAGATACTGAACAGATTAGACTGACAATTTGCATACAAGTAAACCTACGAATAACAATGTGTTCTAGACTGGAATCAAATAAAAGTTACTGTTTATTTCGGAAAAAAAACGTCTGAGGGCGCGAATTTAGTCTGGATTAAAATTAAATTACTTCTTTATTACTTCAACGTGACACACGCTCTGCCTTCTGAAGACGGATTAGATTGTTACGGTAGAAGTTTAATATACTAGTTGTAATGGTATTGTTCTATGTTCTTAAAAAATGTTTTTAAAATAAGGTACTTCTTCTCTAGCATTTCCCGCTATACAGAGAGTCCGACGCATCTTGCACCGAGCCCGACGCCCCACCTCTTCCTGAGCGAAACATTCGCTTCAGGGTGAAAATCGAAGCTCTCTCCAAAGAGGCCACGGACTATTTGGCAGAGAAGGTCCAGCCTAGGGTAGTGTTCGGGGGCCACACGCATCACGGCTGTCTCCAACACCATGAGTATGGATATGTGAAGTTTGAGGAGCATTCTGTGCCGTCGTTTTCTTGGAGGAATCGCCCGAACCCTAAGTATATGCTGGTAAGCTTATGTAATGTTACCTTTACAATGTAGTTACTGTTGGATAACAGCAGCGATTATAATCTAGGGTAGACTAGACAAAAATAACATGAAACTGACATAAAATCAAGTCGTCCAATCGTCGAGTTAGAATATGATTCTAACTCGATGCGTCCAATGCGTAAAATAGACGAAATTCATTTCTTCAACTTCAATAATCTACGCAGTGTATGCATTTGGTAGTTAAACTAGGTAATCTCCAAAACTTCCCTGAGTCTAGCTTAAAGAATAAAGAAATTTCTTAGGTGATTTAAGTGTATTGGAGCCAAGTGTAAAGTGCTGAGTGCCCGTGGATAAAATAACATAAAAACTAATTGTTTTAGGTCAGCATAACACCGGATGAATATAAAGTAAATAAGTGTGGGCTACCAATGGAAATAACGATAGTAGTGTCGGCTGTTGTACTGATTTTGGTATCATGGAATATAGCTTATAGGAGATAGTAAAATACTCGAATAAGTAACAATTTCCTCATTTGATTTCACTAGTGAGTATTGTGAGTATAACTTAGTTGTAAGCTACTTTACTTCTAAAATAAGATACCAAAAGGTATCCAAAAAGAGTGTTCGAAAAGAGAAGAGTCTTGGCGTTTCGGTGAACTAACACTTTTAGTCGTAGGTACTGCAATGACAGAGCAGTGTCGTCAACCCAACAGAAAAAACCACTTTGGTGATTGTGCGCAAGCATTGCACGACCTTATCCCGTCTTCTCCCTTCCAGCATAGGACCAGCAGACGCACAAAATCATACCACCCATTCCTGGTCGACATAACACAGTGTCGAACAAAAAAATTGTGCTCTACTTTCATAATATCCACAGCCAAAGAGTGGAATGACCTTCCTGCGTCTGTCTTCCCATTACAGTAAAATCTTGAAGTCTTCAAATCTAGGGTAAATAAGTTCCTTCTGGAAAAGCGTGCTCCATCTTACATCGTGCTATATCTTCGCTTTCTTAAAGTGAGTTGGTAGCCAAACGCTAATCCATCAGAAAAAAAGACAATTGGCATACGCGCACCCTGCATTCCCACGACTCCTCTCTTTTTGAACAGACCTTACTGAGCCTGTATTTAGATACTATATACCTACCACAGGGCTGAACTGGTAATTATTTATAAAATAATCATAACCAAAACTCTGGTATATCAGTCTTGTCTTGAATCTATCTTCCTTTTCTGCAAGACTGACTGTTAAAACAAAAGACAATCGTCTTTCCAAATCGCAGCTCATAACATCACTAATTTCCACGATTTGTCATAAATCTTTAGGCGAAAAGGAAAATGAAAATGTGATTGGGGGAAACAGGTTAAGTATTTTTTTCCAGCTCGCCGGGCACCCCTTATTTCGTGTTATAAATGTGCTCAAAGGTAAGTGTGACGTGTTCTGACATTCGTCTTGTAGTAAGCTTGTTCTGTATGGCAATAAAGGATATATCTTGATTCTTTATTATTCTGATAGCTATCAGAACAGTAAAGGAAAATCAAAATTAGCAAGATTGCAATATTTATATAGCTATATTTATATATATAGCTAATAGAATATTTATCTTTAGTTCTGTCATTGTCATTGTAAATAATATTCAATATAGACAATAGTATCTACTGGTTTGTGAGGAGGGCGTTGTCATTCTGCGACACAGTGTTTAACTTCTGCAGATGACATCGTTTTTCAAAACTATTTCTGTTCTCCATGTTCTGTACCAATAAATGATTTTTACTTTTACTAATATCAAAAATTATTTATTCCCATAAGCATAAATGTAGGTACCTACACTTAGAAAAGTATAAGGACAAGGGAATTAAGTGATATTTTTGATTTATGTCGCTTCGGTACGTAGCCTCCACGAATAGAATTTGATTTGCAAAAGAGCTACTAACCTTCTGCTTGTCTTATTTTGTCGCGTGTTGCGCATTTAACATCTAAATATATAAAGTCTCTATACCTATAGGGCGCTTTATAAATGCAGACCTGTTAATTAAAAACATTTTACTAAGCTCGAATATAAAATATTTTACCGATGAATGAAAACACGGAAAGTGTTTACCCAATCCAACCGTTCTCCAACGTATATTGATATTTCGTTTGATTTAATAAATGGAATAAAATTTCTGCGAACATACCTGTTTCAAAAGGTTTATGATTAATTTTTACCGAGAATAATATTTATTTGGATTCTAGGTATCGTTTTGATATGAATTTAATTATACTTTATTATAACAGCTAGAGCTTACCTTTAAATTTCTGGAATTGTTAAAACTTCTTAGAAAATAGGTAATATCTAAAGCACAAACATGATTAGGTATTAGATGATATTTATGTATTTGATTTTAAAATCAACCGCCCAACTGAGCTGCGATGTTTCCGTGATCCATTATGGGTGTAAGCGGGTTAACTATAAACCTTATTAGTGTTGGAGGAACAAAATTATAAAAAAAAAATAGTTTCCGTAATCTCACGGTTTACCAGCAAATAGAGTTATAATTATAATCCTTCACTGTGCTCATGCTAAAAATCAGGGACTAGTTAGATAGCTAGCATCTCGTTCGCCAAAAATGACTTGTTTGTTTAAGTTTCTCTCACAAAACAGGTAATTAGCAGATAGTATGGTTATTAGGACACATAGTTCTACAAAAAGTTTGCATTATATACCTAACTAGGCCATTAACTAGGTTCCTACTTTATGGTCCTTTTTAGTTTTTAGTTATAAGCACCTATTGTGAGAGACGAATAAATGCTTTATTATTATAGTAAGTTAACGTAAGATCAACCAAAAAAATCGAGTATGGTTAGTTAGGTTCAAAGAAGCATGGTAGAATAGAAGTTGTAGGATTGAACGTCCTCATTAGCAATCACGAAATAATGTTTCGCGGCATTGTTCGCGCAAGTTCGGCCGTCTCCGGCACCAGTCCCGAATTTAAAATTGTTCGAAATGTTCGCTCGGCCGGCAGGTGCTACGAATTATCTTCTTGGGAGAAGCGCCAACGCCGGAGAGAAATAGCTTTATAAAACCTGTTATGGTTGTAAAGTTATTGGTTTTTTGATTCGCTGTTGGTTTTGGTCATGATTTGTGGCTGTGGATAATAATGGTTGATAAATAGTCACTGCTTGCTTCTTTTTTGTATGGAGGAAGTTATAAACCGTGAGTGCAGCCACACACGGTCGAGCATTTTACGACAGTAGTTGGACATTTTTATGATGTAGCTTGCAAATATGTAGTAAGTATCTACATTACCGATGGCGACACGATGCACCATCAACATCGTCTAGGGATATTTTGTATAAAGTTCATTAACTCTGAAAATACTGGCAGGTATTAAGATATTTTGAAAAAACCTTATTGTATAGGCCTTTTTGAATGATTCGAAATATGAATTTGAAAAAGTAAATGGAATACAAAAGCTTTGTGAGGCATTACTATTGCGAGCGAAGGTCGAAAGAAAGGGTAAGTATAATTTTCTAACCATAGTTTTTGTAAATTTTTGTGTCTAATGAAGTTTTAAACAAGTCATCAATTAATTTCGAATTTGTGTTACTAAATGCATCATGTAACGCCATAAACTAGAGATGATATGATAAAAGCAGTAGGTATGCTCTAAGCTGAGGTTAATGCTTGTGAGTGATCAAATTTTAAGGAGGAGACTGTATGAACTAAATGTCGTGCTCGCAGACTGCTTCCAGCTCTACGCCGAGGATTTCGTTGACGAAGATAACAGTGGCCTCGTGAACGTATGCTCTGGGAAGAGAACCAGTGGTCTGAAATGCTGTTTACCGATGAGTACGAGTACCAATTCAGTTTTTCATCCTGAGTCACGAAGAGCACGTGTCTGGCGTGTTCTGGTCTTGAAAGCCATCTGCAAAATCCTCAAAGTCCATCTATACCGTGGCGGGACAACATGTCCACCAATACATAAAGTGTAGGCGGGAATACGTGTTGGTAGAAGAACAGACCTCGTTTGGATCAGGAACATCATGACCACTGAAAAATTCCGTAACCAGGTGCTAGGCTGATAGTCTACCCCCATCGACTGAAAATGGGCGAAGAATTCACGCTCATGCACGACAATGCCAGTCCGCACACAACGCGAATTGCGAACAGCTGGCTGCAGGGGCACGACGACATGTCGGTCTTGAACTGACCCGCGCAATCACCAGACCTAAGCCCCACAGAGAACGCGTGGTACATGCTCCAAAGAAGTGCTATGAACAATTTTACAGTAAATATCGCTACTGAAGAGCAACTTTTTGCATCTTAGCAGGACCTGGAACAAGGCATAAATGGCAATGAAGGCTTTGATACCTTCATTCAAAGCATAAAAAATTATTGCGGGACTGTTGTAAACGTCATGGGTGGTTTTACTGACTAGGTACTGATTTTTCGTATCATTGCTACAAACGGGGACATTTAGCTTAGAATAGCATTTTTCTTAAAAAAACACAGTTATCCTTAGTTGTAACATTTTTCCACTTTTTTTTTAATGTATACAAATTGCATGTTAAATACATCAAATTTTGAGTAAATTGAGAAAACCCCAGATATTCTTAGACGATGTTGATGTGTGTATTAGTTTTTGCTCGTGTGTTCATCTAGACAAGTAGGTAGGTAAGTCTTTTTCAGGGATGAGGTTCCCTCCTTGACAGATATTAGCATCCTATAGTAAAAGGCAGGAGACTTTCGATCTTTTTAATGATATTGAGTAGGTATATATCTTATTACAATTACAATAAGCCTGTAACGTCTCACTGCACTGTTGGGAAAAGGCCTCCCCTAATTCCTTCATGTATCACGATTCAACATTCTTAAGCCAGTTGGATCCGAGTTCTATCAAAGGTAGGTTGTAGGTACCTAGTTCGTCGGGCCATCCTTTGTCTCTTAAAAATATATATTTGTCCAAGCTTGGACATACATTTGCGAATAGAAAAGTAAACCTGGCACATCGCAAGCCGTTCAAAATATCTTGTTACCTCGGGTAATCGGTTTAGCCCCACTCGCAAAGGTTTCACTCGGTACGGATTCACGGTTCACCTAAAATTAACGAATTCGGAAAATAAACTCAGCACGCGAACCAAATTTAAAAGTAGAAATAGAATTTTATTTTTTCTTTAAATTCTAATTTTGTGTTTTTCTGATTTCACCTGCTGCCAGTATCCGAAGCGTGACTCCTGAAAACCTGAGACGATGTTTATGGCAACCCATTCAATTTATATGACCTACTTAACTAAAGTGTGCTATTCTGAAACTATCTGTGCCAAAAGCGCAGAAGTTTAATACAAAACCCACACAACCGATATAACGAAACAATACCGGTATTAAAACTGTAATAACTGAATAACGCTGAACAATTCACGCAATATCCAGCCCCTAACAGAATTAATAAAATGTTGAAGTTTATTTGCGACATGACCTATTTAAGAGAGAAAGAAGTCCTAGATAAAAGTAGGTTGCATTGCATAGGTACCTGCAGTGGGTATTGTAACGGACCCGGGCCTATGTGCTTGTAGGAACACCAGATTAAATTTATTAATAGCATGTACAGCTCATCTATTTGTTGAGAGCTTATATCAATGACCTTATTGAACTTTTAGACACGTACAGTTTATGGATTGATACCGTATAGAGCAGTGTGTTTTAAGTTGTGCGGCACAGTTCTTACCCATGTAAAAGGAAGGCCCCAGTCAATTAAGCTGAGCCTCAGGTAGATTAATGGCCTTTTGATTGGTTCTTAATTCGTTCGATATGCCTGTGTCTCTCGGTTTATGGACTTTACCAGAGGGCAGCCTTACATCAATATGATGTGTATGTGGATTTATATTTTTAATTATGAGGAGGCCTCCTGCTGCTACATACGCACCGCTATGTGGGCTACGCATGTGTTACATTCTACTAGAATAGACCAAATCAATTTTAGTATAGATAATGCTCTTATTGACGTAGTAAGTAAGTATTCGAACAAATATCAATCCATCTCTGTAACTCTGAGTGACTTGGCTGTGAGGAAGGCTTATTTTTCCTTAATAGTGATCTGTCTTTCGATTAAGGCTTTAAATTAACCTAGACTTTAATTGAGTAGCGTAAGCTTTACGAAATCTCTAACTTGTAGGGCAAATTAATATGAAATGTAAACAAGCTGATTGGCAGGAATTTAGTATTGTTTAATACATATAACACACACAAAAATACAGTAAATATACAGAACTTAATCCTAAGATGCACAAGGAAACATTACAATAAGACTATTAAACAATTATAGGTTTTGATTGATTCCGCCACCCTGGTGCTGTAACTTAGAGCTTTGTTACGTAGCTGTGTAAGCACGAAGCCAAGGTTTTAAGTTAATAGGCGACCCGTTCTGTCTCAATAACAGCGCCTCCAAGGCTATTGAAAGCTGAAGGCTTACACTAACCTTGTACCCAGAATCAATCAGAGAATAGTTATGTAAATTGCGAAACACAGTCGCTCTATGAACTCAGTAGAGTTTTACGGGGAAATGGCCTCAAAAATGGGCGGGATTTCTCTGTGGAGAGCACAATAATTAACAGTAAATAATACGATTGATTTCAGTAACAGTGAGTTCTGATTATGTTATCCAAATGGGCCTCTCGGACTCTCAATATTCTATTTAAAGAGCCACCAATATCAATCGTATGAATACAACAAATTATACATTAAACTTAGCTTTTATACTCGAAACAGGAACACACGTTCACCACAGATTCTAACTCTAATTTTAAAAGTACTTCTTTAACCAAACTAAAAGGTAACAATGACGCTCAGCCATTGTGACCTTTGTATCTCGCTAAAATATCGTGCCGACTATCCCGAGCTCCTTGCTGCGAGCCTATTTACGTTTCCCCTGCTACCTTCCCTTCGGCGTGGACGCATGTTAGAAATTCCAAGAAACACGCTATCGTGCCGCGTCTCTATTGGTTCGCCATCAGCTTTCGGGACCTTATGGGGGCGTAATTGTCACTCCCTTTTCGAATGATTCGACGTCTGTTCACGAGATGTCGTTACACGTCGCAAAGTCCGTCTCTCTTAAAATAATGAAAATAAAAGAAACATTAGTTATAACTTATAACAGCATAGAGATCCATTACCATTGTCCTTTTGTGACAATTAACCTTCAATCTTGCCAATTGTATGGCATGTTAATTTAGTAATACAGATGAGAGATCTTAATTAGTTTATTCATTTTCGCTGTGACGTCTCCAACGAGAATGAATAATGATACATGCATTTCAGATCAGGACTTAATACTAGGCATTCCAATTAAATTATCATTCATTAAAACTAAAACTTTAATAACAACAATACTCATTGTTGACCATGTGCGACGCTTAGAAACCTCGACGCACCGAGTTAAAAGAAAGCAAGGCAATAAAAACTATACTTTATTGCTTTGCGCTAAAGTGTATTTGAATAGCCAACCATCCATGGTTCGACGTTTTGTCTAAAACTGCACGTGTGGAGACCGAATTCCTTCTTATTCAACAAAAAAGCCTATTTAGAATCGATATTTTGCTGGGAGAGTTTATTGTTTTGAAGTGTTGCCTATTTTTTTATGGCTACGTTTATCCATCGGTGTGAGATGAATTTTAATGACTTGCAGACGTAGAAACCGCTTTAAAAACAAAAAAAAATCGTTGCCTTTTAAAATTTTGTTTATGGGTTATGAAGATAAGTCAAGGGTCACTAGCGTACCACTACAGTATGTCTGATTAATAAAATAGGTATTTAATCAGGGCTCGCTTGGTTCGACGGCAGACGGGGTGTCAGACGCGCCCTTACGTAAGTACCTCTGGCCGGTGTTCGTACTTGGGTGCGGTGTTGCCAGTGGTAGCGAATTCAAAAAATAATGCCGAAACTTTAATCAAACAAAGAAATAATAATTTAGTCAGTTGCAACGTCGTTGCAACAACGCAAACTTCTATGTGTGAATCTGGATGAAAACCTCACATAATATTCAGCGAACAATAATTTCATTTCATTTGAACATGTACGAAAAAGGTTTACTTAGGCTATACAGTATATATCAGATATTATAAACCAAAAATACTTTTAAACACAGTTCATATACCACCTACATTAACAATTACTATGTCGTTTAAAACGGTCAAATCCAGCGCATTCTTCTCTATCTGGCAACACTACAGCCTCCGAGTCCGTAGTACGCTACCCCCCGCTGTGACACTCCCCTCGCTAGATCAATACCGTGCCGGCGCCTTTGACATGTGCACCCCGCCCGCGTGCCGACGCCGCGCCACCCCGCAAATATTTACAACGCTAACAGATAATAGCAATTGTGAGGAGTTCAGTTTTATCGTTGGTTTTTAGTAATAATTAAAAATAACGACCAATGTTTTAAACCTTAGTACAAAATAATCAAAATGGACGGAGAACGTTACTAATTATGAGGTAAAGCGAGTTAAGGAGAACAGGGATTGATGAACACCATTCAAAACAAAAGAGGGAGAATGATTAGACATGTGATGTATGACATAACTACGCCATCAGTAACTCCAAAGAAAGAAAAGAAGATGGGAAAGACCAAGAATTAATTAGGTAGGTATGAGTCAGATCAAGGAGAAAATCGCTTGTCGTGTAATAAGAAGTAAAACATAAAAGAGACCATTGTATCATTGCACCGTTATGAAATTAAGGCTCGAACCTAGTGGATTTGTTAAAAAAACTAGGTCTAGATTTCAGTAATCACGTGATCCCGTGGTTAAAAACAATCTACCTCTTTGCTTATATAGCAGTCAGTCTCTTGCGCTTATAGAGCAGTCAATAACAAAACATACCTTTACTCCTACGAAGTAGGAGTAGTAAGAGTAGTAATAGTCTTACTTCGTAGTTAAACTCACTACACACTTTAATTTTCTATTTGGTAGTTCTGACTTCCAAATATTCATGTCCTAATGATATACCGATTTAATTTTTTCAAGTTAATCTTTTACTCTATGGGACACACTCCTGCATCTAAATGACTTGTTAACTTGATAGAAATAGTTTTTCGTGCGTTACGCATTTAATAAAAGCTGTTATTTTGACATTACAAGCAGAATTTTCAATTATAATTATTTTCATAGATGAAGAAGAACTGTAGCAAGAAGGTATGTAAGGTGTGTTATATCATTTAGTTGGTAGATCTGCATCTCTATTTGTCAAAGTAAATATGTCTATTTAATATTTCCATATGTTCAATGGCAGTTTTCATGCACACATTATGTAGAAAATTTGGATACTTCATAGTCATGTATGTATGAAACAGAAAATAAATTCGTGGACGATGTATACCTGAAGCAAAAAAATTATCTTATAGATAGACAGATAGACATTTTATTGGTAAAAAGCAAATTTACAGGTCATACAATAGTCATATAAGTAAAATTAAATTAAAGTACTTAATATACAATAATAATTTATTAATGAATATAATATAAAAATAGTAATAAATTATACATAATGTAAACGATAAATTCATGATAATAGTTTAGTTAAATTTCAAAGGATTAAGAATTTAAATTTTAGCGTAACTGCCTTGTCCAGAAGATCCACAACCTTATAGAACGCCCTCTCGATGAGCCACAGCTTAAGTTTATTTTTAAATGAAGCCAAGCTGGGTGTATTGACGACATGCTCCGGCAGTCGGTTGTAGACAGCAGGTCCTAGCACGTGGGTCAACCGATCTGATTTCGCCAACCGGTGCTCCACTGAGGCGATACATATAGTTACTCACAAGTTTCATATCCACCAGTTATACCCGATCTATCACCTAAGTTAAGCTTTTCCATATTAAGTATGTGGTAAAATAGAGAATCAAAATGCTCAGCATTATAAATATATTGTCGAATGCGCAGCTTGGTCCATTTATATTTTTTTATTAATTGCTCTTTGAGTAATAGAGCAAACTTTGACATTTGTGTTAAAAGTTTCCCTGAGCAAACTTGACAAGGTGGAGTAAAATTCCTTTATTTCCTCGTTCTCGTTGTAATTATGTAAGATTGTTTCCTAATTTATCTGATTGTTCTTCGCATAATGTCACAGAAACTCAATAAAAGCTTCTACAATGTTAACACGGAGAAAATAAAAAACGCTCGATGACCATGCTTATTAGTTAGGTATACTCGATTCTACTACATAATAATACTTTGTTCTCAAAATATGTGAATTTGTACAATAAAATATATTTAAAAAAAACCCATCCCAAAGGCCAACAACTAGAAAGTGCTAAATATAGCAATTATTTATTAAGTTGAGCAATGGAGAACAAAATAAGTTGCACAAACGAGAAGCCCCATTGCTCGACTATTCGCAGCTGAGCAGTTTCAATTGTGCAACATGGAACTCGCGGATTTTTTTTAGAAATGATGGATAGTCTTATCTTTTTCCTACACCGAGTACTTCTCTTTACTGACCCGTCCAAATAATCCAGAATTTGGCTCCCTGTATTTGAAAACTATGGTACATAGACCTTTTAGCCCGCGTTATCTTGTCAAAGCTCCTGGTATCATCGCAGCAAATTGCAGAAGTTTGACACAATTTTTGATTTGAACAGTTTTTATTCATCATTTAATTAGTCTCTCGTCTGTTTTGGCACTAGAGTGCCAAAGTTTTTACTGCGTGTGTAATAATGTGTTCCTACTTTTTTCTAGTGGCACCTACTTGTTTTCTATTATTGTTACCAGTTTCAGTTAAGTTTTCATACATAAGGTCTATCTGTGTGTTCATAAAATATTTTGGATATCGAGAACTCGGTTCATCTAAGCAGTTGGAAGTAGTTTAGCAAATTATTATTATTTACTAAGTATTCATAATATTTATTGTCGGGAAAAGCAATTGGCCTCTTTATAAGTGGCCATTAGTTATAGAAGAATATCACGTCGAATAAAATCGATCATTATTCAGCTGCCATCTGGAATTTTAATGACATAGATACCTTCTGGATACCTTATATCTATTATTTAAATAAACACGTATAAGATACTTTATGTCTACTGCAAAAATTCAATGACATTTTATATAAAGTGTCATCGTATTCCATTCATGCAGATTATGGTATCGGTCTGGCCCCGTAGATGGGAATTTTATAAGGTACGTCGAGCTAAATCGAACAATAGGCGAGTTAGTAGCTACAGTCTGGTATAAACCAGCTAAAAGAGTCTGTAGGTAGGGAAATCATTTGTGGGCAATAGCGTAAGATTCTATAATAAGCTTCCATCTGAAGCAACTGAGCTCCCTATTCGTAAATTTAAACTGTACATAAAACGAAATCTTATCAAGAAAGCCTATTACTCCGTAGATGACTACGTCAATGATGTTCATGCTTGGCCGGATGTCGCCCAGTTCCATACAGACAATAGTATGTAAGACCAGTTAGACTTAGTTATCCTAAGATTGTATTAGTTGATAAGCGATAAACTTGCTAGTGGTTTCTTTTTCACTTCTTCCGCTAGTGGACAAAAAATTGAAGTGAATTAAAGTCAATTGCACCTTATTTCTTGTTGATAGTAATAACTATTTATCAAGCTGTTTATATAGTAAAATTTGACTTGTCTAAGTACTTATTTTGTAAGTATAAACGATTTGACTTTGACTTTGACTTTGTCTTGCCTGCCTTCCGTTCTGAAATTATACGAAACTATGGTATAGTATCTATGTCCTATATCGTATAATCTGTGTTGAAGAAATGCACCATGAAATGATAGCTATTGATGATGATGTCCTCCAAGGCGAAATTCGTGGCGGCCAGTGTCATCGAAAACTAGCCAGATGCGCAGCACATATTATAGTGCACAAGTGTGTGCGCAAAACCAGGTGCATGTTCTATTCATCCGATAATAAAAGCTTGTATTATAGCAACGACAAAGAATGCTTAAAAGTAATTGGAGCATAATATAAATTGAAGAGTTCTAGTTACTAAGAATTTCATACAACAAAATTACAAGTTGGTAGTTCCTAAAGAATTACTTAAGGTTTAATTAGAAGGCTGCGTATTCCAATTCAGCCGTAAGGACCTACTTTCAATGCCGAAACGTTAAATTTCAAATTACTTTATACCGGTAAAATAACATTTAAACCGCTACTTAACCGAGACGGTTAATGCTCGGTTAGAGTCAGAAACTGCTATCAGTGTCAATGATGATTTAAAATTTGAGTTACGGGACCCTCTCCCATAAAATTCTATGAGTTGCAATTCGGAGTGATTCCATTTGGGGAAATTGAGTTTTGTGAATGAAACTGACTCTCCATTAGGTAATCAAACGAATTGAACGTTCATTTATCACGCGCTCATCCGTTCTCGGAGTCGAAAGGAACTTTTTCGTTTCGCAATTTGAGACTAGGCGTTAGATTTTTTCATTTGTCTTGCAAAGTGATAGTCAAGTATCCAATGAAATCGATTTAATATGTGGATAGGAAAGTACTGTTCAAAAGTGTATGGCTGATAGCCAAGTTTAGATTTACGTTAGATGAGCTTCGCTCTACCATAACAGTACGGAGGTAGATACCTGATTGAGGAATGATATCTGACATCACCTTCTAATATAACCAGCTGACGGTTTTAAGGAAGACCAAGCAAGACCGTGCTGCTGCAAATTCCTGCATAAATATTCTTACACAAATAATGCAAGGCATTTAAGCCTGTATAATTGAGTCTTATGAAAATTAAACAAATGAAAATTATATCCTGTTAAAATTCCTATGGAAGTAAAATGGCATTCAAGTTAGTTTAATTTGCATAATGAAATGCTCACTTTAAAAGATTGCTGTATTCCTGTGTCCAATAAAGACATCGATATTTATTTTAATATATCTGAAAAAGATCTGGAAACTGACATTTAAATCAAATAAAAGTTCCCATGTTATTCACAACAAATCCATTTTTATAGACGAGGGATTTCAGTTAATAACTGTAACATGTTTATTACCTTATACACGGGTAGTCGGATAATACAACATGTCCCTGGGGAAAAACCCGGGTCTAGGTCAGGGTAGAATGGAAAAGGCTCAAATGAATGCTTAACCAATTGGACTTGGACAAGGTATATCAGCTACTTTTTTAGCTTTACCTACAGTAGGAAGTATCAACGATAAACTCTACACTTTATCGGCAGGATTTCTATGAAATTCATAGGTAGGTTGCCTTTCATAGGAATGGATTGTTGTGCCATACCAAAACTTGATAATTATTAACCCCTATTTGTAATTTCAAAATGATTTATGGGAGACACTTATAATGTAAGTGCGTTACACTTGCACAATACCATACTATTATTTTACTATAAATGCGAAAGTTTGGATGTATGGATGTTTATATGTTTGTTAACTCTTCAAGCCGAATTTCTGAAGGAATTCGGCTGAAATTTAGCTTAGAGGTGGCCAGGATTAACATAAGACTTAGACTATCCACAAAAAAACGCGTGCAAAGTCGTGGACGGAAGCCAGTTATAGTATAAAGTTGAACTTTAAAGTACGAGCAATGACATTCAAGACTAAAACTATTGATTTCTTACGATATTGTGTTTCTATAGTACCAATGAAATGATTCTGCTCATCTTTTAGGCTCTCGTCTGTCTGACAATGGCCCCCAGACGAGTTATTACTACAATAGCTCAGTCTCAAGCGACAGACAGCTAGGCACCAAAGGGCAATGACCAAATGGAATATTGGAGGCTAGATGCCAGGGCCCTCGAGTTCCCGAATCTTTTTTGTAAGGTTTGATTAATTGCCATCAACACAACGAAATCAACTAAACGATGACTCTATCCGAGCTATTTATAGCTAACGTTTAGTATCTCTACTGGTTTCAATTGGATTACACCTAAAATAAAGTAAAAACAACATGCAATAGCGGAAGATTTAATCTATTTTGTATTTTGGCCAAAAGCGTAGACCCTCTACGCCGTAGAGGCAGTTTGGCTTGGGTATAACTATTATAAACATATGGCTCCTTGCTCGCCATAGGGATCACAATGCAATATTGCCTTGCTCGTGCAATAACATATAATAACCAGAGCTGGCTTTGGCGCGGTTTATTAGATTCATGTATAACGCTCATGTAAGCTGACGACGACGACGGTCCGCTTCAAAGTTTGCGCGCAAGTTTGCATCATGAGATAAAAGCTACTGGATTTTTCTGTTCCTCAAGGTTGAGTGAGTATCAGTGTTATTGTTTATAGTATTGACAAATGCTCTTACTCATTGTGGGGTATATCCTCGAGTTGGTTAGCGACGGCGGCTGCCAGCACAGCGAGCAAGATAGCTGCCGGCACGCGCGGACCCATGCTGCCTCTCATCCGCATCGCATCCACATCACACACTCGGGGGCACAATCACGCTCCAGCATGGAAGCACTGCACTGTTATGTGATAGGAGAGCGGCAAGGCTGCGGAGTGCGCGACGGCGGGCGGCGCTGGGCGGTCGCGAGAGGACACTGCCGCGCCGCCGCGCGCCACCCCGCACACCGCAGCCGCAGTGACGCTGCGCGAATCATACGCCCAATAACGCACCGGCCTACTACTTATTACTCTGATTTATTTGCTCATGCATAGGGGTGATCGCCAGCGACCGGTGCGAACGCCTGCACCTCTAAAGATTAGCATTACGTTTCTAAGTCTTCGAAGTTATCAGTTTTTTATGAGTCCGATGGTACTGGCAAGTTTATGACGATGTGGTGTGATGGGTTCAGTTGAGTTTCGGATGAAGGTAGGTTAGGCCGGCGACACCGGCCACGCACATGCGTGGGCACGGCGCCAGGAAATCCTTTATTGATTCCCGCGCTCCGCTTTCTAAGGAATGTCGCCGGCGTTCGTTGCTACCGCTGAAATTCCACCCTCCTATTATAATTTGGGCTAAGCGGATCACCGTACGCTCGGCGGATTGCTTTCATTACACCTAACTTCTAAGGATTTTCCTCAAATGGAACAAGAGGCAATTTTCGTTCTTTGAAATAAGGAAAATATTATAATTTTGTTTAGATACCTGGGTACTCTCACGTTATCACGTTTTATTGCCAATTCTAGTATCTGTTTTTTTTATTTTTTCCGAGATACAAGATAAATGTACAAAAACCGGTCAGGTTATCATCGATAGGTTACACGGATTTATAAATAAAAAACAAAGTATACAGTAATGTATTTATTTTCCTCAATACAGTACCTAGACAGAAACTTGCATTAACATTTTTGTCAAGTCAAAAACTGTTCCTAACACAAGGTGTACAAAAAATATATTATAGTAATATGGGAAGAAATTGCAATTTATAAGCTATTATTTGAAAATCTGTCTTTTATTTAGAAGTTTTGTGCGTTATTGTTAATTTAATACAAACCTATACAACTAGTAAACGCTTCACATTAAAATCTAAAGTTTTTCGACAATATGTCAGTTAAAATTGTAAAAAAATAAATGATACAAAATTATGTAAAGTTTGCAGGCACTTTGCAAGCTTACAATATAATAATATAAGGCTATATGTACATAATATAGTTAAGTTATAGCTACCTAAGCATAAATTAATATATTCTAAATAAGTACTTTGCACAAACGTTACAATTTTCATATTTTGAGGTCACTGTCATTATTCATAAAGCGAATTAGTGTGGGACCTGTTGTTGACTTATCTAGGACATCATCTGAGTATGGTGGCTTAAGGACTTATTCACATGTGTGCGCGATTGTACGCATAACATTCGTAAATAATACAGAGTTATACATTGAGATGTTCATTTGTTTTTGACAAAGTTTTGATGCTTACGCACAAGTGTGATTAAGCTTTTAAACCTCTGTTAAAATTCTGGATAAATACATTTTGTTTAATATTTAAGTGTCCTGCTTGGTCCCATAGAGATAATTTTCTCACATGATCGACTCTAGAACACAGAATACTGTGTGTTGATCGTTAAATGCAGTCTTCAAATTGCAATCACAACAATACCTACAGTAAAATAATATTAGATCTAAGTAATCTCATAAATAGCTGTGTAATCTAAAAACCTACCTAAATAATTTGTACAATTTATCTGAGATTTCTCACAGATTGCCTGCTGACAGAATAATAATCATAGACAAAATAAATAATATCATAAATTATTAATATTCGACCACAGTCTTTAAAGAAGTACATTATGTAACACACAGATGGAGACAAGAAGAAATGTCTTTGCAATAGGAACACACGAACATGATTTGCTTATTTGGCTTTTATACAGCGAAGATTCACAAAGATTTTATAAACTATACCACGAAGTGGCTTTACGAAAACCTCTACCCAACTACTGCAGCGAACCCACACAAAATACTCAGCATCATTCCATGCATAGAAACAACATAGCCTCCTACATAAGACTTACTTATACAGTCGTAATACTGCCTAAAGTACAGATTACAAGTGAAATTGGGAACCTTAAATCATACACAGTCATTGATTACATGATTGTACTAGATTCTCCAGATCAAACTTAAAACTACACTGTCACAATCACTTTTATAGTGTCCATGAGATTAAATTTTAGAGTCACTCACTTAATGGCGGGAAGAATCACTCTCGTGTCCAGAATCTCTTCCGTTTTGCGGCGAAGCGCGGTGATCTCTCTCATCTCTGTAGCGGTCTCTGCGATCTCTCTCACGAGACCGGTCCCGGTCTCTGTCTCTGTCCCGGTCTCGGTAGTCTCGGTCCCGATCTCGGTCCCGTTCGTCGTCGCGGTCTCGGCGTCGATCGTTGTAGTAGTGGTAGGATCGGCGGGATTTGCGGTCGCCTGGTGTCACTACTTCTACCTTTATGTTCGCTGTAGCTGTGACCTGTGGAAAGATTCGGAATTTGTAGATTTGTTTACAAATCTAGTCACACAAATTAAAGACAGATCTTAAGAAACAATCGATGGCTCTTTGCGTGTTTTTTTAGTATCAAAGTAAAATATGTTAGGATGAAGAAGAGAAAGAAAATAGGTGCAAGTGGCCCACCTTGCGAGACTCTGACAAATAATTTCTAATTAACTTGAAACGTACAGCTTTCGCTGACTATCTAGATTAATTTATTGATAATATGGTTCTAGGTCTAAAAGTACATAATGTTATTTTTCTAGAAGTCAGACGTTATGGGCCCTATAAAAAAATCTTAAAGTAATAGAAGGTATCGAAAGTCCAATAGAGGTCCAAAAAAATCTTACCTTAGTAGTAATAGCACCATTATGCTGCGTTTTCGTCGGCGTAGACCTTCCATCAGAATCGCTGCCGTTATACGTGGTAGTCTCCACCACCACCTCTGGCTGGACCACTATACTCTGCATAGAAGACTGCGCAGACTGTCCAGAACTATGCCAACTCGGAGGCTCCTCAGTGATGGTGGTGAGCGAGGGAGCGCTTGGCCGAGGCGCGGATTTGGCGCGGGATTTATCGTTAGCGGTGGATTTTCGAGGGTGGATTGGGGAGCTTTTGGGGGAGGGGGTGGAGAGGCGCTCCGGGTGTTCTAGTGGTCTGACCTGGAGAAAAGAGGTTATTGTTCGTTAAATTGCTGTTATATTAATAAAAATAAAAATACCTAGTTTATATTAAATGTTGCTGCCTACACAGTTTAATATGAAATTATACAAAATAATGATAGGGTAATTAATGCTATAAGTGAGTAATTCATAGCTAATCCATATCGATTTGTAGCATTGAAGTCTTTAGACTAAAGACATAATAAGTTCCTTACGTATTTACTATTAGTAAATACATATAATTAGCTCTTTGCGTTGTTTTAACCTCTATTGACATTATTTTAGCTGATTATGTTCCGAAATAAATAACAAGTAATAGTAAACACTACATACCTTTACAGCGTATATATTAGAACCTGCCTAGATAGTAAGTTAAAACAAAATGCTTTATGTATACGCTGTTGGCGTTCCTTTTTTATAAATAAATAAATAAATACCTCTGCATCAGGTCCCAGCAAAGCCAGTATAATCGGGAAGAACAGAAGTCCGTCAATCAGTCCCAACAGGACTAACGCTAGAAGCAGTCTCAAGAATAGTCTCGCCACGAAGCCGAATTCACTGGCTGCTAACATGGACGCAGCTAAAGCGGCTGCTATGGCGCCGTGGACAACCGGAGCTAGTACTGACTCTACGGCTAATGAGGCTCGGCGACGTTTGCAGCCGATAGAGGTTACAAAGCCCTGTGAAAAATGGAGGAGGTTAGAATCAAGTTGTTTGGAAATCGTGAAAGAACTAGGATGGATTCGAATTGTTGAAATCTGGTCATGTTTTATTATTAGAAGAATTAAATAATATGTAAAATGATGTAAGTATTGTATATGGAAAATACCAATTTGTGCTAAATATTTTATGCGTTTGAAATTGAAACAAAAGTGTTTGAAAAAGAATAAAATAAGCTTATGTTTTAAAAAAATTGCCACATTTTTTTTTGACGTTGCTTTTTATTCACACATTTTAAAGGTCGTATTAGGATAGATTGGTGATTGGTAACGTAATCTCTATGAAGAACACTTACCAAACACAAATGCACAGTGAAATGCACGCCTCTTCCAATAGCCAGAACCAAAAGAACAGCTGGTACGGCCGACAGTTTGATGTCTAACAACGCCATAGTTCCCAGCAGTTGGAGAACGAGTGTTGCCAACGCGACGGTCACTAATACAGCTGCCCACGCGTTTAGAAGGAGGACCATCACAGCCTAACGAAAAAAAATTTCGTTAAAAAATTACAAATTATATCGAGCAATAGTCAAAACGAAACAGGGTCCGAAATGATTATAAATAAATAAAATAAATAAATAATGCTAGACAATTCACACAGCATTATCTAGCCCCAAGCTAAGCAGAGCTTGTGTTATGGGTACTGGATAACTGATATACATAATACAATACACTACATAGATAGATATTTTTTATTATACATAGAAAAACATCCAGAACGCCCTGAACAAATGTCTGCAGATGGTACACACATTTGTCCCGAGGCGGGAATCGAACTCGCAACCTCCTGCGTCGCAGGCAGACCTTCGCCCACCGCGCCACAGAGGTCGTCTTTCGTAAACGCTATATTAGATTGATGAAATAGTAAACGCAATTTTCTTGAACGGTCATAAATTGCTACGATTTTCAATCGTCAAATCGTAAAACGTTCGGGAAGGTAGATAGGAAAGAAGAAAAATTTTGAAGAATAGATCTTAGATATCAGATAGGTCATGACAACTCACCACAAAAACAGCAGCCAGCGCGCAAGACAGAGCAAGCATCAAAGACATCCTCAAATGCAGATACTGCTCCCAAAACAGGAACGGAATACCAGACGGGAAGTTAGACAACCCCTTCGTTTCAAACTTTATGCACAACTCCCGAACAGCGGTTATCAAAGTCTTTATACTCTCTGTATCACCCAGTCCTGATAAATAGAATGGAAGTTGTGTATAAATAAGTGGAGATGATTTAGGTATCTTCAAATCTACGTCACTGGGTGAATGCGTCCATCTTTTTGGCTGTGGTTTTAAATTCCCTTGTGAAGCTCCGTACGCTAAAGCGTCATTCGTCGCCCAAGCTGATAAATAGTTGTAAAACGCTTTAGGGTTGATGATCCCTTCTTTGTCTACTAATCTATGGCCGTTCTTCGTGTCTTTTGTAACTAGAGATTTTTCTATAGGGTTGTCTACATGACCTGTTTGTACCATTAGTTTGTATGCTAGAATTCCTTCATCGCTTGCGTTTTTGCACCAGTATTCTTGGGTGATGCAACCACTTTCTACTTCTTTGTCATACGCCGCTTGGAGATCAAGCAACCAGTCTCTGAAGAGACTGAGCCAGAATTTCGTTAGTCCACCGTTGTCGTTTTTTATAATGTTTGGGATTCTGACGAACTGGTCGTGGTATTCGTATAGTAGTTTCTGATTGGTGGGATATTCGAAGTCTCCTTGTGTGACCGCGTACATGCTGTAGAACCCGAAGTATTTCTCCTGTCGGTAGAGGAACTCATGCTCATCCGTGTTTTCCGGGACGATGTCCGTGAGATCGAGACCGTCTTTCACTTTGGTTGCTCCCCACAAACTCGCTATGCTGATTGCGATCAACGCTAGCATTGACGTTACCTGCAACAATGTCGAAATTTAAATATACCTTCACTGCAAAGTGAGTTGACCATCCTATAAAATATAAAAGGGGCCACCTCTTAGAAGTTATAGACGAAATACTGGATAGGACAGTGTTTTATAGTAAGCTTACAGAGTTTTTATAGAACTTATGTTACACACGCAGTTCGTTAGTTTTAGAAATTCACTTGAAAATGAATGGTTTCTGTTTTTTACAACAATAAGTAGATGATATATATATTTTCTAAGTGTACATTTATTGTATTTATGGAAATAAAGCATTTTTGAGTTTGAGTTTGATATTTTGTGTAAAGTTTATACCCAAAATATTATCTACTTTCATAAGTATTCTTCAAATTAAAAAACGTACCTTGATGGATGGTCGCATAATGAAAGGTGCATATTGGTCCCGTGCCCACTTCGTGAGAGAAATGCTGAGGCAGCATGTTTTTTTTGCAGCGTTGCCGGTTTCTTCTGGATCCAGGGGCTGTTTCGTGGTGTCTTTCCAATTTGCCTGCAAAGAGAGTTTGTGACTTTGAAATACGAGTATAAGAAAGATTGTGGGTACCTATCAAGAATAATATACGTATATATTAAAAATACCTATGTAATATAAAATAGGTTTATGTTATTATAGTGGGTAAATCATTCAGGGTATCAAAAAAAACATATAATATGCCAAATATTCTTAAGAATTTCAAATCAATCGTCTTAAATGGAAAGACACAAGAACACATTTTTTTGTATTATTGAAAGGAAGTCCGTCGCTATGTTATAAAATTATGGAAAGATTAAAATAGAAGCGACTACTGGATCATGACTACAATATACCTACCTGAGTCAACCAAATTATCCAAAGTTATTTATGACATGAATTTGGATTCCCTATTAAAGGTTACACTTTCCTAAAAGACATACAAAGTATTACGTATATAGTCATACCTGATCATTCTTCCCAGTTCTCCGCGATCGCTCAGCAAGTTTCTTATTCCTCTTGGGTAGTGGAATCTCTGGCGTTATACAACAGAGCAGGTCGGATCGAGAGGCGGACCGTCTTCGAAGGTCGAGGGATATCATCGCGGGGAATACTAGCAGCATTGCGCCGAGGTTGAACAGAAGTAGGATTGCAGCCTGGAGACAGAAGTTCGGTTAGTGATATGATGTATCAAACAGAATTAGAACAAATAATGTTTTCTCTATGTATTCATACTGTTTATTAAAGAGGCCGGAGGAAGATTCAACAAAAAAAGACAACAGTAGGCGAAATGTGGTCTCTTGGGCATTATTCAATTTGTGTTTTAGTAGATTTGCGTGCTCGACCCATTATAGCACTTTAGGATCTAGGCAAATATCAAATGTAGTCAAATTGTGTTTTCTTCTTGGACTTGCATTGACACTTTCATAGCCCCAGAGGCACATCGTAGTTGTCTAGCCCCATGGGGCAGCAGTAGCGTGCGGGTTATTTCGCTTAATATTTAGAAGTGGCTTGACTACGATGTTGATCATAACGACTTTGGAAAGTTTTGCTTTGTTTTGTAAGTAATGGTTGCAAATGTTGTATTTCAATCCTTACCTGTAGACAGAAGACCCTGAGCGCCGGGATAGGCAGCAGAGCCGCCGCCAGGAACGCCATAACATTGCACAGCGAAGCCAATAGCACCGATAGACCACTCTTCTTCAGAACTAGCCCCGTCCTTTCCTCTCTCGGCACGTCCCCGCCTTGTTCCACGTACGTGTGAGTGAGCAGGAACATGTCTTGGACGCCCAAGCCTAAGGCTAGGAACGGTACGATTTGTGTGCTTGATGCGTTGAATGGTATGCCTGGGGAAGAGATATAAGGATATTGAGAAATGTTAAGTTATGTTATTATATAATTGATGCATTTAGCTCGCTTATATATCTTTAAGTTGAAACTCTTTTTAACCGACTTCAAAAAAAGGAGGGGGTTAAGTAACTTGGTGTAAGTATATCGAATAATATGTGTTTGATATACACATATTTACATAAACACTAAAGTCATTTATTACGGGATATTTACCATGATTTTAATTTTGAGCTTTCCAATATTTCGGCGGAGTTTCGGGCACCATGATCATAATGGAAAGTTCAAAATTCAAATCATAATCAAATCAGCATTCGTATTAGCAAATTGAAAGCAGAACACGGACATCTACCGCACAAGCTTTTGGTTAATGAGGAACTAAATTATAAAATAAACAGAATTATGTAAACTTTCATGGTAAATAAGAATAAAAATAAAACAAGTCGAGTATCAAAAAAATCCAACATAAAATAAACAAAAAATAATCACCCAACAAAGCACAGAACCCTAGGCCAGCAGCCACGGTGATGGAAAGCAGGAGCACGCCGGCAATGCCTACGCCCGCCTGAGATCGGACCGGGTCACGCCATTGCATTAGTGTTATTGCAACGTAAATTAACTGTGGAACACAATATAAACATAAATAAACAAAAAAAACATAAACTAGCAACATAAAAAAGATAGAAACAAAAGCAATTCGTCATCATGTGGATCTCTAAGGTCATCATCATCTATTGGAGAGATTTGTACAAAAGACACTGAGCAAAGTGCTCGGAGAGATGCGGAACAAGCGCGTCTAGAACCGCACTACTCTGAAGAAGTCCCTCGTTAAGGGTTGAAAAGTTGATGTTCTTCCAATAGAAAGGTTCTAAGTAAGAGTCTGTTCACAAAGAGAAGAGTCGTGGCGGTACGGTGAACAAATTTTTTTAGTCGTACTGCAATGACAGAGCAGTGTTAACGCGTGTGCCGATTGACAACAAAAATTGACAATTAGCACAAGCTTGCTCTCAATTCCCACGACGTATCTCTTTTTGATCAGACTCTAACCCGCTTACATCCGTACATAGATTTGTACAAAGTTACATATCAGCTAAGCAAGTCATGTTTACAAAAATCAAGATATTAAAATATAGTATTTCATACTTCCACTTACGGTTGGGAACAAGGTTCCTTGCCTGTCTGATTTTGTTTTCGAATTTTTCCAAAAGTTTCTAACAATCTAGCCTAAATCCCCCAACTATTTTTAACCTATTTCCAACAACTAATCGTTCTTCCTAACACCAATTCATAAGAAAGCAGTCAGGAAATTGAGACAAATGATCAAGACATCTTAGAACTCACCATAAACATATATCCTAAAATAATGTTCTTCAAAGATAGTTCCGAGAACTTTCCCAGAATATCGTTGAGCGTTGACGTCGAGAACGGATAGAAGCTGTACGACGGCAATACGGATTCTGTTGTTGTCATTCTTCTTACTTCCTGAAATGGACATGAAAAAATCACCTTTAGTAAGAATTTGGCGTTGTTAAACCCGTCACGAGTCAAGGGTTAATACCGTTTAGGATATTTTTGTATTGTTTTAAACCAAGTGGGTTGATAATACCAACGAAAATAATAATGTAAATAATGAAATAATAATAAAATGTTCAATTCTTTATAGCATTTTTATATCGCTGTTACTTTGAAAAGATATTAACGCCTACATTTGATGAGCAATATTGTTTGTCGCAATAAATTGTTTATCATCTTTGGTCCCACATAATGTTTACCCACGTGGAACAGGTTAGGTACCTACGATTTTACTGACAAAACAGAGCGGAGCGGAAATGTATTTATGTACAAAATGAAAAGTATCAGCAGGATACCAACACAAGTATTAAATAGGTCTGATTCGAGATTATATTGGTTGATTTTACACAACTGCAAGTAACAGCTACTACTTTTAATTTAAACATTTAAACATTATAATTACTAGGTAGAGTCTGTTAGAAAAGAGAAGAGTAGTTACGGTGAACTAACCCTGTCGTATTGTAAGAGCAGTGTTGTCAACCCAACAAAAATTGTCAATTGGCACACGAGCGCCCTTAATTCCCACGACTCTACTCTTTTTGAACAGACTCTACTTACTCAAAAAACAATACTATAATAAGCTGAAACAGTTTCTGCTTATAATAAAATATATCAAGACAATATTCAGACGACCTCTGTGGCGCAGCGGGCGATGGTCAGCCTGCGACGTAGGAGATTGTGGGTTCGATTCCCGCTTCAACAAATGTTTGTACGATCTGAAGATATTTTGTTTAAGAGTGTTCTGGGTATTTTCTATTTCTAATAAAAAATAACTATGTATGTAATGTATTGTATTAGGTATATCAGTCCTCTAGTACCCATAACACAAGCTCAGTTTTGGGCTAGTTAATCCTCTGTATCGCCACATTATAAAATTTGAATAAAATTGAGTTCTTATAAATAAAATTACTAACTTTTATACATAAGAACTCTAACCCAGAATGTTGCAACGCCCTTACAGGGTTCATGTAGATTCTACATAACAATTGTTAACAACTTTTAATGGACATGAATGAAATAAATAAATAAATAATGCTCTGTGAATTGTCCAGTATTATTTACTTAGGTAACTTACAGCAGCAAACTTCCTCTGCCAAGAATCCAGCACCGCTCCCGCTTTCTCCTGCGTCCACCCAACATGGTGCACTTTGTAGTGATCTACCCAGTACTCGTACATTTCTCGCTCGCCCATCAGTTGCACGACGCTCTGCAGTGCACGCGCACTGCGGAGGGATGAGGTCACGTTGCGAGTGGCACCGCCGACTATGAGCTGCTCGGGCCAGTGCATGTAAGCTGCTGCGAAACCGTAACAGCCGTGGGATAGCTCTGCTGCTACGTCGGGGATCTACAAATAAATATTGCTGTATGAATAACTTTGCACGCGTTGATCCTGTGGAAACGTTTAAAGGTGATTTTTATCCCACGGGAACTGATTTTTGGGATAAAAAGTAGCCTATGTTTGATTCTAGGATTAGGATTACCTGTATGCAAAATTTCAGCCCGATCCGTTTAGTAGATTTAGCGTGAAGAGGTAACAAACATCCATCCATCCATACCTATACCAACTTTCGCATTTATAATATTATATTAGTGTGATCTGTTTCTAAACTACCTAACAATCAGTCACCAATCGGTGAGTCTATTTGACGTCGGGAACGAGACGTAATAAGATGGGATCGTGATCGTGACGTCTCTTTTGGTTTGCGTAGTTCCATGTCCATACGATAGAGGCGTTGTACCAAATTGTGTGGAAAAAGGAGACGTCACTATGACGTCTCGCTACTAACAAAAAACAGACTTTCAAATCTGGTTACGCAGAGGAATCATTTATACACACTATGCGAGATGTCAGTTGAGATCACTCCCGCTGTGTGCCGAGAACGCATCATCAGTGGAAGAATTCGTCGTATGCCAATTTTAAAGAAAGCTTTTGGATTGGACCACTTCTTTTTATCAAGAGTGAACGGCCATCAAATATTTTGAATTAGAATGAAGTTTCTATTTGATGAACTCTATTGACATAGTGCAGATACATGTGGGTGGAATTGCTAGCCGGTTTACAGTTGATTCGACGTCAAGATACTGAATCAGATAAACGTAAAAACAACTATTCCAAAAGATAAACATAGTTATGCGAAGAATTTCTCAGAGAATTAAAAGATTCCCCTAGTTAAGGCACTGGACGATGGACGTGTTAATTACGTGCGTTAAACGAGCTGCCGCATTCACGTAATGTGTTCTTTTTGCATTTTGTCGGCTGTCCAACGTGCTAACTAAGCGGAAACCTGTTTGAACCCTGGGCTTTTCCGGGAATAAGATGCTGATTTTAGAGATGCACGACACCTTTTAAACTGTACCTGTAACCGTTGCCTATTGTGCGCTAAATGTGTTTTCGAAAGACATTTTTGTTAAAGCACCTGAATCTATTGTGGAGAAAAGAATTCTGTTTGGTCGTAATTACGTCACCGGACAACGACATTAAAGTAACAAAGTAAGCCAAAGACAAAATTTACGAGTCTTACGTGGAATTCGGGCTGTTGGGTGGTGAGCATTATTGGTATAATAGTGTCATTGTGAGGGCGATAGCGGAGGCCATTCAAGCGTGCACAATGCGCCCGTATAATGCGGGGTCCGGCGCGGGACAATGCCGGCCGCGGCCGAGCGTGGGTGGCTCCAGACCCTCACAAAAACTATCCCACCAATCCAAACCAATCTTGTACTTTGAGACAATTCTCGAGTGCATCTCAATTTATATCGAGACGTTAGATTTTTTGTTTCAACCGGGGTTTTGCGATCGCAATCGTATAAATTGAGATGTTGGGTTGCAAATCGACGATTCCGGGCGATGCGATGGTATCGGCAAGGAGCCGGGCTCAGCTTTCTCGCAGGCGACCGCGGCCTCGCCGGCAGTCGGCAGGTAGTCGCCATCTGCCGCCGGCGACCGCTTTCATCCTGCCTTATTACCGTCTCCAAAAATATTTTATTATTATGGAAAGTATTTAAAGTTTATGCCTTCACCTCGATAAAGTTATTTTATTTGTCGTGATTCCACGGGGATTATTTATGCGCCAGTAAAACTGTCGTAAATTGAAGTCTTCATAAAGGGACCGGGAATTGTCGTAATCGTCCTCTAATGTAGGTCTCAGGCATGCCTGACAAACATATGATTCAGAGACTCACGATAATACCAGTCGGTATCTCAATATAGACTAGGTACCAACTGTAAGCCAGATTATACTATCTGAGTGAGCGAGCGACACAAGCAAAAGATTGATGCCAATATCTTTGGACAAGCTCCACTGCCAAAACTAAGATTCCAATAACAGTGGGTTTTTGATCTAAAGCTTGATCACTATAGCTTATCTTCTAATTCTTGACTAGGAAAAAGGGGAATGACCTTGCTTTACATTGCTTAAACAGATACATATATCGCTTCTTTTAATAGGCTCCAGAGAAGATGATTCACGTTAAATAGGATAATCATGATGTGATAAACGTAATCTATGATAGTCTTGAGACGGTAAAAGTAGAATTAAGAATACGTTAAAAGAAGATTGAATCTGTTTAATGTAGATGGCGAAGAGTATAGAATAGGAAATCGCTCAAGAAGAGGGAAGTAGAGGATAATCTTGTTATAATAGAAGTGCCATAGGTACGATGGTAACTGTAGGATAAGCACGTGATGTTTTTTTTGTATAAATGCGAATGAGATGATAAAGAACAATAAACTAGAGATTAAGACAAACTCACCTGTCCTGATTTCTTGTTGGGCGCAGACTCTGGACAGTGCACATCCGTGGGGTCCAGGCACGGCTTCTTCATGTAGGCGGACGTGATGCCAGCTCGCTTCATGTAAGCTTCCATCGTGCTCAGAGGGAACTGGACCTTCATCTTTCTTACTTCTTCGACGATCTCTTGTGGGTTTAGGTGGGTCCATTGGAACTTAAATTTAAGGCCTCTGAAAAGTAACACGTCGATCATTCCCTAATCTTTAAAGTACTGTTCGTAGAATTCCGTTCCCCATAGGAAGTGGTTATAAGATATAAGTGACTGGAAGTAAGTTCTTTGAGGTATACCTAGAGACTAGTGTTTCATAATGTATTATGTCATGGCATAGATATCCATGCAAAAACGTTTCTAAATCCGATTTTGAGTTCATTCTGAATACATGTCATATTTAAGTCTATTCAGTAGATTCTTTACTATTTATCAAAACAAAGACTAGGAACAACTGTTACCAGAATTCCAAATTTTCTAAACCTAAAATGTTAAGGAAATAAGCAGGTAAACAAACTTACGGTACAAAAATAGGATAGTCAGGTCCAAGCAGCTTGGATCCTTCCCAAAAACAGTCGAGGGGTGTGATTATTGCACAAGGTATGATATTGTCGAAGATTTTCTCTATGTGGTAAGCTTCGAAGTCGGGTATACTGGGGCTGTAGCAGAGATCTTTGAGTCTCCACTCTATGTCGTACATATGAACCGCCACCCGAGTCGCTGCGTGAACCACCTGTGGACATAATTATAATTAGATCATGTATGAAACATTACGGTAGTAGTATCTAATTTCGTGCAGCTGCTGATGAAATGTTTTAATTAATATAAAACCGATTGGGTTACCGAGATATGGAAGGAAGTTGATATTATTTTATACATATAACTGTTCTATAGTATATTTTTTTTTTTTGAGTATGAAAATAAACGAATAAAAGACGATGTGGCAAACTTGCCACATCACTGTCACTGTTATTTAACAAGTTATTCGTAACTCGTATCACAAGTCCCACGTTAAACTTATACTTATTCACATCAACACTAACACATTTAAACATCATCACGACGTCTTTAAAATTTAAATCACGTTTTGGAGTTACCTACCATATAGTCATAGACATAGAGCCACTGATTATCCCATTATTAAAATGACACATAAAATATCATTATCTCACTGCCCTTAATCCTCATTCACTTTTTGACTTGTATCTTAGGACGTCTTAAATTCCAAAAACAAATCAAGTTCACCAAGACATTCTTCTAAAGTCTCTCTTCCGTTGATCAGCCATCCATTACTGACACCTGATCTATGGCCATTCTCTTAAGGGCTTACCTATAAGTTAGATAAGGAAAAGTTTAAGAGGATGGCCATCGACGAGTCATCAGAAATAGACTACTGGTCGGAAGAGAAACTATAAGTACAATGTCTTGATGAACTTGGTTCGTTTTTGGAATGTAAGTCATTCTAATCTATAGGTTAGCCCAAGCATAGGAAAAGTTTAAGCGGATGGCTATCGACCAATCCTTTTCTTTATACCAGACAATATCATATGTTGCCACGATGCTATTTGAAAAATCCTACCTTTAGGTGTTCTAGCAGGGCTCCCGCATGCAGTAAGGAAACGTCAGGATCTTTGGCAGTCTGGATGATGAGCTGGTGCGTCGAGGAGTCGGCTTCGCCTAACACCTTCGCCGTATACTGCAGCTCAGCTTCCAATCTTCCACCCTCTGTAACCAAAATATTCATATAAGTAACTTATAATGTTACTTTATATAGATACGAAAAAATAATTGAATAAGTACAGACATTATATACATATCTTGGTCAAATTAAAAATATAAAGTTTAAAACATTATGTTAAAGTCATATGAATGTTTTCTTGTATAGTTTTAGATATAATAAGTACCTACCTAGTCTCGAAGTCTGTCTGTATTACTCTGTATAATGGTAAAAAATAATTGTTTTCTTTCAATAGACGATGAAATCGGCAAACACAAAAACATACGCACAATCGAATATAGCTCTATACTCCTTTTTTCGGAGTCGGTAAAAATTCATGGAAATCAATTATTCCAATTCGTGGATTTCCACAAACTTATTGATTTCAATAAGTTTAAAAAATATTGGAAATCGGATATACCTACTTACTTACAGTTGAATAGCGAGTTTCTGTAGAGAATGTCAATTTTTGACCTTCAACTCGATTTATAAACAAAGGCAAATTAGTGTGCAATTTGCGCAGCCGCGCAAAAAATCTTGATTAAGTATTAATGAAAATGCAATTAAGCACATATTCACATATTTTGTTCCCAATTGCTCATAAGAAGCACGTAGCGACTGCCATTTAAATAAATCTTGGGATAATGCGACGTTTGTTATGGATGAGATCTCAATTTACTTATACGACTACCTTTTTGTATGAGACATGGCCTTTGATTTACATTTGCCGACGAGTAAGTGCCTTTATACACTAAGCAAAATCGATATAGAATATTTGTAAACAATCTACGACACAAATACCTAAAACAGACTGCTTGGCGTCGAGTTTCAAAAATAATCGGAATCATAATGCATGCCGACTGCTAAATAGTCTACTCACTGCTTTGACTTTGATTTCATTTGATGTTGAGAAAGCGCAGTAAGTTCTCAACCAAAGAGGAAGGGTTTCTGTTTATAACTGTCCACACACATAGCTTATAAGTTATAACTCATAGGCATGCCTAACAGTAGAAGCTATGACAAGTAAAGTCACCTCATAAGGAGTCTATATATAGTAAGCCTCCCCTAACCAATAGGCCCCAACTCTGAGACAAGGATTTCGAAATTAAATGCTACAAATGTTTTATTTTTCAGTTGAGATTCGATACGATGATAGTTTCAAATATGTGTGTCGAAATCTTTGCCCCATAGTCCGGCACTTATATAGTTGGAGTGTCGACACATTTGTTTGGGGCGAGGCGTCGACCTGCGATACTTAACGCGTCCCCAGCAGTGATTTATCGTGAACAGTTTTTATTAAGCTAAATGAAGTTGTGTGACAGACCCACCCATCGAATAGATGCCATGTGTTGGGAAGAAAGTAGAAATAACATATGATAGGATAAAATTATCTTGGTGACTTAAACTCGCCTTTTTATTGTATAAATTATCTAGTACTTTTTCTAACAAACTTAAAGTTTGTTAGAGAAAAAGCTAATCAACTTAAAGTATATCATAATATTTATAAGAACAAGCGATTTAAGGTATCAACGCGCGCAGCCCAAGCCGATGAAGTTACAAAGCTTGAATTTGATGGGTTGGTATCTTTTACTACACAACCCCCCGATACGATGGGGTTTTTTCGAAATTCTACTCATAAAGGGGTGAAGTATTTTTGGTGTTTTTTGTATTTCTTAAAAAAAATCTAAATCGAACTAACAAACTCAAGATCTTGTAGATATACTCAGCCATGACCAGACCGAGTTGTTAATATCGAGTACATCATTTAAAATTATCCAATAATGAAGTCAACCCATACCTTTTCGTTTTATTATTGCAGACGCTTGAATTTGAGCAAAAATTAATTGCAACGATCAGCAGATACAAATGCCATAAAACCTTTTGTGAGCGTTTCGTTTATTTTTGTGAATGTTTAATTTATTTTCGGTCAAAAACCCACATCGTGCAGCGATGACTTGTCAGTTATCCGAGGGAATTCGTTCCAATTAACACCCGGCTCTGCTGATTTATACTTCAACCGGTTTGTCGCATTTTTTGTGCTGAATTAGGTTCACGATCTCGAGGTGTTAGAAAAAAAGGAAGGGAGAAACCTTTTTTTATGGTACCTACCGACTTTAACCTGTCGACTCCATACCAGCATTTATCTACGGTCTAAATTATTACGAGTAGAACTAACATAAAATCTACCCACGATAGCTTAATCAAGTTATTACTGCGTTTATTTCCAGCCTAACTAGCAAACTTTCCTTTGAAGTTTATTGGAACATTAATGTCGAATAGAGTTAAAAGACATCTATATCCACTATCACATCATTAATAACGTGATGTCAGCGGGGCAAGTTGAAAGCTTAGCTTCATCTTTGAAGCAAGTTACCGACCGTCCTTAACCATCCTATTTATTTTTCTCGCTAATTTATAGCGTGACTGAGAAAAAACAAACAAGACATAAATAGCCAACAGGTTATTAGCATCGCATACAAATGATAAATGGTACCGAAAATATGTAAATGTTTTACATTTTCAGAGATGATTATAAGAGAAACAAAACGATACTGTTCCGGCCAGCGATAACATTATTAATATTCAAATGTTGAATCATTGTCTTGGGACGAGCCATTCAAATCCTTTTTGGAATGAATTAAGCCGTGCGTCTGATTATGCATGCAAAGCCCACCTGTCAGACAAACGTCAGTCGGTTGTAAGTGGCGGTTTATGTATTGCTAATGCTAATGCCATCGTTTTTGAACACTTTGTAAAGGGTCTCCGTTTACGAATTCAACCTTTGCTTCGAACATGATACCTACTTTGAATAATAAAATTCAGCAAAATGATACCTATTTAGTATTAATTTCTTGCATTACAATAATATTGGAAGTCAGAATTCAGAACCCAGAAGTCAACAACTTATCTCTTAACAAAATAACTTAGACAAGTAAAATTATATTCCTATAATAATGATATAATTATCAAATAAGAAATTAAATGTTATCGCTGACTTCAACTTAGACAAAGTACTAAGCTTTAGAAGCTCGAGAAATGTTCAGTTTCCGTAAATGAAATAGAAAGGATGAGTAATATCAAGCTAGTGTCGTTGCAAGAGGGCGAGGGCGGTCAATGTTTCGTAATCGGCTGAGCTAAATATAGACAGCACTCGTGCCGGATATTAGGGATTATCATAAAGCAAGTGGAATGGAATCGAGCTCGGTGAGCCCGCACAGGGCGTCTCTATTTTAACACCTCCCGGCCGTGGGCGCGATTTACGACGCCTTCGTTCGGTGGTGCTGCCTCGCGTGAGGATCAATTTAAGTGTTCTTAAACACCACTCAAATGCTCGAGATAGATTAGTTGTTTATTCAAAAAACAGTTCATGTTATTACGATAGATCGCATGGTAGCAGACTGCTACGCGGTGGGTAACCGCCGCGGGAATACACGTCTACAAGGTCACCGAGGTTATCGGAAGCGCGACCGTACGAGCACAACTTTCACACTTCAGGTTTTCCGTATCTTATCGGAGTGGCGGCCTCTCTACGCTCGCGCTTATCTACGCCAACATAAATGTTAATGTACGTTACATTATTCCGCGTAACTACGTTCGATCCCGTCCGTTCCAATGAATAATGGGTTCGACGAATGGTAAATCTGTCGTTATACGCCGGGAAAAGAGTAAAAATACGATACTGGTGCCTTTTATTGCATTCTCGATGCGTGTGCTGATAATGAGCACATTTCCACTCGGTGTGGTAGCGAGAGATCAGTGCGGACAATCGCAATGAATGACGTTACGGAGGTTCGCGGGGGGGCGGGGGCGCGGCGGTACGTGCGCTCGCGCATGTGGCCACCCGCGTGTCGCCGTGCCGAGCCCGTGTGGTCCACCCGCGCCCGCGCAGCCTCCGCGCCCTCTATGCAAATTAGCCGGAGCGTAGACAACAGATGGATGGCGGAATAAACAAACCGCGTCCTTTACGGCCGCTGCAACTCCTCGACGTCAATACAATGTTGGTTGCTGTTTTTTACAATTATTGGTGTCTGGTTCACGTCTTTCATATGTACCGATTCAATTGCAATACAGTGCAGAATTAAATGGCAATGGTTAATCTTGTTAGCTATAAAAGGCATCATAAAACCGCGGCCATAAAACTGAATCACGGGAAACTAGCTAAGTTTTACCGTAAATCGTCTAACGTTTCGCAAATGTTGCAGTAATCATTCTCACTAGGTGAGCTTTAGCTATGCACCAACATAATCTGAGCCCGACCACAAATGATTCTCGATTGAGACGTAAGAAAAGTTTACCTTGGCAGGGTCGGTAAAGGTTAGAATCGTTCGAGGCAGCGCACAGCAAGACGTCTTCACAAAAGCGAGCCGGACAATCAAATTCCCGGTTTTTTGTGACTCAATAGAAATGTTATACATTTTTTAGTTTTATTGGTCGTAATTTCACGTAGGGATATTTACGGGCAGCCGCGGGCCACCTAATTAAGTTGTTAGACGACTCAGGGTCCTTTGGCATTGTTTAACTGAGCGACCATTGTTTAGCGATAACGTTTTGTGAGGCTACGTAACATTGTGTTTGTATTGTTTGGACAGTAGCCGAGAGCTTTATACTAAAGGACTTTTAAATTTTATTGATTATAACTTTGCTCCTCGTAAATCTTGACAATGTGTACGCACGCACTATAAATTCAGGTCTTTATCATAGCGGGAAGTGAAGTTCTATGATTTATTTTATGAAATCACTTTCACCCCATTCAGTTTGTTGTTATCATTGTTATCAGTCATCCGGTTCGATATTGGTTCGATAACATTTTATGAACTAGATAAATGCAATAAATCAAAATAGTGCCTAATAAATAACTGTTGTTAACCTATACATAATAAAGGCCAAGTGAGAGTGGAATCGCACACGGAAAGTTCCATACCATCGTATGATACTATTTCGCAAATAAAACCCTAAAATCACTATTTTTGATGGATCGCAAAAAAGCAAAAAGTCAATATGCGGTTAAAGTACTGACCCCGCTTAATGCTTAACTTAATTAATTATTTATTTGATTTTATTTTTATTATTTGACAAATAATAAAAATGGCGGCAATAGTAATACACACTTTGTATATATTTCACCTTTCTCCCTATTACGGCCATTCCTCCGCTGTTTGTCCCTTTGTTAAAGAAATGAAGAGAGCTCTCCAGCCATACAAAAAACATTATTATCGACTATTTTGTCAAGTTCAAGCCTTGACGAAATAAAATAAAAGTAATAGGGTTTTAAAAATCCCTAAAATGCATAAAGCAGTTATAATTTTACTGTTGCATCTGATAAGTACATAAATCTATAACATTATTTTTATATTTTTCAGACAAACAGACTAGTTTTGTGTTAAAAATAAAGTCGCAAATCCACTTCGTGTGGGTCGCGTATCTCAAGGCAGGTGCTCGGAATCAAATCGACGACTTCCTTTTGGTAATGTACAAAATCCTGCAACTTTACTGTTTATGGCAAAAATTATATGTTTCCCGTGTGATATAATTAAACTCGTATTTTTTTATTATATTAAAGGATACGACATGGTTATATGCATGGTTATATTATATGTTGTAATTAAAGGAATTAGAGTAAGGTCTAGAAAAATACGACCATTCCTTATAAACAATTAATGTTAATGTTTGCTACGAAACTGCTACGACGTAGCATTTCGTAGCATCTTTGATTAACTTAATGTACCTATATTTTGAAAACATAATTTCCAAAATACCTAGTTCTTAATTCTTAGACGACACGCCTATTGCAATGCCGAATTCATAAACTGAGCGATACCTACTTATGGATTACAAACTAACTTAGCTCGCGTGTTTCCTAGATGTGACTTTCTGAGTTTATGTAGTTCCTATTCCTATTTCCGATAATATCTTTCCCACAATAGGTCCGTGATCAAGTGATTGCTCCATAGGATGTTACGGCTTGACGGCCGGACACGTTCTCTCTACATACTAGCTTCCGCCACTTACACTCATAAAGGAAACTACGCGTAGACGAAATTATTGGAGTATTTATTTTAGCAAATTTGATCACATGCGTTGATTTTATACATTTTGAGGGACATCCGTTTTAACAATGTTAGAGATTTATTATTAAATTCAAGATGATGTCCTTCCACGAAGTTTGTTTAACAGAGGGTCGTAGCATTTGCGACAAAGGTCGCAAAACGAATTTTAGATAAGTATTCTAAATTACAACACTGTTCTCTTGTAAAGTTGCAAAAATGCAGATCCGTCTTTATTTGATTATTGTGACGATGTTTTTGTTTGAACATGACATCATGGCATTCATATGTAAGTCATAAGGTTACGACTCAAATATATACGCTGACCCCATTGCCCTAACTTTGTTGCTATGCCCGAGCAACGATTGATTTTTAACATTAATTTTGTTATCTAATAAAAGACCACCCACCGACTCAAGGTTTTCAATAAAATTAAAATAAGTGTCAAAGATATTGAAATGTTATTCGAGCTCGGCTCCATTTTAATAAAATACATATTACTTATAAATATGTTTTTAAACTGCCTGTTTAACCGCTGTAATATCTTCATTAAAAAATTTCGTATTCGTGTATCAATCGATAATTTTCAATAACGATTTCATTTGTATGCATTGCGAGTCAAACAGAATCAATTAACCAATGAAAGATGGTAATTAGGCAATTTGAAAATACAATCTAATGAAAAAGAGTTGCGCCGGATGCAGAAGCACGCCCGAGACTATTGATCACTGAATTGTAATGTTTATCGTTATAAAAGTGCGTGCATATTGAGGACTCGCGGCGCTACTGAACTCTCGGCACGATGCAAGACACGTTCGCAACGAGTCGGAAACGGCTCGACATACGTGCCAGTCTTCAACATTGGTATTCCACGATATGCACAATACAACACAACGGCCTATCGTGATGTGCTGTAGATAGGGCCATGAGATACGCATAAAAGTAACGTAGCCTAATGGTAACGTACCTTGAACCCAAAGTTGATCGACCCTGGAGTGGATCTGTGCGGACTTTAGCCCGACGCAGAAGGTGGAAAGCACGAGGACGGCCACGAAGAGGACCTTGCCAGCGTCTCCTTGGAGGAAACAGCCCAAGATGAAGAGCTGTTCTTGAAGCCACGCGCGGATCCAAAGCGACGTCCGCCCGCCTTCGATATTTCCCTGCAAATTTCATATTGAATTATAAATCTAACAGAAGGTATAACGATCGGATTCTAGAACGGAGTTTAAGAAGAAATGCAACATACCAAAATAAAAAATGGTTTCATAAATGGTGACTCAAAGCGGGATCAGTTGACAAAGCAAAATTAATAAAATGTATATGTTTAGTTAACTCATTCCGTAGGGTGAGTTAGAACGAGATCAACTGACTTAAGAGCCCAAATTCCATTCCAGAATGCAGCTTCCAAAAAGCCTTCTAATGTCACAGTACAAACAAATCTACCCCAAAAGTATACAGAAGCCGTTTCATAGTCATGCCGCATCATTGCGATCGTTTTCGATTCCGACGATATATCAATAAACATGCAGGTTATGCGATCGTTTGGGAGATGTTATAATAACATCGAGGTTTAAATGTCGAAATAATTTCCGAGTTGATTGTGATTAATGACAGTCGTCGGGAGTGGTCAGCCGAGGCTGGTGGCGCCAGGGCCTGCTTGTTCCCGATAGCCGGCGGTCCCGACACAGACCGAATCTTGAAGCGCTTACTAATTGCATAATAATAACTCAATCGCCGACCCAACGATAATGGCATCCTCAAAACTACTCCTTTTCCCTATCTTGTCTCTCGATATTTTACTTGATGTCTTTATCAGAAGAATCTGAAATTACTTTGGACGTTGTATGTATTTCATTTTTATTACCGCCGTAAATTTTACTGGTCTCAAGAAAGTTTTTTCCAAAATTTCTGCGTCTATTTTCGGTGTAACGCACGAATCTCCGCACAAAGTTATAGATTAAAATATATACCCTACTAATCGTAGCGGAAACAAAAAAAAACCCTAAGAGGAAGAGAGAACCCACGATTAAATAACAGAAAAATCCCATTTACAGCAGTAAAAATTATGGGCCGTTCTCATCAAAACAAAGTTGCTCAGCATCCTAGATAAATAAGCCATAGCAATAATAGTGGCAGATACAGCTGAGTCGGGTAGGCACGGTGCGGTCGAACTGGCAGCGAGGTGAATGCCAGGCGCACTGGGTGGGCGTGACGTCACGGCCGGAATGCGCCCGCGCTCCCCTCCGCACCACACCACGTGGATCGTACGCAACAACACGCCACTATGCCGCATCGCTTGCACAAACTGAACCTCTTGCGCTTCATTCAGCCACAGAATTAAGCGTATTAAACTACCGACATCTTGCGTTTCGCTGGTGATATTCCAGTTGGGCAATGTTTGTGGACGATATCCGTATAAGATAGAGCAATAGGATTAGTTGTAATCCGCAAGCGGTGGCGCCGACGAATGCGTTTCCTGTAGATAAGACTGCTACTGTGGATGTGGACAGGTTCTCACGACCAACGTCGTGTAAACATTGCTTCGTTACAGATTCGGTTTAGAGTGTACGAAATGTTATTTTATGGATTTGAAACACCTTTATTTAAATTGACTATGTTATTTTATGGATTTGAAACACCTTTATTTAAATTGATTAGACTTTGATTTAGAATCAAATCGTTAAGGAAAGTTAAAATTATACTAGGTTCTGCCCGTGACTTTGCCTGCACGGTAGGTTAGGTAGGTATACATTTTCATTCGAGACCGAAGTAAAGCGTGCACATCGGTGTTGGAGTGTACGGAGCGTAAGGATTTGTTGTTTTGTATTGTAATAATTTATGTGATACAGCGAGCCCTGGGTCGGCATATCTGGCTATTCCGATACCAATACTAGAGACCGGCTTTTCTGCAAATAATATCCTCATCACCGCAAGATTATTGCGAATGACGTCATCAGCAAACTCTAGCGTTTTGTTAATACCTATATTTGCCGATGCAGAATCCGAAAGCAATTGATGAGTTAGAAAACAATCTGTCTCCCGATATGTAATTAAGATCCGTTCAGCTATGGTCGTGAAGAGTCATGGAAAGTAATCAAACAAAACTATAGAATTTACTTTTATGGATATATTACAATAGATTATGAAGAAAGATAAAATAAGACTCGAGAGAGAATGTTTCAGAAACGTGATTAACAAATCATGCAGTATCCATTGACTTGCATTGATGGCGGCCATATTGTTCCGGATATCTACATATAATGGGTACGTAGGCGGGCATTTCTCATTATCCCATTATAATGCAAGCGAGCTTTTGAATTTCAAAGACAGCACGAATGAACACAACAAAATGACAATCATTTTACTGCTTCCGGGAAACACGTAAGATATTGTTCAATATTTTAATACATAGACGAAATCTTTTGCAATCCAAATACCTCAGACATCATTCGACGGTTTGAATATATTTCCAGCAGCATTAACATTAGTTAGTTATATGTAGCCTATGTAGATTAGATAGCGCTTATAAATCATTTATTTTACATCAACCATGCTGCTATGCTTGGATTCACTAAAAACAACGAGTAAATAAACTTGTTTTACGATACGGTGTTCTACTTTCTTGGAACCGCTTACGCTACAAACGACATTCCGACTATCAAGGCTGTTATTATCGGTAACAAATATTTTGAATATTTTATAAGCACTTATACTTAATGACTCAATATCGTATACCTACTTCATCATTATCATCATCCTACATTAGACCATTGCTGGACATAGGCTTCCCCTAATAAGCGCATTAGCGCCCTGTCTTCAGCTTTAAAAATTAATTACCAGCCTACTGGCTTTGTGGCTTTGCATCCATTTTTCCTGGAATATAATCCTTCCACAGGATGGGTAGGTACATATACCTATCAGAACCCCTAAGTGATACGACGTGGTTCTCTGCCCAATTTTATTAAGATCCGTTGTATGGTCACAATTCTTAATCAATCCTTGATATGTTATTTTCATTTTCACTGGTTCAGCGAGTGTAATGTCACTTATTGACCACATACAGGCCACGTAATGACTTTATCAAGAGATGTTCACTTGATGAAGTCATTACGTGGCCGTAATAACAGTAGATTACTTAAATGGGCTATTTATTGCCATATGAGTCTGTACTTAACAGCTCCATCTTTTTATTTCCAGTTCAATGTGCGGATAATTTGCCATTACAGTTTTATCACTAATGTAAAGAAACTCTGTTCTATTCGGATTAACTTATCAGTTAGGTGAAGTGACAGCAACCTTCTTAAAGCAACAATTTAACATCAGGATGATAACACGATCATTTGAAAAAATAAAGTGAAAGTTGATATGTTGCTTGTTACTAAACGTCATTGATGCTGCAGACAGGGCGCTATGACGCTCATTAGGGAGGCCTATGTCCAGCTGTGGACTAGTATAGGCTAATGATGATGATAAAACTTCATTGGATCGTACTGAAATTTTGGGTTTAGTTATGGACCAGGCAGGTATGACAAATAGGCTACATTAAAAACCGAAGAACCTTGTGTGAAGCCGAGGCCAGAATCTTACATTGATATATCTATATATCAAGAATACTCTTAAATAAATTTTAATATATCGAAATATGGAAAACATTTGATTATCTTGAGAAAGTTGCCGTGTAAGGTAAGCACGGACCGGTTTTTAAGACTACTAACTTTATTTTGAAGAGTATTTTATGATGTTATTGGTAATACTGAGCGAATCATACCATTAGATAGATAAATCAACGTATTATATTCGACGTTTATGGAGGAGCTACCGTTAAGGCAAATCCAGGGGAAAATACATTGTGCAGTGATGTGTGTAGCCAGCCACGTGTTGAGGATCGAAAGGCACAGTTGCGGTATGGTTGAATTTAGCTGGTAGGTAATCCAATACCTTAAGTGCTGCTAATCTTTTGTGGTCAACCGCAACCACTGTATAATTGGAGAACCTGATATGTATCCCTTTTTTACTGGCGATATTTTCCGAAAATGTCACTTGTTAATAAGTAACTTCTCAAGAATGAGCCATGATAACAATCTAGCCACAATGTGGGCTATTGAGTAATATAAATTTAACTTAAATTTCTAGCATTGCTTAGGCTAAGAATGTGTTCTCTACATATTTTCTTCTTGTCTCTCACATGTAAAATTTATAGGACACTGAAGACACTTTGTTCTTGTGTTCTTCAGTTTGTTTACACTTCATTTCACTAATATTAATTTATTGTTAACTAGCTGCGCCCCGCGGCTTCGCACGCGTTATTCCTATGGAAACATTAAAAGGTGATTTTCATTCCACGGGAACAGATTTATGGGATAAAAAGTATGTTTTATTCCAGGATTAGAATTACCTGTATGCAAAATTTCAGCATGATACGTCCAGTAGTTTTGGCGTGAAGAAGTAACAAACATCCATCCATACAAACTTTCGCCTTTATAATATTAGTGTGATAGTGTGATTAGTGTGATGTGATGTGATAAGTGACTCCAAAAGCTGAATCCTATGTAAAGTCATTATACAACTCCAGCGCAGCTGTCCACCGCCTGTAATGTTTGGACGAAGACAAACGATATGTGGGAAAAACAAGAAGAAACGGGACATACAATAAACTTAAAGAGAAAAGGAAAGCATCCACAGATTTAGTAAGGTAGAAAGGGATGCAAGGTCGGAAACCACAAGATGTCTCAATTCCACGAGGTGGGCTCTGTGCGGTCTTGTCAGACATAAAACTTCGTAGAATAGAGTTGCTACATTTTATTTTTGATGATGTTTACATTTTTGAATACCTTTTCCCGTTGTGAAATACCTAAATCGTTTGAGATATCCGATCCTTCTGTTGCTTTAATTATGAAATGTCCTATGTATATTAGGTTATACTTAAATGATTTTCTATTCTGGTTTTAAGAGTTTAATTTGGTTGTGACATACATGCCCTAACGCCTATTTTCAAATATTTTAATGATCTTTATTTTTGAGGTTTAATTTAATCTATTATCATCATAATCCAAATAATTTAATACATTCACTGTTTTTTTAAGAAATGGGAATAAATGGCTTTATTATTATTATTAATTTAATTTGTTTAGTTTTGTAGCGTCTCCATAGTTTTGCCCACCTCTACCGGTTGTCGTGCGCTCGTTGATGTCTCTATCGGCGCCGCCGATGCGCTGCGCGTGCGCTGGTCCCCACTCCTTGCTCCCACTGAGGCTTAATTGCTTCATCTTGCATACAACCGACCAAGTTCCTACGTTAAAATCGAATGTAGATGTGTTACGTTAACCCCTGTGCAGGCGACAGCTGTTTTTATGTTCTCGATGTTTCTTTTGGGCATTGTGTTCTTAGCTGAGGTATACATATTTTTTTGGAACTGGAATAATTAATTTCATTTTTATCGAGGATCTTACGTTGCCGTTTTTACATTTGGCAATGGTAGGGGTGTGCGGACCACCGGGATCTCGTGCGCCTTCTAGGAAATGGCTACCTTCCCCGAAACGGGTATGCATTTTAAACCTTACTGCTAAAGGGACAATCTTTTTCAAAGCATTCTTTGAACAAATTTTCAAACTTTCTGTGACAGATCGTATGAATAGCTTTAGCTCAGGTATCGAACATTGTGTACGGCTATTGTTGTTTGTTATCTTCATCTTGAACTGAAGTAATCCTGTTGTCTTTTATTGTTGTTTACCCTTAATTTTAGAGAAGTGAAGCTACTTAGGTATTTATGCTCAGTGAAAAGAAATAGATATTGTACAGGGTGTTAAATTTTTGTTATTTTTAATAATTATTTTTTTCATTGCTTGTTTTCGGCAGAGGGCAGGTAGAGGTACCTTTTACCATAATACCATTTTAACTTTTGTCGAATATTGTTCTTAACCTTGATTTTAGAAATTACGCGCGGCCTTGATAGTACGCTAGGTTACCACTAGTTGGCGCCACCGGCTTCACCAGGCGCGTTCCTCGACGCGATTGGCATTCGCAGAAAAACAATCACACGTGCAATATGACAACCGAAACACGACACTGTATTCTCCTATATTCAGTGAACACTGCACCTTTTCTAGTTCGGAAAGTGCTAGAGCGGCGTCCACCCAGCTCGTTCGAATGTAAAGGTCGGCGCTGTGGCGCGCCTCTGCGGCGACGGGGCTCTCGCGTGCGGCGCTCACTATCCGAGGATTCGAAGAAGCCTCGGAATCGGGAGCCACCATGATCTCGGGGCCAGGTTTGTCACCAATATCCTCATGAAGACGGCCGGAGTCCGTCTGGCGGCGCACGCTGTCATATCACTTGCAGCCACATAACCACACACTTGCACACTCGTATTCGTCACTTTCTATCACTTAGCCGTTTGAAGCACGAAACGAAACCGAGTTTCATTACAAAAGTGACGGCGACGCGCTAGCGTGTCATCGGTGGCACGACTCGAGCAACACTGATCCGAGCATTCAATGCGTACATTGGTTGTTTGTGGAGCCGCCATCACGATTCGAACGGTTATGTTGCCGTACTTGAGCGCGACGGAACCCGAGTACCTGCGGAGACGGCCGAGCGCGCTCGCCCGAGGACCACACACGTGATGTGCCATCCCTCTCACACCAGCCCGAGAGCGAAAAGAAGAACAGCAAAATAAAAGCACTGAATGAAGCTTCTACGAGTGCCACCGAATCACGAGGAACAACACTACCATTATCCGCACCGTATAATTTGATATGAAATCAAAAATTAGGGAAATGATGACGAGTTTTCATTGAGGGCAACGCATAAAGTAATCAATACTTCTGTATTGAGTGAAGAATCTGACACAGATGGATAAGTTTATTATCGTTTTGGAATGACAAATGAACATGCAGAGCCACATGGCTGAGCACGCACAGACTCTTCAAAGCTGTTTGACTATATCCATACAATTACCACAAAGAGTGCGTTTGCTAGTTAAATTTCCTCTGTATACAGATAATAAAGGCGGATCAAACATTCGGACGTACCATATCATTTTGTTTACAGAGTTTTCTGAGTAAAAAGTCGAACGCGCCCCCGGCAGGGCGGCGGCTGGCCCTTTGAAGATACCGACATAAAACGCCGCCGACGGTGATTTAACTAATGAATTTATTTAGCGGCCACACTGAATGATTGCCGCATCCTCCGAACATCATCATCAGGATCTAGGAATGCTGAAAACAAAACAACTTTACACAACCCTGATAGAGACCACATTATTAGTGAGTCTAATCTAAGTTTCACGCTTGTTTTAAACCTGCTAGTCTAGATAGTCACAAGATAAATTCAAATATTTGCGCTTACATAATTTGCAAGTGGTAGGTACCCTGACTAATAAAAATGACCAATTTGAAAAAACTCAACCTCAATCAATAAATTGAAACCTTAAACCACACCTGATGATAGCAAGATTTTACGGTCTTTCCGAGAAGCTGGGAGGTGCAAACGGCCCTATACAATTGATTTACCAACATCAACCTACAGGACAGATTAATCCATATCGATTTTGGGTACCGCCACTTTATCTATGAAAAATTTCCAGACATTTTCAAAGCAAAATGATCCCCAAGGCGAACGATACACAGATGTGTTTTGTTCAGCAGATATATTCAGTTTAGGATGCAGTTCCATGCATTATTTGGGGTGGCTCAGCTCAACTCTGATCATTTTGACACTTCGGGCGAAAACGCAGCGGGGTGTCACCCTATACATCTTCTTGGAAGATCGCGTGAGGTAGACATGGAATTGAGATCACAAAGGAACATTTCAATTATTATCGAGGAATCTTTACGATTGTTGGATTGGACAATAAATTTCGCATTTATACAGATTCCACTTTTTTTAGAAATAATATAACTTCTATGTCAACTTAAAACCGTACACGATAAAGGCTTCTTGGTAAAATATTTTATCTTCTTTCGTCCTCAACAATATGACCCCTGGACCCTAATAAGTTCCCAACACCACGAAGTGTCAATAAAATTGCAATTTATTCTGGTCGCGAATGTCACTGTTAAAAATTGGTTAGTCCTGCCCCGACCAAGTTTGTTAGACATGGCAGACACTGATGAATTTATGTTGACAGCGTAACGAGGTGAACTGAATTTACACCCTGGTCATTCGCTCAAACAAACTTTAATGATCGAGTGCGGAATGCCAAACCAGACGGATTTTACACTTAACGGCTTGTGTTCATCAGAACATTAGCCGGCGTTTACTGACAGCCGTTGGTTAACTTGACAAGTAATGGAACTAGGAAGACTTCTGTGGTACTGCTGTGGAATACTACATACATATGTTATCAGGTTTTTTATTGTTGATAGTCCTTCGCCTGACCACAATCTCACCCACCTGATGGACAGTGACGATGTGGCCGAATATGTATAAGTCTAGAAGATACCAATTCACTCTTGTCTTGAAGATATCCAGGTTGTAATTGTCCGCTAAAACAGCAGCAGGGAGCGAGTTCCAAACTCCAGCGGTACATATAATGAAGGTGGAGAGGAAAACCTTTGAAAAAAGAAAATCTTCCTCAAGGTGCTCAAGGTTTTTATTTGCAGTAAAATGGATTTTGTAACGGATCTGATAACAGTGCTTGCAGATGCAGATTGCTTATGTTACGAGAAATTGATATTTGCATATTTTATTTTTTACCACGCTTTGGCGTTATGTTTTTGCACGCGAATATTCCGCATCTTTGATTGCGTGGAGATTTACACATTAGTATTTTACGGCTAGCCTGTGACAAAGACATATTATTTATTTGTCGCCATACACACATTTAACTTTGACACGTTACTGGGACCAAAATATTTTCTTTATTTATAAGTTGGCTACGTAAAAGTTCTCGCGGCATGCGTCAGAGGCAAAAGTCTCGATCAAAATCAACCACGAATCGCTGGCGATATGATATTTTTTACCTCTAGGGAGATTTGTGTAAAATCGCATAGTATGGACACACATGTCTGTGTCATTTAATAAGGCATTTCATCTCTTTTTTAAACACACCTTATCATGGACTGCGTAGTTCCTCTAGGTATTAAAAGACCAAAGATGATAAAACGAAGAAAACCGAAGAATCTAACATACGTAACGTAGAATAATTTGGCAATTGAATGCCACATGCCATGCCATGGACATACATAAGATATGTAAGAATAGTACCTACTAAAGTAGCCATGGACATTTGAGGGGATAAGTAATGAGACCTTATTTGTTTTGTAAAGGTGACGCATTTGAGATAATATGAGTACTTTACCTCAAGGCATCTGGCTGGAAAACGCGGTATATTTATATTTTTTGAATCCTGCAACACAATACAGAAAATAAATCCTCTTTAGAATCTTCGAATATAGCCTTCTTGATATGGGTGTAGATTGAACAGATGCGCGTCATCTGCAACCAACACAATTTTATTGCGCTAATAAAATGAAAAACCGAGAGAGATGAATTTAGATAGACACATGTTGATTCTGCAACACGTCTGTGCTTTTAAAATTCAAGGTAATGAAATTAGTATTTAAATAGAAGGTTCTTAAGTTACTCGCCGTAGGTGCCAATCGTTAGAAAACAAATAGGTACCTATGGTTTATCCATTCTGAATAAAGCATGTTAGTAAACAAAGTACGACACAAATATCAAAATCTCACTTGCTTGGCGTCGAGTTTCAGATATAATTGTTAGAATTTTTTATTGAAGGGAGGATCTAAAATCGACAAGTAATGTAAATTACGTATAAAAGGACGCGCCAACAAAGTGAATTTTAGGTTAAGTATGGGCGGTTTGTTTACGTTTATGCTTCATTCAAAATGGACACGGTATAGGTACCGACCTACGGTTATAAAATTAATAGAGAGACAGGCTAAAAACCCTAATAATATGGGTAAAAAACACCGGGTAAAAAATTACTCGAAATTATATTTTTTGTACAAATAATCACACTGAGGACTATTTTCAAAATGGTTTTCCACAAAGAGAATACAAGTTTTCCAAACCCAAAATTAAAATTTTATCTTTGAATCCGCAGCTAGGAGGCCGCACAGAGGTTTTAATATCAAAGAAAAAAGTTTTGAATGTGTAAAATTAGTAAACCTAATAAGGTTTTATTATAACTATTTTTATTAGAAAATGTTTGTAGTGTGTATAAAAATTAAGCTTAAATGAAGCAATAAAACTCAAAGTTCTAAAACTAACCGCAATCAAATCGAAACAAAATAAGGTTTTCCAAATTATTTGTAATTTATGTTTAATAGCCTCGGGTTCGTGGGTGGTCTGCCGCGAGCAGACAGCTAATTGGATGAATTGCCGACTTAGACATACGATAAACAGGCAAACAATTTGTTGTTTTATAACATTATGTAAGCGGCCGGTGGTAAATGTAGTAATACTATAGGTAATTGCTGGCGAACACATGTTTTGTATGCAACATGCAAGCAATGATGGTTTTAAAAGGATCGCTATGCAACCCGGTTTTTATGGTTTAGTTGTTGATGACTATACTCCAAAGCCAATTCATTAGGACGATAAAATAATAGTATGTTTAGTTTTTAGAAATAATTTAAACAAATTTACCTATTTTCCTGCTTTTAGTTCATATTTTGGTCTCCCTTATTTGTCTGAACCAACAGTATGAAATTATTATCTGCAACGCTACAAATAATTTTAAGTTTCTTGGTTATTCTTCGTGTTTTCTACTTAAACCATTAAAAGCTTGTCTTGTTAATAGCTTACTTAATTGAATAATTAAAACATGAAGAAACATAGTATCAATTCTTTGAAGCAGCTGCGCAACCATGTATGGCGATTAATAAAAAGCCACTTCAAGTAATGATATGAAATAGTTGAAATATCTTCATATAAAGTGTTGAATTTTCGTATAAAGTATTCATTAATTTACAGAAATAACTTGAAGGTAATAATTACGCTTTTACTGGTATTTTTGCTTAAAAAACTGGTCACTTTCATTAATGATAAAAACAATCGTGTTGTAGGTACTGTATACCTATATTTGTCACAACAACGAATTTACGAGTAGGTCTTTACAATTTGTATATTCATTCACGTGTTTAATAAAAGAATACAAGTACCAAATGCGTGGGAAAAATAGTTAACTTAAATTATGACAATACATCGACGGAATCTGATCATATAGATGCTTCTAACAATACAACCTCAGCTACTGTGCATGGTCTTTTTGTCCGATTCCGAGAGCTAAAGATTACGGCGTTGGTAACAAAACCTCTTAATAAATAAAAACGTAAATAACCATATGGAGCAATAAATTTGTTTATTGTACAATAAAATAATATAGCGAGCTCTTGGGTGGTCCCGGCACAAAAAGCCGGGCAAGATGGCGGAACAACCCGTTGAGTATTCTATATCTATAGAGATGCGACAAGAGAGTATATTTGGACTAGTTTCAGCCAGTGATTTTGCTTATTTATATACATAATGTATTTCTATTCTTATTTAAAAATACGCCAGACCGACACCACCTATGAGAGTGAAGAAATAGAGAGTGCACGTGGGTGCGCGCACTTGTGCACTATAATAATATAGATAGATAGATACTTGATTGCAAACTCAAATCTAAAAGGAACTATTTATAAAAATAAAAGTAAAAAATAAGCGACAATTGGCGGTCTTATCACTCAAGAGCGATCTCTACCAGACAACCATGGATGGATAGGATGATGAGACATTGCACGGAGATATGTGTGCTTCTGTAGGTTTTAAAATATTATAAAAATAAAGAACTAATAATATAATACATAGACATAAATACTTACTTATTGTTAAATATATTTACATGTACTACTTAATTTATATATTCAAAGGGACTTGGGTATATGCGTTCAGTGGTGACAGGATAAGTAGTGCTCCCTTACCAAGGATTTAAAGATTGGCAGCGACTTTGCACGCCTTACCGAGACTGGTAATTCGTTCCATGGTTTAACAGCCCGGACAGTAAAGGAATAATAATAATAATAATAAAAAATAACTGGACAATTCACACAGCATTATCTAGCCCCAAGCTAAGCAGAGCTTGTGTTATGGGTACTAGATAACTGATATACATAATACAATACACTAAATAGGAATGGGCGTAGAAAGACGAAGAGTGCGCAGGTACTTGAAGCAAGAGGATTTCAGAAGAGCGCAGAGCAAGAGCGTAAGAAAGATGTAGAAATGAAAAACGTTTTTTGAGATAAGGGGGCGCAGAAGCGAGAAATGGGACATTATAAAGAAGTGATAAAATATGCGAATTTCGGCGGAGCCGTATAGGTAGCCACTAGCCACTCGAGCTTACTGCGAAACTCTAAGACATGGTCATAGATGAACCTTATCCCAACATTCTGCAGGCGCTCAAGTCTGTCCAAATGTTGCTCAGTTAGATCAAGGAAGAAAGAATCAGCGTAATCGAGAATTAGAAGGAGGAGAGATTGTGCAAGAGAAATTTTAGTGGCAATAGGTAAAACGTTGCGCAGTCTTTGAAGAGAACCAGCTGAAGCAAACATTCTACAGCTGATTTCAAATATTTGCGGTCCCCATGACAGATTTTTATCAATGAGGAAATTTAAGCACATAGCTAGTATCCGTTGACTGGCTGCCTTTGCTGACCTTAGGCTAGAAGCACATCAAGAAAAACAGAACTAATGTAACAACACCTTTGTTGCTAACACCAGTCAGGTCCTACGTCCTTGAGACAAGACCTTGGAGCTGTAATCTGAAAATCAGCGCTGCTACTTGCTTCGGCCTCATCCTCAATGGCCGATATTGGTCCACTGCTGGACGCAGGCCTCGCCCTGATAAGTACCTTATTGGCTTTTATCTCATGCGGGTAATATAATGCCCATAATCCCCACGCTAGGCAAGCACCAGGGTTGGAGATCGCAGTTCGATGATAGAATGGTTCTGCAGGAGGTGCTGCTGTGGATATCCCTTATAGTCGTTACTTACGACACCCGCGGGAAGTGTTGGGTGGTGCAAATTCTACTTTTTCTTCAAATTCTGCTCCAGCCCCAAGCGGCGTAATGCTAAAACAGAGACCTTATTAGCTCCTCATAGAGGTATAGTAACACATTATCGTTATTGGTTAAAGTTATTTATTTTTTGTAAGATGTCTTTGTTGTACTTTTATTTGAGATAATGTCGTGTAATATGTTCTGGGTTCTTACTAACTTACTCCTATGGCTCAGTGACCCGAAGTGTGTCTTGGCCTTCAATAAGAGAAGTCGCCATTTTTCTTTGTTCTTTGGCGTATCTCGCCCTTCCTCCGCTTGCACTATTTATAAGTCAAATTTTTATAGTAAAAAATTTGACTTGTTAAGTGCTGATTTTGTAAGAAATAAACGATTCGACTCTGCTCACGCAGGTCCGCTTCCACTATATATTTCCAGCCGTACCGCGGGAAGTCCCATGGGTTTTGGGTTCAAATAAATTATTTTTATTTATTTGTATGCCTAGCTGGCATTGAAGAAAAGGCATGGACTAAGATTCGACATTGTTTCGCGCAAAAGAAATAAACCGACCAAGTGCTAGTCGGACTCGCACACGAAGGGTTCCGTACATATAAAAACGGCAAAAAAATCATGCCGATTGTATAAGCTTCCTTAAAGATTAATTAGTATATGAGTTATTACATGCGGCAACAGAAATACATAGTAATGTGAAAATTTCAACTGTTTAACTATCACGGTTCTTGTGATGCAGCCTTGTTATAGACGGACAGACAGACGGTAGGACAGCGGAGTCTTAGTAATACGGTACCGTTTTATCCTATGTGTACGGAACCCTAAAAAGCAAAAGACGCTATATGAAACAAGTAAATTTATGTTACTTTTCATGGAAATAGAAAATAGAAAATTCAGCAAGCACTTCCCTATTATGACAAAGCACATAAAAGAACAATCACCTCATTGTTACGGAGCATGCATAATTAAATAAAACCTACGTGCTATTTTGTATAATAAGTCAATCTGGGACCGGATGGCTCAAAGTTAATTTTTATGTAAGGTACTTTAGGTTAAGTCTGGATATTGGCACCTGATATTAATTTGAGCTGTGTTCTTGTAAATCTAAGGCATGTATTATGAAAGCTTGCTCAGTCTTCAATCTCTGCTTGTAAACGCTTTTCTATAGCATAAATGTTGCTCAAGAATAGCTCGATGACGGAGCAAGCTTTTATAATACGGGCCTAAAAGTACCTACAAATGTCATTACTCCGACCGCATCTGTCGTTCCCGTTTAGGTCTTACAAGTCATCTTATTTAAAAAAAAAACAGCAGAAGTACACAGATTCACTTTTCTGGCTGTCGGTAACATATTAGTCGGAAAGCAGAAGTAGTTAAATATTTTTTATTATTCTTTGTCTATTGGTTGCGAAACTTAACGGTGATCTACGCGATTTTGAAACAGGAACAGAATTTCTTTAAGGCGCATCGCCGTGCCAATATGATAGCGCCACCTATTTTATCATATTATTACGTTTAACATAGGAAATTTAAAAGTTTTATCTTGTATAGTTTAGATATAGTTTGAGATGCGAAAATAGTTTGATGGCCAAAAAGGACAACTGCCTATGCTTTACAAAATAAAATAGTTTTATTTTTATCAGAGGCATTAATAAATATTTAACTTATGATAGATAGATACCACAAACTTTACGATTATGGGTTTTTTTAATTTCTTGTGGTAAACTTAATAATATGATAAAACAGGTGGAGGCGCCACTTTCACTTGTGTGAGATAAACATTACTAACTAGACTTATTATGAATTAAGAATTTTCAAAGTTCAACTTTTTATAATAAGTTTTTCTAATGCAGTTTCAAGTTACAACTTTCACTAAGATTATGATAATTAATTAAGAACAAACAATTTTCCCAAATCGGTAAAAGAAATAATGACAAGTCATCAAGCTACCCATAAAACGTTGAAATTTTATGAACACTCAAAATAGCTAAAGTACCAATTACGACACTAAAAGCCCGTTTTATTGTTATTTTGTGTAATTTTATAGTAAAACGGTATATTTTATAGTAGTCTTGTAGTAAAAAGATAATTTTATAGTAAATTACTCAATTTTAGAGAATAAGTAGATAATTCAATCTTGTAATCGTGGATATATGGATAATGTCGAGCTGTGAAGCGCTTTCGTAGCATTCGTAGCGCTTGTAGTGCTCGTAGCATTTGAAGCGTAGCACTAGTGCTACGGTTTCTGGATGCTACGAGCTACAAATTCATTACATCACACGGTTACCAAAACGTCTCGGCTTGAATGTGTAATGTAATAAATGAGCATGGAGCAATTGGCTTGGCTTATAAGTTGATCCTCCGTGCCCAAACATGGACAAAAAATGAAAAAAAAAACGAGTCCAAAATCGTCCATAACTCGGTCTTTTGCCAGCCAGCTATAAATTTTAACTGCTAAAGCGTTTTTCATTAAATATGATCTATCAAGATAATCAGCCGAACATATTTTATGGTTCTTTGCTTCTTATTTTGTAGGCTTTTGGCCTCACGTCGAGCAAAAAAGTTAAAAGTCAGCACCAAGAAAGCGTTTTTTATAGTTTTATTTCAATCTATCTCCGACAGATTTTCATTGAAAACTGGTAAATAATGGCGAGTTATGACGTGCTTTAAATGTTTGAGTATTCAGGTGCCAGTTATTCACTACTGGGGTAGAGTAGAGGCCTATAATAGGCAATTTCTAAAAAAACAATTTAGTCTGCCAGTTAAATTATCAGATGATATTGGAGACGTATTTTTTTTCTTTTGTTTGTTTTTATCACAAAAAAATATGAAGATATAGTCAATTGAATTTCCGCGTGACCTTGCGATACTCTAAAGCAAGGTGTCAAGGCACAACTCCTAAACTTTGACTTTGCTTTTTTTGTAATTTTATTATTGACTAGCGCACCTTCTTTTCACTTCTTCTGCTAGTGGACAAAAATTGAAGTGAATTAGAGTCAATTGCACCTTATTTCTTGTTTGATAGTAATAACTATTTATCAAGCTGTTTATATAGTAAAAATTTGACTTGTTTAAGTACTTATTCAGTCTAAAGAAATAAACGATTTGAGTCTGACTCTGACACCACGCGTCTCCGCACGCTTGGTCCTATGGAAACGTATAACGGTGATTTTTTATCCCACGGGAACAGATTTATGTGATAAAATTTAATGTTTGTATTCCAGGATTAGAATTACCTGTATGCAAAATTTCAGACCGATCCGTTCAGTAGTTTTTGCGTGAAGAGGTAACAAACATCCAACCATCCATACATCCGTACAAACTTTCGCATTTATAATATTAGTGTGATTAGTGTGAAAGTCAATTAAATTTCCGCGTGACCTTGCGACACTCTTTAGCAAGGTGTGACGTCACAAGCCCCCACTCCCAAACATTGATGCGCTTTATTTTTGTTATTTTATGACTGAAAAGAGAAAAAATTTATAAAATGTATGTCCCATATCTTCTGATATTCTAACTGACAGACCAATAAAAAATCATTATTTCCTAGGACTCTATTCTTTTGTTTTTTAGACCCCACACATAGAATCATCCTTATTGATAAAGCACTCAAGTATCGGATCAGTTCAAGTGAGGATCATTATGCAATCATCCGCAGGCGACCGAGTGCTTGATGGTATTTAATACATTGTCATTTGTACGCGAACCGCTTGAGTTACCTCCGACAAATGATACCTATAAATAAATAAATAAATAATATCTCGCGAAGAACCGAATACCGCTGGGGTAAACGAGTTCTTGAGTGGAGACCGCGACTCGGCAAACGTAGTGTAGGGCGCCCTCCGGCCAGGTGGGATGACGATCTGCGAAAGACAGGCAGATGCTGGATGCGTCAAGCTGAAGACAGGGCGCTATGGCGCTCATTAGGGGAGTACATTTAGTCGTACTGCAATGACAGAGCAGTGTTGTCAACGCAACAAAAGTTGTCAATGCCAATTGACAACACGAGCGCCCTGAATCCCCACGACTCTTCTCTTTTTGAACAGACTCTATAAAAACGAAAGTTTTCATGGATGTTAATTCTTCACGCCAAAACTACTGAACGGATCTGACTGAAAGTGTGCATGAATTTAGTTAGACCTGAAATAAAACCTAAGCCACTCTTTATCGCTTATATCACTTCCCATGGGATAGAAATAGCCTTAAACATTTCCATAGATACAAAGCATGAGAAGCCGCGCGGGAACAAACTAGTAAGCTTTAAATTAAATTCAACACCAAAACTAACGTATCCTGACCAATACAATAAGAAACGTTTTAGACCACGCACTGATAATCTTGGCAATCTTATCCTTAAAGTCGAATAAAGAACTTGAACTTGAAGTCCCGTCTTCTGAGAACCTTCTCGTTAAAACTCACATTAGTTTGTGTTAAATTGCATTTGGCCCATTTGGCCACCTCGAAGCCATGTAGGCATTAGTACCAATCAACCAGAGAGGGAATACAATTTGTCGGCTGTAAACGACGCCGTAAAATCACTGGTAGGGTCAAACGAACAATTTGTAAAAGTGAAAGTCACAGCTAAGGGGTTTGTAAGTTACTAGTAGCGCCTTGCGTTCCCGTACCCGTGGTAATTATGGTATAAAATATAGCCTATGTCACTCCCTATTTATCAAGCGGTTTATATAGTAAAAAAATACTTGTCTAAGTGCTTATTTTGTAAGTCTGAAGAAATAAACGATTTGACTCTGACTCTGACTCCTGAAAATTAAGCTTTTTAATGGTGAAATCATTTTTTGAATCGATCCAGTTATTTCGGAGCCTATTCAATACAAACAAACAATCAAATCATTACTCTTTATTATATAAGTATAGAAGTAAAACAACTGTTAGTAGAAATTATTGAAAGGAACAACCTGGTTTTTTTTACTATTAATGCGAAACTAAAATTATAGGCTGATAGAGAAGAGTGGAAGAAAAATATAGTAGCGCGAGCCCACGTCAAGTAGGTTAAGACTGGAAGATAAATAAATAATGCTGGACAATTCACACAACACCGTTTAGCCTGATATACTTGTTATTGAAAAGGAGTCTTTATTTTTGGCAAGAAGTAAACAAATTTATATCCAGGCAAATGGCGTGCGATGAAATAGGCAGAATCTAAAAGAAAGAAGCACGGCCTATGAAATATTATGTTATAAAGCAAGAATATAATTACTATCTATTATACCTAACATACCAATCATAAAAATAAACCTCTTCTCGGATCAACTTTGCATAAACTGCGATAATTAATAAAATACATGCCTTTGAAACCTGTCCGCGTCGAGCCTAGGTTTAATAACAGGGTAGGTCTGTCGCCACCCGCCGTCTAATCGCCATGTCGCTCAATACTCAATAGATAATTACGTTGTGGATGGATGACAAAGATGAACCACGGACAGATGGACCTGAATCTACCAGACACAATCATCTGTGTGGACAGAGAATAATTGATTTTGTTTTAAAAAAACTATAAATTGACTTCCATTATATGGATTCCATTGTCAGAAACCACCAAGGACCAAATTAAAATGGGACCACACAGGAGGCACCAGCTTTCAAATAAAAAAAAGAATCATGAAAATTGGACCATCCCGTCAAAAGTTCTGAGGTAACAAACATAAAAATATACAGTCGATATGAGAACCTCCTCCTCTTTTGAAGGTGGTTAAAAAGAAAACGTCACGACCACATCTAATTACTAACGTCAAATACACTCACTCCTCAGTTTATTCACTAACAAATTCTTTGTTTATTAAAATTCAAAGGAATTATTGATTGAAACAGTAATAGAACAGAATAAAGGCTTGAAAAAATTGTAATGGGATCCGCCCTAAGTCTGGCCTGATCATCAGCTAATATTATGTAAAGAATTTCTTCTAAAACAATCATTAATTTCAACATCACCATTTTGTGCAATCGTTTCAATGAATCAATGATGTGACAAAATTCTTTCCATTTTTTTTAAGTTTACAAGAAGCTCGCGAATCGCGAAGCAAAAGAAAGATTTATAATCAGAGTCGATTACAAAAAGACCTTTCCAAAACGTCTTTATTATCATCTTTGCCCCACAGCTTGCCCTTTAATGTCGCCGCTACTGAGAAGCTCAGGGCGTGTCTGATCTGGGCGCCATCCATCTCTGGCCTGTAGCCGGCCCATCTTGCCCTACCGTGCCCATCCTATAGAGACATTGGATTCTCAAAAATACCGCGATTAGCGAGGAACGCGTTTCCGCCCTTTTTTAAACATCTAGTTTTGTCATTTTTGGTTTTCTCAGTAACTTGAAGCTTGTTATATACGAATACCTACCTATTTCCGTTGCTTGCGAATGTAGAGATCGGCAATTCTCCACCTACATAGTCACACTCATTTATTCGCTGTAGGAGCTCAGGTACACTTGGAATCAGAATAAATACACTTATGGAATCTTTGTAATATTATGTGGTGCTAAAATAATAATGCAAAGCAATAATAGATCGATGTCGGCAATGAAGGCATTTATGATATCACTATGGGAAGCTGTCAGTCACAAAAAGTCTTGCTCCAGTACTTCAAAGTTGAATAAATTAAATAAATAATGCTGGACAATCCACACAGCAGCATCTAGCTAAGCAGAGCTTCTGTTATGATTACTAGATTTTACACATATTAGGTTAAATACATTACACAGTTATCGTTATAGGAAACTACTATAAAACACCCTGAACAAATATTTGTAGATCGTACAAATATTTGTCCCGAGGCGGGAATCGAACCAGCCCGGCCAGGTGGGATGACGATCTGCAAAATACTGCAGGCAGATGCTGGGTGCGTCAAGCTGAAGACAGGCCTATGTTCAGCAGAGGACAGGCTTTTGATGATGATGGGAATCAAACCCGAAACCTGCTGCGCCGCAGGCGGATATTCGCCCACCGCGCCACAGAGGTCGTCATCAAGTTGTTGGGCTGACCTGTTTAGGCATGGTAATAATGCAAAATACATTCCCAAGCTAAATCTCAGTCACTCAGGCCCGTATTACGAAAGCTTGCTCAGTCATAGAGCTATAGAAGAAAACTAAAGCCTCTTCTGACAGAATTTAATGTGAGAAAAGCGGAAACACTGATTTGTTAAAGGCATTTTTAGAGATCGAAAACAGGTAAACTGTCTTTGCTCTAATGTAAAGACAATCTCTTCAAAGGCGTGACTTTATAGCATCCACTTGCAATTCGTTAAGAACAATAAAATAATAATAAAATCTCTGGTCAGAATCCAATTTGGTAAACAGGAAAATGTATGGTTACTCTTGTTTGATAATGTTATAGGTATATGAACACATCCGTTGCATCAGTCAGACATATTATCTTTGTACTCGTATCTTATCAGAAGCAATTTTTCAAGATTTTTTCTGTCGCACAGTGCTAATTGATTTCTTTAATTTCTGCAACTTAATAAAACGATAAGTGTCTGTGTGTAATTCTTAATTATACAAGGTGCAGTGGAATTTTAATCGTTACGTCGATAATATTTCACTTCAATGGATATAATAAAGTTATAGTGTTTAATGATAATATCACGTATTTAATCGAGTTATCAATTTCTTTTATCTTATTTCCAAAAGAATGTGACCTTTTAATCAAACTAAAAAAATACACATAAAATTTACCATTTTTGTAAATACCGCAACCATACATTATTTGTTTTTACCTACCAATTGAATTTATCAATATATTAATTAATTTATTGTAGCTTGATATGACATTGAATGGAAGACGTGTTTTATGATAATGGCACAAGATAAAATAAATCTAAGTGTAAACATTCCTGGTATTATTTGCTTACTTTCCAAGGATATATAAACTATTCTTGGCAAATTATCTTGGCACCGCGATCAGGCAATAAAATTACCCACTCAATTAGACAAACATCTGATATTCTGAGTTGTTTACAAAGCAAGGTTTATTCTGTTTGGATTCATAATGTTAGTCATCTTGAATGGATAGCGAGTGGCAAATTCGGCAGCGAAGCACGCGCGGCGCTCCAGGTGTGCACAACCTCGGCCCGCTTTTGTAGAGCATTCGCAATAATTCGCATCGAGGATATTCGATCAAGTTTACATTTTATAATTTATCTCCGTGGCATTTAAGTCATTGGAAGATTAATTACTTCAGTGCATAATGAGTTATTCGCTCAAAAAGTCGATGCGATAGGGCACCTACTTTTCTTGTTTCTGACGAGTGTGCAGGTGCAACACGTTTCATTTTTGTTTCATTTCAGAGATATGAAACGTGCATGTTAATGTGGTGGAAATCAAAATAGCACATTGCCATGATTACTCGTTAATTGCGTTTAAAAGTTGAGATTGAGATCATTCAGATGGTATCAAGGAATACAATACAATACAAATACTCTTTATTGCACACCAAGATACAGAAATACAGAAAAGAAAAACACAAACACAGTTGTACAATGGGCGGCCTAATCGCTAAGAGCGATTTCTTCCAGGCATCCTTTGCATGGACACGGGATTATAGTACAGGTGGCGTATAACTACAATGTACATATTATACGGAAGATAAGCACATACATAAATATAATTCAATAGAATAATGTCAAATGTCAATCGAATCATGTTGGAGTTGCAAGCAGCGGCGTGCGGTAGCGGATTCCCCGCGGCACCGGGCGTGCGGGTCGCAAGCCGCGGGCCGCGACTTCGGCGCCCCTTCCACGTGGGTGGGCTCCGCGTGTGGCCGCGCGCTGGGTGGCCCACTACCGCTCGCACGCACCGCACACACTCACATCCACCTCCACACAAGCACATAGCGCAAATAAACACAATAATCAGCTAGCGATACTTTACTCCGTCACCGGATAGAGCAATCGCTCGGGGAGATTATTGCAGGGATCGCGGCGAGCGACACGCGCCCGCGCTTGCGTCGAGTCTGCGGCCCGCGTAGGCGGACGCAAACTACCCACTTTACGATACTAGCCTTCAATGACGCTAATTTTCTAATCCGCTTACAATCTCACAATAAACGTACAATTTAAAGGAATAGATTTCACCCGATTATATTTAAGGGCCTGATCCGATTCCAGCTAGGTCGTGGCAGGCACCGTAATGCTGGATTATTTACATAAGACTGAGTAAAGGTGGTCGTGAATGAGAAGTAAAACCAGATTATTCGTTTCTGGGTTACACATTACTTATCGGTTAAGACACTTTACTGCAAGACATTCCTACCGTATCATTCATCTCCTAGTTTCTAGTTTTAGGGTTCTGAAATGATTGAATGGAACTTAGATAGAAGGTCACTGCGCCAAGTAGGGTATTTTTTTATGTGTTAATAAATCACACTAATATTATAAATGTGAAAGTTTGTATGGATGTATGGATGGATGGATGTTTGTTACTTCTCCACGCCAAAACTACTGGACGGATCTGGCTGAAATTTTGCATACAGGTAACCTCCAGGGTTATCTGTATGCAAAATTTCAGCTAAAAAAAAAAAAATATCAAACATAGGCTACTTTTATCCCATAAATTAGTTCCCGTGGGATGAAAATCACCTTTTAATGTTTCCATAGGAACAACGCGTGCGAAGCCGCGGGGCGCAGCTAGTAACACATACAAAAACGTATATGTCAAAACCACTAATACCCAGAACCATAGACAACGGAGGGACTCTCACTTAACCGATCGTATAAAAAGTAGTACGCAATTTTTTTTACCACAATCTCTAATTTCAACTCTACCAACACGAAAATTAACCTCTCAGTCAGAAGATGAAGATACATATGTGTTATGATGATTCATTTCCTTGAGTGAGATAACTGCTGCAAAAACAAGTCGACGAGTGCTTTCTGTGGTCGTTTTGATTTATAACTTAATTCCATCTTGCAACTGAAGAGTGTATAGAAACTGACTATAGACAAGACAAGCAACAATCATGCAATTTTTCAGCTTTAAGTATTATTACATTTTAGCTTTACTAGCTGTGTGGTGCTGGCTTAGAATTTGCACCACCCCAACTCTTCCCGTGGGTGTCGTAAGAGGCGACTAAGGGATATCCAAGGGGGCGCGGCAGCTCCCCAAGCACAATAATTATACCATCGATCTGTGATCCCCATCCTGCATGCCCAGTCTGGGGATTATGGGCATCACTGAAATAAACGCCAATAAGGCGCTTTTGAGGGGGCCTGCGTCCACTAACAATGGATTAATACAGTCTCTTGAGGTTAAGGTTAAGGTTGAGCTTTACTATATTTTATTTTTTAACCTCTATTTCAAACTGGTTATTATACGATTTCAAGACAAAAACTATATGAATCAGGATTTTTCATTCATCACAAATTGGAATTGTACGAACTGCCTGGAAGGAGACAATCAATGTTAACATATTGAGGGTCAACGACGGTTGGGCTGGCAAAATGAAGGTGGAGGTCCATTGGATCATATTTTGAACTAGCTGCGCACCGCGGCTTTGCACGCGTTGTTCCTATGGAAACATTAAAAGGTGATTTTCATCCCACGGGAACAGATTTATGGGATAAAAAGTAGCCTATGTTTTATTCCAGGATTAGAGTTATCTGTATACAAAATTTCAGCCAGATCCGTCCAGTAGTTTTGGCGTGAAGAAGTAACAAACATCCATCCATACATCCACACAAACTTTCGCCTTTTTAATATTAGTCTAAACCAAAGTCAGAGGCACAGCCCGGCGATGGGTTCAGGCGAAATTTCAGTTCAAGTATAAATATTGTAGGCAGCGAAAGTTGAGAAAACCTCAACTTGTCGGCGGCCAGCCGTTTTTGGTGTGTAGAGTCCCCAAGAATCTGTCACTAAGAAACCGATTTAGAAAAAATATCCTTAATTCTTATACCTATCCTACCTATATTCCTAGTTTTTTTAACCGAAATCCTACTCAAATTAATTGGACCTCCCAGGATTTCGGATCAAATTAGAAAGGAATATCTTTTTAGGTAATTAATTGATAATCCAATTAATATTATTATTAAAAAATATATAATTAAATTAAATCTAATTAATTATTCAATTAAATATAATTTAATATTTACTATATATTATTATGTAATCGTTGAACGATATTCGACATATTGACTTTTTGAGTCGTTAAAAGTTTCGAATATGTACTTTTACACTAATGTAGAGTATTATTACTCTTAGATTTCACAATTATAAATAAGACCTAAGAACTCATACTCACTATAAATAAAAACAATAATTTCTGCCGGTGAAAGTTTAAAATGTTCTCATGAAAGTATGTTAATACGTTAATGAGCGGGTAAGACATTTTTTATGATAATACTAAAAGAATCTGTAACACGGACTACATTTAGTTACCACCCAAATTAATGATTTTAGTAATAAGATAACGGACGAACAAGTGGCGGCAAAGGTTTGCCTGCGACGCAGATGTTGTGGTTCTATTCCCGCCTTTGGACAACTGTTGGCACGATCTGCAAATATTTGTCAGCGACACACAGCACAATAACATATACGTACATACAAATATTTATATCGTTAGATGTCCTTACGCAAAAACTGTAACATTTTCTTTGAATGTGTGCGTTTACAAAATGCCGACGCACGCACACATGAGTAGATGACATTTTTTTTGTCAGTAAACCAACTATTATAATTGCTTTTTATTGTGCAATCCTCTGTTCCGTGCTGCAATCACATAACACGAACTTTTGTAAACAAGCACATCACAATAACTCACAATTCACTGATTCCAAATGACAAAGACAAGTTTGTGAGCTCACAAACTTCATTTAGCAACAAACATAGCGCGGTCTCACTGGGGTAAGGGCATATCTAACGATTTTAATCTTTGCGAACATATACAATAATAAGTTAATAACATATAAATTAGTATTGAACCCGTAAAAACACATGCGAAGTCAAGGGCGATAAACCAGAAAAATATTTTTATTTTGGTTAGTAGTTTAGTAATGTTTCTTAAATTTAAACATATTGTCTATTACCTATATTTATTATGTTTAACTTTGATCTCATTTATCAATTTTATATAGTTTTTATAATTTTGAGAAAGTATTTATTAAACAATGTTGTGTCCGCCTATTAGGTATTAGCATATACATATATTAGAACCTGCCTAGGTTAAAACTAAGAATGCTTGATGTTTTACCGTAGTTTGACGAATTCATTATGAATGTAAGCGGGTTAACTACGAGCTACTTGCTACTTGAGTGCTCGAAGGGATGCGGAACGCGCGCGTCTAGAACCGCATTCGCCCTGAAGATGTCCCTCGTTAAGGGATGAAACGTTGGTGTTCTTCCAACACAAACAAGGTTCGTAGTTAACCCGCTTACATTCATAATGAATGCTTGATGTATGAGCTGTTGGCGTTCCTTTTTAATAAATAAATATGTGAGTAAAGCCAGTTTGTTCATCAATTTCGAAAGAAAGTTCAATTTGTCTCAACCAATCTATGTGAATCGGAGCCGCATTTCCCGTCGCTCAGGTATTCAAATCAGGCGAGTTCCCTTTCATCCGGCGCCAGCGATGATAACTGCTTTTCACTGTTTTATCGCCTATTCAGGCTTAAAACGAAACATTGTATGACTTTCAGACATACATAATTTTATGTATAAGTTTGGTTTTAAGTCCAGGTATCTACTTGAACCATATTTCGTGAAAATATCATAGACTAGCAGCGCCTTTCGGTTTCGACCGCGTAGTTCCCGTTCCCGTGAGAATTCCGGAATAAAATACAGCCTATGTCACTCCCTGAAAAGTAAGCTTTTTAATTATGTTTTTTTTAATCGGACTGTTAGTTTCAGAGCCTATTCAATACAAATAAACAAACAATCAAATCTTTCCTCTTTATAATATTAGTAGGTATAGATTATATATTATATTGGTATAGATGGTGATGAAATGACAGTCAAGACGAGAGTATGAATCATATTAAGCTTTAAAAAAACGTGTCGTGATAAAATACATATTATATTGTTATATGACATTGAAAAAAAAACAATCACTATCGAGGTAAATCACTCATGTTTTTAGGGTTCTGTACCAAAAGGGTAAAACGGGACCCTATTACTAAGGTGTCGCTGTCGGTTCACCTGTCTGTCTGTCATCAGGCTGTACCTCATGAACCTTGATAGTAAGACAGTTGAAATTTTCAAAGATAATGTATTTCCGTTGCCGCTATAATAACCAATACTAAAAAACATAAAAATATACTGGGTGTCCCATGCAACTTGGACAGGCGAAGGTCTGTGGTCTAGGAACACCAATACCTATCGACTGGACCCCCATGTATGTATGTTCCGCGATATTTATTAGTGTAGGTATATGGCCGAACCCAACGCCAAAACTACTAAACGGATTGGGCTGAAATTTTGCACAAATACAGATCTGGACCTGGAATAACGTTTAGGTTTTTTTTATTCCAAATAACGCGTAAAAAACTGAGGGCACAAGCTATTCATCTATACTATTGCGTATGCATACTGTTGTGAAAAGTTTGTGAGGATTTTTTAATTGAGAGACAAAGATAGTTTGCACTTACTTAGGTACGTTACTAGTGTTGTCTTGGCATCCTAGACACACATAAAATATTCACGACTTTATAGCTTCGCGTGGTAGGTATATTTACATAAAATTCATTAACAGAAGTTTACGGCACAATAAAATTTACTGATTAAATACTGCAATCCAGCGAAGCCATAAACCCCGATTTGTAGATGAGCTGAATAATGTATGCAGAGACAACCATGGATGTGAATAATCAATCGTATCGGTTCTATACTGTTACATCAGCAACCAAATCGGCTAACTACTCAATAGCTCAAAGCTAGCTATTCTCTTCAAAACAAGAGTGAATTGGTACATACTAGACCTTCGTTTTACATCGTCGACCACTTTCATCAGGTGAGACAAACGATTCGACCCGCGCGCGCGTTTTGTCTTTTTGTCGAATTTGAATTTATCTGGTAGAATTGAACGCACGACACCTTCGGAAGGTGTTGTGCGTTCAAAGGAGATGTGAGAAGGTACGTAGTAGAGTCGTAGGCCATTGAAGAATTTTTTAATGACAATAGCGGTCATCTTGTTTTTATAAACGAAGGTCCTTTGAAATTTAAAGAAAAGCTGTTGCTGACCAACACTTAAATGGGTGATTCAGACGTCTCACTCCCAAGAAACCGTTTTACTATAAACATGGACTCCTTAATAATCTAGTGCATTACTTCAACTTCAACGGTCTAAATTGATCCACTGCTGGACGCAGGCCTCCCCTAATAAGAGCCTTTATTGGCTGTTATATCATCATCAATCTCCACGCTGGGCATGCGGGTTGGGTTCAGTACATAAAATGGAAGTTTAATATAAAAAGTATGATTTGGACGTTCATATCCGTTTTCTACCCGTGACACTGCTGGACAAAACCTATCACGAAATACGAAGTACCAAGAGAAAATGTTATTTTCCGAGACACATTATTGGCCTAGTCCAACGACCGTTAGCCTGATTGAGGAGTGGTCCTAGGGAAAAGCATCTTGTCCTTTACACAGTGATCTGATAAGCAGATGATTGCCTTGCCCTGTCAGAGTGACCCCGCATCTTGACCCCGCAGCGTGAAGAAGCTTTTCTAAAAGTTGATCAATACGACACTGTCTCTGTTCTGAGTCTGCTGCAGCACCCCATGCTGTACCGGCACCATTCGGTACACCTGTACGACCTGTGCGGTGACAGGTCTTAAGGAAAGTTTAGCTTCTGATGATGTCTTGAACCAGCTCTGTCCAAAAACGGCAGGTATCTAAGCCCCAGCGCAGCACGTAAGCATATCATATTCGACGTGCTTGACTCTGTCTAATCAATGGTTAGTCTGCATTGTGTCAGTAATTCTGTACAGTGACTTCTTTTCTTTGCAAGAGGTTATGATTGTACAGAGACCTCCGTTGCTAGGAAACTTGTTTGGTGTAGTAGATCACACAAGCCATCTTCACCGCGGTCACGTAGGCTCGGTACGTGCGTCATTGTTGCGAATTCTGAATTTTTATGTCGCTATTGTTTGGCACGGAGTTTTATTACCCAGTAGCCTCCCAGGTTGAGGAACAAAAGTATACCGCTACTCGGCTAAGGCATCATCCACACGAGCTGACTCACAAAATAATTTATCGTCGACATCCACAGTAAAAAGTTGGATAACTGTCATCTGAAATGTTGATCTCGACGAGTACTATTCGGACAAGATGTGCCCTAAAATTCGACCAATTGAGGGCTAGCTATAATGGTAATGGTCTCCTTAAGGTAATGCTATATTCAACGATCTCTATTTTATTGTATTAGGTTATAAATGTTAGGATAGATGTATTGTTTTTAATTAATAAAACAAAAAAGTTCGCTAAAGTCCAAAATTTTGTCAAAATTCAACCACATGATTTACAATAAATAAATAAAGGACAATTAACACAGCATTATCTAGCCCCCAGCATAGCAGAGCTTGTAATATGTGTACTAGATAACTGACATATTTAATACAACAGACTACATAGGTAGATTTTTACACAGAAAACATCCAGAAAACCTTTAACAAATATCTGCAGATTGTACACACATTTGTCCCGAAGCTGGAATCGAATCCGCAGCCTCCTGCGTCGCAGGCGGACCTTCGCCCACCGCGCCACAGAGGTCGTCAAAATATCGTACAGATTTCTGTTCCGTGCTGCCGTTTCTATAAACCTAGTACATACCCTAGTACTAAGTACTCGCCTTTATCTTCTCAATGGTAATGCATCATCAATTAGGTCCAGGATAAGCGCTATTATCATATTAAGCTTTTGAATGAAAAGTTTAATCCTTATAAGCTAAAGCTTATCAATATAAGCTTGGGTCTTAACTCCACTTCGAGTGGCAATTCATCATTATTTACTTATCGTTCTTATTATCATTAACGTTTTGCGAGAAGAGAATGAAGTTGATCGTGCCATCGTCATCATCATCAGCCAATATAAGTCCACTTCTAGACATAGGCCTCCTGTAATGAATAAAAACTTTTTAGAAGTTGATCGTGTATCTACAGCCTTATCGAACTGAAAATGTGTTAATTATTCAACTATACATTGTGGTTCTATAGTCCCCGTATATTTCGTGCTTGTACCCTTATTGGCTATTTCGACAGGCTTCATTAATGCTCAGCAGCTTATGCGGAACAAGAACGACATATAAGTGACCAGAGGTTAGTCTGGAAGGGAGAAAGTATCACCATCATAATCATCGGCCGGTATACAAGATAAATCAAGAACTGAAATAAAATCCCCAAAAACTTCGACTTTGACGGATTCGAACCCGCGTCCTACTATTTCATTTCTAAGAAATTACCTAGAGTGGCTTACGCACTTTAATAACAGTTATCAGCAGGAAACAATTTTCGCTCAAATAATGCTGAACACAGCATCATCTAGATCTAATTAAATATTCAAACAATCATGATTAGACTGTGTTTTGTGATTTTTAACTTTTTTTTTACATCCACGTGGTCTCAATTCTGTGGGTACTTTAAAAAGGGCTGTGAAATAAGTTAAGTTTACTTGTTGTTGAGTTTTTGTAATGAACGAATCGACATAATTTCCTTTGCATCAATAGGCCATAGGACTAATAAAAATATGAAATCGATTAAAGCCGCTGAAGTGACGCAATTGATGCAACACAGATGGAATTCTGAAGTGCAAAGCCATTAGTGCATTGATCGACGTAACAAAGTCACCGTAACGAAGGATACCCCAGAGAATCCAGCCCGATGTAAAAAGTTCAAGACATTGATCGAAGAGACTGCCAATAGATCGATCATCTTTGAACGGCGTGCGGAGACGAAAGACAGCTGATACGTATTTCATCCAGCAGGAGTTGTACCATAAGGTTCATATTATTTGGTTAAAAAAGTATGAAAATAGTAAAAATAGTAGGTACTAAAGTATTCTAAAACACAATTTTCAACAATTTTAACCAAAAAATTATCTCTGACTTAGGTCGATATCGGAAAAAATATACTTTTTAGCTAAAGTTATAAAGCTGAGAGGGTCTTGTCTTGGTAGGTTATTAACACCTTTAGCTCATAATTACGCAATTCTTTAACATTAATTCTTCATACCATGTAAACCCTAATGGTAAAGCCCCAGATTATGGGATCTTATAAGAACTGCATTGAAAGGATAGCGCAAATCATCTGGACTAAGCTGATTGCGATTTAAAAACGTTGATGACTAAAATCTTTAGAGGCTTAAAAATGCACTGGGAGCTATTCCAAAAACTGAGATTAAAACGAATGACTTAAAGGTTATTGTAAGCCTTACAAAAAACTCGCTAAGCAGAAAACTTTAAAATCAGAAAACAAGTGGCCGTCAAGCCTATAATATCGCTTCCTCTCGTACCTAATTACAATTTCTACTGAATGCAAGCATCATTTCCTCGCCCCATTAGTCTATCACTGCCGTGCCCTGTAAAAGTAACGAACGAAAGTATCAATAACTTTAATTAGACAACACCACATTTTAAACTCACAGACCACCTACCTACGGATGCCGGACAAAAAACAGACGCACATAAAAACAATTAAGTTTGACCGCAATACCATAAAACAATGTAACATGACCAATCCAGGGGCAATTAAGGAATATAATAGCAGGAAAGAGCTACGTGAGCTACCGAAGCCATTAGGGTGGTTCTATGATCTAGGGATTGCGGCTTGGGCAGTGGGTAATGATGAGGTAGCTATGGCTCAGTAGGTATCACATAGTCCGTTCTTCCTTTCCTTTCTTCTTATAATGGCGTCTACGTCTGGGTTGACATAATTTCGCCAATGTCCGTAATATAGTCAAATAAAAATAAAAGCAACGTTGTTCGGTAATAAAGATGAGACATAGGTAGCGAAATTAGATTTGAACAGGCTGTCAAACCTGTCATTGTCAAACAAAGACGATCTTTGTAACGCGGCGGGCGAAGGTCCGCCTGAGACGCAGGAGGTTGCGGTTTCGATTCCCGCCTCGGGACAAATGTGTGTACGATCTGCAGATTTTTGTCTGTGATATAGTGGCTTTCTAATATTTAATAACTCCACGCTGAAACAGTAAAGACCTAGCCATCAGGCTAGATCTTTACTGCCTAGCCATCAAGGTCTTTGATATCATTTTGAATGTAAGAGGACTAACCACGAACGTCTTTAGTCCCTCTAACTACAAATTAATGAAAGTAATGAAAAGAAGTATCTGCATAAAACCTACGCCTATAAAGGTTTCCTTTGTAAGTTATCAGAACTTCTTCCGCGTGTTTCACGCCGCCCGCGAGTTGATGACTAAGTCGTTGTCTTAGTTCCATAGTCAGGTAAGCAGTTTCTGTGATATAGTGGCTTTCTAATATTTAATAACTCCACGCTGAAAGAGGAATGAGGATAGTAATTATAAATACTAACAAACTTTATTATGTCTATTGCGAGAATCTACATTCCAACAGAACAGTTTATTACAAAATTCTGAAACTATGGATTTACTGAAGGAAATGAACATAATTATCTAGCTAGAGTTAGAAAGGTTCATAAAAAATAGTGAGGTACTGTTAGGTACATTTTCGAAGACATAAAACGGATATCTCGCGCAAAAGTTCCAATAAAAATCAGTCTTCTCCACTGTACACTGAAAATTCACCCAAACTGTCTCCGACTCATAGTTTCCTTGCCCTTTCTATTATATGTAATACAATTCAAAAATATTAAAACGATAAAAAAGCAACGATGAAAAGAGACTATGAACGCTTGAATGCATTTTAGCGTAACATATATGTTGCATACCATGATAATCCAATTTATTTAATGTTTGAATGGTTGCAAATTACCCGAGCATTCAATGGTGCAGAACGACATAAGTACCTGAACAACTCGAGTGATGAGCTTACGTTACTGACTAAACTGAACTGAGCCATTAGATGTTGAGTATAATGACGTCATAAATAAGATCCCAAAATGGTTTCAATATAAAAACACTTCGAGAGCATATTCGAGCATACTCGTATTATATTTTTTTTAATAGGAGATGCCTTATTTTATTTATATATTTTCAGCCTGCCCCACTGTAAGGTAAAGGTTTCCCTGCCTTTTTCCAGCTTTCCCTGTCTTTAGCTAAAAGCCATTTATCATATTAATTCAAAAATATCATATTTTGTGTGACATTTAAAACCCATGCAAAAAAACAAGGTGTTAAATTGTCTATTAGTTGAAATACCTTGCTTTGTAAATATACGATCTTACTTTATATATTTAGCGATTTCAGCTAGGAACCTAATAAATAAAGGCTCTGGGTTTATGGTAAGTAGGTACTTTTGGAGTGCAGTTGCTCAGCTTCTAAATACAGAAGTTGCATCGAGCTGCTTAATATTCTGTGCCAGCATCGTGGGTGGCATGTCAGCCGTCACCGCCGCGGCGGTAATCAATTTGTACGCCCTTCGTCTGCACCCCCCTACCCCCCCACTGTTCAGATACTTTCGTCACGCACCCTGCTCACTCATGTGTCTATTAAAACCGTGAGACCTAGAAGATATTAATTTGAAATAGAATTGTAGAGAATTGCGTTCGTAATTTTTAAGTGTGTTTTAATCTAAAGTTGTTTTAAATGACTATGGCTTTATTAGATGTTTTTATGAAACTGTTGTATTTGTAATCGTGTATATGTATAAATGTAATCTACTGTATAAGATGGTTACCACCTGAACTTAGTACGTGCTTAAGCGTGCTAGATTATCTTGGATCAACATAGGAGCATTTTTGGATAACTCGTGTTTCAGGGCAGCCTCATAAACCACCCCAACTTTTCACCTACCTATTATGTACCTATGTTTGAAGCCGCAAGATCAAAATTCCATGAATAGATACAATATGACACCGACTGACAATACTAACCCTATTATTACCAAACAAGTTTCTGATACTGAACAACATTATAAATCTCATTCTTTGACGGTTTTAATGACTCTATCGGCCTCACCGGGCTGTCGCAGCTATTTACAGCCCATTGTGCATCCAGCTTTATCTACCACAGAGGATCGAACAGTTCCTTCTGCTAATTGAGTCATCCTATCCGAGCTATGGCATTGTTTGCAAAACTTCGCCATAAGTAACCCGCAGTTCAACTTTGTGGGTGGCCGAGTATCTTTGTTACATTGTGAATTGTTAGATCATTCCATATTTCTATTCTGTAGTCGCGGAGAATCTGATTTTGTTATTGTTCATTTCATTGTACTAAACGAAAACTACTGAACTCTTGATCAACATGCTTTTAGATTTCTTATTTATCATTCGTCCCACGGTCAACCAAATAGTGACACAACAAATTCGTCAGCAAACAGGATAATCAATCATTAACGCGTAATTTCGGAGCCATTGGGTTAAAAACTGAAATTTAATCAAAAGACAGGATGTCGTTCTTGGTTTTTGCTTTTTATTTGTTTTGTTTGCTAGGCGGCTGAACAAACTCGACTGGACCGCGACATCGATAATTCACTCTTCAATCTATCTTCGTGGTTTGTTTCCACTATACTGCGAGATATATTTTACCTTCTCAGGTATATTATAAAAATCTGAGGCTTTCTTCTTGAGCGATACCAGAAGGCGTAGCCAATCGGAATTCGCTATGAAGCGAATCGAAAACAATTAAAAGGTTCGTAGGGAAAAATTCGAAACAGATCACGTGACATTATAGGCTTAAGTCAAATCCATACATTTTTAAACTTTTCTACTATCGCTTTCGATGTCGATTGTTACATTGTCTAGGCCATCAGGTGACCATGTGTTACGAATTTATACGAATTCCTTGGTTTTAAATTTTGCTAAATGTGTCAGCCAACTTAAATATTCTGCCTACTTCTTTTATTAGCTCCTTATTGGATACAAGTACGGCCATTATTTTCATTGGGACATGAGGTCAATAAAATAATCACAATTGTGTCGCTTTATATCGTCCATAATAAAAGTAAACGATTTATATCGTTCTGAACTGAGATTGCATGAACTTATCATCGTAAATCAATTAGTCCGCTCATGTAGATCTTTGAGTGGGTATTTTATCATTTATTTCTTTCTTTTTGACGAATAAAAGACTTGGCCAACAGTACCTTTTTTTTTTTATTGCGTTTTATCAAGCTAGACAGACTTGGTTGACAGAAACTAAAATATAGTCTTAGACCGTCTCTTAGACTTAAAACAAAAAAACAAAAGAGTTTGAAAAAAAGGATTGTGTGTGTGTGTGACAAAGTAAAAAGCTTTGCTAAACCCATTGATTTATTAGAACGGGAAGATGAGGTACTGGTTTCTCGAAAGTGGCAACCTCAAATTGTGTAAAATTGTGTGCTCCCACTCCACCTCAGTCACCGTCTGACCGGCGGCATGGGCGATCGTACTAGCGAGAAATATTGTTGTCTCGGTCTCACTTCGGTCTTAGGTACGTCTTTCCGTCTTTGTTCTTCTTTGTATTGCACAGGGCTGGAAATATAACTGTGAGCGTATGTGTTTGCGTGTAGTTGTAACACATGCCAATTTTTGAGTAAGCGCTGGGAGAACGTAACCTATCTTCCCTTTTCAATAAATCAATGGCTAAACCCAAGGTTTTAAAGCTTTTGGCTAGCTGAAGCTCAATACATATAATCTGTTTTCATTAAAAAATCAAGATTAATGTACTTCTCTACCCCCATGTAGCGGCACGCGGCACGCCCTGCGCTGCGGATCGCACCGCCAAGGCTGGGCAGTGAACGAGTTGAACAGTGGACACAAACATCATAGGTTGCGGATAGTCACGCCGATAAGCATGCTTCCTGTCCTGAGCGTACAGAATCCTTGGTAGAGTTCTTGGCCGGCCGTGACGATGGCACTCTGATTATTGACAATAATTCGGTGCGGGCCCTCCCGTGGGATCTTGAGCAAGATTCTCTCAGATATAATTGAACCATTTGAAAGATGTGGGCTTGTCTTAGGATAGGGGCTTTTCGATGAGTTTGAAGATTTCTTTAGAAGAATAACTCAATAAGAAATAAAGGAATGCTTATTATAATGCTAATGTGAAATTGTCTGAACCCGGAATACCTTCTAAAGCGCAACTCACATTAAACTACGTCTCACATCATCACGATTTTTTTAGTCACTCAAAGTAAACCTGTAAAAAAATAACGTCACTTCAGGCGTGCTTAACTTTGAGTTGCATTTCAGTACTCGGGGGAAAATTCAAGCTAAAATATAAGTCAAAACGTACCCAAGCAACGATAGGTACAAAAGTTAATCTTATTACTAACTTTTTATGTAGAATTTAAACGAAATTCTTCAAGTATGTTTTTTTAGCGGTGCTCTTGCTATATTATTCTACGCTACCGATTTCGACGCATACGCATGTTAGCTTGTTTGCGTTGACGTTTAGCGGGCCCTTGTCAACTCCAGTGGCGAAGGATAAACAACGGGTAACTCCTGTCAGCCGAATTGCTGGAGACACAGAGACGTTTTGCATTGTTACCTGCTCTTGTGACCATGATATTCACTATTTAAAAAAAGATATAAGCAAAAAAAACAATAACCTGGTTGTTGATTTTTTTTATTCCTTAGCTAACATGAATAGCTTGATATAAAGTGAAATAGAAACAAAACAAAAAGCTCGGTGCCTTTTAAGGAGCTCTTGTTTACGCCTCCATTTATAATTTAAGCCCATGCATTCATTGTATTCAAAATACTTATGTTGGTACTTAAACAATGTAACGCTGCCAACAAAACATTAAAACTGGGGTAAGTACGAGTAATAAATAACCGAAGGTCATTTAAACAAAGCTTTATTTATGTTTCATATGAAGTAAAACATCGGAATGCTCGTTTAACTGGACTTTCTGAAAGTGTTGTTACTCTACATGCTTGTATTGGTTTATGTACTCAGGATGAGGCATCGTAGCCGGGAGCTGTTTGCGCTACCTGTCCTACGCTCTACCTGCAACGCACACAATCCTTATCATTCTATAAAATACTACAAAATCCCCAAATAAATACCTACCCAAAGGATTTCAAAATCAAACAAAACGATGCAAGCGATAAAAAATTTAAACAGCAATTTTAAAAAGATAGAGCACTTTAATTAAGCCCCGACTTTTACGTTTACTTGACCACAATTTTATATCGGAAAGGGAACCGGACCATAAATCTTAGTGAGACATGTTTTAAAGCGAAAAAAGTAACACATGTCCGAGCCACGTTTTAGAGGGACTAATTTTCTTTGGGATATTTTTTTTTGTGAGGAGTGCGGCGCTTATGCCACCCACGACGATCGAGAGAGAAGAGAATGATAGGTGCAATGTAACAAAAAGCCAAAGGCATTAGTGGCAACACCATTTCAAGCAACACCACTAGACAGATGTTGCAGGAAAGTAAAAGCTTTCGGTACAACCGAGCGCTGGATAACTTGGACAATGCATTTTATAATAATTATTTTTTGCTCTGGAGGGCAATGCATTTTATTAATATGTACTATTTTTTGCAATTTCAATGTATTTGGATGACTGATACAATTAATGACAGATGTTTTTATTATTTATTTGTGTAGCTATTTGTTTTAGTTATTTTGCAGCGCAACACTCTACGCTGCACTACATAGACATAAATAAAGGAGTTATGTTTTCCCTCTTGAAATCCCCTATGAGGGGAAACTAGACTCCAAAAAAATAATTTCAGTTTTCCCTTCTTGAAGATTTTTCGTAAGGGGGAAAACTGGAATAAAGATAACCTGAAATATGTAGGACTAAAATGAGTTTCACTTTAGTTCAAACAACAATTGATTTAAAATTTTTAAGCAGAATGGCTAAGTGAGTAGAGTATCTAATTTACTCATTTTAAATGAACATACGCATTGTGTTATCAGCACATACTCAGCTGAACGTGCCTTCCCCGAACAATTCCTTGTTTTGGCATGATCACCACGAAAACTACAATGAGATACAAGAAGACTGGAGGCAGGTGCGGGATGTGTCAAGCTGAAGAGGCCTATGTCCAGCTGTGTACTAATATAGGTTGATGATGACCATGCTTGACGGATTGGTGATCGCAGTAGAGGCTTCACACAGAAGGAGGATGCCCTTCCTCTGGTACGTTCTCTTACTACCTAGATCCTTACGACAGTCAAGACGGTTTTAGTTGGAAGGGTCGATTCTATCTCCACGACCGCCACATCATATGTCGTGCATAAGGTGAGTTCATACATACCATATGTTATTTACTTTACCAAGGCACTTCACGCGAAGATGTGGGTAGAATCTATAGAGTCTATAAAACTAACCTTTTGCACACGACAGTACACCACATAACGTGTGGCACTAATTCGCAACTTCGGATAAGAGAAGTAAATCGCGTCTAAAATATTAGCGAGCTTGCATGCAAAGACGCTAAATAAAAGCTCGTGGGACGTTATATATTCTCTACATGACTGTCCCAGGAACACGCTTTAACATCTTAGAAATGCATGTTAAATATTTAGAATTTCTTAGACTAAAATTTAGCCGGTATGGGAATGAACCGGCAACATATTTTGCACCAATAGTTTGCACAAAATATTCTAAATGCCATATTCATCTTAAAGTTATGTATCTTGACAATCCTCTTAATCAAAGATTCCAGCGTTCCGGTGGTCAGGTAGGTATGTGCCCATGACAGGCCCCCTTTGTCAGCTTTCGAGAAATATGACGGTCAATAATGGCAACCGCAGCAATAACAAACGGCTTTACATGCTCGACATTGCCGCCAAGTGGTAAAAAGATGCAAAGGTAAAGGCAAGTTAACCTAACTCACTCAACCTTATTTTATGATTCGTAAATTGAGTTCTTCGTAACGACCTCAGCATAATGAGCGTTTCTCAATTTACGCGCTCATTTACGACAGCACGATATATTTTATTATCCCCCGATTGTGGGGGATTATGACGTGATTATAAGTTTATAATCATTTGAAATGTCAGCGCTTGAATGCGAAATAAAACACAAAAGGAACACGCATTTAATGAATCAGTGGAGCAGGCGCTCGACAATTTCGTTTGTATCGTTTAGTGTAGATAGACAGTGCTATGTTTAGGAGTGGCCGCAATCATCTTGGGTGGTCCGTGGGCCGTAGGCCGGTGGACAGAATAAGGCCGAGATTTGAACGATATCTCGCTCTAATGAAATTGAAATAGATAGCTGGTCGGCATAATCTCGCGTCAGATCAAATCTGATGCATCGTAGCGTAGTACGCCAGTACGACCGGCGTCAGGGCAAGACGTAACCGGACCGTGTCCGCTTTCTGAACTCATGCCAACAATCATAATGGTCACTTTAACAATGTCGGCTTATAAAGTGTTCATTATAATGCTATAAAATTATAAGCTAACAAAACAACTCGTGAATGCGTTCCGATAATTCACAGAATGCACAGAAAATACTCAAATGAAAATCTCTTCGCTAAGGAATATTCTGAAATTGTAAAAACAACTTTAAAACAAAAACACTTGTAATGTAACAAAAAGTCTTGAGCTTAAGCTTAGTTGTATTGTAAACGTTGACGTGCTTTGAAATAATGGAGGCAAGTGTTGTAACCAATCCGTCTGACATGATGACAATGCCTGCCTCCTGGGTGGTCCCGAGTCTCGCAATCTATAGGATGTCCTAAAATAAACTGGTGTCTATCTTGAAGCAGCACAAAAGGAATTGGACATTAAGACAACTAGATGCGTGAATCATACGACCATTTAGGTATCTAAATCTGAGCTTATTTGAGCACCATATCGGTAATGTAGTCATAGTGGTATACCCACCCGGTATGATGTAAAAAAATCAGAGTTAGCTTAATTCCAGATTAGGCAAATGATGACAATGGTGCTTTCACACTGAAAAAAGAAACACGGAAAGACAGTATACCTAAAATAGAATTCTTGAAATAGTAGAGAGGTTTAGCGACCAGTTACAATTGTAAGAAATCACCCCTAAACTTAAAATTACGCACCTCTAAAGTAGGCTTCTCGGAAGGTTTCATAGGACTTTGACGACCTCTAGGGAAGTTAGGGTTCGATTCCCGCCAAGGGGAAAATGTTTGTACGATCTGCAGATATTTGTTATGGGTTCTCTGGGTGTTTCCTATGTATAAGAAAAAAATATCTCTACATATAAACGGTAGGTAAGTATTTCAGTTATTAATACCATCATCATATGTCCTGCTTAGTATGGGGCGAGATGAGACTGTGTGAATACTGTCCAGTAAATAAATCTTTTAAACCCATCATGGTTATGAACACGAATTGAGTTTTGAGCTTTCCAATATTTCGGCAATTTTCATGCGTTTAAATGCTTAAAAATCGTGGTAAATATCCCCTTGTAAATAACTTTAGTTGTCCAGCTAAACTTATTTATTTGCCTACTCTATTTAACTGCAACTTTGACTAGAACTCGTAAACTGGTGCCTCTCTATCCTGTAATTATAGGGACGTAGAAGGAAGTTTCGTAGACAAGTAATGAAGGGGCTTCGTTCTGGGAACGCATCGATTTGTTCAGTTAGCAATAAGAAGGGTTCAATTGAAGAAGGAGTTAAGTGATGTTTTTTCACAAAATGAGTTATTGGTATCGTTGGATTTGGAAAGAAATAATCTATCAGATGGCGTTTTCCAAATAACGAAATTCGGTTTAATTCTCGAGATATTCAGTCTAAAAAGGGTTTAACTGACACAGAAATCGAGATTACTAATATAAGAAAGATTTGATGTTCATTAAACCCACATAAAATACAACAACTCTTTAAAGTTTGAATAAAAAACTGTGTTATAACATCATACGTTTTTTTATATTCACAAGTGTCTTGAATGAACTCGACGTATTCTTTGAATATAGGTTTACGCTAATTTAAACCATTCTTGCATTACCTTTTCAACAGAAAACAGTTTTGTTTCTTGTTTTATAAGACAATAAACCCTTTTTGCACTAAACACAAA